>CM044891.1:32639099-33359099 GCA_024500025.1 Syzygium aromaticum
ATTTTAGTCCACCACCACATATAATGATTTCGAAAAAAAAAAACACATATAATGAAATTAAGTGCTGAAAATTTTAACTTTCAATAGTAAATATGGTTATCAAGGAAAAAAAAAGTTAAAAAAGGGAAGCTGCAGAATAAGTTATTCTTACTTGCCATTCCATTGTTTTTTCTTTTTGGTCGGAGATTCCATTGTAGATATACTTGGTAACATATGTACCTCATATATATACTAATCGTAGATACATATGTTCAGTTTTAAACCACGACATCCATAGAGTAACAAATCATATATTATATTCTATTATATTCAATTTAATTAAATTACAGTATATCTCTAATAAGAGGCATGGGTTTCAATATGAGCAAACACTATATATATTGAGTCACATGGCACAATCGCGAAAATGATATAGTCTTAAGTTTCCGTTTGTTTCACGGAAAATGAATTATTTAGAGCACGTTTTTATAAAAACAATCATTTGTATGGTTTAAAATGACTAGTCAATGAAAAATATTTTGATTATCAAAAATAATTTATATTTAGACATTTTCTTCGACGATGAATTATCGTTCATTCATTTTTGTGGATGATAAAAGTCATCGCTTTTAAGGAAAGTGTATTGCGAATCATTTGTTTTTCAACGAAATAAACGGAGCGCAATTGCTTGGATATCCTTGCGTAGGTTGTTGAGACTTTCCCGTTCAATCACCAATTGCCATCTTCTCTTTCTTCCGATCTTTCTATATGTACAGCTAATTCGAAACCAATTCAATATATTAAAACCTCCATTAAACGCACAAACTCTCTCTCTCTCTGTCTCTTTCTCTTTCTCTCGCGGCTCGAAGAGGAGGAAGCTGAGAGCAGAGAGAATGGAGAGAAACCCTAAAGCACGCTCGTCTCTTCTTCTTTTCTCTTTGTGTATCTTGTCATCGCTTGTTCATATCCATGGAAAGAAGCAAGGAGAGCTTCTTGATTCTCTATACAAAGCGAAGTCCAAGAAGTCTGGGATTGACGTGAGCCTTTTTCAGGCGAGCGATCACCAAGAAATTCTCGGTTCCAGGATCTATCGTCAAGAAGGACTAAAGGAGAAAGATAGGATCACAAGTTTGCCTGGACAGCCGTCGGTCGAATTCAATCAATATGGTGGTTATGTCACCGTCGACGAATCGGCTGGTCGTGCCTTTTATTATTATTTTGCCGAAGCGGGGCGAAATAAGGACTCGTTGCCGCTTCTTCTATGGCTTAACGGAGGTGTGGGCTTTAGTTTTCCAAATTTTGCTTGATCTCCAACGTCCGTTTCAGTTTTAGAAAGCAACATAAAGTTTTCTTCCAATGCAGCCATATTAATCTCTTTACTTTGATATTCATCACGGTTTTCATAGCCAAGATATATTTGATGCAATACTTAAACTTGATCAATCGGTATAGGTGTTTAATGCTACTATAAAATAACGAATATAACTTTGTCACGAGAACAAAGCATGTATAGTCAAAGTATATGAATATAAGTTATGATCATGATTTGCCAATTTCCAATCTACCTTATTCATCTTGTCAATTGCAACATATACAAGCACAGATAAGTCATATACATCATTTTTATGGTTATCTATCTACGTCATTATATTGTGATTCATCTTTAGATTATATTCTGGTGCGTTCGAGTGTGTAAAAGTTAGCTATTAATTTCTGCTGTTTTTTCCAGGTCCCGGTTGCTCATCCCTCGCCTATGGAGCAATGCAGGAACTCGGACCCTTCCGAGTCCATAGCGATGGAAAGACTCTCTACAGAAATAGATTTGCATGGAATATTGGTATAGCATTTAAAAAACACCAAAAGTATTTCACCTTTTCTTTTCGTTGATAGGGCAATTAATTTAATCATTTGTTTTACGAGGGCAGCTGCGAACGTGTTGTTCCTAGAGTCTCCGGCTGGCGTCGGTTTTTCTTATTCTAACACAACGTCGGACTATAACGCGAACGGAGACAGGAAAACGGCCGCGGACAATTATGTATTCTTACTAAATTGGCTAGAGAGATTTCCCGAGTACAAGAACCGGGATTTTTACATTTCAGGCGAGAGCTACGCTGGTCATTACGTGCCTCAGCTCGCTCACAACATCCTATACAACAACAAGAAGGCAAACAAGACCCTTATCAACCTCAAAGGGATTATAGTAAGTTGTTTTCATGGATTGCATAGTCTTTATCTATATTAAATTTTGAAATCACTGGAAACACCTAAGGTCCGAACATTCACAATTGGAAACGCTTTTTTGCTTGCGTGTGTTTTTGTGATGGGCTTTTGCGTTGGGCTTTTGCGTTCTAATGACTGATTAAGCGCTGGAAGTCATCATGCACGTCTTGGCTATATAGTTCTTTTCCATATTGAACCTCATCGACGTGTTGAAAAACCTTTTTATCTGTCATGGTGAGTAGAACCGGTGTTTTTGGCTGTTGTTTTCATGACTGGAGTTACTGCCTGCTAGTCAATTGTTTCGTTTGCAATAATGGGATTCAACTAACAACTAAGCATGTGCTTATTTTAGTCAACATCACATTGGAACATTTGGTAAAAATGCTGCATCTCTTGATAAATAAATAGTGTGGATGCTGCATTATCATTGCTGTAGCAGGTATTGTAATGTAACTAATGGCGTCATAAACATATTTAGATGTGATACTTGTTGTCTTTCTTCTTTTTGGGGGGTCACATTTTGATTCTTTGAATGTAACATTGGCAGGTAATTCTCTTGTTATTGAGTAACCATTATTGGTTAGCACCAATCTAGTGCATTAAAGCCATTTCTCATGACTCATAGTATCTATTAAATCATTGGACATAGGTTGATAGATAAGAAAAATAAAAGTATTGGTTTCAGCTGAAGTTATGTATGGATGCATGCAGATAGGAAATGCAGTAATCAATGACGAGACGGACCAGATTGGGATGTACGAGTACTTCGCTTCACATGCATTGATATCCGATGAAGCAGGGTATGCAATTCAAAAGTATTGCGACTTTTCACCAAATGCCACCGATCAAGCACGCCAATGCAATTCTGCTATGTTGGAAGCCGATAATGACGTTTCTCCTATTGACATTTACAACATCTACGCCCCTCTGTGCTTCTCTTCCAACGTGACCGCTCTTCCCAAGAAGGCCAACGTGAGCCTCAAATCCATTTGCTTTTTTTATTTTTTTTATTTTTTTTATTTCCACTCAAACTTTTGCACTTTTGAACGAATGATATGCAAAACCTTAACTCAAATTTGCAATGGTCATAGATTTTCGGGATGTGTTTTGTTTTGCCAGATCATGGACTTCGACCCGTGTGAAGACGTCTATGTGCATGCGTACCTGAACAGAGAAGATGTGCAAGAGGCACTTCATGCCAACGTGACGAAGCTCGATCACGACTGGGAAGCGTGCAGCGATGTTATCCAGCAGTGGGGAGATAGCCCTTTCACCATCATCCCTCTCCTCCAAGAATTCATGTCCAATGGAATTCGCGTTTGGGTGTTCAGGTAAATATTCGCGCACCGTCAATGTTATAGAAGTGAAAGATCCGTGTGGTGACAAGAGTAAGATCATGTAGATCCAATTACTGTTGGGTCATTGACAACTATCGGCAGTCCTTTGTGTGCGATTGACGTGGGATATGACTAACGGATAATTGAAAATGCAGCGGGGATACTGATGGAAGAGTGCCGGTGACGTCGACCCAGAGATCTCTTAGCAAGATGAGCCTCCCTACGAAGAGTCCATGGCGTCCTTGGTACCTCGGGGGCGAGGTGAGGCGGCATATTTGTTTTCACGACATCGACCCCATTCAATTACATATCCTTTGATCATTCTTGTCTTGGATCCCCTCCTCGTGGAGGGATCAATCATTGGCTCGATTTGCTGAATGAAAAGTAATCCGCGCGCACCGTCTTTAACGCGTGTAGGTCGGAGGGTACGTGCAAGTGTACAAGGGAGACTTGACGTTTGCGACGGTGCGAGGAGCGGGGCATATGGTGCCGTCCTATCAGCCCAAGAGAGGCCTTTCTCTCATCTCTCACTTCCTTGCTGGGTCTCTGCTCCCATCAAAATAAGAACCTCCCAGTGTTCCAAAGATGATGGATTGATGCTTGAGGACTCACTTTTCTCTCCATTATCTTTCTCTTTCTGTGGTTATTCACACGGGCGCCCATGTAAATCTCCAGTTGTTTAGGAATTCAAGAACTACATTGTTTCTCATTTAACGCAGAGATTGATGCGGAGGGGAACGTAAAAAAGCATGGAAAATTAGCGACGAGAGGGAACCACGAAGAAAGAATTGAACTTGTTCGTTCTTTAGGGCTTAAAATTGTACACGGAACGTGTTCCACTTTGGTTTTGTTTCTGGCTTAATTAACAAAACAAATATCGAGTACCTTTGGAGCTCACACCGAGTCTCGAATATTTCAATACAGTTCTCTCTGTAAATCTTTAATGTGGATGATTTTCCAAAATCGTCTTTAAATTTTTTGAATTGTTTCGTTTTTTTTTTTTTTTGTTCCTTTTCTTTTCCTTTCCTTCGTCTTTTTTTCATTTTTTTTCATATTTCCCCGAATGGCCGCCAAGGGATTACTTTCCCATGATGGCCGGCTTCTGTAAACGGGGAAGCTAACGCTTTCTTTCCAATATTCAGCCAACTCTGAGCGAAATTCATGGAAAGAAATCTGAGGAAATTCGGGAACCATGAGCAATTTCTTGGAATTACTTTCCACAAATGAAGGCTCCTGGATTTCTTCAATTGATCCGAAGCTTGCATAGTTCAGAGGTAAAAAGGGAAGAGCAGAGAGTGAAAGAGGCTCCCACAATCTCCACCCTGTTTATTCACGCCTTCACTGCATCACCTGGGGGAGTTCCATCTCATTTAACTCAATGCACACCATTATATAGATCCGAAGAGACCATCGTCGGACCGGATGGGCTCTCCCAGCTAATTTCGCTGGGCAACGCACAAGCGCATCGCCGGCGAACCCCCCCGTCATCCCACTTGAATTCACTGCCGCCTTCTTTGGTCCGCGGTCGCTGCCGCCGGTCCTCGCCATATTTGCTTCGACTACTTGTTGTCGCGAGGAGTTGTCCCTGTTAGTAATTAAGCCAAATTCACTAGATAAGTTGAAGTTGCCCGGTCTGGAAGAGAATTGTCGATTCGAGATGCTTGACGGTAGTAAAAAAACGCTCACAACTCAAAAGGAGGAGACGAAGATGCCTTTTTACTTATTTCACCTTATTTGACCTTATCAAAAACTATTACAAGATTTGCTTGCCCATGTTTAGGCTTGTTACATGACACTTGCTCTAAATTGACTCATCAATATATCTAGCATTCCAAGGAAATTAGTTCCCGGAATTTACAAAAAATTAACTAGACATAGAAATACGAACGGATTCTTGAAAACAACACTAAAATAAAATAGTCTTCTTAATTCATGCGCACCGGTCTCGTAAGCTGAACAAACTTAGACATCGAACTTGTAAATCAACAATCAGGTAACCGGTTGACAACCTTGAAATTGACAACCTGTCGATTGAATCGTTAACTCCCCCAATAATCGGCAACTTCAACGTATCTAATGAATTTGGTTTAATTACTAACACCTCCCCCTTAAACCAAATTATCTTCAACCAAATTGTTGAATAAGGTCGTGGATGCCGTCCATATTCATTAGCTCATTCCCTTGTTTGATCGTCGGTCACTCCATCTTCGCCGCCGGAAAAGTTTGTTCGTCATTTGGTTCGTTACTTCGGAAGTGCGAGTCGGTGTTGTTCGTCACTGTTTAGCCGCACCGGAGGACTCCCAGACCTGTCGAGCTCCTTGTTCGTAGACGATCATGAAGACTTCCATCCAAAACCAGGTAAGCCTTCTTTCTTTGTGCGTATGTACACGGTTTTGGCCGAGAGAAGTTGATCCGATTGCTGAGTTTGTAAAGAATCTTGCCGAAATGCGACCGATCTGTTATTAGAATAACTCGATTTAGATGCTTATACATCGCTTCTCGATTGAGAATCATGTTCAGATCAAACTGGAAGTTCATCCTTTAAGCCGCGCAACACCTGCTTGACGAAATGCCTAAATGAAGAACCGAATTGATTTTTGTGAAATCGATGATTGCAGCTAGTTCTATCGTTCTTGGTTTGTCCCTTGATTGATGAACCAATACTGAATCCGTGTTTTTCCCTTGATCCTGTGGCATTCATGCATAGCGGTTCGGCCATGGATGAGACTTCCGAAGGAGATATATTCCTCTCGCCGGAGCTAAGCCAGCGGTTTGAGGCCGCCGCAGTGAGTTCTCTATCCTTGTCTCGTGTGTTCATGGAGTTTTGATTCGGTGACAAGTCGTTGGCATGAGATTCTCTGTGCGAGCGTTCTGGGCGAAGACGACGTCTCAAGGAGAGGACCAGGAAAAAAATTTAAAAATCAAAAAAGAAATAAAGAAATAGAAAATAAGAAAAGAGGGAAATAAAGCAGACGGGTTGAACTAGAGCGTAGTGGTTTGGAGGCTGGGCCATAAAATGGGATCAATATTGGTGTGATGGGGCTGGGCTGAACTCGAAATTGGGCCAAAATGAATTAAACAAAAGAAAGTTAGCAACTTGGGCTTGATTTTGTTGTGATGGCCCATCAGAAGAGACCCAAATTCAGACTGGGCCCAAGGACCGGTCCGAATTGCGAGTCTGACCCGGACTGCCAGAGTCCGGATCAGACCGGCTAATTGGACCGAGTTCCTTGACCGGGGGGGGGGGGGGGGGGGGGGGGGGGTCCAGACAGTCCTTGTTTTTTCGAAATAAAAAATGAAAAATTTCAGAAAATTCAGAAAAATAAAAAAAAAAAGTGAGAAAAGCTATAAAAAAAATGTAGAATTCTCTTAGTTTAGGGTTTTCGATAAACACTTTAGGCTTGAACAAAAATTGAATCCAAAATTGAAGAAGCCTTTAGGGCTTTACTTTAGGATTTTTTTCATTGCTTTTTCTTTTAGAGGCGATGTTAGGTCGTTATTTGTGCATTTTCATTTTTGATTTCAATTTATTGTGCATTTTAAATACTTTTCTTATTGTTCTCTTTAGAATGGTTAGGACGAAATTTCAAGATTCTTGATTAGTACAAAAGACTGCCCGGCATGTTGGTCAACAAATAGTCGAGTTTAGATACCGAAAAGACATTAGTTGAAAGACTAGTATAATCAAGTCTCCGATCCCTAAGAATCTCTTGTTGCGTATGCATCAAGATGATACTTCCATGTCTCGATTTTAGAGTTTCTAGCTGATTTTTTTATCGTGGCTAGTGGTAACTTCAAATAGAGCACGTAAATTTAGACAACCAACATCACGCGAGGTACAAATTTAGGGAGTGTCTCGTAAAGTACCTCTAAACCTACTTTCCGAGGTGACCCTCGGGGGTTAGGTCGCGACAATGACAAAATATGGAAGTCTGGTCGTAGTTATCTCCAACGCGGAGCCTTCATTGAGCTCTCAAACTACTCACATTTCCACAAACAATGGCGTGACTTGATATGTATTAATCAGAAGGCCCATCTTCGTCCTATTCTTCTGAGTTTGCAATCCCAATTTCCGAGTCATTCACTTGCTTGTCAACTCTTTTCCTCTGGCTAATCAAACCCAATAGACACACAGAATAAAATAACATCTCAAGCAAGCTCATCCACTTAGTCTAGAAATAAACAGAAAATGCAAAGGATAAAAAGAAGAATCACACTAAAACTTTGCGACGATGGACCCAATCATGCATTATGAGTATAACAATCCATAGATGTTGAGTGACGAAAATAACCTCAAGATAACTAATTAATTAAAATCGCAAATGAAAACGGTGAAAGTTGCTATGTATTGAAAATGTAAAAGCCACACATTGTCATGAAATACAAGACAATCCCTATTAATCAAAATGATGATATTTTATTCCACTACCATATGTTATTTTCCATTCGTGTTTTGTATGCGGACTTCATTTCCTCTCTTCAACTTACTAACATGTTCGAGCCGATTTTTGTAAAGGATATTTTTGTGATGAGTTTGAACCTTTATGATAATTTTTGATGACTAACATAATTTAAATATAAATGGCAATTATAAAGAGTCCACAACATTTACCAAAGAATCCCCTAAGGAATCTTGAACTGAAGAATTATATATTACAAGGAGTTATATTCCACATTGAACTTTAGAGAGACATTGTAAATAGCTATACTTTGCTAATATTCTTTAAATTAGAGTCTTGATCATTAAATTTATTTAAATACTTGAATCTTAGATGATTCTCATAAAAAAAAAAATGAACATGTAAACTTCTTCGATTGAACAAAAAAAAGAAAAAAAGAAACCACTGTTTAGATTGATAAAATATGTATTTTTCCTCTTTCATCAATCTTACCATTAATGAAGTCCCAGTCTAGGCTATTTTAGACCATTTAAATTTTTTAGGGGAGCCTAAATCTATTTCAAGGGTGGAAATAGCGTGAGCCTAAAAAAAACCAAATAATCATTGTTAATCAATTCAAATGAGAGTTAGTAAATCAAAGCTAAGGAGTACATAAATTAAACGTATAAAAGTTGGCTAGTCACATAAAAAAGTTGGTAATTTCATATACTAGGTGAAAAATTTAAAGCGTTGGTGAGGAAGGTTAATAAGCATTGGTAGAGGATCAAATAAGTTTTAAATAATGAATATTAAGCGCTGAAAAGTAATGAAAATGAAAAAAAAAATTATTTAATAACATATGAAATTAATTAATTAGTTTCATTGTTTTCAAACTATACTTGGTATAATGAGCATTATCGGAAGGTTTTGATAATATAACAAGTAAAATCTTATTTTCCATTGTATGTTTTATCACTTAATTAAGTAAGTCATTCTTAGTTACTATAATGAGTGATTTTTTACTTAAACCAATTAATCAAGTTGTGTGTATTTCGTGGTTATCAAGCACACCTAATGATATAAAGTGCTGAAAAGTTTAATTTCAAAACTTAATATGGTTATCAGAGAAAAAAAAAGGTAATAAAAGGAAGCTGTAGAATAATATACTAAATATAGAGACATCATCAACATTAAGCCACGATGTCCATATTCGATTCGATTCAATAAAATGAAAGTATTTCTATAATAAGCGGCGTGGATTTCCCGATGAGCAAACACTGTCTATATTGGAGTCATATCACCTCGATCTAATCAAAAGCTTAGTCCGGTTGTGGGGACTTTTCCCCTTCAATCACCAATTGCCATCTTCTCTTTCTTCCGATTTTCTATATACACAGCTAATTCGAATCCAATTCTATATACTACAACCACCATTAAACACACACACACACACACTCTCTCTCTCGTGGCTGAAAGAGGAAGAAACAGAGAGCAGAGAGAATGGAGAGAAACTCTAAAGCTCGTTCTTCTCTTCTCCTCTTCTCTTTATGTATCTTGTCGTCGCTCGTTCACATCCATGGAAAGAAGCAAGGAGACGCTCTTGATTCTCTATACAAAGCGAAGTTGGAGAAGTCAGGGATTGACACAAGCCTTTTTCAGGCTAGTGATCACCATGAAAGTCTCAATTCTAGGATTTATCGTCAAGAAGGACTCAAGGAGAAAGATAGGATCAAAAGATTGCCTGGACAACCGCTGGTCGAATTCGATCACTATGGTGGTTATGTCACCGTCGATGAATCGGCCGGTCGAGCGCTTTTTTATTATTTTGCCGAAGCGGGGCTAAATAAGGACTCGATGCCTCTTCTTCTATGGCTTAACGGAGGTGAGTGCTTTAGTTTTCCCATTTTCGCTTGGTCTCCAATTCAAGTATATTATTCTCTTGACTTGGGGATTTATCACGGTTTTTATAGTCCAGATATATAATTGCATGATAGTTACGGCGTCATACTAGGCTGAACTTAAACTTGATCAATTGATATAAGAATTTAATGCTGCCATTGAAGAAGCATCTGTTCTGCGCTCAAGCATTGCTGTATGTCTTTCATATTTTTAGGTGCAGCGATAGTCAAAGTATATTAATATAAAGTTGTTATCGTGATTTGCCATTTTCTAATTTACCTTTTTCATCTTGTCAATTCCAACATCTGAATGGATTATGAGTGATATAGAACATTGCAGAATTGAATTGGTCCAATGAGTATACCATCGTCATCCTCTTAATTTTTGACAGGACATATACAAACACAGATGGGCCATCTATATCATTCTTTTGGTTATCTTTCTGTCATTGTATTGTAAGTCATATTTAAAAAATTTTCTGGTGCGTTTTAGTGAGTAAAAGTTAGCTATTTATTCTGTTTTTTCAGGGCCCGGTTGTTCATCTCTCTATGGAGCAATGGAGGAACTTGGACCGTTCCGAGTCTATAGTGACGGGAAGACTCTCTACAGAAATAAATTTGCATGGAATATAGGTGAAGTATTTAAAAAATACAGTGTAGTGGGTTTTTTAAGTATTTCACCTTTTCTTTTTGCTGATAGGGCGGATTGATTATTTGTTTTATGGGGCAGCTGCGAATGTGTTGTTCCTAGAGTCTCCGGCTGGTGTCGGTTTTTCTTATTCTAACACAACGTCCGACTATAGTGCGAATGGAGACAGGAAAACAGCCGCGGACAATTATGTATTCTTGTTAAATTGGCTGGAGAGGTTTCCCGAGTACAAGAACCGGGACTTCTACATTTCAGGCGAGAGTTACGCGGGTCATTACGTACCTCAGCTCGCTCACAACATCCTATCCAACAACAAGAAGGCAAACAAGACCCTTATCAACCTCAAAGGGATTATAGTAAGTTGTTTCTGCAAATTGCATAGTCTTTATCCATATTAAATTTTGACCAATGCGTGTTTAACATTGGAAGCACCTAAGGTCTATACATTCATAATTAGAAATGCTTTAAGCTTGAGTGAGTTTTTGTGCTGGCTTTCTGTGTTCTAATGGATGATTAATTGATAGAAATGATCGTGCACGTCTGGCTATTTATTTATTTTCCACATTGAATCTCATCGACATGAAGAAAAAACCTTTTAGGGGTCTTAATGAGTAGAGCAGGTGTTTTCGGTGGTTGTTCTCATGATTGGTGTTACTAGCTGCTCCTCAATTGTTCCATTTGCTATAATGGGATATAACTAATTCAAAGAACAGAGGATTTATTCTAACAGGGGATGTATATGGACAACTTGAACATGAGTGCAGATTGGAAATGCAGCAATCAACGACGAGACGGATCATAAAGGAATGTACGAGTACTTCGCCACGCATGCGTTGATATCCCAAGAAACATGGTACGCAATTCAAAAGTATTGTGACTTTTCACCAAATTTCGCTGATCAAGTAAGCCAATGCAAATTGGCTATGGCAGATGTGCGTAATAGTGTTCCTCCTATTAACATTTACGACATCTACGCCCCTTTGTGCTTCTCCAACCTGACTGCTTATCCCAAGAAGACCAACGTGAGCTCAAATCCATTTGCTTATTTTTTTTCCCTCAAATTTTGCACTTTTGAACGATAATATGCAAAACCTTAACTCAAATTTGCAATGGTCATAGATTTTCGGTTTGCGTCTTGTTTTCGCAGATCATGAACTTAGACCCGTGTAGCGGCATCTACATGCATGCGTACCTTAACAGTGAAGATGTGCAAGAGGCACTTCATGCTAACGTGACGAAGCTCGATCACCGTTGGGAAGGGTGCAGTGTTGTTATCGAGGGCTGGGGAGATAGCCCTTTTACCATCATCCCTCTCCTCCAAGAATTCATGTCCAATGGGCTCCGTGTTTGGGTGTTCAGGTGTGTGTTTGTGTGTATATTAAATAAGTGTATTTGTTTGTGGGTGATTGAAGTTGGGGCATGACTAACGAATGACTGAAAATGCAGCGGGGATACGGATGGAAGAGTGCCGGTGACTTCAACCCAGAGGTCTCTTAGCAAGATGAGCCTCCGCACAAAGAGTCCATGGCGTCCTTGGCTCCTCGGGGGCGAGGTGAGGCGGCTTATTTGTTTTCACGACATCGAACCCTTTAAGTTTCATACCCTTTGATCATTCTTGTCTTGGATCCCCTCCTCGTAGAGGGATCAATTGGCTCGATTTGCTGAACGGGAAGTAACCCGCACCGTCTTTAATGTACATAGGTCGGAGGGTACGTGCAAGTGTACGAGGGAGACTTGACGTTTGCGACGGTGCGAGGAGCGGGGCATCAGGTGCCGAGCTATCAGCCCAAGAGAGCTCTCTCTCTCGTCTCTCACTTCCTTGCTGGCTCTCTACTCCCATCAAAATAAGACCCTTTCAAGTGCTTGGAGATGATGGATTAATGCTTGAGGACTCGCTTTTGTCTCCATTATCTTTCTCTTTCTTTGGTAATTCACATGGGCGCGCATGTAATTCTTCAGTTATTTACGAATTCAAGAACTTCATTGGTTCTCTTTTAACAAATATCTTGATGCGGACAGAAATGTGAAAGCATGGAAAATTTGCAAAAATGTTGAAATGCCCCTGTGAGTTGTGCTAAATAAGTCTCACACCGAAGAATTTATATGGTGTAGAGCAGTTAATATGTCTATATTGTGACATCATTGGATTAACTAATGAGGGTATTGTTCTTTTTTGACTTATCCTATATTGAGTCTCATGGTTTTGTCATTTGGCGTACAGGTAGGCATCTTTCCAAAGTTAAGCATTGCTGTCACGTCAAAAGACGTCCTTGTGAGTTAATTCCAACTTTCACTTATATTTCAAAATTGCTTTTCTCTGATTGATATATAGTTTGGTTCATTCTTGCCTCTTCGCCATCCTAGAAGCCTACAAGGAGCTACTCCTTGTCTAGGCTCTCTAGGCTCCAGCGATCACTCCCTACCCTCGTTGGATCGGGTTATTACGAGTCCACTAGATTCTGCGTGGTTCATCCCCGAACCATAGACATACTGGAGGGCCCTTACTTATATACCATATTGTGATATTTTTATTTTAACTTACTGAGGTATTGTCTGCTTTGGCCCATCCTTTATCAAACTTGACGGTTTTGTCCTTTGGTGTATAGGTGGGTGCTTCTCAAAAAGTCACCCATCCTGGGAGTTTTAAAGTTAAGCATTGTTGCTACGTCAAAATGCGCATTTATGAGTTAATTCTAGCTTTTACATATATTATATATATTTTAGAATTGCTCTTACTTTGTTTAGTATACAATTTGGTTTATTCTTGCCCTTTTTGCCACTCTAAATGCCTCTTTGGAGCTGCTTCTTGTCTAGGCCATGGTTTCAGCGACCACTCCTTGCCCTCATCAGATTGGGTCGTTACACCTAGTTAGTCCATAACTTATTGTCCATAACTCATTGGCTTAAATTTTTTAGTGAATGTGAGTCAAACTGAATATTTTGACGGATTCGGACTTGAGCTCCCTAGTGGTCTTCCCTAATGAAGGTATCAGGCTTCTGCTGTGCAAAAAATAAATTAGCTGTTAGGAATCAGAAAGTGAAAAATCATGATACAATGCTAATCAATCTCTTCATTATCAGTAGCTAGTTTTAGGGTTATGACTGTAAAAGATATTGCCGAAAGGACACTTGTTTAATCTAGAGTAACCATGTCTCCGAGCCTATTGAATTTCTAGTTCGCAAAAGTAAAGTATTCTCTCATACTTTGCTTGGGCTCCTAATTGACCCTAATTTATTAGTGGCAACTCATGATTGAATAAAATTGCATTTTTAAAAAGTTAATTTGAATACTAAGTTGCGATTGGTTGGTCATGGGAGAGTCCATTTCAAGTCTTTGGGCTTACTAATTGATTAGCTTTCCCTTGGTTGGTTCACCCCTGGCAAGGTCGCGACATGGCAGCCGCTATTTCTACCCTTTTTGTTGCTAAACCAGTCATTAATAAATAGTTGACCAATATACCCTTCAAATTGAAATCTTTAAATTTTAACGGTTTGATTTTTTTTCCTGGTCGAGTCCCTCTTTCATTAAGTTGATGCTTCAATACAGTGTGATTGTTGTTCCATCAGGATGATCGAAGAGGTGCATAAGAGAAAATTTCATTGATTTTATTGTCTTCCGGAGCAACTATCAGAATCTCTTGATGTTAAGCTTCAAATAGACTTGCCCTCGTCCCTACCCCCATGCTGAGCCTAACACCATACGCCACTACCATCCCTGGCTTCATATCGTGCATGCACCATTTATCTGTCATTCGCCTCTAATGTCGCAACACAACATCTCCCTCCTCCCCCAGATCTTATCGACTGCGTTTGCATCTCTCTCATCCCTGGCTTCATATCGTGCATGCACCATTTATCTGTCACTCGCCTCTAATGTCGCAACACAACATCTCCCTCCTCCCCCAGATCTTATCGATTGCGTTTGCATCTCTCTCTCTCTCTCTCCATTGTCACTTTGTCACTAAAGGTGAGCATGATTTCAAGGTTGAATTGGATCAATTTTGAAGGGTATGTTCCAGATTCCAGGTAGAACCAAAAACCGGGAATAAGTCTTTGTATCTTTCTTGTTCTATGTCCTCACGCAATCCTATGGTATTCCATGACATTCGGTGATGAATATGTAATCTGGAACCACTAGTCTAAGCTTACATTTCCGACGATATCCATGATTGAGACTATTACTGTGTTAATGTTTCATATTTTTCATGTGTCTAAATATCAGTTGTGGTTAATAGATTGCAACAGCAAATGATAGTCATTAGATGTGATGATTTACTGTAATCGTTTAATTAAGAATACAGGTAAAAGTGAGTAAATATTAAAATCGACCCTGAAACCTGTGACATGATAAATTCTAGATTCCAAAATATGTAGGTAGGTCCCGGATTTCAAAAATTTGGAAACTGATTTCAATGGGTAGGTTTCAGGTTCCATGTGGAACCTGGATTGACCCGGGACCACTCATCCCTAATTGTCGCCTTGGCCCTTGACCATTGCTTCCCCTGCCTCCTGCTCAAAGCTCGTGTAACTCCAACCTCAACTCAAGAGCTTATTTGAATTAGGAGCTTTTGTAGAGAGAGAGAGAGAGAGAGAGAGAGAGAGAGAGGCATGAGTAACGACGGGTGGCAGTGGCTGAATTTGGTGGTTGTGCGGTGGCCAGCAATGGTTTCATCGCAGGTGGCACCAATGGCAAGTGACACTTCTATTATGCACCTCTTTATCCATCTTGGTTGAGCAAAAAAAAAAGTACTTCAAATGAAGGAGAGAGAGTGAGATCCTACCACGAGGAGACAAAGGGAGAACATTTACAAAGATGAATGTTTAATTCGAAGGCATTTTGGTCTATTATTTACAAGGAAAAATTCCAGATAAAAGCTTTAAGTGTCATTACATAAGGGTTTGAAGTGGATTTTGTTTTAAATAAATGCATGAAGTGGTTATGTCTTTGGTCAAGAGCATTTTTGCCCTTTGCCCTTTTTTTTTCCTCTTATTCTTTTTTCTTTTTTTTTTCCTCTTTTTTCTTTTTTCTTTCATCTTCACCTGTCTCAAGCGATGGCCAGCCACCAGAGATGCTTGGAGAGGATTAGATAAGGCCGGCCCTTGCCAGATCCGAGCAAGGCTAGTCTCACCTCGGGAAGGCAACCCTTGCCTTGGGTGAGGCTACCCCTCGAAAGCCAGAAGCGAGGCCTAGCCTCGCCCTATCTAGTGAGGGCCTAGGCGAGGTGACCCTTGCCTATGGCCGGCAAGGGTTGTAGCCCTTGCCAGTGGTCGACTAAGGCTTGTACGCCCTCATCCAATTGCCGGCGAGGGTCGCTGGGTCCTCACTGTAAAAAAAAAAAAAAATATGAAAAAAGAAAAGAAAACAAGAAATAATAAGAAATAATTTAAAATTAAAATTTATTTTTGGACGAAAATGCCCTTGACTGGCCAGCAATTAGCGAGGTGAAGCTCCTATTTGAAACTTCCATGGTCATTTCAAGGTCTTATTTGACATGAGGTCCAATTTAAGCTTTTATTTTGAGAAAATAAGAACATTTTATGCCTTTATTTGAGAATTTTTCTTTATTTAGGTGATTGGTTAGTAATAAATGAGGGTAAATAGTGCTGCCTTTTCATTCTTTTGTTTTTTTTTGGCCACCTTATCTGATTTTGTTAATTCTCGATTTTCCTTCGCAAACGCTGGTTCATAAAAAACTGATATTTGAGGAATGGGGATATTTTTTTTTTTGTGAGGAAAGATGATAGACTAGATTTCTTACAAACGAGCACTTCGTTACATCATAGATCAATATTAGACTATTAGTGTAGGCTATAGATCCACGATCCAAGATGAGCCAGGACATCCATATCTAGTTGTATGCCGTTACGTATAGCACGTATACGTACGTATGGCACGTATATCTTGAACTGACATCCAATATTAATTAACAAGCAGAAAAAGCGGCATTTGTTTCCAATAACCGAACAAAACGTACACCAGAATCACATGCTAAAACATGATTGGGATCATATAAATTATATTCAATTGCATGGATTATTGCGTAAGTCTAGTCAAGCCCACTCTGTTCGTTGCGACTTTCCATTTATAGACATGCATCCATTGACACAGCTCCTTGGATCTAATCTCAATAAACCACCATTACGCCTCTTTGCTCTCTCTCTCTCTCTCTCTCTCTCTCAAGCGGGCTCAAAGAGGAAGGAGAGGGGATAGAATGGAGAGGAACCCTAAGGAACACAACTCTTGTCTTCTACTTTTTTCTCTACTTGTGACGACGGCTCTTGTTCAAATCCATAGAAAGAAGCAGGGAGAAATTCTAGGTTCTCTCTACAAAGCAAAGTTCCAGAATTTTGGGGTCGACAAGAGCCATTTTCATTCGATTGATCACCATGGAATAAAGGAAGAACACAATTCTAGGCTTTATTCTCAAGAGGGACTGAAGGGGAAAGACAGCATCCGAAGATTGCCGGGACAACCGCCGGTTGAGTTCGATCACTATGGCGGTTATGTCACAGTTGATAAATTGGCGGGTAAGGTGTATTTCTACTACTTTGTCGAAGCGCCACGGGATAAAGATTCTCTTCCTCTTCTTTTATGGCTTAATGGAGGTAATTTGTGTTCTCGACTCTCACATCTGCTCGATCTCCGATGTCATTGCCAGGTTCAAGATACAATGTCAAGTTCGCTTCACTATCAGTAAAGTATATATCGTCCATAATTTAAGCATTTCTATGAAAATTTCTCCCTCCCCGCAAGGTCAACGTATCTAATAATGGCCAACGAAGTGGAATATCTTAACTCTATTTTTTATCTTTCACAATTATCTTGGAAGAATGCCTTTTTCATAGTCAACCCATGTTTATAGGGATATGAATTACGACTTATCATGATATGCTGTTTAATAATGCCATCTTCTTGGGCTGGTTGCACAAAAAGTAAGCGCTGGCTATATTATTATTTATTGTCTACTATCTTAAAGCAATTTACGAGTGCATTCGGATGAGATATTGATCAGGAATTCATGCTGTAATCTCAGGTCCCGGTTGCTCATCCCTTGCCTATGGAGCAATGCAAGAACTCGGGCCATTTCGAGTCCACAGCGATGGCAAAAGTCTTTATCGAAACAAATTCGCATGGAATATTGGTAAAGCACAACGATCGTATGTTTGATTCTAGTAATTGCGAGATATTTGACTTACTATGTTAGCATTGTCACGTGGCAGCTGCGAATGTGTTATTTCTAGAATCTCCGGCCGGCGTCGGTTTCTCGTATTCGAACACAACATCTGATTATAGCACTAATGGAGATCGGAAAACAGCAGAAGATAACTATGCGTTTATTCTTAATTGGCTTGAAAGATTTCCCGAATACAAGAATAGGGATCTTTATCTATCCGGGGAGAGCTATGCGGGTCATTACGTACCTCAGCTTGCTCACAACATCCTCTACCACAACAAGGAGGCAAACCGGACCCTTATTAACCTCAAAGGGATTATTGTAAGATCTCTCTCCCCCTTTTAAGAAAATTATCCTATGTTATACAATTATATCCCACAACGTGTTGTCGTCAATCGGAATTCACGAATTGTCAAATTCAAATGTGAATTTTTCTCAATTGTTGTGAGATGTCTCTCCACTTTTATTAAAAGAAGGGCTTTGGTTGTTGTCACCATGATTGGAGTTGCTTGCCATGATGCTCGTTAATTGCTCCATTTGCCAATGGTGGTCAACTAATTAACAACCACTCAATATGAGTACGGGCATGTTGATGTCAACTTCGCAAAGAAAGATTGGGGTACCGATGCTGCGAATTTATTATTATTGCTTAAATAGGTAGATGTAACATCATATGTATTAGTATAGTAGGGTCCTGCTACAAAGATATGATAAGATGAAAGCAGCATCAATTGAATGTTGTCTTTACGTTCCCCTAATACAGAGAAAGGTGATTAATGGAGTGGACACTGATTTGTCCTCTCGGGCCACTTGATCCATTGCTTCAAGACTCCTCATGATCTCAATTATTAGATGTTAAACACTTAAAAAAAAAACCAGGATCAACAGGATGCATGTGGCCTTTAATTGACCGGTTATGCAGATTGGAAATGCTGTTATTGATGACGAGGCGGATCTAAGAGGAATGTACGACTACTTGGTAACGCGCGCTTTGATATCAGACGAAACATGGAACGAGATTCAGAAGTACTGCGACTTCTCTGCAAGTGCCACTGCTCAGTCGAGCGGGTGCATTTCTGCCGCCGATGATGCGGACAACGATGTATCGTCCCTCGACCTGTACAACATCTACGCTCCCTTGTGCACTTCCTCCACCCTCACTTCGCTTCCCAAGAAGGCTTCCGTGAGTTGCATTTTAAAGTTCATTGTTTCGATAGGCTGTACATATCAACGACGTGTGCGGATATACACGTGCTATTCAATTATCAGCAATGATCAAATTATTTATTACATAGTTCTTGCTGCCTTTTCTTGTTATGCAGATAATGAAGTTTAACCCATGCAGCGAGGACTACGTGCGTGCGTACATGAACAGAGCAGAAGTGCAGGAGGCGCTTCATGCGAACGTGACCCATCTCAAGTTTGACTTGGAACCATGCAGCGACGTGATTCCGAAATGGGGAGATAGCCCCCACACCATCCTCCCTCTCCTCCATGAACTCCTCTCCCATGGATTCCGTATCTGGGTTTTCAGGTGAAAAATAATTCACACGTCTTGTCTTGTTGTCACATCAATTGCACAAATTTTCTTTTTTCTCGCATAAGAGTTAATGGTCGGGAAATCGAAATAATCACGGTGACGTTGATCGAAATTGAGCATAATATGTGGATTTGGGTGAAAAATGGTGAAGCTAATGCATCGATTTATGTACACGGTACGTAGTTTTTCGATCGATGCACTAATCCGATTCGGAAATGCAGTGGGGATACAGATGGGATTGTGCCGGTGGCTTCGACCAAGAAATCTCTTCACAAGATGGGCCTCCCGACAAAAAGTCCATGGCGCCCTTGGTCGGTTGGGGGCGAGGTGGGTGGCTAATTTTTTTCCCTGAATTATAGAGAAATCGATATTGAACCTCTCATCTTAGCGATAACTAATTGCATTTCGTTCGAAGAATGTGTTTTAAGGTCATTTATGTATGGGATGCGTAGGTTGGGGGATACGTGCAAGTGTACGAGGGAGATCTGACGTTCGTGACGGTGCGAGGGGCGGGGCATCAGGTGCCGAGTTACCAGCCCAGGCGAGCCCTCTCTCTCGTCTCTCACTTCCTTTCTGGCTCTTCACTCCCATCTCAACAGCAATAGCATAGCCCCAAGTCATGAAGATGATCAATTGCTTGCACTTGTTCTATTGCCCTTTTCGTCGACATATCTAATAATAGCCAAAGTAGTGCAAGATCTTAACTGTATTTATTTTATTTTATTTTTTCATATCTTTCTTGAAAGGATGCATTTCTCATTGTCGAAATATATTCATTGGGATAAGACTTATGAGTCATCATGTAATTATGCCAGCTTCTTGGGCCGGTTGCACAATGAACAGTGCCCTAGGTTAAAATATTTCTTCTTACCCTGCAAGAATCTCTAACTGTCTTAACTTGTGTTCTACTCGAAGGATGATTTGCGATTGGTCCCTATCCTTTAGTTACAGTTATCTCTCGGTTGATTGATCCTCGTTGATTCAGTGTACAACTTATGTGCATGCTTCAAGTCAACCGATCGACACATGTGTCATTTACTTCACTTAAACTCTGCCAATTGAAAACTCATGATTGACAAGCTCATCAAATATTTCATCGCTGGGCTTTGCGATTAAATTATATTGTTATGACTCTCATTATCGATGAGCTCTTTTTGGCATTCCATCGATTGATTATATTGTCATAACCTGATTTGGGCCATTAGCTTCTCTACTTTTGGGCTCAAATTTTGGGCTTGGTGTTGAATAAAAGTGACAACTCAATAGAGGAGTTTCTAGGTTAAAAACAAAATGCCTACTAATCATTAGTAAGCAAATTGAAATGAGAGTTAGTAAACCAAAACTAGCTGGTACATATCTTAGATGGATAAAAGTTGGCTAGTCACACAAAAAAGGAACGTAAATTTCATATATTAGGTGATATGTTTGAGGCGTTGGTGAGAAAGAGAAATGAACATTGGTAGAGGATAAAAAAAAGTTTTAAATAATGATTATAAAGCGCTGAAAAGAAATGAAAATTAAAATAAAAGAAGTTATTTGATAACATATGAAATTAATTGAATAGTTTTGTTGTTTGATACTAAACGAGGAATAATGAACGTTATCGAAAGGTTTTGATGATATAACTAGTAAATTTTTTTATTTTCCATTGTACGTTTCATCTAATTAATTAAGTCATTCTTACTTACCATAACGAGTGATTTTTTTACCTAAACCAAGCAATCAAGTTGTGTGTATTTAGTGGTTATCAAACGCACTTGATGATATTAAGTGCTGAAAAATTTAACTTTCAACAGTTAATATGGTTATCTACGGAAAAAACAAAGGTAACAATGCTATAAAATAATATCTTGCCATTCCCTTGTTCACAAGGTAATATATTTACTAGGGGTGAGCGGTTCCCGGTCTGATTTGGTTCAACCCAAGAATCGAGAACTGGAGACTAAACCGGTTAGTTTTTGGACCGTGGATCGGACCGGACCAATGGTCCGATTGCAATAAGACCAATATTAAATATTATTTGTGAACAGAGAACCGATTATTCCGTTCTTTTCTTTGTAGTTCTGATTTGATCTCATAAGGCCATGGAAAAAATTGAAAAAATATATAATATATGAAAAAATTGAACAATCGGTTCCAATGGGACTAATATCAAATATTTTTCATATATATATATATATTAAATATTATATATAAAAAATTTTAAAAAAATATATATTTATCGGTCCGGTCCGGTCCGGTCTGGTTCCCATCTTAGAACTGGGAATCGGACTACCTAGAAACCGGTTTCACTTTTAGGAATCGGGAATTGGACCGATATTCCTGAGAATCGGATCAAACCGGTCGGTCCGGTTTGGTCGCGATTTAGGCGATCCATCTTGCTCGACCCCTAATATTTACCTCTTAATTTATACTAATTGTAGATTCATCATCAATATTAAGCCACGACATCCATATTGAGTAACAAATCATATATTAAATTCAATTCGATTCGATTCAATGAATGTAGATCTTGAATTGTGTTTCCATATGAGCAAACATTATCTATATTGGAGTCAACTGGCACAACATGATTCCGAAAATAAAAGAAAAATTCTTAAGTGCATGGATGTAGTTACCTAGATCTAATCAAGCTTATTCAGGTTGTGGAGACTTTCCCCTTCAATCACCAATTGCCATCTTCTCTTTCTTCCGATTTTCTATATACACAGCTAATTCGAGTCCAATTCTATACATTAAACCCACCATTAAACTCTCTCTCTCTCTCTCTCTCTCTCTCTCTCTCTCTCTCTAGTGGCTCAAAGAGGAAGAAGCTGAGAACAGAGAGAATGGAGAGAAACCCTAAAGCAACCCTAAAGCTTGTTCTTTTCTTTTTCTTTTCTCTTTATGTATCTTGTCATTGCTTGTTCATATCCATGGAAAGAAGCAAGGAGACGCTCTCTATTCACTGTACAAAGCGAAGTTGGAGAAGTCGAGGATCGACACGAGCCTTTTTCAGGCGAGTGATGACCATGAAAATCTCGATTCTAGGATTTATTGTCAAGAAGGACTGAAGGAGAAAGATAGGATCAAAAGATTGCCTGGACAACCATCAGTCGAATTCGATCACTATGGTGGTTATATCACTGTCGATGAATTGGCTGGTCGAGCATTTTACTATTATTTTGTCGAAGCGGTGCGAAATAAGGATTCGATGCCGCTTCTTCTATGGCTCAATGGAGGTGAGTGCTTTAGTTTTCCCAATTTCGCTTCTTCTAGTCAGCGTTGATCATCCTACGTGGCGGTGCAGCCGCCATCGACTTGGACAATTTTAAATTTTTGGAAAAATTTGCGAGCTTTTTTTATTGTTTTTTTTATTATTTTTTTACTATCATTCTTTTGGTTACCACATTTATATGGTGATTATATAGTAAATCATATTTAGATTATTTTCTGGTGCGTTTGAATGAGTAAATGCTAGCTATTTATGCTATTTTTTCAGGTCCCGGTTGCTCATCCCTCAACTATGGAGCAATGGAGGAACTCGGACCATTCCGAGTCCATAGCGACGGGAAGACTCTCTACAGAAATAAATTTGTATGGAATATTGGTAAAGTATTTCAAAAATTCAGTGTAGTGTTCTCAAAAGTATTTCACCTTTTCTATACGCTGATAGGGCCGATCGATTATTTGTTTTGCGAGGGCAGCTGCGAACGTGTTGTTCGTAGAGTCTCCGGCTGGTGTCGGTTTTTCTTATTCCAACACGACGTCGGACAATAGGACAAACGGAGACAGCAAAACAGCGGCGGACAATTATGTATTCTTGCTAAATTGGCTGGAGAGGTTTCCCGAGTACAAGAACCGGGACTTTTACATTTCAGGCGAGAGCTACGGGGGCCATTACGTACCTCAGCTGGCTCACAACGTCCTATACAACAACAAGAAGGCAAACAAGACCCTTATCAACCTCAAAGGGATTATAGTAAGTTGTTTTCACGAATTGCATAGTCTTTATCAATATTAAATTTCGAGCCGTGCGTGCTCCAGTATAGGAAACACCTTAAGGTATGAACACTCACAATTGGAAAAGCTTTGAGCTTGCGTGTGTTTTTGTGTTGGCCTTTTGCGTTCAAATGAATGATTTAAAGCTAGAAGTCATCATGCACGTCTTGGCTGTAAAGATTTTTTCATGTTGAACCTCGTCGACATGTAGAAAAATCTTTTTTGCTTTATAATGAGTAGCACAGGTGTTTTCATGATTGAAGTTACTAGCCACTACTCAATTGTTCCATTTGCTATAATGAGATTCAACTAACAACTAAGATTGTGCTTATTGTGGTGAACATCACATTGGAATATTTGGTACGAATGCTGCATCTCTTGATGAATAAGTAAGGTGGATGCTTTTTATCTTTCTTTTTTTTTTTTTTTTTTTGGGGGGGGGGGGGGTGGGAGGGGGCGGTGGTGGTCAAATTTTGATTTTGATTCGATGAATGTTACATTAGCAGGCAATTCTCTTGTTATTATGTAACCATTATTGATTAGCACCAATCCAGTGCATTAAAGCCATTACTTGTAATATCTATTAAATCATTGGGCATAAGTAGATAGATAAGAAAAATAAAAGGACTGGTTTTAACTGAGGTTATATATGGACGCATGCAGATAGGAAATGCAGTGATCAATGACGATACGGACCAGAGTGGGATGTACGAGTACTTCGTTTCACATGCATTGATATCCGATGAAACGGGGTACGCAATTCAAAAGTATTGCAACTTTTCACCAAATGCCACCAATCAAGTACCCCAGTGCAATTCGGCTATATTGGATGCGGATGATGATGTTAAACCTATTAACATTTACAACATCTATGCCCCTCTGTGCTTCTCGTCCAACGTGACTGCTCATCCCAAGAGGACCAACGTGAGCTAATATTCATTTGCTTTTTTTTTTTCCACTCAAACTTTTGCACTTTTGAACGATAATATGCACAACCTTGACTCAAATTTGCTTGGGTCATAGATTTTCGGGATGTGTTTTGTTTTGCCAGATCATGGACTTCGACCCGTGTGAAGACGTCTATGTGCATGCGTACCTGAACAGAGAAGATGTGCAAGAGGCACTTCATGCCAACGTGACGAAGCTCGATCACGAATGGGAAGCGTGCAACGGTTTTATTTTGGCCAACTGGGGACATAGCCCTTCCACCGTCCTCCCTCTCCTCCAAGAATTCTTGTCCAATGGGCTCCGCGTTTGGGTGTTCAGGTGTGTGTGTGTGTATAGAAAATAAACGTATTTGTTTGTGGATGATTGAAGTTGGGGTATGACTAACGAACGACTGAAAACGCAGCGGGGATACGGATGCAAGAGTGCCGGTGACATCCACCCAGAGGTCTCTTAGCAAGATGAGCCTCCCTACGAAGAGTCCATGGCGTCCTTGGTTCCTCGGGGGCGAGGTGAGGCGGCTTACTTGTTTTCACGACATCGAACCCTTTAAGTTTCATACCCTTTGATCATTCTTGTCTTGGATCCCCTCCTCGTCGGGGGAACAATTGGCTCGATAAGCTGAACGAAAATAACCCGCAACCGCCTTTAACGCATACAGGTTGGAGGGTACGTGCAAGTGTACGCGGGAGACTTGACGTTTGTGACGGTGCGAGGAGCGGGGCATGAAGTGCCGAGCTATCAGCCCAAGAGAGCCCTCTCTCTCATCTCTCACTTTCTTGCTGGCTCTCTACTTCCATCAAAATAGACCAAGTGCTTGTAGATGATGGAATAATGCTTGAGGACTCGCTTTTCTCTCCATTTTCTTTCTCTTTCTTTGGTAATTCACAGGAGCGCGCATGGAATACTTCAGTTATTTAGGAATTCATTGTTTCTCTTTTAACAACTAAATTGATGCGGAGAGGAAAGCGAAAGCGAGGAAAATTGACGAAGAGAGGGAAAACGCAGAAAGAGTTGAGCTTGCTTGTTCTTTAGGGCTTAAACGTGACGGTGCTTAATTTAATTGGATAAGTATTAGCAACGATTATGCGCCAATAGTACATGGAATGTGTTCTATTTTGGTTTTGTTTTCGTTAAGGATCGGCCTTGTCCACCAAAAAAAAATGTTGAGAATTTGTGGAGCTCACACCGAGTCTTGCCATAAAAAGTAAATATTTCATATGTAAAAAGGTTAATATCACCAAAAACTCCAAAGTGGTATACTTGTGACAAATTTACTCAAAACTAATTTCTTGACCACGAAAAACCTCAAATCATTACATTTGTAACAAATTTATCCTCCATTAAATTGGATTAATATCATGAAAAATCGCAAATTGGTACTCTTGTAATAAATGGAGAGTAAAACCTCAAATCGGTACACCAGTTATCTGCTATGTGTCATTCAACTCAGAAATTTAATGATAAAATTTAATGAAAATTAATGGAGGTTAAATTTATCACAAGTGCACCAGTTTAAGATTTTTTTTATGGTCAAAAAATTAGTTTATGTAAAATTTATCACAGGTGTACAAGATTGAGATTTTTCGTAATATTAACTATATGTAAAAATGAGTTCAAGAATCTTTTTTTTTTGTTAATATTACGAAAAACCTCAAACTTGTATACCCATGATAAATTTATCTTCTTTTACTTTCCGTTAAATTTTACCGTCAAATTGTTAAGTTGGATGATACGTAGCAATTGACTGATGTACCAATTTTGGATTTTACATTTTGTTTGTTACAGGTTTACCGATTTGGAGTTTTTCATGGTATTAATCAAATTTAACAAAAATTAACAAAAGGTAAATTTGTTACAATTGTACCGATTTGGGATTTTTATGGTCAAAATATTAGTTTTGGTTAAATTTATCATAGGTATAACAGTTTGGAGTAAATTTGTTACAAATATACCAGTTTTGAGTTTTTGGTGGTCAAAAAATTAATTTTGTGTAAATTTGTCTCAAATATACCAGTTAGATTTTTCATGGTATTAACTTTTTTTTTTTGTGTTCATGTTCATTCACCTTATTTATTTACTGGAATTCCTTTCAACAAGGTTTCTCCCACGGACAAAGCACACAAATCAATACTTGCAAATAAATCTCGAATTCTTTATTTGGCTATCACAAAATGAATTACTACAACCTATGTAAAAGGTACAAGTGGTCTATGCCATAAAACGAAGCACAAGTTAATAGAGTAATGTTGACGATAAAAAATGACCAACTTTTGATTATAATCAACAAGCGACAGACTTAGTAGTTAATAGTATAGAGTTTGGTAAACAACAAAAATCATTAATGAAAAGAATGGTGGACAACTCGAAGGGCATTGATAACAAGCCAAGGAAGTGATTGATGACAAACATTAGTCTTTGGAGATGAAGTCATCGACATCGGCGTGTAATTGCCAAGTAGCAATAATATCAAATTTGCAACTTCTTGTGTATGTGTTGTTCTTGTTGAGGAAAATTCCTAATGAATTTTGAAGCTAACAAAACTTTACATGTTTATCTTGTGAATCTAACATGCATTCCATTCCAGGTTAATATATTCTAGAAGTTCAGAAGGAAATATCAAACTTTACAAGTTTTCAGAACTAAAAACTCAGATTCAGATATAAGATATTCAAACTTTACCATAAAAGTCATTCAAAATATTCAGATTTTTCTAAAAACCTACGCTGAATCAGGTTCTGAATTGGAAATTCTTCAGATGCAGTAATTATGTAGACGTAGACGCTGAAATTTTTCAGACGATGAAATTTCCCAAACGCTGAAGTTTTTCAAACAAAGAAGTAAAACTCATTCAGAATGAATCACAATAGCTAATGATTTGGCATGGATTTCACAAAAGAAAAGTTTTGATTGACTCAATTTCAGTCTAATTGATTGACAATCAAACATTATGACAAGTATGCATTACAACGGATAAAGCTCTACATATAGAAATCAAGATTCTGATTGTATGGACGACCAAAATCAGCGGAATTCAGATTTTGTCAACCAATGGCTACTCAATCCATTTTATACAAATCTGTCCAAGATAAAGATTGGAAGATGATCTTCTGAAGACTGTCCAATTGCTAGTTTGATAGTGGAGGAATATAAAAGGAGACTTATGCAAAGCAAAAGGTAGTATGAAATCAAGAATCAACAAGTTCAAAATCCGAGCATACTTCGATTCTTTCTCTTGTCTTTCTTGAGCTAAACATTAAAATCTTGAGAGACGTCTTGTAAGAGTGATCGTGTGAGATAGAGAGTCCTATCATACACAAGAGTACTGTCACTAAGAATCTGTAATTTCTCTTGATTACATAGTGAAATCCAGCCAGTAGGCTATCAGCGTGGGACAATGGACGTAGCCTTGCTATAAGCTGAACCACTATAAATTTGTGTGCAATTTTTCTATCCCTTATCTCTTACTTTACATACTGCACATCTAGAATACTGTTTATTTAAACTGTTTTGAATCTGAATTTTATTTAGACTCAATCGTGGTCAATTATTTCCGCTTAAATTGATCAAAATTGTTTAAGATCACCTATTCACCTCCCTTTAGGTGATCCTTGCTAGCTACATCAGTTCTAACTTCTTGATGCATGCTTCGAATCTTCATTGGATGACCGAACTATGGAGAAAAGGCCAACGCAAGGGGGCTGATCTTTCCCGACGTCTCACTAATAATAAATCGAGAGAAGTTGCACTAAATATAAATCCTCACAAGTTGGCCACCATGAACAGGCAATTCAGCATAGAGAAACAAAATTTGCCGATAACAAGGAGACGTGATGACTTTTGATTATTTTATTTAAAAGAATTGAATGATCAATGAATGATTCGATTCTTTTACAAGGGGGCATACGTCGATATCAAAAAACAATCAACTTATTGTTATAAAGAACAGGTGACAAATTTAGTAGATAATAGTAGAGTTTGGTGAACAACAAGTCATTGATGAAAAGAACAGTTGACGATTTGAATAGCATTAACAACTCGCCATGGAAGTTATCGACAATAAACATCAATTATCTGGGAGTGTAACTGCCGAGTAGTGATAGTTTTAGATTTGTAACATCTTGTGGATAAGAGTCTTTAAAAAAAAAAAGGAGAGCGCCAGTAGAATTTTGGAGCATGCAACGACGCTAAGACACCAGGTTGAAGAGAACACACTCAGGGATTGAGGCATGTATCTGTAGACACAGCTACCTGGATCCTATCTCGATAAACCCTCATTAAGCCCCTCTTTATTCTCTCTCTCTCTCGAGCGGCTCAAAGAGGAAGAAGAGTTGAAGAATGGGGAGGCGGAACCCTAAAGAACACAACTCTTGTCTTCTACATTTTTTTCCTCTACTTGTCGCGACGTCTTTTGTTCAAATCTAACTGAAAGAAGCAAGGAGAAATTCTAGGTTCTCTCACAAAGCAAATTTCCAAAATTCTGGCATCGACAAGAGCCGTTTTCATGTGATTGATCACCATGGAATATAGGAAGAACCCAATACTAGGGTTTCTTCTAAAGAGGGACGGAATGGCAAAGACAGGATCTGGAGATTGCCCGGACAACTGCTGGTTGAGTTCAATCACTATGGTGGTTATGTCAATGTTAACAGATTGGCAAATCGAGCATTTTTTTACTACTTTGCCGAAGCGCCGCGTGATAAGGGTTCTCTTCCTTTTCTTCTATGACTTAATAGGGGTATTGTGTGTTCTTAACTCTCGCATTTGCGCCATCTCTATTGTCATTGTCAGGTTTACGGAATAACGTTAAGTTTGCTTCGCTTTCAGCACAAGTATATGTTGTCCAATATTTGAGCGTTCCTAAGAAAATCTCTCCCTCCGCGCAAAGTCAACATATCTAATAATTGCCAAAGAAGTGGAAGAAAGCATTTTTCATTGTCGAGATATATTCATATGGCAAAGACTTATGAGTTATCATGATTTGCAGTTTAATAATGCCATCTTCGTGGGCTGGTAGCAAGATGAACGACGCTTAAATTGTTCTTTCTTACCCCCTCAAGAATTTCTAACTTTCTTGACTTGTGTGCTCCTGTAAAGATGATTTGTAATTGCTCCTGATTCTTTAGCTATGGTTATCTGTTGGTCAATGATCCTCGTTGACTTGGTCTTCAACTTTTGTGCATGCTTTGAGTCAATTGATCAATGCCATGTGTTGTTAACTTCACTTAAAATTTATTAATTGGAAACTCCTGATTGACGAACTCATAGGTACTCGGTCGATGGGCTTTATGGGTAAACTTAATTGTTCAGCTCGTTAGGCATTCCATCCGCCGGTCTTATGGATAGATTGTATTGTCATGGTCTGATTTGGGTCATTAGCTTCTCTACATTTGGGATTAGCATTAAATAAAAGTGATAACACCATAGAAAAGTTGCTAAGTTAAAAACAAAAAGCCTAATAATCATTGGTAAACAACTCAAATGAGAATTAGTAAATCAAAACTAGCTAGCACATAATTTAGTCAAGATAAGTACACTAAGATTGTCATAACTTTCGTATGGCGCTCATTTGAGAACCGTAATTTTTCTTTTCGCTCATTTAAATGCCACAAATTTGAAAAAACAATCACTTAAATGTTATTGGCGATTTACCTTGTTGGAAAATCCGACATGGATGCCAATTGTCTTACATAGCATCATTGGTGTTGACGTGGATAATTAATAAAAAAATTCAAAAATAAAAAAATCCACTTTAGAATGGAAAATTAATAAAAAAAATTCAAGTATGATAATTTTTCAAGTATGATAATTTGCCGGGAATGATACTTCAATGATTAATTTTACTTCGATGTGGCATTCAAGCGAGCGTCGTGTATGAGTTATGACACTGCTACTATTTTTATCCCAAAGATTTTTATTTATAAGTGAAAAAGTTGGGGAGGGTTAATCAATGCAGTTATCCCTTTGAACTTTACCATAAAAGTCCCATGTAGACAAATGTCTTATATTAATTAATTTTTTACAAGACATATGAATTGAAGTGGGTACCATATATAAAACTAGGCACTTCACATGAATGAGGCGCATTGCATATAAAATCCAAAATATTTTAAATATATTTTTCAACAAAGATCAAAATTAAAATATGATCAAATCAATTATTATGTATTAATACATCGGCAGTATTATAAATTACATTATTTGCCTCTCCTTTTTCAATACCATCGTACGGCCCTTGACTTTAGAAACCCATCATACTTTCTCTTTATTTTACTTGCATCAACTCAAATATAAATAAGTATGTTAGGTTTAACATTTACATGAGCAATTACGTAAAAAGGATAAACGCATAATAGCCTTTTTCCATCTATTTTTAGACTTCCAGTGCCTCCTATTACCTTAAATTCTCTTGCACGTCCCGGATATAAGATTATTTCTCACCTTTTTTTTTTCTTTTCTTTCTTTGGAAATTCCGATGCATTTAGAATTGACAAAAAATATGTATTCGCTAATGATTTGATTGGATTGTCTTATAATGCAATTACAACTATCATAATTTTCTTGTCAATAACTAATTATTCCACTTTATCAGCCTTACTTTTTAGTTTTGTCAATGTAGTCCTAAATTTTTGGGCCATATTTCAATGTAGATTTTCCCTCCAATTGTTGCGAAAAATCACTAGCGTGACATTTAGTCATCATCGCCATCCTAAGTGGCACGCTGGCGTAGGCAATTTGTTGATTTTCACGTCGCAATTTGCGACGGCATTTGGCAGGAAAGACTACATTTAAATTAGGAGTGAACATGGCCAAAGTGGGCAGTTCTTACTCTAGAATCGGGAACCGCCCACTAAGGACTGGTTCTAAAAAATTGGAATCGGGAACCGCCCATTGGTTCCATAGATTCACCTAGGAATCGGACTGCAGACCCTATACCCAAGTCAGACGAACGATTTGCACGTCAGTATCACTGCGGGCCTCTACTAGAGTATCCTCTAGCTTCACCTCGCTTAGGCATAGTTCACCACGGTGGATGAACCGTGTGGGCCACCTTAAAGCACAAGTACTATTGAGTGATGAGTACAATTCTTTTGCATACGACTTAAATATGCAACGGGGTGTTGTAAGTGGTAGTGCCAGTCCATCATGGCCAAGTGCATGGGACATGGCCGATGATCGTGGCCGAGTGCATCGGTCCTGGCTGAGCCTCATGGCTGAGTGCATTGGTCCTACATCGATGGTCTAATTTTCGAGTGGGTCTATAGAACCGGTTCCACCGGTCAAGGATAGAGATGGAGAGACGAAGACAGAGAGTTTGAGAAGACGAAGTAAGTATTGACTAAGAAGATTGAGAGAGTGAGAGTGAGAGTGAGCGTGAGGCGAAGGCAAAAGAAAGTGTTTCTCGACTCAATATAAGGTTGCGATAGTCAATGAGTTAGGTTTAGTTCGGAGATTTAATATTTTTCTCTTTTTTTAAATTAAAAATTAAATAAAAATATTGTATTATTATTTTGTTGATTCGATTTGGGTGGATAGGTGGGCAGTTCCACACCTGGAATCAGGAATTGGATCGGTACCCATCAGTTCCCAAAAATTGGAATCAAGAATTGAACCTATTCCAAGTGGTTCTCGATTTTTTTACACACCCCTAATTTAAATATCATGCATATGTGTAGGAGTATATTGACAAAATTGGAAAGTTAAAATTGAATTGGAGTCCGTACAATAGGTTTAAGACTAAATTGATAAATTTTCCAAATATTTAAATAGTCACTCTTTCAATGGACACATATATAAGCATTTTGGGATAAGTATACTATAAGTACCATAACTTTCATACAATGCTTACTTGAGTACCACAAATTTGAAAAATTAATTACTTAAGTGTTATCAGTGATTTGCCTCACCGGAAAATCTGACGTAGACACCGATCATCTGATGTGGCATCGCCGGCATCGATGTGGACAATTAATAAATTTTCTAAAAAAATCCAAGTTGGAATGGGGAATTAATAAAAAAATCTCACGTATGATTATTTGCCGAAAATGGTACTCAAATGATTGATTTAACTCTGATATGGTATTCAAGTGAACGAAAAAAAATTATTACATTTAAGTGAACGTCATACAAAAGTTATGGCACTTCTGCTGTTTTTATTCCTAATTTAGACATATAAAAGTTACTCACATAGAAAAGGTAGGTAATTTCATTTATTATATTATAAATTTAAGAGGGAAAAGTGTAAAAAAAGTTCTAAACCTATTGCATTTGTGCCAATTTAGTCTTGAACCTTTTTTTTATGCCAATTTTTTTTTGGTCGAATTTTTTATGCCAATTTAGTCCTAAACATTTTGAACTAGTGCCAATTTAGTCATTCCAGCTAATTTTGATTGGATTTTGCTGGCGTGGATGCCGGTTTGTCTACATGGTACAACCGGCGTTGACGTAAATAATTTTTAATAATATTTTAAATTTTTTCTATTTTTTAGTTATTTTTTATGATTTTTTTTCTTTCTTCCTCCCTTTGCCGATGACTGGCCACAGGCGATGGCTGACCACTGGCCATTGCCGGGCGAGCTGCCTCGCCTCGTCAAAGGTCACTGTCGCCCGGCTAGGCTGGGCAAGCCCCGACAAGGGCTTCCCTAGCCAGATTTGGCAAAGTCGACCCTTGCGCAGGCCATGGTAGCCTCGTTGAGCGTCACCTTAGTACGGGTGACACCCGGTGAGGCCACCCTGGCCTGCGCAAGAGTCGGCCTCGCCAGATCTGGCTTGGGCGAGGCCAACCCCCACTTGCACGAGGGTGAGCCCCGACGAGTGCTCGAGCCTCATGCTAGCTTGGGCAAGGCTCGCCCTCACCGGATTTGGCGAGGGTAGAGTCTTGCCCAATCGCTAGTGAGGCTCGCCGTTGCCGTCATTGGCGAGGGTGAGCCTTGCCAGTGGCCAGCGGGACTTGCTAGAGGCCCTTGGCCTCCAGCTGATCACCGGATCTGCAACCGGCTGGAGGAAGAAGAAAGGAAAAAAATAAAGAAAAATAAAAAAATATTATAATATTAAAATATTATTAAAAGTTGTTTATGTCATTGCCGGTGGCGTCACGTAGGCCAATCAACGTCCACGTCAGAAAAATCCAGCTAAAATTAACCGAAAGGATTTATTGTCACAAAGACAAAATGTTCAGGACTGAATTGGCACAAAAGAAATGTTTATAAATAAATTGACACCAATGCAAAATATTTATGACTTTTCTGACAATTTTCCCAAATTTAAGGTGTTGGTGAGAAAGGTAAATGAACATCCATAGAGGATCATAGAAGTTTTAAATTATGAATATTAAGCTCCAAAAAGTAGTGAAAATGAAAATAAAAATGTTATTTGATAACATGTGAAATTAATTAATTTGTTTTATTGTTTTCATGCTAAACATGTAATAATGAGCATTATCGGAAGGTTTTGATAATATAGCCATAATGATTTTAGTTTCTATTTTATGTTTCGTCACTTAATTAAGTCATTCTTACTCAACATAATGAGTGATTTTTAACTTAAACCAATTAATCAAGTTGTGTGTATCTAGTGGTTATCAAACACACCTAATGATATTAAGTGCAGAAAAGTTTAATTTCAAAACTTAATATGGTTACCAAGGAAAAAAAAGGTAATAAAAGGAAGCTGTAGAATAATGTAATTAAAGATACATCATGAATATTAAGCCACGATATCCATATATAGTAACAAATCATATATAATATCCGATTCGATTCGATAAAATGAAAGTATTTCTATAATAAGCGGCTTGGGTTTCCGTATGAGCAAAGACTGTCTATACTGGAGTCCTATGGCACAACATGATTTCGAAAATAAAAGAAAAATTGTTACTTGCATGGATATAATTAAGGTACTCGGAGGCGCTGGTGAGAAAGATAAATGAACATTGATAGAGGATAAAAAAAAAGTTTTAAATAATGATTATGAAGCGCTGAAAAGTAATGAAAATTAAAAGAAAAGAAGTGATTTGATAACATATGAAATTAATTGATTAGTTTTGTTGTTTTGATGCTAAATGAGGAATAATGAACATTATCGAAAGGTTTTGATGATATAACTAGTACAATTTTTTATTTTCAATTGTATGTTTCATCTAATTAATTAAGTCATTCTTACTTACCATAACGAGTGATTTTTTTACCTAAACCAAGTAATCAAGTTGCGTGTATTTAGTGGTTATCAAACGCACTTGATGATATTAAGTGCTGAAAAATTTAACTTTCAACGCTTAATATGGTTATCAAAGGAAAATAAAAAGGTAACAAAGCTGTAGAATAATATCTTGCCATTCCCTTGTTCACAAGGTAACATATTTACCTCTTAATTTATACTAATTGTGGAAACATCATCACTATTAAGCCACGACATCCATATAGTAACAAATCATATATTACATTCGATTCAATTCAATTCAATGAATGTAGATCTATAATAAGTGAATTGTGTTTCCATATGAGCAAACATTATCTGTATTGGAGTCACCTTGCACAACATGATTCCGAAAAAAAAGAAAAATTCTTAATTGCATGGATATAATTACCAATTGCCAATTGCCATCATCATATCTCTCTCTCTCTCTCTCTCTCTCTCTCTCTCTCTCTCTCTCGTGGCTGAAAGAGGAAGAAGCCAAGAAGCTGAGAACAGAGAGAATGGAGAGAAACCCTAAAGCTCGTTCTTCTCTTCTTCTCTTCTCTTTATGTATCTTGTCGTCGCTTGTTCACATCCATGGAAAGAAGCAAGGAGACCCTCTTGATTCTCTATACAAAGCGAAGTCCAAAAAGTCTGGTACTGACATGACCCTTTTTCAGGCGAGCGACTACCATGAAATTCTCGATTCTAGGATTTATCGTCAAGAAGGACTTAAGGAGAAAGATAGGATCCAAAGGTTGCCTGGACAATCGTTGGTCGAATTTGATCACTATGGTGGTTATGTGACCGTTGATGAATCTGCTGGTCGAGCGTTTTATTATTATTTTGCCGAAGCAGGGCGAAAGAAGGACTCGATGCCGCTTCTTCTATGGTTTAACGGAGGTAAGTGCCGTAGTTTTCCCGAATTTGCTTGATCTCCAATGCAAGTATATTATTCTCTTCGCTTAGGAATTTATTATGGTTTTTAAAGTCGAGATATATAATTGCATGATAGTTACGGCGTCATACTAGGTTGAACTTAAACTTCATCAATCGATATAAGTATCCTACAATAAAATAATAAATATAACTTTGTCACGAGAACTAATCATGTTTCTAATTGTGGTGGTTGGCTTTTAGTGATTCTGAAACACTTCGAGCTGTCATATTGATATCTTAATGAAGCAGGTGCTTTGCGCTCAAGCGTTGCTATATGTCTTTCATATTTTTAGGTGCAGCCTACAGTCAAAGTGTACGTCTCTTCGGAGACATCCGATAAAAAAATAGTCAAAGTATACTAACATAAGTTATCATCGTTTTCTAATCTACCTTATTCATCTTGTCAATTCCAACATCTGAATTGATTATCAGTGATATAGAACATTGCAGAATTGAATTGGTCCAGTGAATATAGCACCGTCCTCCTCTTAATTTTCTACAGAGCATATACAAGCACAGATGAGCCATCTATATCACTCTTTTGGTTATCTATCTACGTCATTATATTGTCAATCATACTTATATTATTTTCTGGTGCGTTTGAGTGAGTAAATCTTAGCTATTTGTGCTGTTTTTTTCAGGTCCCGGTTGCTCCTCCCTCGCCTATGGAGCAATGCAGGAACTCGGACCGTTCCGAGTCTATAGCGATGGAAAGACTCTACAGAAATAAATTTGCATGGAATACAGGTGAAGTATTTAAAATATACAATTTAGTGTTTTTTAAAGTATTTCACCTTTTCTTTTCGCTGATAGGGCGGATCAATTATTTGTTTTATGAGGGCAGCTGCGAACGTGTTGTTCCTAGAGTTTCCGGTTGGTGTCGGTTTTTCTTATTCTAACACAACGTCGGACTATAGAACAAACGGAGACAGTAAAACAGCTGCGGACAATTATGTATTCTTGTTAAATTGGCTGGAGAGGTTTCCCGAGTACAAGAACCGGGATTTCTACATTGCAGGGGAGAGCTACGCGGGTCATTTCGTACCTCAGCTCGCTCACAACATCCTATCCAACAACAAGAAGGCAAACAAGACCCTTATCAACCTCAAAGGGATTATAGTAAGTTGTTTTGACAAGTTGCGTAGTCTTTATCCATGACTCATAATTATAGTAAGTTGTTTCAACTGAGGATATATGGACACATGCAGATTGGAAACGCAGTTCTCAACGACGAGACGGACAACAGAGGGATGTACGAATACTTCGCTACACATGCATTGATATCCCAAGAAACATGGAATGCAATTCAAAAGTATTGTAACTTTTCACTAAAGGCCAGCGATAGAGGAAGCCAATGCCTTTCGGCTACATCGCAGGCGGATACTGATGTTTCTTATACTAACATTTACGACATCTACGCCCCTCCGTGCTTCTCTTCCAACCTGACTGCCCATCCCAAGAAGACCAACGTGAGCTCAAATCCATTTGCTTCTTTTTCTTTTTTCCACACAAACTTCTGCACTTTTGAACGATGACATGCAAAACCTTAATAGATCATGGACTTCGACCCGTGTGAAGGCTACTACGTGCATGCGTACATGAACAGAGAAGATGTGCAAGAGGCACTTCATGCCAACGTGACGAAGCTCGATTACGACTGGGAAGCGTGCAGCGATGTTGTCCAGGGCTGGGAGTGGGGCCCTTCCAGCGTCCTCCCTCTCCTCCAAGAATTCATGTCCAATGGGCTCCGCGTTTGGGTGTTCAGGTGTGTGTATATAGAAAATAAACGTATTTGTTTGTGGATGATTGAAGTTGGGGTATGACTAACGAACGACTGAAAACGCAGCGGGGATACGGATGCAAGAGTGCCGGTGACATCCACCCAGAGGTCTCTTAGCAAGATGAGCCTCCCTACGAAGAGTCCATGGCGTCCTTGGTTCCTCGGGGGCGAGGTGAGGCGGCTTACTTGTTTTCACGACATCGAACCCTTTAAGTTTCATACCCTTTGATCATTCTTGTCTTGGATCCCCTCCTCGTAGAGGGATCAATTGGCTCGATTTGCTGAACGGGAAGTAACCCGCACCGTCTTTAATGTACATAGGTCGGAGGGTACGTGCAAGTGTACGAGGGAGACTTGACGTTTGCGACGGTGCGAGGAGCGGGGCATCAGGTGCCGAGCTATCAGCCCAAGAGAGCTCTCTCTCTCGTCTCTCACTTCCTTGCTGGCTCTCCACTCCCATCAAAATAAGACCCTTTCAAGTGCTTGAAGATGATGGATTAATGCTTGAGGACTCGCTTTTGTCTCTGTTATCTTTCTCTTTCTTTGGTGATTCACATGGGCGCGCATGTAATTCTTCAGTTATTTACGAATTCAGGAACTTCATTGTTTCTCTTTTAACAAAGATAATGATGCGGGGATGAGTGAGCTGTGTTCGACAACACATAGGAGAAATTAACTCATTGGCTTAATGGGTTCATCCGAATATATTAACGGGTTTAGACTTGAGCTCTCTCTTAGTAATAAATTAACAAATTATCAAAAGCTTTAGAATTACGTTGACACAATTGAAATGAGTCATTATAGTCATGTCCAAAAGTACAAATCTATATGTTTTCGCTAATTATCTGATGGATATGGATCGATTAAGCATTCTTTTAAGGATTAAATAAGTGTTCAAAAAGTCCAAAACTCATTAAAAACGGCCTAATTTTAAATATCATGCGCCACTTTCACATCCCGTCCATAACTCGACCCCTAAACCTATCCATGCAAGTGGTTTTGTTCGTCAATGAAGAGGTAACCTGTGTTTCCATATTGCTCGTGTACGACCCGACCCAAGCAATACAGCTCCCTTGCCGATTTAAGAAGCCGGTTTATAGAGTCGTCCACTCATCGATGGCAATAGTTTAAGAAGAAAAATTATCAAGAATTGAGATCGAGTTGAATCGCTTATCGTTCACTAATATTATATCACATTAAAATTAATCAATTTTGATCGGATTATTTTCGAGCCAACCGAGTTGGATACAACTCGACAAACCAAAGAAATTTTCAAGGTCTTAAATTGGGGTTTCGTGACTTTGCGGGAGTGCTGTCTGAGTAGTGAAGAGACATACTTCGAAGCCTTGGTCTCCCGCGAACTGTCGGATCCGGGCCAAGGGAATCTACCGCCGCCGGTGGTATGACGGGACCGTCGCTCGCCGACGGGAGGTCGCCGACCAGGAAGAGGAGCGGCAGCGAGAGAACCACCTCCATAAACTCTCTCGACCACGACATTCTCTGCGTGGTCTTCTCCTTCCTTGGCCCCTTCGACCTCGCTCACTGTTCTTCCGTCTGCAAATTCTGGTCTGCCTCTCCCTATCCCTCTCGTTTGGCACTTTAGTTCAATTTAGTGTCCAAAGTTGGAAAATTTCTCGGAATTGTGCTTCTTAAGCTGTCTTTAACCCTTCGCTCGCCATCTAGTTGATGATAATATAGTGGGCGGTGTATTGGAACGAGTTGAATTATGAGGGGTTCGGATTGGAAATGCTGGAAGTGCTGCAAATTATGCTTGTGTCTTAGGGATTTTGGGGAGAGCATAGTCATAATCTTGGTGTGGCCGTTTTTGGGTTGGGCTTAAAAGCAGCCTTTGTCGTTTTCAGTGAATCAAAGAGTTTGGTGGGATGTGCTTCATTTTGAAACGCCTTTTACCTCTTTGGTTTTGCAGGAACAAGATTGTCAACAAATCCAAGTTGTTGCAGGACTTGTATCATAGGCAGCGTGGCAGCTATGCACATTCTTCCGATATGTCTGCACTCTCGCAGAAACCACTGAGATACCATATGCGGGAATGGGCGATAGCACATCACCAATCTTCTTTGAGAGTAGGCCATGTTGAAGTTGATCAATGGAAAGGGCATTCAATTGGGTAAGATTTCCATCACCACTGCAGTCTCACTTTCTCTCCTCCATGGTTGAATTTGAATGAAACCGTGATCCATCTGTTGCTTTGGTGATTACCCTCTATTAGCATGAACTTTTGCTCATTATCAGGAGCAATTTCTTTCTGCTTCTTTACGAGCAAGTGTTTCTGGTCGTTTACCATTGATGGGACAGGGTAATCACACGCTTTACTTACCATGACATAGTGTTTAGTACCTTTTGGTGAGCTTATGGCATATGATCTGTTAGTGAGTAACTGAGGAAGAGATCGAAAGAATTGCAAGGGTTCAACAATTCCTCAGTTTTATATGATTTAATATCTGACGGAGTTTATTCAGCAAAGAGATTAATTGAAATCTTAATCAGAACAGGGGAATTTGATCTTTACCAAGGTTTTGTAAGTAGTCCAAAATAAGATTTAGAATTTTTTATCCACTGTTTCAAATTTTTTTTGTTAGACTAACTTTTAATTATACTCTCTGTTAGGGTCAGTCAGTGCCGGATGAAGATGAGTTCAATCCTCACTGGTGTAGGTGACAAGGTATGGTCTTCTTTAATGCCATCCTACTTTATTCTCAGGGTTTTCTTGCAAGAGGTACCATTATGAGATTTACTTGGATGATTCCTGGGGTGGCATAGTCTACAGCTAATAGCAAGGAAGTCATGAAAAGAAATTGAATTTTATGAATTGTTTTCCTTTGCTTTTCTTGTTGATAGGATCTTATTGTGTGCAATACATTTGTGGCGTGAGCTACAAGCCAAACAAAAAATATTTGTTCTCATATCATGTAATATTATGGGGTTTTCTTTTTTCTTTTCCTCTGGCCAGAGGTACGATAGAATTAACCTGAAATTAGAAGAAAAAGTGCAAACTTTTTTATACTGCGTTATCCTATTGTATTTCTCTACCTTCTCATAAGCTGGTTACATGATTAATAGGTCGGGGACTTTTTAATTTCTATCTTGTTTCTCGCCCTTGTGACTTGTTGCTAGCTTCTCACTATGGTGTCACATTAAACTGTACAAATTAATCAAACAGCTGTCTTGAGAGTTGTTTTCGAACGATTCATGCTGGTGGGGTAAACTTATCGTGTCTAATTTCTGACAAAATGTCAGTTGAGGTCTAAGGCAGTGATTAATCAGCTCTTGCGCAGGGGTAAACTTCTCTCTCTCGTTAAGTTTTATTTTAATATATCGTTCATTTTTCAACCGAAATATATACACCATTCACTTGCTAAATTGCGATAATGTTCTTTCAGTCTTTTTTTGGTGGCTGACTTCTCTTTTTCTTATGGGCACTAACGATGTGCTGTGATGTTAGGTTATGCGTCTCTGGTCAGCTGAAAGTTACAAATGCCTTGGAGAGTATGCTATTCCACATGCAGTTTCTTTAATCGATTATGATTTTGATGAAAGCAAGGTACTATTAAGTTTTCTCCATCTCGAGATGGTGGAAGAGGGAAGACACATTCTTGCACAGATAAGACCATATATGTAATACAGTTATATCTGTGCATAGGAGGTGCTCTTTTGTCTTAACAGTCTAATTTTCATCAAGAACATAATATTGCAACTTTAATTAAATTTGAGATACCCTTTCATTCAGAAACATATACTGGCAATTTCTCTGGACAACCCCTAATTTCCATATTAAGGTGCTTCCTGCACAGAAAGGCATCATGGCTTGCCATGTTTCTATTATAATTATTTTTTCCTCTTGCTGAACATCATATAGCTAATACTCTCCAACTTTATCATGTGGTTGACTAGTTGCTGGTTCTTGAGATATTTGAAGGTCTAATGACGATTAAAGTTTACTCAATTGGATAATATGTTGCAGCTATATACATAAGAATCTCTAAAATTCTCCAGTCGACTTTCTGTAGATCGTTGGCTTAATTGGCACTCGCATAGGCATATGGAGGCGTGGGGGCCAGAGAAGCATATTTCCCTCCCGTGAAGGAACGTTTCCGAAGGGCTTGTGTCTGCGGTGCGTTGAAATATACTTACTTGGATATTATTTGCCTTCTCTGAGTAATAGGTTCATGAAAACCTGCTATACTTTCAATATCCATGGGAAATAGTCTGTCAGGTTTTCCAGATTAAATATACTTATTATTAGCCTTCTCAGAGTAATGGATTCATGAAAAACCGCTATACTTTCAATTTCCATGGGAAATAGTCTATCAGGTTTTCCAGATTTTTATTAACAGAGACGTTTTTGCTTCATTGCATGGAAATAGGCATTCCATGTTATGGACTTGTCATGTGGCTCAGTATCTAATGTTCATATTGGAAGTGAATTTGGGATGTCTTTCTCGTGATAATGTGGATCAGCATATTCCAATTTTATATGGATGAGAACAAATTGAACTTCCATTCTGATCAAGAACACTAGGAATTATTCTGGACTGTCCTTGATCAGGAAAGTAGCAAAACTTTGAAGCATTGAACAATTAAACAGCAGCTTTTTTGATCTTATAACATGACTTGGGGCAATTAACGTTGCTTTATCATACGTATTCATTCTGTCATTTGTCTCTAGGATGCATACCTATTGAATTATAGGCTCCATTAAGTTCGTTTCTTTATTTTTCTCTCAAGTATATTTGTTGGTGTCATGACACAGATTTGGTCATTGTAAGACTGACATCTGATCTGCAGTTACCTTGATCCCGAGGCAGTTGTTGGATGTGAGGATGGTACTGTTCGTGTGTTTGACATGTACAGTAGGAAATGTTCTCGAATCATTAGGTATTTTATTCTGATTGCTTGTTGAAATGCAATTTCTGTCGATAGAATTTCTTTGGTGAACTTAAGTTCGATGTCAATCCTCTTATGATGCATCAGGGAGGTAACGATATTGTAGTGACTTGCTAATGATTGTTCTGGTTGACTGCAGGATGCATTCTGCCCCAGTGACCTGCTTATCTTTGAGCGGTGAGCAGTTGATTTTTAGTAGTTCCTCGCTTGGGAGCATCACAATGTCAGGTCTTTCATCTGATGAGCGAGTAGCAACATTGAGGCCAAATGACCGCATAGGTTGTTTCCTTGTTTGTTTAGCAAATTTTCCAAACAGCATATATCTGTAGAATTGGTTTTGTTTGAGTGGGTTTACATGGGGAGTTTCAAGTTGTCATGTTCAATTTAGAGTTTTATCAGTTACTGTCTAGACCTATGAATTTCTAATGCATTTTCATTCTGTGAATTTCGAGCATTGGTTTAGCACAAGGTTCTACACGCATGTTGTAGGAACGCAGGTGATGGAAAGTCTCTCTGGTTATATAGCCAATGCCTTTTAGAATAATTCTGGTTTGTCCTCCAACTTTTTAATTGTTTCTGAAACTAGATTCCATAAGCTCTTGATTGTAACTTGTCTCTCAGCTAGTCCTTTTCCCTTTGCATGGGGAAATATTTCCTGAATATTTAATATTTTGTCGCAAGTGGCCATGGTGGTATCAGTGCGGACTGATGGGTTTTGGTTGTGTAGGATTCAATTGTTCATGGTTCTTTCTTTTGGTCTGCAATGTGATACTGATGAATGTCATGATGGATCTTTGTAGCACCGTCTCAAAAGTCTAAAATATGGTCAAAGTGGTCTCACGATTGCTGATCTTCCTCTTTGCTGCATGATTTAGGTTGCATGTGCACTTAAACATCAAAACCTTTGTCATATCATGAGTCAAATTTACCTTGTTTGTCTACACTGAGAGTTTCTTTTTCTTCCTTCAGCTGGATTCTATAGATTGATTCAGGAGATGCTTGAACCATATCTAAACTACTTGAACTTGAATCTATTTTTGACAGGCATAAAGACATTGTGTTTCAACCCTTGTTCAAATTTAGTGTTTGCTGGATGTGCTTCCGGATATGCATCTTGTTGGGATCTCAGGTACTTATAGTTGATGACTGTCACTTTCTCTGCTTTGGGTACCTTGATGAAATTAAGAATGTCCCCCCTTTCTGAACATGTAGAGTGTGTGTGGGCTTTATTTGGTCTAGATATTCGATACCCTAAAATAAAGCAGCTGATAAATGAGAAGATGCTAATTATTCAGGAAAATGGGGGTTCTGTGGGAAAGACGAGTGAGCCCGAACGTGCTGTACTCGCTCGGACACATGCAGTATGACACTTCAACGATAGTGGCTGGTGGAATAGACGGCGTGCTGCGTGTTTTGGATCAAAGCACGGGTGAACTAGTCTCGAGTTACATCATGGACCAACCAGTATCATCAGCCTCTTCTTCTTCAGGAGGGATAGAGAAAAGAAATGGAAGAAGGCTCTCAGAAGATGCTCGGATCGATAACATTCCCAGAGCTGCTCGACCTCCGATCACATGTTTGGCTGTGGGAATGAAGAAAGTTGTCACCACTCACAACGGGAAGCAGATAAGATTGTGGAAATTTCACTAGCAGCTGCTCCTTCTTTGAAGATCGTTATAGGTTGTGGAGAAAAGAAGAGAAAAGGCAATTTGTATTGACATGATTGTTGTTGTTCAAGCGAATTGAAAGAAAAATTATGATGAGATCGCTAAATTAGAGATTTGATATACCTGGCCCTCTTGTAATTAGAGAAAAGACTGTTTTTTCGAAATTATTCAGTCCAATTATCCAGTAGAAAATTTCTGCACGACTAAACCTGTTTCGAAATAGGCAAGATGTGTGATTTCTGTTGTATTTTTCCTTTTCTAATTCTTTTTTGTCGGAATTTTCCTTTTTCTAAATTAACATTGCAATTATAATACCCATTTATCGAGTAATTAATATCACGAAAAACTCCAAATTGATACATTTGTGATAATTTTATTCCGAATTAGTTTTTTGACTATCAAAAATTTTAAATTGGTATACCTGTGACAAATTTATCCCAAACTATTTCTTTTACTATCAAAAACCCTATAATGGTATACTTGTAACAAATTTACCTTGAATTATTTCTTTTACTACCAAAAACCCTACAATGATATACTTGTGACAATTTTATCCCGAGCTAATTTTTTTACCACCAAAAAGTTTAAATTGGTACATCTGTGATAAATTTACCCTGAACTATTTTTTTTACTACCAAAAACCCCACAATGGTATATTTGTGATAATTTTATCCCGAACTAATTTTTTAATCACCAAAAATATTAAACTGGTATATTTATGACAATTTTATTCCGAACTAATTTTTTGACCACTAAAAAGCCAAACTGGTATATTTGTGACAAATTTACGCTCCAGTAGTGTCTGTTGAATTGGATTAATATCATGAAAAATTATAAATTGATAAATTTGTGACAAATAGAGAGGTAAAACCTCAAATTAGTACACCCGTTAACTACCATGTGTTATCAAACTTAACAATTTAACAGTAAAATTTAACGGAAACTAACGGAGAGTAAATTTGTCACAGGTGTATCAGTTTGGGGTTTTTCATGATCAAAAAATTAGTTCCGGGTAAAATTACCACAAGTGTACCGATGTAGGGTTTTTTATTGTCAAAAAAATAGGTCGGGGTAAAATTATTACAGATATACCAGTTTTAGGTTTTTTGTAATAAAAAAATATTTTAGGGTAAATTTATCACAGGTGTACCGGTTTGGGATTTTCGTAAAAGTTATAATATTGTCGTAAAAGCAAATGTACACGCACAATGTGTGACAACTAATTTAGATTAAACCAAATTAATATTACATGGCCTATGATTTACAAACATTTAACAAGCAAAGGAAACATAATCAAATATGTTAAGAAATATAGTATTTCTACATATTAGATCATAATCTAGAAATGAATGTAAATGGTTATCGACAACAAAATATCTTATTTCAATTTTTATAATTTTGGAGATTTACGTTTTTGCATGTGAATTATTTTGGCATATTTAAATTACTGCTTTCATTATAAGAATCATGATTTTTAGATTGAAATATGGTTAATACTATGAAAAACCCCCAAACTAGCACATGTGACAAATTTATTCCAAATTAATTTTTTGACCATAAAAAACCCTAAACTTATACAATTATGACAAATTCACCCTCCATTAATTTCCGTTAAATTTTACTGTCAAATTTCTGAGTTAGATGATATGCGACAATTAATGAGTATACCAGTTAGGGGTTTTCACATGTTTGTCAATTTGTAATTTTTCGTGGTATTAATACAATTTAACGAAAGATAACTTTGTTACAAGTGTACAAATTTAAAGTTTTTGATTATTAAAAAATTAATTCGGAAAAAATTTATCACAGATATATCAATTTTGAGTTTTTGTGGTTAAAAAATTAGTTTGACGTAAAATTATCGTAAACATACCAATTTTAAGTTTTTCGTGATATTAACTCCTTGAAATAATGCAACAAGGGCCAGTTGATTGAATGAGTTCATGCTCCAATGTGTGAAAAGAAATCTAATTTGAAGTCAAGTCAGTAGTAAAATCAAAACATATTGGACTTTAGAATCAATATTGGAGGATTATGTGGGAATGGGATTATGCTTGGGTCACAGTCCGAAGGTTTTCGATGCACAAAGGATCGTGAATCATCCAAAGAAATCAGGCAATGCTTCTCTAGTGCCGTCTAGAATATTTTGCGGCTAAAGGCAATTGGCCGAGAGAATAATAAAGAAAACAGCCAAAGCCTCCCTCCGGCTACGTGCATAATTGGATTTTCTTACAGGGAAAACAAGATGAGAATACTATTTACAAGTTGAGTAGAATTCACGAAACTAACCTATCTGAAGAAAGGAAAAACAAGACTTACGTACAGAAGTACTCTTGAATGAATCGATGGTGGTGGGGTGGGGTCAACGGACAGAACTGGGCACAGCAATTACATAATGATGGTGGGAGCCCTCTCTCGTACCGTATATACTTTAAGGATATGCGACATCATATGACACGTTGGAGCAAAGCAGCGCCAAAAGTAACTTCGCTCTCCCTGTATTGTAGCCTTGTGGATAAGAATCTTGAGTGGGCTCTCTACAATTCCGCGAATATCGAGTACTTCAATAATTGGTCGACTTTCACCATTTCACGCATCCCTGTGTTCTTCACCATCCTCCTGGAAAAACCACCTCCGCTCTAATTTGACCCGGATCCATATCCGTATCGACACACGTATCAGCGTCAAGGATGAAAATTTGGCCAAGGTTCTAAGATTCCCCTGTGTCCATACGATTGCCTTTTCACACGTCCGATCCTTGGAGATTCATGGCTCTGCAGGCTATGCTCTTCGGAACCGAATAGGCACCCTCGGGGTTGGCACGACCACCTCCTGTTCCAATTTTATCATGTTGAGATGGTCCTTTATCGTTTTGTCAAAGAGCCTATTCTCTGGGTTCTCCGCATAACACACATAGTAGCAACTCACACAAGCATGAGGCAGTGCCATGGCAATTCTGGTCTGCCAACAAATTGCATAAGGAAAAAGACAAAAAGCACTATTAGATGTCATCAATTAAGTATCTCGGTGATTGTTAAACAATAGTCGATCACATGATCCATAAACTCATGAAGATTGTCAAGTAAGGTGCACCTACCATTAGGTACCCAACGAAGAATGCAAGTAGGGAAATTGTGGCAGTGAAGCTTCCGCGTACTGTGACAGTCCAAGCAGCAACTACAATGACACAGATTGAGCCACTGCAAACTCCGGTGAGGAAGCAAATTGAGCTGGTGATGTCTGAGTCAACAATGGACTCCATTTCTTGTTTTTCAAATAGTTCCCATGTATCTTGGGATGCTTTCACAAAGCCTTTTCCATACGCTGCTATCTGTTGCACGAGTTTGTTTAACAACACCAGCTTGAAACAATCAAGGTGAACTAGTTCACAATTGATGACTAGGCACATCACTGAGGAGAGGTTTGGGGCCAAGATATCTATGAAGGATATTTTATTCAAAATCTTAGCATCAGCAATCAAATTCAGCAGCTTAAATAACAATCAGAATTCCTAAGTCACGAAGCACAAGAGACTACTTTCTTTTAGCCTCTAAGACTATCACCCAAAATCATCAACATTATTCTTTCAAATACCATGTAAAACCCAACTCATCCAGTTAGAGACTACTTCAACAATATTAACCACCAAATTCACGGCTTACGCCAATGTATTGAATGGCAGAGGAAGTATCATCTAACACTTGTTAATATATTGATTCCTAGGTGACGATGATGCCCAGATGTGTTGCAGATATTATTTTTGCTATAACAAGCTATCCTCCTAAAAATTTTATAATAGGAAATGGAACAAAAGCAAACTTTACAGCACAAAAATTTCTCTCGGAACATTACCTGCACAAAGGCCCAGCCATTACCATGTCTGAAGATAAAGTCCATCACTCTGAGACAGCAATGGGCACAAGAAAACATGAATTCATCTTCTCCCTGAAGCAAATTCAAACCTCGCGCAACAATTCTTAGTGCTTCGATGGTCGGAACAAAAAGAGATCCAAAACAAGCACTTCCCAAATTGTACGTCAATGCTCTCTGTAAGCAAATATGAGTAGTAGATTGCATTCCTCTAAGATAATACAGAGCAATGACCCGGCTTACTGTTATATTCGCTATATTTCTCATAACTTCAGTCACCCAAGCCAAGCTCAACACCAATACAATGATGATCAAAGGAGGAAAGTAGAAGTTCAATGCCCCTATAATAGCTAAAAGCCACAAAGACATCCAAAGAAATCCAGCTCCAAGCATCGCATACGTGGGTTGGTTTATGTCTGGGAACTTTGAAACAGGCTCCAGCGATTTCAAGAATATGCTGCAACAGAACCGAGTCCGTTGTGAAACCCAGCATGCGTATAAGCCATTGCCAATGGCAAATGCAATGAAACAGACTCCTACGCCATCGGTAGGAGCCGTCTGGAAGCAAAGCAGCAGAACTCCGGCCGACAATGACATGCCGAAAGTGCTCCATAATATGAAATGGACCATGAACTTAGGCCATTCCCTCACAGCCTTTTGCCAAGCAAATGCAAGAGTGATACTTAGAAAGGATGCAACTTCTGCTTGTGGAACAAAGTACTTCAACACAGCTTTTTCCTTTCTTTTAATGTCCTCCGATGCCTCTATAAGACCTTGAACCCCCTTGAACACAAGAAAACCGACTAAACCGACTGCTATCACCAAGTGCAGGAGGAACAGGAAGAGAGATAGTTTGTTTGTGCAATTTCTTGAGTTCAGTGTTGCTATAGACTGCCCCAGAAAACGCAAAAGAAAAAGCAACCAAAAAAAAAAAAAAATTAATGAGGAAAGTTAACTATAAATGAAACAGAAGCATCTAACTCTTCATCTCCATTCAGTAATTTCATCAGAAGTCAAAGAATTAGAAATGCTGTACTTTTGTATCTTCCCTTTTGATTTGTCACGCACAAGAACACACGAACACACGCGCACTGTACAGAGCGAGCTAGACTAGAAGATATGAAGGTGAAGCTTTTACCTGAGGAGTAGGTGTGGAGCGAGGTACGGAGACATGAGGAGGGGGAGGCGTGGAGCGAGGTACGGAGGCATGAGAAGGGGGATGCGTGGAGCGAGGTATGGATGCATGAGCAGGAGGAGGAGTCGTCACTCTCGTCCCTCCATTGATGACAATCCTCAAAGGGTTCGTTGAGTCCAAACTCCGCAACATCGAAGCACGAAAGTCCGTCGGGTTCTGATAAGAACCCGCCACTCCTCCTTGAAATCCCACCTCACCTCTCTCCACATCCTTCGATTCCTCACCGCCCGATTCCACCTCTCCCTCCACCTCCTCCTCCTTAGCTCCTCTTCCTCCACCTTCACTCTCTCTCTCCACCGCCTACAACCACAACACACACAACCAAAGAAAAAGCTTCAAACTTTGCGTTTACCCATCAGAAAAGCTTCAAACTCTATCCACCAGAACATTAGAAAAGACAGAGACGGAGACAGAAACGGAAATGGAAATGGAAATGGAAATGGAAATGGAAGGAACCCCCAGAAAGACTAAAATTACAGGTTCTGCAGCAGCCCCCATGACGGCGGCGATCTCGATTCACCGGCGACGGCGAAGGCGGCTGCGGCTGCGGCTGCGGCGCTGGTGGTTTCTGGAATGCTGGAAAGTTCTTGCCTTTCTGGGTGGCTGGGTGCGTGTTAATCGTTTTCCGTGTTTCGGGAGTGATGTTTGGCATAGCTATTGGCCGTACCTCTCATTTTTTTTTTAAGACAAAAATCCTTTTTGAATCTTACCTCACTGTGTATCTGAAGACGTAGTAGGACCCGCTTCCCCCACCACCACTCACACACAACAAGAGACCCACCATCGCCACGCGCCTCGAGCTCCACTCGACCACACGCGCCGGTGATTGTTGCGCCGTGCTAAAGGAGATTTGTCAGACACGGGGTTTTAGAACTTTAACAGCACGCGGCAATGAGGGGTCTGGATCCCCTGCGCGCCACGAGAACAGGTTTGGTCAAGGGATTGGACGGCCGAGATTGGTCGGGACACAGTTCTGACCAGATCACGCATCACGGTGAATCATCATCCATTTCTGGCTGTCTGGCAGGCACCAGCACCTCCACCACGACAACCCGTCCACGCAACTTGCAACGTTCGTGTTTGACCGTAATTAGGGAACGTTTCATGAAGATTCTGGATGAGCAGTTTATGCAAGAGTAACGAGAGTCTAATGTTAGTTGCAAAACAACAAACACATTGAGTTCGCTGAAAGTTCGGCATCTCTTTCCTGAGTTTGCTGCTTAAGTAAATTGGGCAATTACAGAAAATTTCATTACTGATACGAGCTCTCGTCAACTCCCGATATTCGCAAACATGTTATTGCTATCATACAGGTTGTCAATATATAACGGCGCAAGTCCTAAGATTGATTCACAATACGACTTCAATCTTAGGACCGACCTCCTTTTAATATTGGACCATTACGTTATTTGGATAGATTCTTCAGTTGTGTATAAAGAGATTGAACAGAGAATGACGTTATATTATATGAGCTCTACCAAAAGTTGAAATAACGATCACTTTAATAAGCGACGGCTAGCGGGCATTTGGCCCTACTAGGAAAGGCATTGGGGGTGGGACCAGAAAGTATCAAGTCTGAAATTCAATCTCCGTGAGCACCGCATATATATACATAGAGAAGAAAAGTGAGACAAAAAACAATAAATGTTAAGCAACGAATTAATAGTCCCAAGCTAGCCGATGTGCAACCATTTCTTGTTAGAAAGACGAGACGAGCAAGCAATTTTCAAACTTTTGCTTTTCGTTCAAATCTTGTCATACGCCCATGATGCCTTGGAGGCCGAGAAATCAACATTTTGGTCTATTAAGAGTGATGTAAAAGTATGTGCATGTTTTATCCAATCGAAAAAATTAAAAAAAAAAATTTTACTTGTAAGTTTAACAATAATAATTTTCCAAAAAGTTCCCACTTTGTACGTAGTCGCACAAAACAAATTGATTACTATCGTCCCCATATCACTTACATTATGATATCCTGGACGATGAATAATGTATGGGCAAGTGGGGGTGTTGCAAATACTAAAGCATACAAAATCGTACTTGACTCAAATAAATAAATAAATCATTTTAGATTTCAAAGATATGATCGCCAAAAATAATTGGGTAATGACGGTCAGATGATTGATTTGAGGCCGACTAGTCAAATATTCATCCGTGAACTATCTCCAACCTTATACAGTGACAAATGTTTCGAAAGGAATGGACTTTTTGGACGCCAGAAGATACGTACGCTAAATCAATTTGAACCGTGTACACTTTTTAGGACTAGATGCCCGAGCTAAACCAACTTGGTTTCTCTTGCTTCGGAGCATGCCGGTCAAGATCGCCCACATGCTCAATTGGGCATTAAAAATTAGGAAAATAGCCAAATCGAAGGTGATGCAGGGGCAACATTAATCTGACGGCCCCATCATCATCACCATCACATGTTGGCTTCTGATTCCTTGTCTGAACACTTTTTTTTGGGGATGTGTGGTGGGAGGAACGTGACAAAAGGGGACCGTCTGATCTGATGACTTGGATCCACCTCAGTAGCTCGTCAATAATTGACCAACAAGTCGAGCTCCTCATTTGTCCTAACCAAACTGAAGAAGAAAATTGGACCGACGTACATGCATTGGGTCAGTTTAACAGCGAGTGATCCCTCAATATGATTAATGACTTTTAATCTAGAAATGTCACAATTTAAGTAAGATAAATTTTTTGTAATGTTAGCACTGCTTGCTCCCTCTCTCTATACAGCGCATAACCTCAGTTGGATAGCAAATTTTCTTGAACCGGAGACACAAGAAACGTGGACCTACTGTGGTTAACAACATCATCTAACTAGTAATAGCCACTGAGTGATAATGACACGAGGGCAGAGTGATCGTCGGGGCAAGGCCCATATGTTACGCCCTCCACCTCGAATTGAACACCATCCAGATCTGTATAAATAATGTCTGCAACACTTCTACTCAAAAGTACTGGAAGCTCGTCAAATATAACTACTCTTTTAACAATAGGTGAATTTAATTTCGGGCACACAATCGATAACCCCACTGGGTTTGTGCATAACCTAAGAATATGCACTTTTATACCCTTCCATTGAGTTTACTATCACTCATTCAAATAGAACATAGACAACAAAATATTTTAATAATAAAATAATTCGTAACGTTATCTGATCACACTTTTTCGGGAGTTCGATATCCAATCGCAATTGATGGGGATCTTTTCGCCCAGTACCTCACCGTATTAGGTGCATTTGCAATTTAGGACTAGATAACATTTTATGGAACGTTTCTTATAATGTTTTGCTATTCAACTTTGCAACTTGTTATATGGAATAGTAAATGACCATTAATAAAAAAAACCCGATAATGTCCATAACCTGAAATAAATAGGTTCGATAGTAAGGATCTCAAGCTATTATGGCTTATTAACCTGTTGTCACCATTTCAACTAATTTTGCACAATCGGGAGAAAGATAAATAGGAATATGCTTGTGTTGGGTGCGTTATTCATGAGGTCCTACTTGTAGTTAGGTGTTCCACTCCGTCGAAGATCATTCCGTGGTCCTGAACTGAACCTAACAGTGCGGCCCTGCTTCAATTGGATCTGTGGGAAGCCATTGGGGTCAAGTTGACATGTGAAAGTTACCTGGCGCAGGATCATCAATGCTGTCCATGATGTCAAATAGCGGTTGGAGCCAGTTGAGTTATTCATACCTGTCCTCATCCCGGTAGAAAATATATCTGTAGGATCATCAAAACTCTGCCGTAGATCACTTCTATCTACCTCTCTCGCAACAAGATTTCCTAAATCCAGGAGTTGCGCGACTGGATTACGTTCAAATACAGATGAGTTGGACGGCCGAGTTTCCCTTGCGTTCCTGTCCGAAAGGACAGAACTTAACCTTCAAAGGACCTGAAGAATCTGTAAGGGGAATGGCTGTGTTTGCAACCCATCTTACTGTCATCTTGGTTATTTTCTTGCACCATAGCCCAAAGTATCGCCTTGGAGGATCACCGCGGCAGAAGAATCCTAATTCAGAATTCCCACCCACTGAAATTAAACTGTCACCATCTCGGACCGACTGATCCGTATTACATCTAATGTATTGGCAAGAAGAGCAGTATACGGCAAAGAGAAAAGAAGAAGACATGAAAAGTGTTTTCGTACTGATTGAAGCAGCCAAGGTTCTCAAGGGCTAATTGAGTCATGAAGGCCAAAGGGAGACTATTGATTTATGAGGAGGGAAGACTCGCGTTCTTAAAGCAGATTGTAGTCAGAAAATAAACTAATCATATTCGATTTCAACTGTTTTCAAGTCATCAGAAAAACGCGTTCTTGATAACTGAATCATATATGGGAAAATCAGTAACATTTTAATCTTCAAACATTGACACATTCAAAAGACGACTTGTCCTCCAAGACAAGTCATTCTGATCAAGAAAGTTTTGAAGGACCCAAGAAAGCTTTTGAGTCAAGAAACCAATGACTAAAAGAGGAGATGACCCCATGTTCACTGGGGTAAGTAGTCATGCCACTGCTAACAATGTAAAGACAGGGCATTTTCTAGATGCCCACAAACTTGGGTTAAGGTTCTAGCGGAGATATTTCAGCGAAAGTATGAAAGTTTAGTGATGATACACGTAATCAAGCAATGGGGTACTTGTACCCGGTTGTGCTTTCTAAGAATTGATAGCACCATTTTGTTAACAAATGGTCAAGGGCTACACTTGTTAAGCACCTCTACTTGTTATTTCAAATATCCTTTATTTCTGTATAATGTACTATTGATGCATAGGATATGACAATATATTCTTATTAAATATGGTTAATCAGTATATTGGGATACTTGTTCACAGGATCCTTAGAATAACAAAATTAGTTAATGTTTGTATGTTGGCCTCCCGCTCCCACAACAAAATACAGGTCCATAATATTCTTAAATATTAAGTTAATTGTGACACCAGACAATATTGGGAAAGCTGTATTATCTCGAAGCTGGTCAGTAGAGAAATTTTTTTAGAACAAATGATACGTAAAGGAGATTAGAATACTATGGTGTGAGGCTTTTGCCTAAGACCTCAGAAATAATTGAAACACCCATTTCATAATCAATTGCAAGCTGAAGACTACTGGAAATAGAACACGAGGTGAAAGATTACCCGTGATTTGTAACTTGCAAATAATGCTTTTTGAATCTTACCTCACTGAGTATCTGAAGACGTAGTAGGACCCACTCCCCCACCCCCACCGCCACCGCCACCACCCACACACAACAAGCGACCCCCCATCGCCACGCGCCTCGAGCTCCACTCGACCACACGCGCCGGTGACCACGGCGCCGTGCTAAGGAGATTCGTCAGACACGTGTTTAGAACTTCAACAGCTAATGGTAATGATGGGTCTGGATCCCCTGCGCATGACGCGAGCAGGTTTGGTCAAGGGATTGGACGGCCGAGATTGGTCGGGACACAGTTCTGACCCGATGAGTCATCATCCAATTCTTGCCGTCTGGCAGACACCAGCACCTCCACCACACCGACCCGTCCACGCAACTGCAACATTTAGGGAACGTTTTTCTGGATGAGCACTTTATATGCAAGAGTAACGAGAGTCTAATGTTACTTGCAAAACAACAAGCACATTGAGTTCGCTGAAAGTTCATCATCTCTTTCCGGAGCTTGCTGCTTAAGTAAATTCGGCAATTATAGAAAATTCCATTGCTGATATGAGTTCTTATCGACTCCTGACATTCACAAACACGCTGTCGCTATCATATAGGTTGTCAATATATGACGGTGCAAGTCCCAAAATTGATTCACGATACGACCTTGATCTTGGGACCTCCTTTTAACATTAGATCATTACGTTACTTGGATAGATTCTTCAGTTATGTGTAAAGAGATTGAATAGAGAATGATGTTGTATCAGATGAGTCTTACCAAAGGTTGAACTAGCGACCACTTCAATAAGTGACGGCTAAAGGGCATTCGGCCCTACTGGGAAAGGCATTGGGGGTGGGATCGGAAAGTATTAAATCTGAGATTCAATTTCTGTGAGTACCGCATATACATATACATAAAAGAGAAAAGTGAGACAAAAAACAATAAATATTAAGCAACTAATTAATAGTCCAAAGCTGGCCGATGTGTGACCATTTCTTGTTAGAAAGACGAGACGAGTAAGCAACTCTGAGACTTTTGTTCTTTGTTTAAATCATGTCATATGCCCATGATGCCTTGGAGGCCGAGAAATCAACATTTGGGTCCATTAAGAGTGATGTAAAAGTATGCGTAAGTTTTGTCCAATCGAAAAAATTTTTAAAAAATGTACATGTAAGTTAATGACCTCTCATTTGAAGACTCAGAAGTGACCTGCCACGACATTTTGCCACAAGAAACATCATTTACCATCTTGGAGAACAGTATGAAGCAAGTAGGATACTTCATACCCGATAAGAAACAACCATTCAGAGTTTCTGGTATAGTGCTATTGTTGAGGCATCAACAAATACAAGAGGTGCCATGAAGTACAAATTCTGATCTTAATATCTCCTGCACCTTAAAAAAGGAGCATGCGGAAAAAAAAAAAGGATCCATATCTTCCGCAGTCCCAACACTTTGCCCATCTATTTTTGTAAGTCACACGACAACCGAAGCGTCTTTTAACGAGGAGACAACAGTGTCATGGTGATTTCATTTGAAGAATGCAACAGTTGGCTAGAAGTGTGTTCTTGAACAAGCTTCCTTTCATTGAAAAAACCTGGCTCCTTTGGAGGAGGCAATTCATTGTCACTTCCCAGCATCATAATCACTGCAGACATGCTCGGCCTATCCTCAGGACATTGCTGCACGCACAATAGAGCAACATGTATAGACCTCAATACTTCAGCAGTCTTATACGATGCAATGAACTCATCGAGCAATTCCAGGGATCTGTCTCCTGTAAAGAGTCTCCAAGCCTGAAGCAAAGACTCCAAACCATTAGGGGCAGTTCCTGATGTTAAAAGGTGATAAATATGAGAGCTTACATGTCCCACAAGATTATGCTGGTGGTCCAGATGACGAAACCCTCTGTTTCTCTTCCCGCTAACTGTCTCAAGCACCAGAACACCATAGCTAAAGACATCTGATTTCATTGAGAAAACTCCGTCGATGGCATACTCTGGAGACATGTAGCCACTGAAAAAATTGATGGGTTAAGAAATATCAATTCAAAAGCAACTTCAGCACAGAGATCATAACTTTAGAAAAAAGTTCTTACTAAGTTCCAACCACTCTCATAGTGTTTGCCTCTGTCTCATTCCCTGCAAAGCATCTAGCAGAGCCAAAATCAGAGATCTTAGGGTTCATCTCATTATCTAACAATATATTGCCAGCTTTTAGATCTCTGTGGATGATCCTGAGTCTGGAATCTTGATGAAGGTAAAGAAGCCCCCTAGCAATTCCATTAATGATCCCAAAGCGAGTTGACCAGTCAAGTAGCTTTCTCTGGTTTTGATCTGCCAAATTTTCATTCTCGTTAGTAAAGCATGTTCCTATTCAAAAAGAGGACTAAGGCATTGAGTCAGTGTTTCATTAAGCCAATGCTACTATTACTGTTATGTTTCCTCTCCGTTTCACGAGTAAACAGCACACAGGTGCTAGATCCAATTGTTAGACCTCTCGACAAACGACTCAGAAGCCAGTGCTACATTAATAGTATTATAAAGCTTACAAGCTCTAGCATGCTTTATGGAATTGTGGAAGTAAGACAAACCAAAGAGCCAGGAATCCAAGCTGTTGTTGGGCATGAACTCGTAGATCAACAAAACTTCTTCCTGAATGCAGCATCCAAGAAGCTTCACAAGGTTTCGGTGCTGAAGCTTTGAAATATATAGGACTTCGTTCTTGAACTCGTGTAGCCCTTGCCATGAGTTCCTTGAAAGTTTCTTCACTGCGATTTCTTGAGCATCCTCCAACACCCCCTGCAAATTGTTGTCATACATCAACTTTCTAATTATTTTGCTCGCTATCCTTTTGGTGGCTTGAATGCTCACAATAATTTTAACCTTTTCAAAATTGAGTTATATAGCCTCTCATCTTCATCTTCAAATCATGTGTGGGAATTTTTAAGAAGAGCTGATAGTTTAAAAGCCTGTGATAATATCAATCAATCTAGGAATAAAATCAGGAAAAGATTCATGAAATTACAAACAAGCCGATTTAAGTTGCTGATTAACGTAGTGAAAATAATAACTAAAGTGGCCATTGCAGTCTAATCCTTTCGAAAACTAAAAAAAAGTCTACAGGGCAAGTATCTTCCAACGCAAGTATTTTACCATGCTTAAGAAAAACAGGGGAATTTCATCAAATAGAATAGTGTAATTCACGAGGATAGTATGCATTATTTTATCACCTTGTAGACAGGTCCAAAACCGCCCTCCCCCAATTTATTTTCTTCTGAGAAGTTATTGGTAGCAATAGCTATTGTACCCAAGTCAAACACTGGTAACTCAAGATCTTCCTTTTGGCATCCAGAGTTCTCTCCTGATTCAAAACTGTCATCTTTACCTGCGGCAAGAACAAAGATGTGGTCAAAGAACATGCAGGGATATAAAATGGGTGCTACGACAAAGATAAGGCATATTGTGAAAACAAAAGGAGTGCCGTAATAGAAAAGATACTTGGATGTCTTGCAAAATACATACTTGCATGTAACAAAAGGCTAGTTCAAAAGCTAAACGGAGTGCGCAGAAATCATTATGAGGGGGTCTGCTCTAAATTCCCCTATCGTTCCGCAGATTTTTATCCTTAAGAATCATGGAGTCATTTTCTTCCTATTTAAGTTAGGCTTCGCCAATGCTATTGCTTAATCTGATATGTATAGATACCAATTGCCAATTCGAAACCAAATTTTAAGTTGTTAATCAATTGTCAGCGATTTACCTAATTAGCATAATGAGTACAATCAGTGAGAAATTTGAGTTCACAAAATGGGAAAAAAAACCACATATAGAAAAATTTCACTCCAATATCATCGTGTCAAAGAGCCAGCAGATTAGGAAGTCCTAGTCATCCACTAGTCTGGCACACACTAGGAGTGGATGGAACAAACTGCAAGTGAGATCGATGGCAACACACGGCATAATATGGCTTACCTTCAAGATGCTTCATTTTCTTCCTTTTGTTCTGTAGAATACAGTAAGTTAGAGCCAGACAAGGGCAAACAACCGCGAAGGATATTGCCAAGCCCACGAACGGCTTGTGCTTCTTCTGCTTTGACTGTAGTACATCTGAGACAAGCAGCAGGGCATATATATCAAGAGTTAGAACCAGGTATTACAGGTACAACACTTCTTTAAATGATTTGTCAAAGTTGTGGGACCATTTTTCTCTTCGGGTTTTGGCCAATTCTTGTCTATGCTCTATAAATACCTGATTCTGAGGCTGCCATCCTGATGAAGAGGTCTTGCCCATCTTGGTTTAGCTCTCTAATGTCAATTAACTCTCCAAACCACAGCAAGCAACCGCTCCCTCCTTCTCTGATGTCCAAGTTTGAATAAGACACACAGGAACAATTTTTCTTGCAAACTTCTTGGCATTCTTGAAGACTCATAGTCTTATTAAACCAAGAATTACTTGTATCTGGCAACTTCACCCCGGAATACTTCACAAATATGTCCTTTCTACAATCCAGAGGAGTTCTCCGGACACACCCATTTGACCAATCCAAGTTATCCCATTGTTGAGAGTGCTTGGGTGTGAATCCTTTCAAGCACCAGCATACTGGGGACTCGTTAATCTTACAGTTACCATGGGCACCACAAAATGCATAGGTGTCGCAGCTGTCTATCGGTACACTATGGTAAAGCTTCCAATTCTGCGTTCGAACATTCCAACTGGAGCGTCCGAAGACGCCATTTGAACCTAATACCAGCCTGAAAATGACCATACTGTCAAGGAGATTGAAGTGGTAGTAAATCTCATCGTCATCCAACACAAATTCGTAACTGTAATATGGGTTAGGATCTAGATTGGGCCTTCCACTGAATCGAACACCATTCCATGGTCCCGACCGGAACGTGACTTTAGAACCTTGCCTCAGTAGGATTTCGGGGAAGCCACTTGGGTCAATTTTATATGTAAAGTCACCTGGAGAAGGATCATCAATGCTCTTCCATGATGTCAAATAGCGTTCGAAGCCGGTCGTTCGATTTATTCCCATTTTCATGCCCGCTAGAAGCGTGTCTGTTGGATAATCGAAACTCTGCCACAATAAAATACTAGAACCACTTCCATCTACATCTTTCACAACAAGATTTCCTGAATCCAAGAGCTGTGCGACTGGATTTCGTGCATTTGTGGACGAGTTGGATGACCAAATTTCACTTCCATTCGCATTCAGAAGGACAAGATTTCCCAAGCCAGCAAACTTCAAAGTGGCCGATGAATCCACAAGCGGTGTGACTCTATTTGCAACCCATACTACTGTCTTTGTGGTATCCTTTTTGTACCATATCCCAAGATATCGCCTCGAGGGGACACCGGGGTTGAAGAATCCTAGTTCAAACGTCCCACCAGCCGAAACTAGGCTCTCACCATCTTGGATGGACCGATTCACAGTGATGGTATCTAGCGCCTCGGAAGTTTGAGCAACGTAAGGTGAAGAGGCATAAAAAAGAAGAATCATGGAAAAAGACAGTATGGTTCTCATTCTGTTCGAAGCAACACCAAGATTATCACAGAGGCGGATTGAACAACCACAGGCAAGTTACAATTAGTAGTATAGCTAAAATGTTGCATCGGTTGAAATTTCAAGGTCGACGCTTGCTGGTCATTCAGAGATAGCTTCCAAATATCTCGGGGCAAGTCTTTTTCTTAATTAAGAGCCAAATTTGGCGCCTTATATTGAATACACTTTGCAGTTTTCCACAGTTGAGAACGAGTCTTTTCATCAACTTGGACAGTTACAAGCCTTTTGTATCGAGAAGGATTCCAAGCTGCTGAGCAACCAAAGATGAATGACGCGTTGGTTCACGGAATGGAATGACAAGATTTTTCCATAGTCGATCCACTTGACAATATCATTGCGCATGACTAAGTATAAATCCGTAATATGGTAAATCTATTTTGCCCAGTGATTAAAAACGGATGAATTTGTGGCTAGTATTGATTGCTGATATTACTTGTTAGATCACTGAAAACTTGCTACATCTGTGTAAGTAGTACTAGTTATTGATATAGTTGAAATTACTTCAGAATATAGCGAAGTTACGAATCACGCATGAATTTTACTAATTTTGGATAGGCTGAATATTTTAAAGACCCTCAAACTTTGTGCCTTTTTGAACTTTAAAACCTATCGATATAAATACCAGTATTTACTCTCTTTTTTTCAAATATAGCATCACTTGGTCTTTTCTTTTTTTTGGATCCGTCAGCATCACTTCGTTAACGACTGAGTTATATTGACATGCTGCCAAGACCCCGGTTGTCGTGGCAACATTTAATATTAGTAATAAAAAAGATAAACTAATAACAAAAGGGAAGAAAGGGAGAGAATGGGAGGAGGAAGAGGGAGAACTAGTCACCTTCTTCACAGTGGTCGACCTTCGACTTGAAACCAACGGCCATCTTCATCACCGTCGGCCACCATCAACGAACCACAACAACCAATCACCACCACATCACAACCGTCGAAGTGAGATCCATGAACCAGAGAGAGAGAGAGAGAGAGAGAGAGAGAGAGAGAGAGAGAGAGAGAGAGAGGGAGACTATTAAGCATCCTTCCCTTCATCCCCGGCTTACCAAAATATCTTTTCTTGGGAAAAATATAAGTCTCCATTCCAGTCACTATCTACAACCATTAAGGAGTGTCTGAGGTGACTGATCTCTAAAACACCGTAAGAAAAGTCAAAACACCCATTTTAAGGAGTGTCTGATCTCTGAAACACCATGTCGAAATACAAAGTTACGTCTAATTTCAGTATTTTTCAAGGATTAGAAGGTGAACGTATGGTCGAAAAGTAATACAGTTCTTTTACTGTCCCAACAAATTTTTTACTGATTATCTCAGGAGTTGAATCACGCTAGCCTTCGTTTATCGAGCAGATCACATTGTCATGGTGATTTCGTTCTGTCCCAACAATTTTTTTACTGATTATCTCAGGAGTTGAATCATGCTAGCCTTCGTTTATCGAGCAGATCACATTGTCATGGTGATTTCGTTTGGAGAAGGTGATAACTGGCTAGAAGTAGTGTGTTATTGAAGCAGCTCCCTCTCATTGAAAAGATCTGCTCCTTCAGAACCGGCGATTCCATGTCACTTCCCAGCATCACAACCACAGCAGATACACCCGGCCTGTCCTCGGAGCATCCCTGCACACGTAATAGACCCACATGCATAAACCTTAGTACTTCAAAAGTATCGTATGAGTTCTCGACCAAATTATCAATCAATTCCGTGGACCTGCCCTGTGTAAATAGTCTCCAAGCCTGACCCAACTCACGCCAAAACATAAGAGGTAATTCTTGATGTTGGAAGGCGAAAAATTTATAACTTACATGTCCAAGAAGATTACGACAGTAGTCGGGATGATGAAATCCTCTGTTTCTTTCCCGCTAACCGTCTCCAGCACCAAAATACCATAGCTAAAGACATCGGATTTCATTGAGAAAACTCCGTCGATGGCATATTCCAGAGACATGAAACCACTGCAGAAATCAATGCATTGAGAGGCCATCGGCTTTCGAGCAAGTGGTGCACAAAGGTCACAACTTTCTGCACTTAAAGTTCTTACTATGTACCAACCACTCTGTTAGTGCTTGCCTTTGTCTCAATCCCTGCAAAGCTTTTAGCCAAGCCAAAATCAGAGATCTTGGGGTTCACTCTAGCTTTTACGTCTCTATGAACAAGCCTGAGTCTGGAATCTAATGAAGAAGGTAAAGAAATCCCCTAGCAATTCCATTGACAATGTGAAAGCGGCTCAACCACTCTAGTAGCTTCCTATGCATTTCCTCTGTCAAAAAGTAATTTGAATTAGCAAAATCTGTAGATCTAGTAACTCACAGGGAGAAGAAAATAAAGTATCGAGTTTATAATTTTGCTAAATGATGCTGCTCTAGTAAGTTTCCTTTTTCACTGGTACACACAACGTTGACATGCTAGGTCTAATCATGAAACCTTTTGTCAAGAGCCTCCAGTAATTGGGTACATTATGTGAGATTTTGTAGGACCACTATCAATTATTCTAAAAGCTTAAACTATTAAATAAATGCGTGGTTAAATATTTAATTACTTTAACACTCTCCCTCACGCTTAGTCTAGTCTTTTTGACTAGTACTAAGCGTAGACATATTTAATTAGGGAGGCAAATGGAGCTTGGAAAGATTTGAATTCAGAATCCTCAGCTCTAATACTATGTGACAGCTTTGATATCATGTGAAATTTTGTGAAACCACAGCCAATTATTCTAAAAGAATAAGCTATTAAACGAAGACATGATTTATTATTCAATTACTTTAACACTCCTCCTTACACTTAGTGAGGTCTTTTTGCCTAGTACTAAGTGTGAATATATTTAATTGATGATGCAAATAGGACCCGAAAAGATTTGAACTCGAGACCTAGTTTTGATACCATGTGACAATTTGTGCAACAATTACCAACTGTTTTAAAAGTTTAAACTATGAGATAAATGCGTGATTTAATATTTAATTACTCTTACACAATTATCAATAAAGAGTATCTCTGAGCTTATACAAAACTTCCAGCATGTTTTCGAGGAACCGAGGAAGAAAGCATCAGGCAAAAACTCATAGATGAACAGAACTTCCTGAATGCCGTATCCCAGAAGTTTCACAAGGTTGCAATGCTGAAGCTTGGGAACATATAGAACTTCATTCTCGAATTCGTGCAGGCCCTACCTTGAGTTCCCTGAAAGCTTCTTCACTGCAATTTCTAAACCATCCTTCAACACACCCCGCAAAAGTTCAATTTCGTGTTTAAATGAAACAAATAATGTCGCACCCTAATTTCGCTCGCAGTAGCTTTAGCATTTTGGAATCAAGTTTTCAGCCTCATACCTACATCTTGAGATAGCATGTTAGAATTTTGGAATAGTTGAATTAGGAACAGATTCATTAAGTAATTAAGCATTGTGGCAAACCAGGTGGTTAGATTGCCGATGAACGTGCAGAAGTTACTAAAAAGGCCACCATAATCATTTCCTTTCAAGAACTGAAATGAGGTTCGTGTCCTTTAACACGAATATACTATCAAGCTAGAGAAAAAGAAGAGAGTTGTGATCGTATTTTGCATACATTGATCATCATAATGTATTTCTTGAGGATAGAATGCATGATTTAGTACCTTGTAGACAGGGCCGAAACCACCATCGCCAACCTTATTCTCTATTGAGAATTTATTGGTCGCCAGCGCTACTGTAACCAAGTCAAATAAGGGTAACTCCAGATCTGCCCTTAGGCATTCAAAGATGTCTTCTGATTTAATACTATTCCTTTTACCTGCGGAAGAATTACGTACAGTAATTTCCTAAAATAATGTATAATCTTGAGCAATTATTGCCAGCTGTTCTAAAAACTTGATTCTTTAGATGAAATTATCATTTAAATTTGAATACACAAACACTCCCCTAAAGCCATTAGATGAAAACATGGTTTGCATCTAAATACTACCATACTCCCCATCACGTTTAGGTCGGACTTTCGCTTGAAACTGGAGCATGAAATTAAGTATAATTGGGGAGACAACTAAGGAGCTTAATGTTTGAACTCATAGCCTCTTGCTTTGCTACCACATAGAATTTCATAGAATTTTCTTAACTGCTATAAAAGATAAATTATCATATGAAAGCATGATTCGATATTTAAGTACTCTATTAGGCATAAAGAAAACTTCCCTGAAGATATTTCTTGGAAACTTAGAAGTCGTGATTTTGCTATGCAAAGAATGAAAAGCATCAGATTGAGAAAGTAGTAGGAGAAGGCCACCATAGTGATGTATACAATGAGCTTCATATATCTGCCACACAGATGCCTTAAGGATTTGATTGAGCTTGAGGGTAACCAACCTTTTCTGTTCATCATAGAACCACAACCTCTATTCCTTTACGCGGAATAGTAAATGACCATTAATCGAGAACCTGATAGAGTCCACAAGCTGAAATAGGTCCGATAATACGGATTTCAAGCAATTATGGCTTATTATCCGTTGTCACCGTTTTTCTGACAAAAAAAAAAAATCCGTTGTCACCGTTTCAACTAACTTTGCACAATCGGGAGTAAAATCAGTAAGAATGTCTCTTGCTTGTGTTAGGTGGGTTATTCATGAGGTCCTACTCGTAGTTAGGCATTCCACTCCGTGGAAGATCATTCCATGGTCCTGAACTGAACTTAACAGTGCGGCCCTGCTTCAATCGTATATGTGGGAAGCCATTTGGGTCAAGTTGACATGTGAAGTTACCTGGCGCAGTTATCAATGCTCTTCCATGATGTCAAATAGCGGTTGAAGCCTGTTGTGTTATTCATTCCTGTCCTCATCCCGGTAGAAAATATATCTGTAGGATTATCAAGCTCTGCCATAGATCACTTCCATCTACGTCTCTCACAGCAAGATTTCCCGAATCCAGGAGCTGTCGTTCACATACAGATGAGTTGGAGGGCCAAATGTCCCTTGCATACCTGTCCGAAAGGACAGGACTTCCCCTGGCTAGTGACCTTCAAAGGACCTGAAGAATCTGTAAGGGGAATGGCTATGTTTGCAGCCCATCTTACTCTCATTTTGGGTATTTTCTTGCACCGTATTCCAAGGTACATCGCCTTGGAGGATCGCCACGGTAGAAGAATCCTAATTCAGAATTCCCACCCACTGAAATTAAACGATCACCATCTCGGATCGACTGATCCGTAGTTATTGCATCTAATGTATTGGCAAGAAGAGCAGTATCCAACAAAACAACAAAGAGAAAAGAAGAAGACATGAAAAGTGTTTTCGTGCTGATTGAAGCAGCCAAGGTTCTCAAGGGCTGATTGAATCGTGAAGGCCAAAGGGAGAATATTGATTTCTGAGGAGTGAAGGCTTGTGTTGTCAAAGCAGATATTAGTCAGAAAATAAACTAATCATATTTGATATCAACTAGTAATTGCATCATACATGGGAAAATCAGCAATATTTTAATCCTCGTATATGCACTTTCAAAAGACCACTTTTCCTCCAAGACAAGTCCTTATGATCAAGAAAGTTTTGGAGAACCCAAGAAAGCTTTGAGTCAAGAAACAAATGACTAAAAGAGGAGATAACCCCATGTTCACTGGGGTAATTAGTCATGCAACTGCTGGTCATGTAAAGACAGGACATTTTCTCGACGCCCACAAGCTTGGGTCAAGGTTTTAGAGGTGATATTTCAGCAACAGTATCAAAGTTTAGTGATGATGCACGTAATCAAGCAACGGGGCTCTTGTACCCAGTTATGCTTTCCAAGAATTGATAATATCATTTTGTTAACAAATGGTCAAGGGCTACACTTGTTGAACAAGTCTATATGTTATTTCAAATATTATTTTTCTGTATAATGCATGATTGATGCATAGGAAATGAAAATATTTCCTTATTAAATATGGTTAACCAGTACATTGGGATACTCATGAATCTTGTCTCCCGCTCCCCCAACAAAATTCAGGTTCACGATATTCTTAAATATTAAGTTAATTGGGAACCAGGCAATTCGAAGCTGATCAGCACAGAAAATTTCTTAGAACAGATGATATGTAGAGGAGATAAGAATACTGTGGTGTGAGGCTTCTGTCTAAGACCTCAGAAATAATTGGAACACCCATTTCATATCAATTGCAATCTGAAGACTACTGGAAATAGAACAAGAGGTGAAAGATTACCAATGATTTGTGATAACACTTGCAAAAATGCAATGAAAGAAATGGCACAATCCATTACTATAGTTTTTTAAACTCCTAGATTACAAAATTTCCCTTCTTTGGCCTTCAGCAAAAGATACATACATATGTCCCAACTCTAATAATCAGAAGAAAACAAAGAGATTCCAAGAGACAATAACACGTATTGCAATTTCCATAGGAAAAACTGTCAGATAAGTTAGTACATCATCCCAAAATTTGGAGTCCCATTTGTCTCCAAACCCAACCATTTGTCTTTAACCCGTGTTCTTTGCGACCTTGACAATGATTTATTTCTTATCACCAGCAGTAGATTCGGGTGGTGGTTTGACAATGCTTAGCTGACCACCTTCCTTGTTAGCAGCGGTGGCTGCTTTCACTTCGTTGCAGTGGTTTATGAACTTGCTTGTCTCCTGCATCATTAAATTAGAGGTATCAACCAAAAAAAAAAAAATTAGAGGGAAAGTTGGAAGGCAACTTCACAGGTTAATGGATTGATTTTCTTCCTTTTACCAAGAATTAGATTCGATGAGAATATGATCATATTAAACTAGAATCGAATAAGCATGATAAAAAATCAAATGACAGACGGAAAGCCATTGTGCCTCAGATTGCACCAGTTCCGACAGTAAACTCGTAATAAACCGCATGCAGATGCTAGCCAAGCAAATTTCAAAGTAGCGGAAAGTGCACTTTTTTTTCTGGAGGCAAGAAGAGATGCAAAACATCGAATCATGTCAAACTGACTAGAGAAATTGTCAACCGGGGGTGTATCAAATTGAAACTGCTCAATTTCCTCGAATGTCTACATAAATCCCGAAGGACACGCTAAAATCCTCCGCTGGTTCCAACAGAGAGGCAGTAGATCAATATGCTCTCGGCAGACAGAATTAGCAGAATAGAACCGATACTACAACGTTTGTTTAAGCAATCAAGTAACATCTTTGGAGCTTGGAAAACGGAGTCTCTTATAAGAGAAAGAGCCGGATAGTGTCAGGGTTTTCGATATGAAACGAAATTCTCTTGACACTCTGATCAATCTATTATTGTAGCAGACCGCTCTACCCAGAACCTCCAATGGCATCAAATCAAAACCTTTCGAAGATTACACCAATTCCACAATATATTATGACAATGAGGGAAGAACAGACAGTAATCATCATCGCTTCACAATCAAATTCGCCCAAAGCAAGCAACTTTACTTCCCAAACACCGATAGGAAAACCAAGAGACATATATGGACGAATCGACCTAACTAAGCCGGCAGATTCCGTCGACCAAAACCAAAATTTAAAGCTCTGGTGGGAGCGAATACTTACCCGATCCATCTCCATGTCCTTAGTGACCTTCAATGGCTTCACGTACCTCTTCCCTGCGACGATAATCGGAACGCAATCGTATCAGAAGAAGAAAGAACGCCGAATCGCATCAGAAGCCGGCGACGACTGTCTCGAAACCCGTACGAAACCTACGAAGGAAAAGACGATACCCTTGCGAGTTGGAGGGGCTTTCCCATGGCGACTCGGAGGGATGGCTTTCTTCTTCTGTTGGCCCTTGAACAGGTTCGATTTCTGCGTCATCTTCTGCTGCTGCCGCTGCTTCTTCTCGTTCTTCTTCACGGTGTGCTGTGGTCGTCGCTGTAGCCGTTAGGGTTTCAGACTTTTGCTCAGTTGTTTTTTTTTTTTGCAATGTTGAGGTCGGTTGGTCTAGCGGTGTCGGCCCAAATTCCAAAGCCCAAGGAATAAGGAATGATCCTTAAGGCCCAATTTAAAGCCCGAAGAACATGACCCTCCATCCATCGATCAACCTAACCACAACCCGAAATCCTACCCGGAAATGGTCCAATGACCCGAAAATAAAACATCCCATCATTTAGCAATGGATGGAAATCCTAGTGTGTGCTCGTTACTGAAGATGGATTTGGGTGATCGGTTGCCGATTTTAATTTGAAGAAGTCACAGATTTGCTTTTCGAGCAGATGACCCGTAACTTTGTTATGATGATTTATTTTGTTATCTGAAACTTGTTTTATTTTGAAATTGTCTAGGATTTATTTTGATTTGTGATTGGACTGCGTTGATTTCCTCTTGTATTTCCGTGGAAAAAAATGAAGTTTTACTTTGACAATAATAATAAATAAATAAAAACAAAGGGGATTTGACCTAGATACAATTGGGTACGGAATCGATTGGAATAAGTTAGAACAAGCGTATATAAAATGATCCAAACAATGACCACACTCTAGACGTTTAGGAATCCAATCTAATCTAATGACTAATGCTTATAGAATAAATCTAAAAAATATAGATTATTTCACATTATCAATGATTAGCATGCAATCCTCTTATAAGTTTTTGGGTTATTATCATGAGTAACCTCAAACTGGTACACATATGATAAATTTACTCCAAATTAATTTTTTGACCACAAAAAATCTCAAATTTATATATTTATGACAAATTTATCCTCTGTTAATTTCTATTAAATTTTACTGTCAAATTGCTTAGTTGAATGACATATATCAGTTAACGAATGTACCAATTTGGACTTTTACCATCAATTTGTCCCAGGTGTACAAGTTTATAGTTTTTTTTGTATTAATTCAATTTAATGGAGGGTAAATTTGTTATAAATGCACCAGTTTGAGGTTTTTTATGATAAAAAAATTAATTTGGGCTAAATTTGTTACAGATATATCAGTTTGAGATTTTTTGTGGTTAAAAAATTAGGTTGAGGTAAATTCATCACAGGTGTACCAGCGTAGGGTTTTTCGTAATATTAACCCTAAGTTTCATAATTTCTATTTCCGTTCGATATTGCAAAAATAAGCAATAACCATTTTTCCTTTCCGATGATTACCTTTTCGTTCTTTATTTTCTATTCTAAAATACATGGATTTACATAAAACAATATTTTTAATATGCTCAAGAAAGATTGTAGAGATAATTTCTCATGTTTTGGTTAGAAATCGCTGACGAGATGGTCTAGTCAATGCTGGCCGTCTTGCGTCGTGCAACAGCACTAAAGTGAATAATTTATTTTAAAATTTTCTGAATTTGTTATTGATTTTTTTTTCTTTTCTATTTTTTCTATTCTTTTTTCTTCACAGGGCTAGTGACGTTGCCACCAGGGCAAGGGTCGCAGCCCTCGCTGTTGCGACCCTCACTGGCAATAGTGAGGGCCTATAAGGGCTGGGATGCCCTCGTTGTGGCCCGCGCCGCCCTTGCCCAATGGTCGGCGAAGATTGCTAGCCCTCAACTAGCTCGGTGAAGAAAAAAAGAAAAAGGAAAGGAAAACGAAAGAAAAGATAAGAAAAAAATATAAAAAGTATAAAAAATTATCATGGTCAAAATTAGTCGGAAAGACTACATTGATAATCTATTAAAAGGTTTAATACTAAATTAGCATAATTAAAATATTTATAACCGAATTGATCGCTGTACAATTGATTTAGGACTTTCTGGACAATATTCTCCCCCGAAACCACACATGCCACCTCCATCATTGCATAGAGTCGGTCACATTTGGAGTAATGAGTAACTATCCAAATAAATGCAAAAGGTATATATTAATACAAACTAGAAGCAGAGGGAGCTAATCACTAACGTAACAAACTTAAAAGATGTAAATTATCGAATCTAACATATCACAAAGATATGATATCTTGAACCTTTGAGCTCTCATGAACCATGTTCAAGTATGCTTCTACACGCAATTCCGTGCTATTGTTTAACCATAGGTTCATTCACTAATCTTGAAAACATAAATGTGTTCCTCCAATAATGTTATCTACGTTGTTCATTTTTTGGAGATCTTGATGTGGAATCCACCGTCGAAACCCAAACCTGGAGACCTGAAAACATCTCCTCCCTTGACCTTTGTCCACCTGATGTTAAACATACGAACAAATTCCATATTCACCATTTGAAGATTAAAAAAAGTATCCTTCATGGACTTATAATTACTCTACTGAGCGACATTTACTTTCATTCCTGGTTGGAGAAAATAACTTCTTTTCAACTAGATCTCTAATTGGTGGGTTATAAACATGGACATCATCCATATATAAACTTATATGTCCATACCTGCAACTCACAATCAGAAATCTGGTTGGAGAAAAGCTTGGGCCTTGTCTTCTTTAACTTACCTGTATTCGGTTGACCGAATCCATGAAGGACGACAGAAAAAAAATGAGAACTTCCTTGTATTTTTTTCATAAGAACTTACTTGTATTTTGTTACAAGCAATTGGAGAAAAATGAAATTTATAATAAATTCATATTGTTTAGTTTTTCATTTCTCTTAATTGAAGTTACGATCATCAGGACTTTCATTCTTACAAAAACCCTGAGGTAATTTATTATCGTGAAGGTGGATTACTGACTATCTTTTACATGGACTTAGTGGTAATTTACTATTATTGAGGCGAACTAGTGATTATAGGTTCCATGGCTTGTGATTATTTGAGATTAATTTCTATGATATTGGTTAATTACCAAGTAATGATATTCACACTATACGAAATTCTGTAGCTGGGTTACTATTCCAAGAGGAGACGTACTCCCCCAGTAGATTACAAATTTTTTACATGCTTTACTGGTCGGGTCGACTAATTGTTATAACAAAGACAGACAAAGTTACTATTTCATCGCTATAAATTCTTGTATTATTAACATAAATTCGATTTTATGGTTAGCAACGATTATTTATCAATAATACACAAACAAAATAATTCATTTGCCAAGTTCCAATGCCCTTGTAGATTACAAACGACCATTCGCTTTTGCAAGTGGACGCATATTTCCTCCTGTAGATTATGAGTTGCTTCCATATGACTTTACTAGTGGTCTCGATTGACGATTATAATTTACAAAATGTATAACTATTTTACCACAATAATTTTTTTTTTGATTATTAATGTTCTTTCCATTTTACGAGTGGCAACATATGTTCACCTGTAACACACCAACGAACTGATCCATTCGCTATGTTTAAATACCTTCGTGGATTACGAACAGTCATTAATTCGTTCTCGGAAGTGGGCCTGGTTTTTCGCTAGTACATTTTAATTGAAAAGAGAAAAACTAGAAGATACATTTGACGGCTGTGGTTCTGACCTACCATTTTATGCAGTGATTTTGGAATTGAAATTATCGGTGGTAAACAGTGGCTAAATTAAATCCAACCTTTTAAAGTGAATAGCCATACATACTTAACGTACATTCCAGTTTAAATGGCGTCTATGCACTTGATGTATGTGGAAATTTTATGTTTAGCCATGCATGGGGCTATGGATAATAAGGTGTCAACGGTTCGGGTCGGGTCGGGTCTTCATGATACCTGACTCAACTCGAAATACTAGACATGTGTACTCAACCCAACCCAAGACAAGAACCGAACAACACATGACCACACGATCGGGTCGGGTTTCATGTTTCAAACAATGAATTTTAAAAAGCCACATAAGCGGTTCGTCCCCAAATCGCCATAGAACGAGACCCCTAGGTGCTCCAGCCCCGTTGCCACGCTCTCGAGCTCCCTCCAGGGTCTGCCGGTTTCTTCCACCTTCTCGAGCGTTTTGCGACAAAATAAAGAATTAGCTCATAATACAATAAACAAAAGAACTTATTTTTAGTGATAGGTTGTCGTCATTGTTAAATTAAGCCCCTTCATTGCTTGTCCAACGGCGCACGCTTAGCTCCCTCGCAGAGCAAATTCTTAAAAGCTTAAAAGAGATACTAATGTACCTCGGACTTTGATTCCCAAACGTTGTTTTGATCATATTATTTCGGAAACATCTAATCAAAGCAAGAAACAAGTAGTTTGATTATTAAGGTGAATTACTGATTATGGGCTAATTTACTGAGAATTAGAAAAATGAAATTTATGATAAATTTAGACGTTTTTCTAAATCTTAAGTGAAGTTATGATCGTTAGGACTTTCAATCTTACAAGAACTTAAGATAATTTATTATCGGTAAAGGTAGATTATTGACCATCTTTTTCATGGACCTAGTGGTAATTGCGATTATTAAGGTGAATTACCGATTATAGGTTCTATGGCTTACGACTATTTGACGTTACTTTGGTATTGGTTAATTGCTAAGTGATGGAATTCTTACTTTACGAATTCTAAAGCTAAGTAATTGTTTCCAAAGGAAACAGACTAGCTATCTTTCCGTTAGCAGATTACAAAGATAGCTAGTAGATTACAAATAGTTTACATGCTTTACTAGTAGTGTCGATTAATAGTTATAGGGTTAATACCACGAAAAACCTTAAAATGGTACATCTGTGATAATTTTACCCCAAACTAATTTTTTAACAATAAAAAACCCCAAACCGGTATACCTGTGACAAATTTATCCCAAACTATTTTTTTGATCACAAAAACCTCAAATTGGTATACCCGTGATAGTTTTACCTCGAACTAATTTTTTGACCACAAAAAATCGCAAACCGGTACACCTGTGACAAATTTATTCTATGTTAATTTCCGTCAAATTTTACTATCAAATTGCTAAGTTTGATGACACGTGGTAGTTGACGAATGTACTAATTTAGGGTTTTACCCCTCTATTTGTCACAAATTTAGCAATTTGTAATTTTTCGTGATATTAATCCAATTTAACGGAGGGTAAATTTATTAGAAGTGTACTAGTTTGGGGTTTTTGGTGGTTAAAATATTAGTTTGAGGTAAATTTATTACAAATCTACCGGTTTGGAGTTTTTGGTAGTTAAAAAATTAGGTGTACCAATTTGGGATTTTTAATAGTTAAAAAAATAGTTCGAAATAAATTTGTCATAAGTGTATTAATTTTGAGTTTTTAGTGGTTAAAAAAATTAGTTCATTATAAAATTATCACATATGTATTAATTTAAAATTTTTTCGTAATATTAACCTGTAGTTATAGTTTATGGGCATGGACAAAGTACCTTGGACTCTGAACCCTTATTGAAGCAATCGATCGATCCTTGCCCGCTACTAGAGAGGGCAGTACGTTCCGCTCTCCTCTCCAACAGCTGGCGAGGGTCACACGACCCATGCTCACCATTGACGATGGTTGCAGGACCCCTTGCCGATAATTGACAGGTGTCGCACGCTTGTCGCTTACGCTATTGCTAAGCAAGGGTCACATGACCTTGATTTCGCATGGGCGATCAGCGACCCTCGTCGCTAGTCTAGCGGGGGTTATTGACCCCTGTCGAAGCTAGCCGTGCCATTGCCCAGCCACTTTCTATTTTGTTCCTTTTCTAATCTTCAATTCTAATAATTAATTATTTTGATTTCTTTTTTAATTAAATTTTTTCAATTTTATTTCTTTTCGTTTTTGGCTCCTTTAGCTCGTTCACGTAACATAATTTTGGGTGAATTACTTTTCGGCCCTTGTAAATTCAGGGTTGTCTCACTTTGGCCCGCCAATTTTTATTTCGCTCAGTTTGGCCTTTTCCTCCATGAACATATCTCAAATTGCTTCAAATTGGCAATTGAAAATCATCACAATCGAGGGAATTGAATTATGCGCCTCACACGAGAATTTCCAAGTTGTTCGAAAGGGTATAAACAGCTAAGACAAGCTCAAAGCAACTCTTCCAAAGAGAAACTAAGTTTCTTTATTTCTTATGTTGCAATGCCAGCCAAACATTTTCAATTTCACGTTCAAAACTTTGACTGCAAGTTCCATTTCATACCCACGAGATGACATATTTTTTGTTTCGCCCCCTCAAATTGCTAAAAACGTGCTCGAGTTCCCTCGAATCGTTGCGAAACTGTGATTGAACTTTTGGCGATCTATTATTTGGGAGCTTGGGGGCAAACTGAAACAAGTGAAAATCGACGAACCAAAGCCGAACCATCTCTGGACCAACAGGGTACAATTCGATTCGTCGACATAATTTTGAAGAGATTGGTTGCGTCTGTAATTAGGTAAAAGACGTAACAGTTGCAATGGAATCAGGTCTTCGCATAATGCCGTCATATTTCTGTGGACCATACTAACAAAAAGTTGACCGAGCGTTTGGGAAGTGCCTCGGATGTGGGGTTTGTTGCCACCAAACCCTACTTCCTATAATTTTCTTGCTTCAATTTTCTCATTCATTCTCGGTGATAACCTCTAGAATCCATGAGAAGAAAAGGGATCACGATGATAATTACACAAAGATAATGACAATGTCATCTGATTAGTAGATGATCCGGCTGGCTCGGATCAAACTGAACTAAAAAAATAACTTTGTTTTTTGCCTGAAAAGAGCAAATCCCCTCTCTTTCTCTTGGTCTCTCTCGTGCACTTCCACTCCTCATGCAAAAACCCTAGCCCTATCTCGCCTCACCTCGCCTTGCCTCATCTTCCCTCGCCTCACCTAGCCTCAGCTCTCGTAGTCACGCAATCTCGCTTGCTTGCCGCTCACATCTCCCCTTGCCTCTCACCATTTTCGCAATCTATCAGGTTCTTCTATGATTGCTTTTTTAGGACTTGATTATATTTTTTGAAAATTTTAAAACTTGATTGCACTTTTATGACAAGTTCACGAAAAATGCATTGGAAATCCTAAAACTTGTTACGAAAATGCAATCAAGTTGTAAAACTGTGAAACAGATGTAATCAAGTCCTAAAACTTGTTAAATTGATCTAATCAAGTAATAAATCTTCATGGTATTTACTCAAGTCTTTTTTTCTTTAAGGGATAAGAGCATTAGATGCACTTTCGTGACAAGAAGTGCACTATAAGTGCATGGGAAGTCCTAAAATTTTTCATGAAAGTGCAATGAAGTCCTAAAAAATTAAAAAAGTATAATCAAGTTCTAAAATTTATCAAATTGGTCTCAAGTGATAAAACTTTATGTTATTTACTCAAGTCTTTTTTTATTTTAGAGATAAGTGCACTAATAGTCCTAAGACTTGTTACGAAAGTGCAATAAAGTTTTAAAACTTTAAAAAAGTGTAATCAAGTCTTAAAATTTGTCAAATTGATCAAATCAAGTGAAAAAACTTTATGTTATTTACTCAAGTCTTTTTTAATTTAAGGGATAAGTGCATTAGAAATGCTAAAACTTGTAATATAATTACATTAGCACAATTCTATTGTTTCGTAAAAAGAAAAAACCTCTTTCTATATTGGTAGATTTTTGAAAAAGTTGTGAATGTCAAAAAACCGTTGGTAAAAGAGTTATTGGTAATATGATTTCTCAGTAACTTGTCGGTAATACATGAACAATTGCAAATTATCAACTTTTCCTATCATTACCAATTTTTATTTGCATTTCTTACAAACCCCCTGTATCAGCCAACTCTTATATAAGTTGACTAATTATTTGATTGGCTTATCAACTTTTTTTTCGAGTAAATAACCAACTAGTTTTAGACTACTTACTCTCAATTGAGTTATATACCATCATTTACTGTTTTTGTTTTCACATCAATATTTTCTTATCACTTATTAACTTTTATTTATCTTTTAACAAATACCTTAAAATTATCAACACTTATATGAATTTACCAACTTTTATTTTTGTGACTTGTCATCTTTTTTTTTTGAATTAAATTACTAAATAAATTTTGTTTATCAACTCTCATTTAAGTTGTTCACCAATATTTATATTTTTAATTATCAACTTTTCTATTAAGTTGCCAACTTTATTTTCGCCTAACTTACCTACCCACAAAATTTACCAACTCCATTGACTACTAGCCTTTCTTCTATCAATGTACTTTCTAGTTTTGCAACATCAACACTTGTTTAAGTTAGTTACTATCATTTATTTAGTTTTTTTACCAACATCATTTATCTCTAAAAAGAGTTTCTTTTCTCTCGTACAAACATTAACTTGTATGAAACGGTTAATACTACCAAAAACTCTAAAATGGCACATGGGTGTCATGTGTTATATTTACTTCAAACTAATTTTTATGCCATAAGAATTCTTAAACTTGTATACTCATATGACATTTATCCAAAAAAATCATAGATTTACTATAATATAGGGTAAATGTAACATGGGTATATCAATTTGGGGTGCATGTAACACGGGTATACTAATTTGAGATTTTTTATGACATGAATTAATTTGGGGTGAATGTAGAACGGGTGTACCGGTTTGGGAGTTTTTGTGACACAAAAACTAATTTGAGGTAAATAAGGCATATGGGTACTAGTTTGGAATTTTTTGTGGTATTGGTACCATATGAGATTACCAATTTTTGTTTGAGCAACATGTCAATTTTTCTCCGATTAAGTTTAAACTATTTTTGAATTAACAATTCTCATTTGAGTTGCTTATCAACATTTCATTTCATTTCATTTTTCAATTACCAACTTTATTTTTGTATTGCTTATAATGGTTAAAATTTACCAAATCCTTGTAAAAATTACTAACCTTAATTAGTGATTATCAATTTTTTTTCCAATTGAGTTGCTAACTAATTTTTATGTTACCAAATCTTTTTTGAGTTAGTTACCATAAATTATTGCCGGGGCCCTCCCACGGTGGACGCTAAGAATTTCTCGAGAAAATTGAACAAATTACCTAATGGGCGCATATAGTCTCTCTTGCGCACTTAGCACGAGTTCTCCCAAACCCTACCGGTTGCATCATTGGTTGATTCGATTAATATTGAAAATTTGTTCTTGTTTTTAAGTGTTGCTACTAATCTATTTGAGGTCGGTTAGAAGGAAAGTGAAATGTGTCCACGAATTAGAGACCCAGGAATAAGGGCTTCGGTATGCTGAAGTTATTAGTATCCTTGTGCTACCTTTTTCTCTTTATATCGAGCGATCTTGTCCATTTTTAATTCTTAGACACATTCCATCTAAGTGACCATGCAATATCAGACTCACGTAATAAATTAACGTCATATCAATCAAGTACACAAAATAATATCACAACAATTAAATATGAGAAGGTGAAAATACGTTTAATAAAGCGTGATACGAGTCAGGCAAATAATATTACATCGTTTTGTTATTACTTCCCAAGATACGACCCTCGTAAGCTATGCGAAAAACCAAACGTGCAATACCTTGAACTAGGGAATTCATGCCTTCTGAAGCTAAATGGTGACCATGCAAAATTTAATGAAAATATTATACTACTATGCGAAAAATCCAAAGTGTAATACCTTGAACTAGCGAATCCGTGTCTTCTAATGCTTAATGGCGACTTAGCATTATTTTAGTTAACCTCGATTGCTATTTGTGGCTAAATGCAATTTCGATTATTTTTATCTTTTTGTTTATCATTTTTTTTTATCATTTTCTTCCCTTAATGACAAAATAACTTAAAATTCAAACAATAGTAAATGCATACCCCAAGAATGGTAGAAACTAAAATACAATGCTTGGAATTGAACTAGATGTAATGCCAACATGTAATATGACATGGAAATGATCCAAATATACGACTGGATACCCCTCAACCGCTCTAGAACTCAACCAAGAGACGAAATAAAACCGAAGACCCACTGCCAAGGCCCTTACACGATATGCAAAACAAGCTTCGGGCCGTATCTCGACACTAAACGAAGCCAAATACTCAGTGAAGCGTCCCTACGTGTTAGGCCATTAGGGCTTATGAAAGCGACTTGAGACATGCCGAAGCCACGAGTGAAGGCCAAAATGGGACGAGTCGTCCCCTGCCCAGCAAGCTTTAAATCTGGGCAGGAGACTTGACGACGCTAACGACGCGCAACATGGTTCAGAAATTACTCAAAAATTGTCCCGACACGTCCTCGAGCCACGAGGACTCTTAAACGCGGGCCCGATGCTAGTCTAAGAACCACAATAAGGCCAAACCGCCACCGTCCATGGGTTGGAAGTTGGTGGACAGCAAGTCACAGTAAGTGCACATTGCACAAAATAAACCGACGCGGTAGGAAGTTGACGAGATTATAACGTAGGCTAATCAAAACACGAACGTACATTAACATACATGAATTTAGATGACCAATTATCTCACTGAGATGGAGGCAAAACACGCTAGATACAGATCTGGAGCGGACTGGCCAGAGGGATAAACATTACAAAAACAACGCGGATACGGTGACAAAATCACCCAAAAAAAAATTAACATGGACTGATTAGAACCCGAACCTACACAAACATACGTGCAATATGTGATTTAATGATGATTAAATAAGGAATAAACGAGCTTAAACCAGATCCGGAACGGACTGGCCAGCTAGCATACATATTGTGCAACACCGATTACAAAGCACAAATCCAACATTCAAGGCATTTAAAGCAAGAAGAAAATAACTAATGTTAAAGAGATTTATTCGATCTAACACCTGCACAGCTTTAAAAGATATGAACTCATCCAAAGAGAGATACGTAGCTAGATCCAGAACCGAGCCAAAATATAAAACTAGAGAGGAGATGCTTGTGTTACCTTGCTCATGACGGGCCCCGATCAGATTTTTAACAATGATAATCGTCCAATCATTAGGGATTATATATCCTGTCAAACAAAGATGAAAACTCATACAGTTTCGTATTTTTATAAGTACATGGTCCAAGACCTAGTTCTGATGTATGTCAAGCATGTATTTATGCCAAGGCCATGTTAGTTTGCCCTCATGGAAAATAGATAAGAGACTTTACCATTCAAGTGAATGTCTTTTAAGTGTTCTTCTAACAATGCCGCGTGAAATGCTTGCCAACCTGAATAATTCATTGAAAATATATCATTCCGATAGTTCAATATATATAGTCTTTAGATAAATAGGGAAAATTTCCAACAAAGAAGAGGAAAGAAGGAATCTCCTTGACTCACTTGCATCGGGTAAGCCATCGATTTGTATTCTTCCTACGTAAATTTCTTCTTTACCCGAAATCCTTCGGTTGCAAGGCGCTTCCTCATTTTCCTTGTAATGGAATGGAGGTGAGAAGCTTTCTCGTGAGTGATTGCAAGGAGAGATCATCATCCATTCCAAAGTGAGAGTGTGCAGATGGGATAGGGCTCTTGTAGGCTTTTATATATGACTTCTGGCGACCCAATTTCTTTGGTCGAGAAGTCACATTTTTGGTTGCCACAGGACGACATCTCGCGAACAAATTGGTTTGGATGCAAGAAGTCCATCTCTGGCGACCAAACTTGATAATTTGGTCACCAGAGGTCATCCTTTAACGACCAAAAATGAAACTTGGTTGCAAAATTTCGGTCACTAACATATATATGAATTAATAAGTTAACAATTCACGGTAATTAACTAACTTACGATTAGTTCTTGAACTGCTAGAGGGCTTTCTGTGATAAGCATAATGGTCATGACTAAACCGGTGGCTACTGTTTTGAGGCTAGCAACCACAAGCGCAACCATCACGTAGGCAACCAAATCACGTGTGAGAAACGGCTGAGTTTTCATGTCCTCCAGGAGATGGTCGAGGAAGTCTCTCTTAAGTATTCCCAGTGATGTCATTCTTTCAGTGATCTCCCGTTCAATGATGTTCACTAGCTTCTTTTGCCTCTGTCATTCGCATAGAATTTTGACTTCACTTGCATAAGTACTGAGTTCAGAGCAAGAGGAATAGTACGTGCGTATTAGACGGAGTAGGATGGTAATACAATCAAAGGTTTCACCTTTAAACTCTTGTGAAAGGTCGTGCCGGGAATGTTTATTTGGAGAGACATGAGACCTTGATGGAGTCTGCTGATGTCCGCCGCTAGATTTTCCCCTGATCTCTCGGCATTGTAGCTAAATAAAAATCTTGAAGTCAATATAAATACCATCTGCCAAATCCGCAAGTAACCATATTGATCAAATAATTGAAATTCTACAAAAAATAATAGTGTTAGTGTTCGGATTGTTGATATGATTTGTACTTTGATACCATAAGAATTATGTGAGACTATTGTATGTCCCTCTCTAAAGATTTTAGATTCTTACCATTGCACAATCACGTTTCACCTCTACAAATTCTCGAGTTGACCAAGCATCTAGGGCTTTCTCAGCTATGGCTTGAAATTGAGGAAGGAGCTTATCTTTGAGTCGCTCGGGACCAAAGTGATTTGGGATTACATTAGTAAGGTGTTTGTGTGCATACCCTGTTGCATTCGCCTTAACTTCTAAGCCTGTAGTAGTATCATGACCTAGGAGCTTAGCAAATGCATCTAAATACCACATTTCTACTGATTTCCCTTCTTCAAGAAGAATGAATCTATTGAAATCAGGATCTGCCGATATCACTGCCGGTCAACCCACCAAGCTCATTTTGAACAACGTCCCATACCTAAAAAAGAAAAATTCAAGGAAGTGCAGACACAAAACCACACACATGCCACATCCATCATCGCCATACAGTCGGTCAGAGTTTCAATATTTACTAACTATCCAATTATCTTGATGATAGAGGTGAACGGTAAGAAGAAAAGGCTACAGAGGCCATGGACCATATCATAATCTTGAAGGAAAGACGTGCAGGGCGTGAGAGCACAAGTACCTTTTAGTCCTTTTCTTGAGGAAAGGAGGTATGTCAATGGACTTGCTAGGGAAGAACTCAATGGTCTCTCCTATGAATGGAAACCCCATGGAACCAGGAGGAAGCCTTCGACTACTAGAACGGAATCTCCATTTGTACTTCCAGTGCGAAACTGCAACTACCATTAGAGCCATAAGGCCCATCACAACCTCCAACATTGGAATAAACCACATCTTCTACTCGCAAGTAAAAGAAGACGATTTGTTTGGCGGGGTTTCCCCTTAATATCTCTGGACGAAGTTATGTGGCAATCAACAGGAAGAATTGGAAATCTGTGGGCAAGCGTTCTCAATGAGCCCCTTTAAATACTAATTGCCCCAAAAGCAAGTGCCCCTCTACTTGTTAGTGGTCTGCCATAGGAATCAATCAATATTGATACTCTAATATTAGTTGTGGATTAGATTGTGTCGGAATATCGACCTTCACTATACTTAGGTAGTTATAATGTCTTGCTAGAGACTGCTTATGACTTGTGGGCCAAAAAGGGTTTTGAGCACACTGCTAATGTTTAGTGAACCTATAGAGTTGCACACAAAAAGCGAACTGAATTAATATTTTCTGTGCGCCGGAATTTACTTAAAATAAGAAGTAGATTTTAATTTATTCTCATATTCAACTTATATACGCGGTCGTACACGTTATGAGATAACGATTAAAGGTGGACGATTTGGCGGGCCCAAATCGCCTGGCCCACTTCTTTTAATTCCGCTAGATAATGAGGTTGTATAAATAGATAGAGAATCATTCTCTGTCTAGGGTTTTGTTTTTCGATAGAGTATCGAAAATCAAAAGGCGTTAAAGAAAAAGAACTTTACGATCTTTAGCTAGCACTTGGATCGTCGGAGACTTTTGTTCGCGTGTGTGGATACCGGTAGAGACGCAACACTTGGGGTGCTAATCCAGACACAATTAACTGCTAATTTTCGTTTGATTTGCAAAAAGTACGTACCGAACTTTTATCTCGATTTTAATATACACATGGATCCTGTCTAGGGTTCTATATTCCGCTGCGTTATTTTTGTTGATGAACCATACAGTGGTATCAGAGCTACTTGTGATATATTGAAATTGAATCGGAAACCCTAATTGTTGATACATATGATGTATGCCTGAAGTGAGTCTAAATTAGGGTTAGATGAATTTAAAAATACGAATTGATATGATCAATTGAGAAGGAACGAATAGGGATGGGTCGATCCTGTTCCGCTCGCGTCAAGGCAGAGATGGTGTCGCGCCTGGGCTGTTGTCCGAGGCGGAGACGGCAGGCGGAGACAGCGGGCGGAGATGGCGGTGCGTCTGGGCTGTTGCACGAGGCTGAGACGACGGGCGGAGACGGTGGCACGTCTGGGTCTGTTGGCCAAGGCGAAGATGGCAGCGCGCCTAGTCTTCCGGCGCATCGAGGACTTGCGGCGTTCAGCCAATTGCATACGATGAAAGGCGCGGGAAGTGGCAGCGATAGATAGTCTCCCGAGAACAGAATTGAGAATTCTGTTTATGTTTTCGAGGCTTTCCTCAGAAAACAGAATTGAGAATTCTCGCTGCGGTGGCAGCGAGACCACCGCAAGGGGCTCTGCCCCTTGACCACGCGACGGGCGCTGCCTCTCGACCCCGCAAGGGGGCGCAGCCCCCTTGACCCCTGCATGGAATTGGTCGTTCCCATATAATTGATGTACTTTTATTGTTATAAGTGATGTTTCGTTTATGTTCATGACATGCATACATTCATCGCTGAATAAATATTGAGAGTCTCTAATAAAATTAAGTAATAATATGATGCCTTTCCAATCATACACCTATTAAGACTTAAATCGTTAATAGATAGGCCTGCCAAAGCAGGGTGTCTTTAACTATTTGAGTAAAATAGGATAGATAATAGTTATCCAAAAGGCAAGATTGGTTTACTTAACGAGGCTATCAAAACAATTTTGGGCCTTGAGGCATAATGTTTGGGGATAAGATATGAGATGTCAACCTCAAGAACCAAGAGTTGTATTCGATACAATTGACAAAAAGTTGTCTACCTAAATAACTTAGTCTTGAGCGGTAAGCCAAAGTTTACTCAAGTCTTGGTAAAATATGAATCTTGGTTCACTATACTTATTGGGACACATGCTATAAAAGTATAGTGGAAGTTTATTATAAATAATATTAATGAACAATTCACTTTGCATATTTGTTGTAGATAATGGCAAATAGCTCTGCATCACACTTTTCACTGCGATCTGTCCTTGAGAAAGACAAATTGAATGGTTCAAACTTTTTGGATTGGTATAGAAGCTTGAGAATTGTTCTCAAGCAGGAAAAAAAGGATTATGTCCTGGAGAAACCACTCCCTCAGAAGGCACCTCCTTTCAATGCTCCCCATGCTGAAAGGAATGCTTATCAGAAACATAAAGATGATACATTGGATGTATCATGTCTAATGTTAGCTACCATGAACTCATACCTTCAGAAACAGTTTGAGAACGTGGATGCCTATGATATGATCATGAACCTGAAAAATTTGTTTCAGGAGCAGGCACGCACTGAAAGGTACCAAACGGTAAAGACCTTAATTGAGTGCAAGCTAGCAAGTGGGAGCTCAGTTAGCCCACATGTCATAAAGATGATAGGTTATATTGAAAACCTAGAGCGACTGGGCTCTCCCATTAGCCAAGAGTTGGCTACTGACATTATTCTTCAGTCATTACCTCAAGATTATGACACGTTTGTTATGAACTATAACATGCTTAATCTGAATAAGTCTTTGACTGAACTGCATGGGATGCTCAAAACTGCTGAGCAGAATATTAAGAAGGACCCTACCCCTAATGTTCTCATGGTTCAAAAGGGGAAAGGCTTTAAGAAGTCAGGTAAGGTCAAGGGTAAAGGTAAGGGCACTAGACCCAAACCCAAACCCAAGACCAAACCAGGTCCGACTGCTGATGCTGTATGTTTCCATTATGGGGAGAATGGATATTGGAAGAGGAATTGCAAGAAATATTTGGAGGATTTGAAGAAAATGGGAAGTGAGACTTCCGATTCAGGTATTTATGTTATAGAAGTAAATGTTACTACTAGTTCTACTTAATGGGTATTGGATACCGGTTGTGGTACTTACATTTGTATGGATGTGTAGGAACTAAAACGAAGTAGAACATCTGCAAAAGGTGAAGTGGAACTACAAATTGGAAATGGAGCAAGAGTTGCTGCATTAGCCGTAGGAACATATGATGTAGCTTTACCTTCCGGCATGATTTTAGAACTGAATAATTGCTACTATGTACCTGCTATACGCAGGAATATTATTTCTATTTCTTGTTTGGACAAGGAAGGTTTCTATTTTGATATAAAGAATAATAGTTGTTCGTTTTATCTTAATGGATTGATTTATGGTAGCGCCCATATTGTGGATGGGATATATGTTCTAAATCTTGATGTGCCAATCTATAATATAAATACAAAAAAGGTTTAAATCTAATGATTTGAATCCAACCTACGTATGGCATTGTCGATTAGGCCACATAAACGAGAAACGAATTCACAAGCTTCATAGCGATGGGCTATTAAATTCATTTGATTTTGAATCATTTGATACGTGTGAATCTTGTTTAGTTGGAAAAATGACAAAAGCTCCTTTTACTAATCAAAGTGAGAGGACAAACGAATTACTGGCCCTTATACATACTGATGTGTGTGGACCATTAAGTTCTATAGCCAGAGGAGGTTATCAATACTTAATTACATTTACTGATGATTTTAGTAGATATTGATATGTTTACTTAATGAAACATAAATCCGACTCCTTTGAAAAGTTTAAGGAATTTCAGAATGAAGTACAGAATCAACTTGGCAAGAGTATCAAGGCTCTTCGATCTGATCGAGGAGGAGAATATTTAAGCCAAGAGTTTAATGACCAACTCAAAGAGTGTGGAATTGTTTCACAGCTCACTCCCCCTGGAACACCACAGTGGAATGGTGTCTCTAAGAGGAGAAATCGAACTTTATTAGACATGGTTTGATCAATGATGAGTCATTCAGATCTGCCATTATCTTTCTGGGGATATACACTCGAGACAGCTGCCATAAATCCGACTCCTTTGAAAAGTTCAAGGAATTTCAGAATGAAGTACAGAATCAACTTGGCAAGAGTATCAAGGCTCTTCGATCTGATCGAGGAGGAGAATATTTAAGCCAAGAGTTTAATGACCAACTCAAAGAGTGTGGAATTGTTTCACAGCTCACTCCCCCTGGAACACCACAGTGGAATGGTGTCTCTAAGAGGAGAAATCGAACTTTATTAGACATGGTTCGATCAATGATGAGTTATTCAGATCTGCCATTATCTTTCTGGGGATATACACTCGAGATAGCTGCGTTTACACTAAATAGAAATCCATCAAAAACTGTAGAGAAGACACCATATGAGACGTGGACAGGAAAAGTTCCTAGTAAGTCTTTTCTAAAGATTTGGGGTTGTGAAGCTTATGTAAAACGTTTACTTTCTGATAAGCTTAGACCAAAATCTGATAAATGCTTCTTTCTGGGATATCCTAAAGAAACAAAAGGATATTACTTTTACAATCTATCAGAGAACAAAGTGTTTGTTGCTCGAAATAGTGTCTTTTTAGAAAAAAAGTTTCTTACAAAAGGAACCAGTTGGAGTAAGGTAAACCTCGAAGAAGTTATAGTGCCACAAGAGGGTGTTCCAATTCATGAGGAACCTCAATTAGATTTACAAAGAGTTGTAGAGTCTACTTCAGTGGCACCTATAGTTCGTAGGTCTGAAAGAATACACCGTGAACCTATGAGATATGGTTTTCACGTGACAGAACATCGTTATCTATTATTAATAGAAAATGACGAACCTATGACCTATACAGAAGCTATGATGGGCCCAGACTCCGATAAATAGCTTCAGGCCATGAAATCCGAAATGGACTCGATGTATCAAAACAAAATTTGGACTTTGATAGATCCACTCGAAGGTGTCAAACCTATAGGGTGCAAGTGGGTTTTCAAGAAGAAAACTGATATTGATGGAAATGTTCACATCTATAAAGCACGGCTAGTAGTTAAGGTTTCAAATAAACTCATGGTATTGACTATGACGTGACCTTTTCACCAGTGGCCATGCTTAAGTCCATTCGGATTATCCTAGCGTTTGCTGCATATTATGACTATGAGATATGGCAAATGGATGTAAATGCAGCTTTCCTTAACGGAAAACTAGAAGATGATGTGTATATGACACAACCTGAAGGCTTTACATCACCAGATAACATTGGAAAGATATGCAGGCTTCAACGTTCTATTTATGGATTGAAGCAGGCATCACGGAGCTGGAATATTCGTTTTGATGAAACTGTCAAAGAGTTTGGCTTTATCAGAAACAAAGAAGAAGCTTGTGTATACAAGAAGTCTAGTGGGAGTGCAATTGTGTTTCTAGTGTTGCATGTGGATGACATACTACTAATTGGAAACGACATTCCTATGCTTCAATTAGTTAAGACATCGTTAGGAAAATTTTTCTCCATGAAGGACATGGGAGAGGCAAACTATATCTTGGGGATCAGGATCTATAGAGATAGATCTAAGAGACTTATTGGACTGAGTCAAAATACATATATTGACAAAGTCATCAATAGGTTTATTATGCAAGACTCCAAGAAAGGTTTTCTCCCAATGACACATGGCATAAGTCTTAGCAAGACTCAGTGTCCTTCAACACAAGATGAGCGAGACCGCATGAGTAGGATTCCTTATGCATCAGCTGTGGGATCTATCATGTATGCTATATTGTGCACTCGTCCTGATGTTGCTTATGCATTGAGCATGACAAGTAGATACCAATCAGATCCAGGGGAATCTCATTGGATTGCTGTAAAAAATATTCTTAAGTACTTGAAAAGAACTAAGGATTTATTCTTAGTCTTTGGAGGTGAGGAACAGATCACTGTAAGTGGTTACACTGATGCTAGTTTCCAAACCGACAAAGACGATCTTCGATCGCAGTCAGGTTTTGTTTTTTGCGTGAATGGTGGAGCGGTGTGCTGGAAAAGTTCCAAGCAGGACACTATTGCAGATTCTACGGCAGAAGCTGAGTATATTGCTGCTTCAGAAGCATCAAAGGAAGCTATTTGGATTCGAAAGTTCATGGAAGAACTGGGAATCAGTTCCATAAGTTCAAATCCAACGGACCTCTATTGTGACAGCAATGGGGCCATAGTTTTGGCTAAAGAGCCTAAGTCTCACCAGAAGACCAAACACATACTTAGGAAGTATCATCTTATTCGAGAATTCATTGAAAGAGGTGATGTCAAGATGTGCAAAGTTGCAACGGACTTGAATACAGCTGATCCGTTAACAAAAGCTCTTCCACAATCTAAGCATGAGCGTCATTGTAACGCTTTAGGCCTTAGACACATTAGTGATTGGTCTTGATGTGAGTGGGAGTATATGTGATATACATTTTCATTGTTCATTGATAAAATATATATTATATATTTGATTTCGATTTAATTTTAGTATATAATTGAATGTGAAATCTTTATCCCTTGAATATTGAATTTCCTTAATAGATAATCAAATATGTGATTTGATCGTGAAACTCTATTAATAGAGTGGATATTAATATTCTAAATGTCCCTAGTCAATTGCCATTGTGCATTAGGAAGCAAATGGTGTTCGAGATTAGCATGTGAGTCAACTGACGACCAAGTTTCACGGGTCATGAATATAGAGATATAAAGTTGATCACATGAAATACATGTTAGAGAACATTGTATTGGATGGACCCACTATGAGAATACTGTAGGATTGTTATATAATATTATCAGTATTTCTCATCACAACTATTAAGTATAGTCCTTTGACCTGAGTCTGCCATGGTTTTCTAGATGTGGATTGACATGCTTTAACATTGCCAAACGTTAGCCATAACAAGTGATTATAAAGGTAATGGCTTGGTATGTCATAAATCGTGCTGAGTGATGTGAGTAGACAAGATGGGATTTGTCCCTCTCATATAATGAGGGTATGATTTCCTGGCCTCCCTTAGAGTTGAGACTGTGAAATGCATAGCCATGCTCAAGTGAGTTGAAGAGTCAACTACTTGCTTTGACAGTCTAGCTGCGGTATCGGGAAAATGAATTTAAGCTATATAAGGATGACACTTGTCCTGCCTTATGCTTAATTCGGAAATCAAGTGACAAAGGGACTTAGTTTATTTGATTGGTTCTAGTGCGAGTGGGAGATTATTAGTGGTATGCCCTAGGAATCAATTAATGTTGATACTCTAATATTAGTTGTGGATTAAGTTGTGTCGGAATATCAACTTTCACTATACTTAGGTAGTTATAATGTCTTGCTAGAGACCGCTTATGACTTGTGGGCCAAAAAGGGTTTTGAGCACACTGCTAATGTTTAGTGAACTTACAGGGTCGCACACAAAAAACGAACTGAATTAATATTTTCTGTGCGCCGAAATCTACTTAAAATAAGAAGTAAATTTTAATTTATTCTCCTATTCAACTTATCTACACGGTCGTGCACGTTATGAGATAACGATTAAAGGTGGACGATTTGGCGGGCCCAAATCGCCTGGCCCACTTCTTTTAATTCCACTAGATAATGAGGTTGTATAAATAGATAAAGAATCGTTCTCTGTCTAGGGTTTTGTTTTTCGATAGAGTATCGAAAATCAAAAGGCGTTAAAGAAAAAGAACTTCACGATCTTTAGCTATCACTTGGATCGTCGGAGACTTCTGTTCGCGTGTGTGGATACCGGTAGAGGTGTAACACTTGGGGCGCTAATCCAGACACAATTAACTGCTAATTTTCGTTCGATTTGCAAAAAGTACGTACCGAACTTTTATCTCGATTTTAATATACATATAGATCCTGTCTAGGGTTCTATATTCCGTTGCGTTATTTTTGTTGATGAACCCTACACTACTATCCCCTACCAAGCAGCATCTCTAGATTAGAATAATCAGGGTGGTTCATCAGAGGAGCTGGATTTTGTTTCCGCTGATGTGGTATGGACGTCTATCTAGAATATAATGTGGATATCATCTCAGAATTTATGAATTAGTGTGTCTAGATAATCCCATGTTATGTTTCAATATACACTTGTCATGTTGCGTAGATTTTAGTGAGTCTGATGGCATTGGTCCCTCTGTCTCACAATGGAATATTTGGGTTCATACCTTACTCATTTTGGTCTTCATTTTGATCAAATTGCTAGATGCACTTCTTACTCTCTCATTCTGGGCATCCCAATAACAGGTGATGGCCACCATAGCAGATTTATGCTGGTCTGGCTTCCTGCTCCCACCATTTCTCTCCGACCTCCCCATGCCATCAACGCTGGAGCACTTTCTACGTTCTTCTAAGGCTGTCTTGATCATGCTTTTCAGATCACTAACTTTGGCATTAGATACTTCTTTAGATTACGATGTATGGTAGAAAATAATTTATATTCCTTTGACAATCTACCTGCAGGCCGCTCTGGCCGGTAGCTCTTATTTGCTGTGGCAGAAATTTGGTGCAATAGTGCTATACGTGCACATAATTGAACTAGAGAGACGTTTTCACTATAGATCAGCACTTATAATGGTTTGTTCTGTAGTGCGGCATAACAGTGCCAAGCTTTCATAGTTGGAACTGGTGCATCTTTGGTACGTCACTTTAAATCGGCAACACCTCAAACTTTGCGGCCATCATTACAGTGGGGTCTCGTCTGTTCACGTCGTTCTCTTGTATGTATAGTCAATGCTTGTCCTGAGCCCCCCATTCAAGTGAAAGAATGTTTTACTGTTGTTTTTCTGTATATTGCAATATTCTTGCTTGCCATACCTTTAACAAGGTCCTGGCCAGATGTTAACACGAATAGAACATGCTTGGGTTCATTGATGTAAGACTTCTGTCGCTGACTGTCATTTTAATAACACAATTTTCTTTAATTCTCTAAGAAACACAAGAAAGATATATTATGTTCATTCATCTCAACAGTTGCCTTGTTCTCATGATTTCAGTGGACATTTTTGGAAGGTCTCAGCACACAATTGTAGTACTTCCCCAGAGCCCATATAGGAAAAATGTTCTTGAAAGCAGCACATGTTATCGTACAGTTCCTGTTAAAAGCTTCTGTAGTCTCCTGCAAGAAAAGAAATAATTATGATCAGAGGACATGGTTCGAAATTGGACGATCAATACTGATACGCATGGCATAAGAAGTCATATGGCACTCACAGACACGTTTTATGAATCAGCTATCATACTAACAGTCGTGTGAAAATGATTCAAGTCAAAATATGTGAAACATAAACGGTAACACCCTAGAATCTTATTAGATACCCTCGGGTAGTAATCTAGGGAGCTTAGAGCATTGTATGCGTCTGCTGCACCGCCAGTATTTGACATAGCTGTTGTGGGAAATCGCCATTTTCCATCTGCGAATTAATCAACTCTTTTGCTGCACAATCCAAAGGGGTTGGATCTCTCACATCCTAACTAATCATTGTCGGGATCATGAGAAGTGAATTATTAGCGTTTATGTATCTCAAGGACAAGCCTCGTGTCTATGTACCTGTCCACATTCAATAAGAGCCAACATAGCCCAACTAGTATTCACCAAGTGCATTCTGTTTCCTTCCAAGTTCGTCTATCTCTGTAATCAGATGGAAACATAAACGTTGTAAAACAATTACTTAAAGAAACCTTATTTCATCTACATTACAAAGTTCTTCGCCGACAATCTGCTAATATGGTTTTAATTAGATGTGGTCGAAATGCCATTGAACTTGAAATGAGTTCTGATTTAAGATGTCATGAAGGACTGAATGTGGAGACCCGGATAAAGAAAGGAGAAAATTTTTGAGCTTGATCTCTAGTGCATGCTTTATCCTACGATGAAAGGTAACTCTCTCCCCAACTGCCTGAATCAAGTTGTTTGGATAGTAGGAAATCACATGCTCTTCTTATGCTTTCACTACTCTGGATATGATCTTCTTTGCTCATATGTTGCAAATCCTCCATTTTGATTCAGCCACATCATTGATGTAACAATTACAGTATACTGCATTAAAACCGATCCAAACATAACTTTTACGAGTTCTTTCACTATCCTAACACTACTGTCCAAAAATACGAATTCACAATGCCAACCTTTTGTGATCAAGGACCAAAAAAATCATCATTGTTGGCTTCTCATCAAACTTAACATATAGGAGTGGAAAGATGACCAGCTTTCAAAAATTTTCCGAAAAGAAAATAGTGGATAATTAGCTAATTTTAAATTATAGTACCTGAAGGGATAAGATCACGTTAACAGCATCATATAGTTGATCAACTGCTATCGCATTTCCCACGATGCTGGGTTGCATTTCTGACAACAATAATGCTGCCTGCAAACAGATAAAAAAAAAACAAAGCGAACATGATTTATTTCCTCTATATATTTCTTTGATTGGCAAAATCAATTTTAGCCGGGCTCACCATGCTAAATTAATTACTTGAACAAAATATCTGAACTGAAATAGCTATTTAAGTGTACTATAGTCGAATATTACAAGATGAGCATTGCTCTAATCATTACACGAACCGTGAAAAAGATTACTTTAAGTGCTTATGCAGTGCGGTCGTATATGATCCAGCCATGTTCAGGAATAGAGAAGGGCCAACCTCCCTTGCCTATGTGACGGTACCAATCGGCACGATCTCCACTGCTGTCGGCTCTGACCTTTAATGACAAGAAAAGGATTTTGCGTTAGTTGTTTTGCAAAACTGCAGACACTATTGCTGCAAGTCATCAAACAACTATGTAGCTCGAAAAAGACCAAGGAGTTTACTGCCAGACAAGTACTTGAGAGTTCTTGACAAATTCGTGCGCCTTCTCAAGGGCTGAGCCACATTCATCGACAAGATTGGTAGCAAGGAGAGCTTGAACGGAAAATGCAGCATCCCACAGTTGAGAACCATTGAATCCCTGTTAGTACAGCCAATTTGATAGTAATTATCATGCCAGATCCTTCAAAATAATCCTTGTACAAAAAGCACAACCAACTGTCTAAGAAGTTTAGGAAACATTATATCAATCGGTACCTGCATTTTCATTCCATCTTCAGCCACCCATAAATAATCTTTGATTCTAGAGAGATGATGCTTGTATGCTTTCGAATTTGGGTTCTCTATATAACAGCAGACTAGGTTTAACACCTGTCCCGGCATGCAATATAATTTCTACATTTAATAAGGTGAATATATGCTGCGACAAGCCACAATTCTTGACATCACCAAAATTGATATAGTGGAGTCACCTTGTTAACAGGACCAATGCAGATGTAGTAACTAGTTTCATCTTCATAGTGGATGTGCTCCATAACAGTACTTAGAGCAATCTGTCTTGACTTATACAAAGGCCACCATGCTAGAAGCGGTTCCACAACCTTGCTTAAGCAACTCCAAAACATGCCTTGGATCCAAGGGTGAGGATCGTACAGATATTCCTGGTCAAGTATGAGAAATCATTATATGACAACGTATCCTTTTTCATGCATAGTTTGCCAAGGCCTAGCAACTGGCTAGAGGAGGAATAATAAAGAAAAAAGGGATAATGACACAAACAGTCCCTGAACTTTGACCCAATGTGCAATTTGATCCCTGAACTTTTAATTTGTTCAATGCAGTCCCTGAACTTTAATATAATGTGCAATGTGATCCATGAACTTTTAATTTGTTTAATGTTATTCCTAAACTTTTGATACTTATTCAATTCAGTCCCTAAACTATGTGAAAATATTCAATGTAGTCCCTGAACTTCAATTAATGAAAAAGATTGTATTGAACATTTTCATATAGTTCAGAGACTGAATTGAACAAGTACCAAAAATTCAGGGATAACATTGAACAAATTAAAAGTTCAAGGACCACATTGCACATTACATTAAAGTTTAGGAATTACATTGAATAAATTAAAAGTTCAGGGATCAAAATATACATTGAGCCAAAGTTAAGGGACTATTTGTGTCATTTCCCCAAGGAAAAAAAAAAGAAGAGAAAGAAAAGAAAAAAAAGAAAATATTATTAAAAATTATCTACGTCAGCACTAATCGTGTCATATAAGACGGTTAACGTTCATGTCAGCGATATTTGGCTAAAATTGACCAAATAAACTTAATTAGCAAATCATGAAAAGGTTTATAACTCAATTGACAAAATTAAAAAGTTTATGATTAAATTAGCAAAAATAGAGTAGATTTAGGACTTTTTAAACAATTCCAATTCTTATGATATAATGTGGCTTTTAATGACAATGGAGACCATTACTTTTGGCATAAAAATGTATATTCTTGTAAGATCGTACGATTACATCATCTATGGCGGCTTTATAGGGATATGCCTCCCCCCGCAACATCTGCATTCCTAACAATTCATGCATGTGGAGACTTACAGCTTAGCCAGTTCCTCAACTAATTAATTTTTCCTAAATGTCATTTAACGTTGTTAAGTGTTCATGCAAATGTTCTTTTGGGTTGATTATGATCCTAGGAGTTGTCTTAGCCGTTCTAGAAAGAAAGGAAAATAACGATAGAATATACTGGTGCTAAATTGAAACACCCAAGTATCGAAGAAAGAGCTTGAAATGATAAAGTGCATGCGGTGAAGAAAATCCAATGCACGTCGGACAAAGAATACACATGGCTTTATTCTAAGCTCCAAGACAGCAACCCTCGTGAGCTAAATTCAAATTGAGTTCGATTTCTTTTCCAAAAGATCAATCTACTTGAACTAAGTTATATCCAAGGTAACCCACTAAAGGCATGCTAATTAAATAGCGCTAAGCTAAGTCTGCTGCTTCCGACCAAAAAACCTAAAAGTCTAGTGCTAAAACTTGACAGCCCTAATCAAGGCCTCTATCTCTTGCCACATTCTGATTTTTTTTTTTTTTTCATTCTCGAAAATTTAGTATTATTATTATTTATAAAATAATGACTTGTTTTTATCTTTTAAAATCGATAATTTTAAATTCCGAAAAAGAAAAAAAAAAAAAAAAAAAGGGAACCGAGCTGGGCCGCTGGGCCCGGTCTCACCTGGACTTCACGGGTCCGGAAAGCCTAATTAGGAAGCAGTAAGCTGTCCATGCGATCTTCAGGGCATCATCTCTCTCGCGCGCTCAAATCCTCCCCTCTCCTTTCCACGGCTACGAAGAATCGCTGCCACGATCCCAGCCCTCTCGACGAGGAGGAAGCAGAGGTCAAGTGCTCTCTTTCCCCCTCTCTCCCCGCTCCGCTCACTGTGCGTGAATGATTCGATACTGAAGCCGAATTTCGTGGTTCCACGAGGGGGGCGGGGGTCGGGTGTTGCGCCGTTTTGGTTTTCAGATACGGTTCTTGTGCTATGGTTGGTAGTGCAGTAAATGTATGAAGTCGAGGTCGGCATTGTCGTCTCTCGCGGTGGGTGTAGAGATTCGATTCTTTAGCTGCAGCTGAATTGAGGTTCTTTTTTTTATCCGAACTGATGCCACGACATCCGTAGACTGGGAGCTGACCAAGGGTGTTGCTGCTGGAGTACTCCTCCAGGTGTTTAGCCTTTCTTTCGCACCCGGCTTTGCTAAAGATCCGGTTTCTAAAGCTAAACCTTACCAGATCGGTTTCTTCGTTTCATATTCGGTACCACTTTTTTTTTTTTTTTTCCTTCTTTTTAATTGAGTATTTGAAAATTCGTATTGTTATTCGTTAGGATGGGTAATGTGTTCGAGTTAGAGCAGTATTGCAAGTGGGAGTGGCAGCAGCTGAGGGCATGAACGAGGTTAGGGGTGGCTTAGGGTTTGATGTGGTGTCGGAGGGAGAGTTGAGAGGTCAGGGTGTGACAAAGGGATCACTTAATGCTTCATAGTTTAGGAAGTGTCGATAATTCCAGACTTCTTTGTTGTGAAATTTTGTTTGGTCTGGTCTGGTCTGGTCTGCATTTATGTTTAACTTCTTCTTAATTGATACATTAATTTGCTTAATCCTTTTCTCATGGTGTCTTGTGATGCGTATGAAGAGTTTCTTCATCTGGGATGGATGTCTCTTACTGGTTTTGAACTTGTATGCAGATTTGCTTGTAATACAAACTACGAAATGTAATGCCTAGGCAATATATGGTAACGGTGATTGCAATTTAATTTCTCTTTGCACGGAACTCGCCATTTGTCGTGTTTGCTTTTACCTGCACCGGTAATATGATTGTTGAGTCAAATAGATAAAAAGATATGTGTTCTGCAGTTAGTCTCGGGTCAAATGGTTTGAGGCTCGTCTTGTAGATGTTTTTATGTAGTGCTTGTGCTCTACTCGTGAAATCTTGTTGTTTTACATCTTGCTATTTTCCTTTTATTCTGTTTAGCCTTTCTGCTGATAACAATAATCCACATTGACACCCCTAGAGCAGACCATGTTTGCCTTTTCACTTGTTGATTACATGGGAATAAAAGAAATGGCAATGTTACTTATCAGGTAGGCATTGATTGCTGGTCGAATTTTGGGTTAGATTAGATTAGATTAGATGTGTAAAATGTCACCAGGTTTTTGGTGGTTGGATGAAACTGAAAGTACGTGTGGCTGTGACATACTCATATGGCTTTCATTTTACTGAAAGTTTGAAGAAAATGGTTGTCGTTAAACTAACAATTGCATGCTTTCTGCAGGATCCACTTATATACATATAAGATGGGTAACGTGTGTTGTTGTGTCCAAGTTGAGGAACATACGGTAGGTTTAACGAAGAGGTTTGGAAAGTTTGACAGAACTCTTCAACCTGGGTTTCATTTTATTCCATGGATTTGTGGATATCAGCTTTGCCGGGAAGCTGTCACTCCAATGGCAGAGTTTGCTTGTGAAATGCAGAACAAAGACCAAGGTTTGTTCAATCTTTTGTCTTTGTGCAAACTTCCATCAACATTTAGATTTCATTCTAGACGATTTTGCTATATAGTACACAAATGCACCGGTGATCATCTTAGTGGGAAACAAAAGCTGTTTGAATCAGCACGTTGCTCCTTGAATGTTTTGTTTTCAAAAGGTTATGAGAACTACATTTTCACAATTAAACTAGCTTTCGTGGGTTTGTCAAGAAGTATTAGTGCGGATCTATTGATGTATTTCAAATAATTTGTGAATTTAGAGTTGAATGTTGATGAATTTATCAATTTCCTTTTCTCGTTTCAGTTCTGTGATATGGCAGCCTGTCACTTGTTACCAATTAACATGTAAATGCTTGAATAAGTAATGACCTCACGTGATATTTTTCTCACAGGACGATGAGTTTGTCAATGTTGTTGCATATGTGGAATACCGAGCCCTCCCAAACAGAGCATATGATGCATTTTACAGCCTCAGCAATCCAAGGAGTCATATCCATGTTAAAGCGATCACTGGCATGTGCCAAATGAATTTCATCACATTGGTATAAATATAGTATCGGAACAAATTTGTACAATTTGCATGCACAAGTAACATACTTTAGTCCTTCAATTAACACTTCGAGCGAGCAACAATAATTGCATCTCTGATTTTGTTGTTTTAATCATTCCAGTGATCGGAGCTATGGTTGCTGCACGAAACTTGGATGAAGTTTTTCAGCAGCAGGATGTAATTTCGCAAGTTGTTCTAAAAGAACTCCAACAGGTTGTCCACTCTAGATTTCTTGATATTATTATGAGAGTTAAACTGAACTGGAGTTCTCTAAATTTTGCAGGCTATGTTTAACTATGGATATGATATTGAGCAAGTCCTAATCATTAACATTAAACTGGATGAGTGTATCGAGCAAGCTATGATCGAAAAAAATGCTGGTAAGCTTGAAATTTCGATTGCTTATTGATTCTAGATAATTGTTCAACATGGTAGAATTTTTAATTGGTTGGTGACACATGGCATTGTGTCATTTGCAACTCTAATAGTCCATATGTCAAAGGTTTAAATTTAAACCGGTGTACTTCACTGTAGATACGGTCCGTGCCATCGCATAAGCAGTGTATACTATTTTGAACGTAGTTGGTGTGCACTTACCCTAATTGATACAACTTATTAGAGTAAATCTCATGTTTGCATAAGACAAAAAAGGATTCGCATAATGTCTAACTATAGTAACATCATTTCATTTGCATCAGACGAGAAATTAGGCTTTGTTTGGTGCTTAAATGCTACTTCCAAGATACACCACCACATGTAAAAGTATATTTTGATCTGCATCATATTTGGGTTTACTGAAGTTTTGTTTTTGTTTTGGACCAAGAGTTGCAGCAATCAAGAAGGCTAAAATCAAGAGAGCTGAAGGCGATGCTGCGTTCAAGAACGTTGTGGATGGTGTAAGACAGAGTGTGCTTGGTTTCCTAGAAAGCGTCCCAGGAGCAAGTGCAAAGGATGTCATGGATGCGGTGCTCACGGCTAAATTCCTCGACACCATGAAGGAAATGTGTGCATCATCAAAATCTGATGTCATATTCATTCCCCCTGGTGCAGGAGTTGAAGTGGCCATCCATATCTGTCAGTAATGGAGGTGGGGGTTGATTGTTGGGAGGGTTATCTTTAGTGTTTGCGTTCTTCATGAAAAACACAAGCACGCATGTGTGCATTTGTGTTTGTGTGTGTGTGTGTGTGTGAGAGAGAGAGAGAGAGAGAAAGACAGAGAGGATAACAACAAGGTCTGTGATTGGAGGTGCAACAAACCTCTGCCTCCTGAAATATGGCTGCTTCCTTACATTCTTCCTATTCATCCAGGTCTTCCTCGATCCCACCAAATGTTCCTGGTTCCACACCGAGTAATATGTCTCAGAATATTATTCTCTTTGAAATGCTATCGATTTTGCCCTTCCGTACTTTTGTTGATCTGAGATAGATGGCGAATGTAACTTTTTGCCTATAATCTTCATTTTATCGTGCTAATCAAAGTGTACTCATTACATCACATTGTTTCCGGTTTCAAGAATGAAAAGTTTCATTTCAAAATATTCATTTAACAAATAGCTTAATTTTCCAACTTAACATATGTTTCTGCCTACTGAACATATTTGACTGCAAGTATAATAGGAACGACAAATCAAAAAGCAGTCGTGCATGTTTCTTCTTTTATAGGACGCATGTGGTGTCACTGTCGGATGGTGTATTTGCCTATGTTTTACTTGTAGGTGTAGAGATTCGTGGCTCCATCGAGTCACCTCGTTTTATGCCTTCGAAAGGAACTCTATGTGCGACCTTACTAGCAGATCTATTGGGACCTAACTAGAAATTTATGTGCTGAAGTAATTCCTTTTCACTTGTGCGGTAATGGAACGGCAAAATCTCTGCTTCGGTTTCTCTTGTATTACGCATATGTCAGACACAACAGAGACAACTGTTCACATGCACGGTTCCTGCAAGCTTAGAAAACCTTATCGCTGAAGTATGCACGAAAAAGATAAGTCGTCAAATACTGATTTCTCATACTTGCCCAAGAAGATTTGTACTATCCTCACCGTTGGATCCAAGACATGTTTTGGAGTTGTTTACGCAAGGTTGTGGAACCCTTCTAGCACGGCGGCCCTTCTATAAGATAAGATAGATTGCTCTAAGGACTGTAATGGAGCAAATCCACTATGAAGATGAAACTAGTAACTTCATTTGCACTGGTCCTGTTAACAAGGTAACTCCATGAGATCCCTTGAAGTGATGTGAAAAATAGGGGCTTGTTGCACCTATATCCACCTTATTATATGTAGAAACAATATTGCATGCCGGGGACAGGTGTTAAACATGGTCTGCTGTAGGGTAGAGAACCCAAATTGAAAGCATACAAGCATCATCTCTCCAGAACCAAAGATTATTTATGGGTGGCTGAAGATGGAATGAAAATGCAGGTACTAGATTCATATAATGTATTGTAAACTTTTTATGCAGTTTGTTGTGTTTTATGTCTAAGGTTTATTTTGATGGATCTGCACAAAGAAATGCTTTCAAATTGGCTATACTTACAGGGTATACAGTGGCTCTCGATCGTGCGATGTTGCATTTGCTGTTCAAGCTCTCCTTGCGACCAATCTTGTTGATGAATGTGGCTCGACCCTTAAGAAGGCGCATGAATTTGTCAAAAACTCTCAAATACTTGTATACTATTAAACTCCTTTATCCTTGTCAAGCTACATATTCGTTTGATGACTTGCAGAAATAGTGTCTGAAGTTTTGCAACACAACTAATCTAAAGTTCTTTTCATTAAAGGTCAGAGCTGACAGCATAAGAGATCTTGCCGATTGGTACCGCCACATAGGCAAGACAGGTTAGCCCTTCTCTACTCCTGAACATGGCCAGATCATATCTGACTGCACTACAGAAGCATTTAAACTAATATTCTTAATGCTTCATGTAATAGTTAGGGCAAAGCTCATCTAGTAATATGCGACTGTAGCACACTTACATGGCTATTTCAGTTCAGAAAATATGTTCTAGTAATTTAGCATGGTGAGCTGGCTTAAAATTGACTTTTCTCGTTAGAGAAATTTATGAAGGAAGCTGATTAGAGAACTCGCAAAAAAATAACAAGAGAAAAGAAGGAAGAGAGAAGAAAAAGAGAGGAGAAGAAGAGAAAAAGAAAGAGATTGTAAATCCAATAAAGAGGCTTTTGATTTCTGTGCATAACAGAAATCCTATACCCATCACGATATATTTATATTAAATATGAATTGTATATGACCATAATGCCCTTATATATGTAAAAAGGAATAAAACCTAGAAAATAAAAATAATTCTACTCTAACACTCCCCCTCAAGCTAGAGCATATGGGTCACCCATGCCCAGCTTGGAACAACTAGCAACAAAGGCAGGACGAAACAACGCTTTAGTGAACATATCAGCAAACTGATCTCCAGAGGCAACATAAGGAGTGGCAGCCAACTTCTGCTTCACAGCATCACAAACGAAGTGACAGTCAACTTCTATATGCTTAGTTCGCTCTTGAAAAATAGGATTTTCAGCAACATAAATAGCTGCTTGATTATCACACATCATATCAATAAGATGATTAATAGAAAATCCAAGCTCTTGGAGAAAAGATTTCAACCACATCAATTCAGCCACAGTTTATGCCATAGCACGATATTTAGTCTCCGCACTAGATCTGGCAATGGTAGTCTGTTTTTTGCTTCTCCAAGTAACCAAATTACCACCAAGAAAGGTGCAACACCCAGTCGTAGATCACCGATCACACTTTGACCTAGCCCAATCAGCATCAGAATAGCCAACTAAGGTGAAAGAACCATTCAGTTTATAAATCAATCCCTTACCAGGAGAGCCTTTAAGATATCGAAGAATGGGACAAACAGCATCCCAATGAGCCTTCTTGGGTGATTCCATAAATTGACTCACCACACTAACAACAAAAGAAATATCGAGACGTGTAATAGCAAGATAAATTAGTTTCCCAACTAGACACCGATACCGATGTTTATCTTCAGTATTATCTCCATCATCAACTCCAAACTTTTGATTTGGATCCATAATAGTATCAACTGGCTTGGAAGCTAGTGTACCAGTCTCAAATAAAAGATCAAGAATATACTTTCGCTGAGACAAATTAATACCTTTCCTACTTCGTAAAACTTCAATACCTAGAAAATACCTAAAAGCTCCCAAGTCTTTAATCTGAAATTGTTGTTGAAGAAAAGATTTAACCTCAGAAATTCCGGTCGCATCACTACTAGAGACAATTATATCATCCACATAAACAACAAGAATGACCACTCCCGACTCCTTCTTGCGAACAAAAACAGAATGATCAGAATAACATTGGTGAAAACCACACTTGGAAATCACTAAACTGAATTTCTCAAACCATGCTCTAGAAGATTGTTTCAACCCATAAATAACTTTATGTAGCCGGCATACTTTACTGCGATCCTCCTCTTAGGCAACATAACCAGGAGGTTGCTCCATATATGCTTCTTCAAACAAATCACCATAAAGAAAAGCATTCTTGACATCCAATTGACATAATGGCCAATCAAATTCACAGCAAGAGAAATAATAACACGAACAAAATTGAGACGTGCCACGGGGGAAAAAGTCTCAAAATAATCCACTCCATAAGTTTGAGTAAAACCTTTAGCAACGAGCCGAGCTTTGAGACGCTCAACTGAGCCATCCGGGTTATACTTGATAGTGTACACCCAACGAGACTTCACCACATCTTTCCTAAGAGGTAGATCAACCAAAGATCACGTTTGGCGGGACACCAAAGCTTCCATTTCTACATCCATAGCTCTCTTCTACTCGAGATGAGACAAGGCCTCAGTGGTAGAAGTAGGAATTGTGTGAGTATGTAATGATAGAGCAAAGTCATGTAATGGAGGAGGAAGATGTGAAAGAGACACATAACGCTCAATAGGGTAAGCAAAAGAGGATTTTTGTGTACAAGAACTAGTACCTTTGCAAAGGGCAATTGGAAGATCGTCCGGGACCAGGAGACAAGGAGGGAGATTGAATGGAGGGCACATAAGAGCTGGAGACTGGTTGTGCCGTAGACTGCTTTCGCCGCTGATATTCCTGCAAGGGAGGAGGTACGGAAGGACTAACGGAATCTAAGGGAATAAGTTGTGGAATAGGAGGATCAGCTACAATGTCAGTTAAAAACTCTTTACCCTTAGTAGAATAGTATAGTGTGCCCTAAAAAAAAGTAACATCAGCACGGACATATTGAGTACAAGTCATAGGATCATAACATCGATATCCCTTTTGAGTACGTGAATAACTGAGAAAAACACATTTAGTAGCACGAGGGGATAGTTTATTAGCACCATGTCGTAAATTATGGACAAAGCAGACACACCCAAAGACACGCGTGGTAAGAGGAAATAGCGGCTTGTCAGGAAATATAATACTGATTGGTGACTTTTGATTGAGGACAGTGGAAGGCATATGATTTATGAGGTAACAAGCAGTAAGGACAGCATCACTCCAAAATGATTTTGGAACATGCATACGTAACAAGAGTGAACGAGCAACTTCTAGAAGGTGACGTTTCTTTCTCTCAGCTACACCATTCTGCTGAGGGGTATAAGTACAACTTGTTTGATGTATAATGCCAAGACTAGAACAAAACAAAGAAATTGATTTTTGTGAGTATTCTATAGCATTATCTGTTCGCAAACTTTTAAAGGATGTATTAAACTGATTAGTAACCTCACGATGAAATAATTAAAAAACATGTAAAAATTCAGAACGATCATGAAGCATATAAAGCCAGGTTAGACGAGAATAATTATCCACAAAAGTAACAAAGTACTTAAACCGTTTCTATTAGCAACACGGGAAGGTCCCCGGATGTCCGAATGAACAAGTTTTGAAAAAGTAGATGCACGATAATCACTACGACTAGGAAAAGAACTACGATGATGTTTCCCAAGTTCACAAGCCTCACACTCAAGAGTAGAAATTGATTTACACTCAGGAATTATTTGCTGTAACTTAAATAAAGATAAATGCCCTAAACGGGAATGCCATAATAAAGGGGTACTAGGACTAGCAGCTAGACCATTGGCGTCAACAGTGGAGACACCATCCAGATAATAGAGTCCATCATGTTCATGCCCTCCACCAATCTTCTTCTTTGTCTGAAGGTCCTGAAAAATGCAATATGAGGGGTAAAATGTAACAGAACAACAAAGATTTTTAGTTAACAAATTCAATGGAAGTTGGGAAACATGTAAAACGGAGGACAAGGATAAGGATGATGTAAGTGAAACTGCCCTTGATCCAAGCACTTGAGTAGATGAACCATTAGCTAGAATAACTTCAAGTGAAGGACTAGAGTTATGGTGGGAAGAAAATAATTCTTGCTTACCCGTCATACGACTAGAAGCTCCCGAGTCAATGACCCAAGAGGTGCCAGGAAACAAAGTAGAGAAAAAGGCCATGTTACCTGTACATGCAAGAGTGCAGTGGATGAGAAATTGGAAGCCTCCAGTTGTTGGACACGTCATCCCGAGACGCGGACTTAGAAGAACTACACCCACTTAGGATAGATGGATTCGTGTCGCCGTAAGACACATTTCCAACACTCCCTTCAGACATAGCAGCATTTGCAATAACTAATCGTTGAGCCCACTCAGGCTTGCCATGCTTGGCCCAACATGTGTCAACAATATGACCGGATTTGCCGCGGTATATACACTGGCGGCTATCTCGATCAGAATTTTGTCCACTACGTCCACCACCACGACCGTGACCTGCCCCTAAACCACGACCTCTATTAGAAAATCCACCACGACCACGAACACCACTACTAGCCACAAATGCTGAATTATCTTTAGATGATGTAGAATACGGAAGGACAATACGCTAAATCTGACAAAATGCTTCATTCATAGAAGGAACTCTCTCTCCAGCAAGAAGCTGACTCTTTATAAGTTGTAAGTCAGCATTCAAGCTTGATAAAAACTTGGCCACCTGAAATTCAGCTCGTTGTGTCTTTAGTATCTCAAGATCAGTAGTGATGGGCTGATAAAGATTAAGTTCTTCCGGCATGCCTTTCAAAACACTATAATACTCTACAAGAGACTTGTCCCCCTATTTAAAATTAAAGATCTTCTCATAGAGCTCATGGACTCTAGACATGTTTTTATCTTGTGAGTAACTCTCCATAAAATCATCCTACACTCCCTTGACAGTTGTGTGGAACATGACATTAGTAGCAATGGATGGTTCCATGCTATTCCATAACCACACCAAAAGTGTATCATTCTCTCTCATCCAGTCACTATAGTCTTTAGAGTTTTTAACATGGGGTTCTGTAGTAAGATAATTAAGTTTCCCTTTGGTATTAATATAAACCTTCACAGCTTGAGCCCGTAGCAAGTAATTGGAGGATCCATTCAATTTAATGGTGATAATCTAAACATTGACACTGTCCGTAGAAGACTTAGTGCCATTCATGGTGAAAATCTCAATATAAATATATCTACCACCGATAAAAAAAAAAAAAAAGGCCGCAACTTCAGTGCAAGAAATAAAATAGCAATACCAACATATAATTAGATGCGATTGGCTCCATCAATCAAACAAAGGGATATTGAAATCTGACCAGAAATCCAGCAAAACCAGTCAACCATAATCAACGAAATACCCTGATCCTTGAATCTGCTGATCAGGAAGTGTTGTAATCCATTGTCACGAATAGAACTTGATAAATTTGATTTCTCATGATCTTATGTGTATCGGGACTTGAAGAGAAAATAGGTAAAAATTGCAGCTTTAGGTGGCTACGCACCATAGAAGGAATAAGGTTATTAGAGGACTCTCAAACCAACAATAGGACCAAGGAATTAGGTAGTCAAATCGTGCTCTGATACCATGTTACTAAGCTGATTAGAGAACCTGCAGAAAAATAACGAGAGAAAAGAAGGAAGAGAGAAGAAAAAGAGAGGAGAAGAAGAGAGAAAGAAAGAGATTGTAAAATCCAAGAAATGGGCTCTTGGTTTATGTGCATAACAGAAACCCTACACCCATCACGATATATTTATATTAAATATGAATTGTATATGACCATAATGCCCTTATATATGTAAAAAGGAATAAAACCTAGAAAATAAAAATAATTCTACTCTAACAGAAGTAAATCACGTTCACCTTGGTTTTTGAATTACATGAAAAGAATTGAGGAAAAGGGCTTACTTAATACAGAGTATAGGGGGTAATTCTTTTGCTTGCAGGCGGCATTATTATTATTAGAAATGAAGCCAAGCATCCTTGGAAATGCTATAGCAGTCGATCAACTATATGATGTTGTAATGTGATCTTATCCCTTCAGGTACTGTAAATTGACATCAGCCGGTTATCCACCTTCTTTATGGAAAATTCTTGAAAGCTGATCCTCTTTCAACTCTTTATGCTAAAGTTGATGAGAAGCCAACACTAATGATGTATTTTGGTCCTTGATCACAAAAAGTTGGTATTCTTAATTCGTATTATTAGAAAGTAATGTAACGATAATGAGAGAACTTGAAAAAGTTATATTTGGATGAGTTTTTTTGCAGTATGTTGTAAAAACTTGATACTGATGTGGTAGAACCAAAACGAAGGATTTGAAACATAGAACCAAAACAAGATCATATTCATGGTTAGAGGTAAGATTTCTAACTCTCTTCCATCTGGTTTGAACCTGGAGAGAATCCGACATGTTTTGAAGTACATGTACCTTTTTTGTCATGCGGATGATCAATCCATCAGAAACATTTGGAGATATCATTATCGATTATTTGTAAGATCATGACGCAAAATTTTTCGAGTTTTATGAATTTTACATGGAGAAATTACTTATTTGACGATGAAGAAAAATATATTACTCCACGTGAACAGGAAAAATGCATGCTTTGCCCGGTAAATCTTTTTCTGGCTGCACCAATAAGATTTTCTATCATCAGTGTAGCATAGAATCATTCTTATTAGATGTCTTCTTGTTGTTTGACTAGCAAATTTCTCTATTTAGGTATGTGGAGTGCACCTCTACAGTTTAAGGCATTCATTAAGTGATATCCAGGCCACCGAAGAAAGATATCGAGGCATGCATCTCAGAAGCTATTTAATACATTGAAAGGATACAGCTACCTGAAGGTTCTTGGTTAGTTTCCTCCCTCAAGATGGTTATCACTTTTTTTAGTCATAATAATCTTAGCAAAGGCCAAATTTGGATAATAAAATGTCCCACGTTGTCATCTATTGATTTTGGAAGTTTAATTCATCTTCAATCTGTCAGCAAATTATATTATCTAGGGTCTGTTTGGAGCCATTTCCTTATATGGGGAGTCTATTACACCTATGGAACATGGTTTGGGATAAATGGATTGGTTGCTGGAGGTAGAACATATCAGAGTAGCGAGTGCATCACAAGAGTATGTCATTTCCTATTGTCCAATCAACTCGATTCAGGTGGTCGAGGAGAGAGTTACCTTACAAGAGATCAAATTTGAAACTTTTTCCTTTCTTTATCCAAGGTCTTTACGTTCAGGCCTTGAAGAAATCTTAAATTGGAATGCAGATTGTAATGTATTTCAATTTTGAAATTTGACGACATGCCATCTACACCTAATAATTGCCATAAGACTATCTACGAAGAACTTTGTAATGTAGATGATAAGGTGCTCTCTAACTAATTTTTTTACGGTATTTGGGTTTCCATCTGGGAACAGAGATATACAAACTTTGAAGGAAACAGAGAGCACTTGATGAATACTCGGGCTATGTTGGCTCTTATTGAATTTGGACAGGGTACATAGACGTGAGCTTGTCCTTGAGATGCACAAACGCTAGTAATTCGCTTCCCATGATCCTGAATGATTGATTAGGCTGCGAGAGATCCTACCCCTTGCATTGTGCAGCACAAGATTTGATCAATTCGAAGATGGAAAATGGTGATTTCCCACAACATGAATGTTGAATATTGGAGGTGCAGCAGACGCATGCAGTGCTATAACCTGCCTATGTTACTCACCAAATATATTTGATAAGACTCTTGGGTGCTAACATTTGAGTGTCACATAATTGACTTGAATCAGCTTCACACTTACCAACTGTTAATAAATAACAAGGATTCATAAAGCGTGTCTGTAAGTGCCATAAAACTTATCATGCCATGCTCATGAGTATTGATTGAACCATGTCCTCTGGTCATAATTAATTCTTTTCTCGCTAGAGTTTGTGGGAGTTTTTAATGGGAACTGTATGATAACGCATGCTACTTACAAGAACAACTTTCCTTTTTGGGCTCTGAGGAAGTACTACAATTGTGTACTGAGACATCCCGAGAATGTCAACTGAAATCAAGACAATGAGGCAACTGTTGAGATGAATGAAGATACTTCTTAGTTGTGCAAATCACGATGGTACAATCTCATATCTAGTTATAACTTCATAATGCCCACTCATAGTGCAAAGTAGTAATAATGTGAAACAAGGATAAGGAAAATTGGGTACAAAATTGCGTTTGATTCTGCATGTGTTGAAGTAGAACATGATATGATATGCTAGCTCACTAAAATTCTTAAGAGAAAGAAATTAACACTGGTAATGTGTAAAACCAGTGGAGTACATGTATATGTTAGCTATCGGTATATCTAACAGCTTAGGTTGACCAAGTCAAAAGACTTAGGTTGAAGGAAAAAAAAAGTCAAAAGGTTAAAAAGTGAAGATAAAAGGAAGAAAGCAGCTCGCGAAAGAACAGAAGAAAAAAAAATAGAGGAAAAGCAAAAGAAAAAGGAGAGGAGAAAGGGAGGGTTTGTGCGCATAGGTCATCGCCGAGCCGTTCCAACTACGTAACGCAACGACTAGTAAGTACTCGCAACCCTTGTTAGTCCTATTGGAGTAATATTTCGATTAGGGCTCATAAATAAGAGTTATGTGGATTTGAGCTGCGTAGTTCAAGTTTTTTAGTTATCAAGTCTTCAATATCCATGAAAATGAAAGATTATGGTGTTGTGGGGCTGTGCGTTTTGACGGATATCGATTCGAAGTTACGGATTGTCCGGAAACAAATTTTCAAGTTGAGAGCATAATCTAGAATTTCGTGAACAGTACTTTCCAGGGCTTTTATTGTCATTTTTGGGCTGTTGTTTGGGTTGGCTGTGTTGGGACATCCATAGTATGCTGGATGAGTTTCGTTTTGACTATAAAAGCGCGCAAAACGGAGTCCGGTGGAGGAAGTTATGGCGCGTGAAAATTTGGCGGGCGAGTTGTTCGTTGTGGTTGGCATTAGATTTTTCCATTGAACAAGTCGTCGTAGGCACGTGGGTGTCGGATTATTGGCTAGTTAGCCTTAGCTTATTTGATTTGTGCGTTAGGGGGAAGTATTACTCTGTTTTGATTCGTTTTACGTATGTTTGATAGGATTTTGGAACCGTCGGCTCGATGAACACTTATGGGTTAGTTTTTGGTTTACCAGGTGAGGGACATTATATCTTCTATGAATTTACAAATTCATATTTTGATAATGAGATGTAATTTTTAATACAATGGAGCATGTTTTCTGCATAAATTGGATCGATCATTTATTACCTTTTGTCGACTGTGAAATGAGTTGAAAAGTCTTATGACGTTATTGAAATGAAGCTTTCGTGAATACTGATATTAAAGGCCTTGTGAAGAGGATTAGCCGAGGGCTACTCTTGTTGCGAAATGTTTTGTGAAATGGATTTATTGGTGTTGATTATGGATTTCTGGATTGAGTTATAAGTTGTTATTGCTCGTATTCCTATGTTGAGAACCCGTTGAGGGGGGAGTATGCATACTGCCAGGATATCCTTCTGGGCCGAACCGCCTGCTTATAATAAGTGGTAAACCTTGCCAAGAGAGGTAAACTTGGTCGCTTTTGTCACGGCATTAAACATGACCATAGTTTGATGACGAGCATGAGATTGGTTGATGGATGAACCATCAACGTGTTATGTGATAAGATTAGTCAATGGATAGACCATTGATGATTGGCTATTGTTGTTCAATGAGTTCTTATTGAATAATCTGATACGTATGACTTTTATTGAAAGGTTATTATAACTTTGAGATATTTTTAGCTATATTGTACATTGAGTTTGAGTTATGGGCTATGATAATTTTGATATTATTGCATAGTGGCTGTTCAATTCGCGTAGAAGAAATATGTTACTTATTGAGCCGTGGTAGCTCACCCCTTATCTTATATACCTTTCGGGTTCTTCTGCTAGCCACAAGTAGGAAGTGAGCGGGCGTTAGTCGGAGGATTTCTTTTTGATTGTGGGATTTTGGGTACGTTGTACATAGTGGCGTTGAGCTATTGGAATAGCTTTTTTGTTAGATTTATACATATCCTTTTGATGGTTTTAGAAAGCTCTGATGTTATTCAAGTTTTGTTTGAGTTGAGGTTGCGTCCTTGGAGTGAAAGGACGGCCGTGTTATGATCTCGTTTTGGTTGTGCTCAGGGTGTGACATTTGTTGGTATCATAGCGTAAATTATGATTTTTGGGTGGGATGTTGTGAGATTGTGTGATAGACTTTAATGCGTTAGTTTTAGATACTAAGATGTATTTTTGATTCTGGAGTTAGGTAATCATGAATTCCGACTTGGAGCTGCTCATCTATTTTTGTAAGAATAATAAAGGAAAGAGAGCCATTACCTTCGACTCGAGAGATGTGCCTCGAGGTTCGAGAGTAAGCTTTCCGACAAGAAGGCGGGATGACGTAGGAGCAGACTCGCAAGAAACAAGAGAGGAAAGTCAACAACCAAGGGCCCAAGATGTTGTAGTTGAAGTTGGTGAACCTGGGAGTGGCAGAGGCTACACCTTTGCCTAGTTTAGAAAGTCAAAGCCGCCCACTTATGATGGGAAAATTGATCCTCTTGCAACTGAGCAATGGATTAGGAAGATAGACGGAATATTCAGAGTTAAAGAAGTTCCGAATGATAAGAAGGTGGACTTTGCCACCCAATATTTGGAAGGTAAAGCTGAGTATTGGTGGGAGGGAAAAAGGTCCACTCTTGGAGATGAAGATGCTACTATTTCTTGGAAGTACTTCAAGGAAGCGTTCAACGCTCAGTTCTTTCCAAAATCCTTCCAAGCAAAGATGAAGGGCGATTTTCTGCATATATCGCAAGGTAATTCTTCTGTTTTAGACTATGCGGGTCGCTTCAACCAGATGAGTAGGTTTGCGGGGCATTTTATGGCAAATGAGAAGGAGAAAACTGAACATTTTTTTAGAGGACTTCGACCTGAGATTCGTTTTACACTCACATCTCTTTTACTCACCACTTATGAGGATGTTCTGGAGCGAGCAATTAAGATTGAACAAGAGATCATGGAGAGTGGCACTCAGGGTATTCCTCAGCCCAAGAGGCCGAAGTTCACTAATTTCCAAGAGATCCGTATTCGTGACAGCAACAAACAAAGAAGCACTAGTAGGTTTGAAAGAGGAAAGAGTCAAACTGTTCAGGGTGTTTGTGTTACTTGTGGGAAATATCATAGTGGCCAATGCTATTGGAAGCGGGGAACTTGTTTTCTATGTGGGAAAATGGGACACATGCGGCAAAATTGTTCAATGCAGAGAGATACTCTAGCAAGTAGTAGATTATGCTTCGTATGTGGACAGCCTGGTCATATAGATCGCTTTTGTTTCATGAGGAAGGATGTTCCCTCAGTTGGTAGGCTCCAGGAGAATCAACCAAGATAGAGGGCGACAAGAAAGGTTTATGCGATGACAGAAGAGGATGCGGCAGCGTCTAACACAGTTGTTGCAGGTAATATCTCAATTACCTTGCAATATGCTTATGCATTGTTTGACCCGGGGCTACGCATTCTTTCATTTCTACCGAATTCACAAAGAAACTTGATATTCTACCTGATCCTCTTGAATACGAATTGTGTATTAAAACCCCTACGGGTGACTTCGTTATTGTGGACCGTGTATTTAAGCGATGTATGCTTCTGGTCAATAATATTCAAATGCCTGGAGATTTGATGTTGTTGAATATTCGAGATTTTGATGTTATTTTAGGGATGGATTGGCTATCAACATATCATGCTACTGTTGATTGTTATTCAAAGAAAGTTACCTTTCGACTCCCAAATGAGCTCGAATTTTCTTTTTCGAGAAGTTGTAAGGGTACTTTTCCAAGATTAATATTGGCAGTGCAAGCGAGGAAGCTTCTAAGGAAAGGTGGTTATGAATATCTAGCTTGCATAAAAGACACCAGTAAAGAAGTTGTGAAGCTGGAAAATGTTTCAGTTGTTAGAGAATTTCTTGATGTGTTTCCTGAGGATTTGCCCAGCTTGCCACTTGATAGAGAGATTGAGTTCTCTATTAATCTGATGCTTGGTACAGGACCTATCTCGAAAGCACTATATCGGATGGCACATCTGAATTGAAAGAATTAAAAACACAGCTGTAGGAATTATTAGATAAGGGCTTTATTAGGTCCAGTGTCTCGCCTTGGGGAGCTCCAATCCTATTTGTGAAAAAGAAGGACGGTAGCATGCGGTTTTGTACAGATTACCGCGAACTCAACAAGGTAACAATCAAGAATAAATATCCTTTGCCATGGATTGTTGATTTGTTTGATTAACTTCAGGAAGCTCGGGTATTTTCTAAGATTGACCTTCGTTCTGGACATCATCAATTGAAGATTAAAGCAGATGATGTATCTAAAACTGCTTTCAGAACGAAATATGTGCATTACGAATTTCTTGTCATGCCTTTTAGATTGACAAATGCGCCTGCTGCTTTTATAGATTTGATGAATAGGGTATTCAAACATTACCTCGACCAATTCATTGTGGTGTTTATTGATGATATCCTGGTGTACTCAAAGAGTTTGGAGGAGCATGAACAACACTTGAAACTTGTCTTGCAGATCTTGCGTGAGAAGAAATTGTTTGCTAAATTCAGTAAGTGTGCTTTCTGGCTTGGTCATATTGAGTTCTTGGGTTATCTCAAAGAATGGCATCGCAGTTGACCCAAAGAAAGTTGAAGCGGTTGTTAAATGGAATTGCCCTACTAATGTAACAGAAGTGAAAAGTTTTCTTGGGCTAGCTAGCTATTATAGGAGATTTGTGGAAAGATTCTCTGAAATAGCTAGACCACTTACTCGCCTAACTCAAAAGGGAGTTAAGTTTGTAAGGTCTTATCAGTGTGAGCGCAGTTTTCAAGAATTGAAAAGACGGTTAGTGACGGCTCCCATATTAACCTTACCTTCAGGAACCAGTGGCTTCACAATTTATTGTGACGCATCTAAAGAAGGTTTACAATGCATTCTTATGCATGACGATAAAGTGGTGGCCTATGCTTCTAAACAGTTGAAGACACACGAAAAGAACTATCCCACTCATGATCTTGAATTGGCAGCAGTTGTATTTGCTTTGAAAATATGGCGACACTACTTGTATGGTAAGAAATGTGAGGTCTTTATTGATCATAAGAGTTTGAAGTACATCTTTACTCAGAAAGAATTGAACATGAGGCAGAGGAAATAGTTGGAACTCTTGAAGGATTATAACTTATCCATCAATTATCACCCAGGTAAGGCAAATGTAGTAGCGGATGCCTTAAGTCGTAAATTTTCTGGAAATATGGCAATGTTGCTCACTTCTCAGCTGCCTATCCTTGAGGATATAAGGAAGCTAGATTTGGAGGTGTTGGTGCATCAATTGGATGCTCAGATAGCTAATCTTCGAGTATAATCGACATTGATTGACAAAATTCAGGCTAAACAGAATGATGATTCTCAGTTGGGAAAGATCAGAGAAGGTGTAGAAGGTGGGAGACAGTTGGATTTTAGTACTCATATAGTTGGGTCATTGAAGTTTCGTGGTCGGCTATGTGATCCTGATGATCCTAAGTTGAAAAAGGAAATATTGCAGGAAGCTCACAACACTAAATATTCAATTCATCTAGGAAGTACTAAGATGTATAGAGATTTGAAAGGGCATTTCTGGTGGGTCAACATGAAGAAAGACATTGTAAAGTTTGTTAATCAATGCCCGGTTTGTCAGCAGGTAAAGATTGAATATTAGAAACTAGGTGGACAACTATATCCACTTGAGATACCTAAGTGAAAATGGGAGCATATTACCATTGACTTCATCGTCGGTTTACTGAGAACGCCAAGCGGTAAGAATGCTATATGGGTGATTGTCGACCGGTTGACTAAATCGGCACATTTTTTGTTGTATCAATTTGGCCTTTCACTTGAAGACATGGTTAAGTGGTACGTCAATGAGATAGTGAGACTTCATGGGGTTCCAGTGAGTATAGTTTCTGATCGAGATCCTAGGTTTGTATCCAACTTTTGGAAGAGCTTACAAGGAGCGTTGGGTACAAAACTCAATTTCAGTACAGCTTTTCATCCACAGACAGACGGGCAATCGGAGAGGACGATTCAAACGTTGGAGGATATGCTACGATCTTGTGTTATTAAGTTTGGTGGTTCATGGGATGACCATCTTCACTTGGCAGAATTCTCCTATAATAATAGCTACCATTCTAGTATTAAGATGGCACTTTTTGAAGCACTATATGGTCGAAAATGCAGAAGTCCGGTTTGTTGGGATGATGTTGGTGAGAAGAGGTTGACTGGCCATGAGTTTATACAATAATCAAAAGAAAAAGTCAGGTTGATTCGAGAGCAACCGAAAACAGCTCAAAGCCGTCAGAAAAGCTAAGCAAACCTTAAAAGACGCAAGATAGAATTTGATGTGGGAGATCACGTGTTCCTAAAGGTTTCACCTATGAAGGGTGTTATGAGATTTGGCACTCGCGGGAAACTAAGTCCAAGATATGTGGGACCGTTCTTGATAATGGAGAAGATTGGTGAAGTTGTTTATAAACTAACTTTGCCACCAGCGTTATCTGGAGTTCATAATGTATTCCATGTATCTTTATTGTGAAAATATGTGCCAAATCCTGAACACGTATTGGATTTCACTCCTTTGAGGTTAAGAGAAAACCTGACATATGAAGAACAACCTATTCATATTGTGGATAAGAAGGAGCAAGTGCTACGGCGACGCACAATCCCTTATGTGAAAATTCAATGGCAAAATCATACCGAGAGAGAGGCCACATGGGAGCTTGAGGAGGAAGCAAGAAACAAATATCCTCATTTGTTTGAAAGTTAAGGTAAGGCTAAATTTTCGAGGACGAAAATTTTTGAGGAAGGTAGAATGTAACACATGCCTCTTCTTTTGACCAAGTCAAAAGACTTAGGCAGAAAAAAAAAAAGTCAAAAGGTCAAAAAGTGAAGATAAAAGGAAGAAAGCAGCTAGTGGGAGAACGGAAGAAAAAAAAAACAAAGGAAAAGCAAAAGAAAAAGGAGAGGAGAAAGGTAGGGTTTGTGCGCGTAGGTCCTTGCCGAGCCGTTCCAACTACGTAACATAACGACTAGTAAGTACTCGCAACCCTCGTTAGTCTTATCGGAGTAATTTTTCGATTAGGGCTCAGAAATAAGAGTTATGTGGATTTGAGCTGCGTAGTTCAAGTTTTTTAGTTATCAAGTCTTCAATATCCATGAAAATGAAAGATTATGGTGTTGTGGGGCTGTGCGTTTTGACGGATATCGATTCGAAGTTACGGTTTGTCCGGAATCAAATTTTCAAGTTGAGAGCATAATCTGGAATTTCGTGAACAGTACTTTCCAGGGCTTTTATTGTCATTTTTGGGCTGTTGTTTGGGTTGGCTGTGTTGGGACATCCATAGTATGATGGATGAGTTTCGTTTTGACTATAAGAGCGCGCAAAACGGAGTCCGGTGGAGGAAGTTATGGCGCGTGAAAATTTGGCGGGCGAGTTGTTCGTTGTGGTTGGCATTAGATTTTTCCATTGAACAAATCGTTGTAGGCACGTGGGTGTCGGATTATTGGCTAGTTAGCCTTAGCTTGTTCGAGTTGTGCATTATGGGGAAATATTACTCTGTTTTAATTCGTTTTCCGTATGTTTGATAGGATTTTGGAACCGTCGGCTCAAGGAATACTTATGGGTTAGTTTTTGATTTACCAAGTGAGGGACATTATATCTTCTATGAATTTACAAATTTATATTTTGATAATGAGATGTAATTTTTAATACAATGGAGCATGTTTTCTGCATAAATTGGATCGATCATTTATTACCTTTTGTCGACTGTGAAATGAGTTGAAAAGTCTTATGATGTTATTGAAATGAAGCTTTCATGAATGTTGATATTAAAGGCCTTGTGAAGAGGATTAGCCGAGGGCTACTCTTGTTGCGAAATATTTTGTGAAATGGATTTATTGGTGTTGATTATGGATTTCTGGATTGAGTTATAAGTTGTTATTGCTCGTATTCCTATGTTGAGAATCCGTTGAGGGGGGAGTATGCATATTGCTAGGATATCCTTCTAGGCCGAACCACCTGCTTATAATAGGTGGTAGACTTTGCCAAGAGGAGTAAACTTGGTCGCCTTTGTCACGGCGTTAAACATGACCATAGTTTGATGACGAGCATGAGATTGGTTGATGGATGAACCATCAACGTGTTATGTGATGAGATTAGTCAATGGATAGACCATTGATGATTGGCTATTGTTGTCAAGTGAATTTTTATTGAGTAATCTGATACGGATGACTTTTATTGAAAAGTTATTATACCTTTGAGATATTTTTGTCTATATTGTACATTGAGTTTGAGTTATGGGCTGTGATATTTTTAATACTATTGCATAGTGGCTGTTTGATCCGCTTAGAAGAAATATGTTACTCACTGAGCCATGGTAGCTCACCCCTTATCTTACATACCTTTCGGGTTCTTCTGCTAGCCGCAAGTAGGGCGTGAGCGAGTGTTAGTCGGAGGATTTCTTTTTAATTGTGGGATTTTGGATACGTTATACATAGTGGCGTTGAGTTATTGGAATAGCTTTTTTGTTGGATTTGTACATATCCTTTTGATGGTTTTAGAAAGCTCTGATGTTATTCGTGTTTTGTTTAAGTTGAGGCTGCGTCCTTGGAGTGAAAGGACGGCCGTGTCATGATCTCGTTTTAGTTGTGTTCAAGGTGTGACATAAATGGTGAAAAGTACATGAAGAAACATATAGGCACTATGTGTATCTATACCGGTTACCTAATCATATGACTTCCCGTCATGACCTTTTTTTTGGACCAGCCATGGAGACCTAATTTAAACATGTTACAAATTCATGTCTTCACATAGAACTAACTCCATTCCCTTGCATGACTTCCTGAAACATAGCTTGCCGACTTTAGCCAAAAAAGAAATGATACGTCAGATTCTGGTTCGACAGCAGAACCATTAGCACTTTGTGCTGTCACTTGTATTATAAACAAGAAGCAACCGGAGCACAAATAAAACCACATCCCAATATATTTTTTCTTCTCATGAATGCGTCATACTCTGATAGGTTTATTCTTGCACAGGTAATCTTACATAAGCACATTCCAGAATTACAATTTGCTGGTGAAATGGAAGCTGAATGTCTAACAATGTATTATTCTCTAATCTTTTGAATTCCTATCCATCGTGCATAATCCACCCACCTGTTACAAGAGAGAGAACAAACATGTTGTGCTTCTTAGAGCATTAAAGAAATTTGTGTTATTGAAATGACAGTCGGTGCGAAAAGTCTTACATTAATGAACCCAAGAATGTATTGCCAGTTCGAACAGCAAAGCATAACGCACTGAGCATGATCTTGTGCTGGTGTAGCAAGGGCTCTAGGATTCTCTGTTCTATAACTCCAGCCAGGACCTGATATCTGTTCACCAAAATAAATAGCAGATTATCTTACGAGATATATACACATGCGCGCACGCACAGATACAATAATAAAAAAGGAGAGTGAATGACACAAGTGTTCTCTAAAATAAGGCTATCCTTCTAGCTAATTGGTAAAGTTAGACTGAATGCAGACCAGATTAGAAAACTATCTGCGTCTACACCAGTCCCTTGCAAACTGTAAATATCCAAAACAACTATCCAGATATAAGCATAGGCTATGAAAAGCGGGTAACACCCAGCCACAAACCTTAAATTGCTAGAAACTGCCATGTATACTCCGTATGCAACACTGGTGGAGAGGACAGGCACATCCTCTGCTTCAACCGCAAAGGTTTTATCGAAAAGCTTTCTTGTATTTATCAACACATTTGTCAAACCTGTACCAATCTGAAGAATAATTTTCAGGATTGTGCCCAAGAAGACAGTAACAATGTTACATCCAAAATACTGTTTCTATTTAGCGTATACAGGGAAATTAAAAGTAACAAGCTTCAACAGTATTGCTTCCTTGAGTTCAACACCCAGAGGAAGTCCGCAAATATTACTAAGAAATTCCTTCGATCTAAAGTCTGAAGGACCCAAACCAAAAGGTTCGACCTTCTAAGAGGTTCTGTTCATGTAAACTTCCGGCCAGGGCCTTGTTACTGGTATGGCAAGCAACTATAATGAAATATGCTGAAAAATCTCAGGAAAACATTCTTCGATCCCTTAGGTGAGTGTGGGGCTCGTAACAACCATAAAGGACTCAGAACAAGCATTAACTATACATAGAAGAGAACGACATAAACAGAGGAGACTCTGAAGCAATGATAGCTGCCAAAATTTGAAGCATTGCTGATTCAAAGTGACATACCAAAGATGCACCAGTCCCAACTACGAAAAGCTTGACCCCATTACGCTGTTCTACAGAAAAAACCATTATAAGTTCTGATCTGTAGTGAAACCATTTCATCAAATTGAACTAAGTGCACACACATACCAGAATTGCACCTATTCTCTGCAACAATGAGTAAGAGCTACCAGCCAGAGCAACCTGCGTGTAGATTGTCAAAGTAACTGAATTGTTGTACACCATCCATCGTAGTTCAAAGAACTATATCTAATGCCAGAGTTAATGACCTGAAAAGCATTATCAGGACATCCATAGAAGAACGTAGAAAGTGCTCCAGCATTGACAGCGAGGGGGGGTCGGAGAGAAACGGTGGGAGCAGGAAGCCAGACCAGCATAAAATCTGCTATAATGGCCATCACCTGTCGCTCAATAGAACGAGGATTATTAGGATGCCCAGAATGAGAGATTAAGAAGTGTATCTAGCAATTTGATTAAATGAAGACCAAAATGAGTTTGGTGTGACACCAAATTTTCCATTGTGGACCAGACGCTTTTCCCATTACTTAGTGGCTAAGCTAAATTTTTCATCAAACCAATGCCATCAGACTCACTCAATCTTTGCAACATGACAAGTGTATATTGAAACAAAGCATGGGGTTATCTACAAATAATAGTTCATATATTCTAAGATGATAACCACATAATATTCAAGAGAGACTTCCATACCACATCAGCAAAAACAAAATCCAGCTCCTTTGTAAACTTTTCTCTTCGCCGCTCCAACTCTGCAGCACTCTGTCAAAGTAGCAAGAAGGAGCATGATCACATTGTTGTATGTTGCATACTTCCACTTTATCTTTATGATGGTTTCAGACTTCAGTTAACTTTACCCATGAATAGGAAACACAATTAAGAAATCCAAAAAGTTACTTTCTACCACAAGAAAGAAAGAAAAGAAGAGGAAACAGAAAATGTACAGACTGTAATTTCAAGTAATTTTTCAGTGATTTGTGCAGTGCCTTTCAGATTTTTAAGGTCTCTTCCATTACATTTCCTAGACTTAAAAGTTTCAAACTTCGCTAATCTTTGATGGCTCCTTGGATACCCTCAAAGAGTTTTAAGTTGAGAATAGTCTCAGGAGTCACTTTTGGAGAACCGAGTCATAGTCTAGCGTGACCCGACAAAGCATGCGTGTGAGTGCAGTATAAGCAGTATTACAATCGGAGAGAGCAACCTTGGTGAAGATGCCAACACCACACTCCATTGCAACCTTGGCCAAGAACAGATCATCAGCAAGTAGCCTCTCCCTAAATCCTCCAAACTGAAGCAACCACCGAAACACTGCTGACTTCTCAAGCTCCAAGTACCTCTCCACCACTGCTGGTGGCACCTTCCCCGCCTGTATTGCTGCAGCCAAGTCCTTGGGGATGCTGTCCAATGTCCTTGAAACCTGATTGAGCACAATCGCATCAATGTAACATACAATGTGAATTGCATAGATCGAAATCGCACAAGTACGTTCAAATTTAACTGCAAGAGGGGACAAATAAGTCTTAAGAATAAAGGAGTGCAGTTCCTCAAAGAAAATCAAACTGAACGGAGTGTACATTTTTATTTGGACATGCTCCGAAAGGTAGTCTAAGGCATGCGCAAGGGTACATGCAAATCAACAAGTATTATGCTAACATTTTGAATTATGACCAAATGTAACTCTTGATTAAGCTAAATGGATCATATTCAAGCATCTAACAGAAGCGTCACTAATCTTAGCATCTCTAGCACTATTGATGTAATATTTCAGCATGAACATAAACACATGGTATTACTGCCTTTATTGATGGATGCAGTTTGTGGAGGCTACCTCAGCTAAAGCAAGGAGAGCCTCGATTCTGTTGCGGGACCCAGAGCCATCGCCACCATCTCCTCCACCGCCACCTCCTTTTCCGCCTCCGCCACTGCCACCGAGGCCACCCCCGCCGCTGCCACCGGGGCCACCCCCACCGCCAGAGTAGAGAATAGGTGAGAAGCAGCGGCCACGGGGGATGGCAGAGGAATGATGTGCATGGGAAGTAGAGACCAACGGCCCAGAGCTCACACGGCGTGTCACGATCATGAAGCTGTGAGAGGGACTGTCATGAGAGTGGGGGCGGTGGTGGTGGTTATGAGCTGTAAACGAGAGAGAGGGAGAGTGTGGAGAGAGGCTTAACGAGAAAATGGCAAAAGCCATGTTTCTTGCTGAGTCTGGGTTATTCTGAGACGCAGACAGAGAATCACACAAACACAAACCAACACAAAACACCTCCAGAGACAGAGGGAGAGAAAGAGAGAGAGCTGTACAGTAGTAATGACTGACTGATGAAGTGATGAGAGGCATGAAAATGAGTGGCAGAGCAAAATTGTGGGCATTTGTTTCTGTGTAGTGGTCCCACGTCCGATGACTTTTCAAGGAAGAAGACGATCCACAGGCTTTTGTCACTCCCTTCTTTGGATGGTGGATTAGTGGCTGAAAATTCTGGTCTTAACATCCCCATCCCACCCCCCCCCCCCCCCCCCCCCAAAAAAAAAAAAAGGGACTCGAAAGTCTGGGAACTAAACAACAAATCTGGAAGAAAAGGTTCAGGTTATATTGCAGACGTGGTTTGATGAACTACGTTAATCAGAGCTTGGGATATTGGTGATGAACATAGCAGCTGCTGACCTATGATTACTGATTATGGCGATTATAAGACAAACATTATTAGATTAGTGCAAGGTTTAGAGGAAAAAAGAGATTCCATTTGTCTGATCAGGACATCAAGAAGAAAAAGCATACGAGAAGCACGGAATATAAGGCTGAAAAAACATGAAAGCAACATATTCTAGAGGTAGAGATTTCTTCTTAAAATAGATAGGTCCCTCAATGATGAACCTTCCGCCAATTTCAATGTAAGGAGCAAGGTCCATCATGCTGATCTCTCATTCTTTCTTCTTCCTATATCACCGTTGCGATAGAGGACAATTAAAGATATGCAGCTGCTGAAGCGAGGGAAACAGGCCAGCTTTGGAAAGGAAGCAAGTACGGGTCAGTCGAAGACATTCACATACCAAAGGGAGGCAAGTTGTTGAAAACCTCTGGAAGACAGATATTTCAGCTTCGGAAGATCTCCACCAATCAAACTTGTCAAAGAGGCAGGAAGCAGCAGAGGCGATCCCTTTCTCACCGGCTGGAGGCACCAAATCAGGACTTGTCCGAACCTGAGTTCTCTAAGGACTTTGAGTTGTGCAAACCCCATCGAAAAGGTGCTTGAATATTGTGACATCCTTACTCTAGAGTAAGGTTACCCTTCGATGGAAAAGTTGACAACCCTGCACATTTAATCATCCATAGTTGTCGAAGAGAAGTGAGGTTGTACATGTGATTTGGCAGCGCATTGAGTTTGTTGCAATCATCTATCTAGAACTCCCTAAGACGAGCTAGGAAACCTCCTTCAACAAAGTATACTTGGGACCCAACTAATCCCAACCTCTCTGAGACAGTTGAGGTCATGGATGCCTTCTGGTATGGAACTCAGGTTTCGAGTCATAGATGAAAATAGGCTCGAGGAACCAACATTCCTGGAGATAAAAGTCCTGCAGTTGAGGCAACCAACATTCCACAATCTTGGGTTACCATTTTGTTCAGTGAAGGGAGCTGGTCATGTGAGGTTCCGTAAAGTTAGGACATTTGACAACAGAAAGCTCAATTGGCTGTTGAAATTGTTGGAGGCCATGTTAAGATCAAACTTGAGCGCCGTCGAGTTCAAGCTCATCAAAAACCAAGCAAGAGCATAACGCATAACTGTTCACCTTGCACTCTATCGCAACACATCTCAGCAGAGAATTCGTCTCCTCTGCGTCTTTCAGAATTGTCCGAATGGGCACCGTGATCTTCCTCCACTTGCCCGGCTTCGGTTTGATCCCAAGCCTGTCTCGCCGCTGTAGGAGGCTGAGAAGCTCACAAGAGGCCGATCTATCAAACAACGCCTGGAGGAACACGCCAAGGCAAAGCTCGCCAACCACCATCTGGTTTCGCTCACTGCACAGTGGAAGACGAAAATCAAGGCGAATAAGGCAAGAGGACTGTTGGGAAAATATTGTACCCCGAAGAAATAGAATCGAAATTTAATCGGACTTTGAGGCGTGTAGTCACTTTCTTTTAGGATCAATTTGTCCCACAAAGTTGCTACAGGCTTCTGGCAAATTCCCTTCAGGATACAACAAAGTCACGTGAGATTTTTTGGATAGCAATTCCAGAAAATCTCCTTAAACTCTCAAAAGAAACAATTAGAGAGAATGTTGTGTTTTTTCTTGAAGAAAACCGGTTAATGGAAAAAATGCTCTCTAAAATATATATATACGACAAGTGAACCACACCTTTTGGTATCTAACATGTCGAATCGGACACACCTGTTCATGTCCGAAAATTGAACTTCGAACATGACTCTTCGTTTGTGATAACCGTCGTTCTAACATGACCATTCACGTTCGGAACTTGCAATTCGGACACACCTTTTCGTGTCCTAAAACAGACGGTTTTTTTCTTTTCTTTTCGAACGGTCACAAATGAAAATTATGTCCGACAAGGCTAATTTTGGTCCAAGTGCGTCTAATAAACGCGCAATTACTCGCGCACCCGCACGCGGGTATAGTGGGGTCTAGCCCACTAAACCATTTTCTTATTTCAAAGTAGTATAATCCACTTTTCACTGATAAAGTGACCAAAACATTCCTTTCTTTCCTATGTGGGACAAGGAAAGTGCCTTAAATATTTGTTTTACAAACAAACATATCCAACAAGGACAACGCACTCCCACTGGCGAAACTTGATGGAAGAGAGATCAACAATGGAAGATGAGCATAAGACATCAAAGGAGGAGATTCTGTCGAAGTACTAGAGAGCATTGGCAGGTCTACCGCTACTTTGACCTCTAATCCCTACTTCTGAAAGAAGAAGAAGTTCAAGTGCAACTTGGATTGAGAGACTCACGTTCAAGTGAAAGTCCAGGGCTGTGTGAAACAGAGCAACTTCTCAGCTGTCACGCGGGTGTCGTCAGTTGTTAGCTATGAGTATGAATTTCATGTCATTTCCTTCGATCATGAATTCATTCTTACTGTGTAATGATTCCTTCCGCCATTTTTACATTTTGATTAAAAACTAGCAACGTTCTTGACCATTTCCAGCCGTCTCGATGTTGACAAAAGAAGAAGCATGCCTGCATATTGGAGAGCTACAAATTCCTAGAGCATATATAAACAGATGGTTTAGTCTATACCCAAAACCAAATTTCTCTTTTTTCTTTATTTTTCCGTGTAGGATTTCGAATCTTGTTAATGAAATATCAAGTTCTACGATGCTTATTCTATCACATTCTATAAAATAATCTCATATAAGGACGAATCATACAATCAATAATCTCAAATAAGTAAGTCTTTTGATATCTTGTTTCTTTCGTAGAAAATCAGATAAATTCATCATATAAAATTCACTTGAGATAATAATATTCTTTTCCTAACAAAGTACTTAATGAAAAGGCCAAGAAAAACAAAAGAGAGAAATGGGAAAAATGAGAAGGGAGGAGCCAAGAAAGCGAATTTTAACGTAGAGCAGAGAGAGAAACAGGATAACAGCGCCTCTTATCTCATCTTCTTTCATCTTCCCCTTCGTGTCGTATCGACAGTCCTCCACTCTCTATCTCAAAGCCAAGCACTAGGCCCCAAAAAAAAAAAAATGGCGTCTTGCGCAACGCCGTCGCCGGTGGCCCTAGCGCGCTCGCCATCCTCCTCCCTATCCGCAGCCCGGGAGCTCACCCCCTCTCTCCTCTCCTTCAAGAATCACCGTTCTTCCTTCCTCTCTCCCTTGATTCTTAACTCCCTCAATTTCTGCTGCTTGGATGATTCCAGAACCAGGCACCACGACTCCGGTCGCGGCAGCTCTCTCGGCCTTGTGGTGGCCGCCGTAGCCTCTGCCGCAGAGGCGGAGGTGGTCGAGGAAGGGGCGGAGGAATCCAAAGAAGGCGCTGCTGTTGCCACCGTTGCCCCGCCCAAGCCTAAGAAAGGGAAAGCCGCTTTGCCACTCAAGAGGGACAGAGTATGTAGTTTGTGTATTAGTAGGGTTCTTGTGTTGGCACTAGTTTTTTTTGTTTTTTCTTGCTTATTGTCTTAGTTGGACTGTCCAATCCGAGTATGAGGAAGAAAGAAGATTCTTTTCCATGACTAGGCTTAATCATCCTACTAGTCATTAGAAAAATGCCCGCTGGAATTTAGTTGTCTAAGGATTGGAAGAACGAGCCTCTTAACAGATTTCATGGTTTGTTGGTTTGTTCACTTAACATGTGCTTATGATTCATGATGTATCATCGTTTGTCTTACTTCTTTTTCCTTTATAATCTCTGATTTTTGTTGTTGGATAGTTGGAAAAATCAAGTAGTGATTCTTATGAGAAGTACGACTTCTAAGTTCGGTTTTCAAGTTTTACTTTCTGAAATTCTCAGAGCTCTTTATGATGATTTACAATAAGATCTACCTATACCTTGGCACCTGGTATAAGTCCGAATTGCGGAGCTCATGTCATGTTCATATATTGCTCTTATCAAAGTTTTAGCAAGCATTTTGTCATTTTTCCTTATTCTCGCTTGTCCTGGTTAATTTACATCTTTTAAATGCCAGACTAGGTCGAAGAGATTCTTGGAAATTCAGAAACTTAGAGAAAACAAAAAGGATTATGACCTGAGTACGGCAATTTCCTTGCTGAAAGAGACAGCAAGTAGCAAGTTTGTCGAAACTGCTGAAGCCCATTTCCGGCTGAACATCGACCCTAAGTACAATGATCAACAGCTGAGGGCGACTGTGAGTTCTCTTGCTTGCTTCATACCTTGAACTCGTGTTTCTGTGATATAGATATTCCTCATAGTCCAATAATCTGTCTGTAGGTGAACTTACCCAAAGGAACTGGACAGACCGTCAAAGTGGCTGTGCTTACTCAAGGTGGTAGCTCAATCCTTAGTATTATTTTTCTTATTAAGCCGACTCATGCTTTGATGAATGATGGTGAACTCAGAACTGTCATTATATTATCCACTTGTCATCTGAACCACGTATCAAGCATTGGCTTGGAAGTAAACACACTTGATGAATTTTCGTTGGACAGCAACATAGTTATTGTTGCTTTGACTCATCATGGAGGTGCTGATCATCTGTAGGTGAAAAGTTCGATGAGGCAAAGAATGCAGGAGCAGATTTAGTTGGGGGAGAGGACTTGATAGAACAGATCAAGGGAGGATTCATGGATTTTGACAAATTAATTGCTTCCCCAGATATGATGCCTAAGGTGCTTCTCTGCTATTTATATGACCGATTATTTGTTTATCCAAACTTCTGCTTCCATGTGCTTGAAGTAACTTTGAAATCTTGTCTGACGAAGAACTGTGAAGTAACATGTCTTCTCCCTATGATATGTTGTCCTGACAAGTTGCAAATCTTGGATGAGCATATAATTTTGCACTGGTACTGGTGGCTTATCTCATATTATACATGATGATGATGATGGTTCAGATGGAATTCAACTTTTAAGGGGTGTGTGTGTGTTTGTGTTGTGTGTGCGTTTGAAACATTTCTCAGGACTTGGTTGATTCATTTGGAAGCTAAAGTAGAAATTGCCTCTCTGATTGTGTTTTAGCCGGTCTTATTTGATATGCCTGCAAAATATTCCTGCGCAATTGGTTAAGAATGACACTGGAGGTTTATCTAGCAGATCTTTAACTGGTGACTTTTGCTCACGGGCTTCTTGATGAACTTCTGTCAGGAACTTGCTATCTATGCACATATTCAAGCTATAAGATTTCTGGTTTGTATTTTCATAAAGTATTTACTGTGTGTCAGGTTGCCAGTTTAGGAAAGCTTCTTGGACCACGAGGACTCATGCCAAATCCAAAAGCTGGCACAGTGACAACAAACATACCTCAGGTATAGTTGAACAGGCAAATTTCCATGCTTTTTTGTTCTGCAGTGGTTGCGTCAGATGTACTAATTAGTTCATTTGTTATTCTGCAAACTCTGTCAAGAGGAAGTCCATAAAGCATGTAATTGCTTGATTTATTAATGAGATATAGAAAGTCAAAGTTGTTGTGCATCCTATGATCTATGGATGGCAGTTGAGAGAATAGCCGCAAGGCTAGTATATGTGGCACTGTTGGTTCTTTTAATTAGCTGATACGTAATTATACAGGCTTCGTGGTAGGTAGGAGGAATGACTTTGCCGAATTGTTATTTCAGGCTATTGCAGAATTTAAGCAGGGGAAAGTTGAATACAGAGCGGACAAGACTGGGATTGTTCACATACCTTTCGGAAAAGTTGACTTTCCCGCAGAAGACCTCCTCGTGAATTTTCTTGCTGCAGTAGTATGTTCTCATGCTCCTATAAGATGAGTTGTTTCGTCATCATGTTGATGGTATACTAAATATCTGCTGTGTTTCTTCAACAGAAATCTATAGAAGCAAACAAGCCATCTGGTGCAAAAGGAGTGTATTGGAAAAGCGCACACATATGCTCCTCAATGGGGCCATCTATTCGGTTAAACATAAGGGAGATGCTTGATTACAAGCTCCCATCAAATGCCTAAACAGTAAGGCTGTAAATTGTCTTGCCTGGGTTCGTGTTCTTACCGCTTTGAGTATTGAGGAATGACATTGTCCATAGAGGGATAGGAAAGTGAGAGAAATCATACGAGGGATTGCATGTCACGAAGTACATTTCATTGATGGCCTCAAAATATCTATTTGCTTCTATAGATGGCTGTGGGCATGAGCGAAACACTCAGATGAATTGGGACCTTACTCTCAGTGCTTGCACCTTAAATTAAGGTGATATACCAGCATGTTGTACATGTGCTTTGATGGTTAGAGGGGCGTATTTTATAAGTCTTCAAACGGCAAGATTAGCAGTATATGAATTTTATTAGGTACTTCGGAATGTGACGTCCAAGAGAAGAGAAAAACCCATGCACATTATGTGCAGAAAACCCCTATGCCTGCCTTGGGCAATTTCAAACATGGCAAGCCAGCAAGATATGGCTTTTGTCACAATAAGTTTCACTTCATGGGGTGATTTGTCTTCGGTGGGCGCAGACTCCAGGATTGATTAATAAGATCATTACCTACTTCATGGACGGTAGTGCAGAATAAGATAGCCTCTCTCCGTAAAGTACATAGATGAACCACTGAAAATAACTTTTCACCCTCCCGAAGGAAAGAAGTTAGCTTTGCGGTTGTGAGTGGTCCTTGTAGAATTCCATCCATTCTGGAATTCAAGATGGAGCCAGAGTATGGCCAAAGTGGCATTGAGGAAACTTAACATCATCTTGACTTGGCTGCACAAACCCAGATCATAATGCTTTGTCTTCGATCATAGTGTCGAGATCGGATGTTTCAGCTTGGATGGTAAAATGAGCAGGAAACATTTTAGGTGCTGATCAGCAACAGAGAAAAACAAGGCGCAGTTTGAAGGAAATTTCGCAAGGTTTTCCCATTATACCTTAGATTTGAATAAATGTTCAACATAAGTCCGACTACTTCAGCCGGAGCTCAATGCGGAGGCTACACCCATATCATTTACTATTTTAGGGTAGGTTTGACAACTTACCAAATAATAACTGATTATGCTCTTTTATTTTCAAAATCAATATGAAAACAAAAATTCGTTTTTCAAATTTTTTGTGCTTGAAATTAGTTTTAGAACATAATCAAAAAGCAAAAAAAAGTAGCTTATTGATTCTGAAACAATTTTTTCAAAACTGATTCGTTTTAGTTTTTTTTCTTTTTTTTGATTTGTTGTTATTCTTCGACCTACCACCCGCCACCGCCAATGACCGGCCACAGGCTAGGGCCGACAAGGGCGTCGCAACCCTCGCCGGTGGCTTGCAACCGTGATGGTGAGGCCTCACCCAGCCAAGGCGAGGCCAACCTCACTGTCGCCACCCAGGTGCTTTGCCTAGGTGGCGACATTGACGCTGACCTCGCCTTAGCTAGGGAAGGCTTGACCTCGCCGTCGCCAACGAGCTTCGCCCAGATCTAGCAAAGCCGGCAACAAGGGTCGCGACACCCTCGCCGGCCCTAGCCTGTGGCCAGTCGCTGGCCATGGCCAAGGAAGGGAAGGGAAAAAAAGAAAAGAAAAGGAAAAAAGAGAAAAAAAAATATTAAAAAAATTCAAAATATTATTAATAAAAAGAAATTTTGTGTAGTTACTAAACGCATTTCTGTTATTTTTCTATTCTAAGAATATAAATTTTGAATAATTACCAAACGCTCTCAAATGCTTAGAAATTATTTCGGGGAATGGAATAAAAAAGAATCATTTTTGTCCAGAATCTGTTTCTAGACACAGAATGGTTGCCATGTGCAGCCTTAGATTAGTCAACATTACTGTGCCAAGTCAACTACAATCTATACAAAGAACAGCACGGCAATTTGTCACCGAGCAGCAATGTCAACAGCGTCCCATGAGCACCAGAGGCATTGTTAAATACTATGGTGCTCGTAAATCCAGATGCAACCTTTATTTTTTCTATACAAGAACAAAGAAAACTCTAATGCCCAGCACCAAAACTTGGGAGGCATACTTGACACGAAACTGACATGTAGGCAGAAAATGTCTCGTATCACACTACCAAATGCTATTGCATCCGTCCAATAAATATAGTAGAGAGATCAATATCAGCATCGACTTTTGCCAACCAAGCCTGTGACTGAACGCCAAGACTCACCGCTGCTCCACACTGCATCAACACAACATGATAAATAGAGCTCCAACGTGACTTTAGAGGTAAAAATGAGAACGAGTGCACAAATATCAAACAAAGGGAAAACTAAACATTCTGTTAAACAAATGGTGGTGTATGACCTTTCGAAGGCTGCTCTATCCAAGGCCCATTCATTATATTCAGGATGCTACATGCTTCGCTGTATTCCAAATCTGGTAGCAACTTTGGAGTAAGAAGAAAACACCTGCACCATGTGGTTTGAACAAATTAGTTTATTCTTCTCTCTCTCTCTCTCTCTCTCTCTCTCTCTGACAAAACCAAATAGAATTGTTTTCTTTCTTGGCAAGGAAATTAACAAATCTTTCATAATTAGAGGCTATAAACCAAATAGCATTGTCTATTTAATCTTGAACAGAAAAAAATATAAAAGATTTCAAGCATTCTTACTATGCTGCATACCATGCTCAAAATTGGGACCTATACATTCCACACATTGGGGGATGAACGGAATCAACAATGTATCTAGGCTTTCCTAATAAATAAATGCAGAAGTTATCTGCATCACTCATAGGTTTGCTTACTGTGGTGTATTGGGTTGGCTGGCAGATCTGACTAATTGCTGAAACATCTTTCTTTCATTGATAGGGTCCATTCCTGGAAGAACCAAAAGATATCAGAGAAATGTTCCTAGGTATTATTCACGTCAACAGCTCAAAAGTACCAAGTGGCAGCAAAACCTTGATTTATCTCATCAACCACCCTAAATGGACAGTTAGTCAGGTCTTGAAGGGAAACAAGATAAAGAATAGTTGATACAGAGCGTTCCTGTATTTCAAAAATATGTTACCCACTCCTGCCGTGCTTTAAGCAACGAAAAATTAAATCTTTAGACTACCAAGTACCCCTCCAGATTGGTGGTGAGCGCTAAGAACTTGAAGTTGTCCAGCTTGCCTGATTTACCACACAAGAGGATTAACATCAGAATAAACAATGGAACCAGTATATAATAATACCAACAAACAGTGACTTAGAAAAGCACTCCATGTAAGGCAGAGTAACACAGCGGCTCTATGGCAAGACTGAATAATAGTGCATTTCATATAGAAACTGCAAAAGAAGTGCTTAAACTGAAGCGGTTTCTTCTTTGTTAACCTGTGATTGTAACATATTTCACAGAATGGAAAGACTAAAATACAACCAAAAAATCCTTACCAAAAAAAAAAAAATACAACAAAAAATTCATGTAAGAGTGACCAGTGCTTTATTTCTGAGTTAAACCGTATCCTTCCAAAGTTTGACTCCATAAACCTTTTGTGAAAACCTTAGAAATTACCCGTGAAGAAAAAGACAATAATTCTGCTTTCACATTCCATTGATCTCATAATAATTACTCTGTTTCAAGAATCCCACTTAAACGAAAGAAAGCAATTAGTTCCCATTTGTTGACCAACTGATGGCCGGAACATCGAACATCCTTTGAACTACCAAATTCATTAACATGATTATTACAATCCTCCCATAGAGTCCCAAAGGTCTCCATAAAGATATTTGACGATGGTAGCACATACTGATCAAGTTGACAATACTCACATTAATAGTCATATCAATTCCTTTTCTTGATATAACCCTGAAACTGATATACATAATTAACTGAATAGGAACGATTCTGGATAAACAAATTTACATTGATAGCCCAAAAGCTTAAACTATTAAACAAAGGTAGATTACAAGCATATAAAGCTTAAACTCCAACGACAAGCGATATGGGATGCTTTAACACCCCTGCTTACATGCATACTAGACTGCAAACAACACATGCAATTGATAAAAGAAGACAAGCAAAATAAACCTGAGGCCAAACTTGACTCTGTAATCATGTTAGAAAGTCCAATCCAAAACCATAAACTAATAAATGGAGGAAGACTATGTGCATATAATGCTCATATAAAACCGTAGAGAAACAATGTGAGATAGTGTAATAAATTTCAAGCCGTCAATGGATCATAGAAGCAACTTCTGCCAAAATAGTTTTCAAGTCAGGCACACGCTTCTTCACATTGATCTTAATAATTTCCTCAATACAGATATCTCTTGTATACAGGCGATAAGTTCATTCAAAAGTTAGTAAAAACATGAAGCAAAGTCGAACAGACTCAATTGAAACTACGGCAAGCTCAAATCCATATACCTGAATTTCACTTTTATAAGTATTCCATATTGATCAAAGTCCGAGCCATGCTCATCTGGACAATACCATTGAATAAGTGAGTATGTAATCGTTCCAGCAAATAAAAAATTTATCGTTAAAATCACATACACACCCAATGAAACCTCCCCTGCAACAGCCATCTCTTGGAAATTACAACTAAAAGTTTCGTTTATCTGACTCACAATATTTCTCAAGGTAGGCAGCCAGTATTCCTGCAGAAAGTTTCACATCAGAACTTCTACAGAGAAAATGAACTCATGGGGATGCTGGTAGAAGCAATCCTGTAGTTAACACATGCATCTTGAACAAAACCAATGATAACAGCGCAAACCGGAAAACATAATTATAATAACCAAACAACCGTTACTTATAATGACAAAAGAAAAGGAAAGAAAAACAACACCAATACAATTGAAAAAATAATCACGAGTAACGGTTAAATGCATGAAACAATGTTGCACTTGTCTCTAGTCTTGATGACTAAATGCTCTCAACACTTGTGATTATTCCAAAAATTTTACATAGGCTTATATGGCAAAATGCCAAAAACTTAAGCCCTCCACCTAGTAGCTGCACTTTCAATTTGCTATTGGCTATATATTACATAAGCATACAAAATACCAGGAGACAAACTTCACAGGGAAAATGGAGCTCTCTTCTTTTTTTTCCATTGTATAATCCAGAAGAGCCTGAAGGATCCTCACACTAATAGTCTAATCCATTTTTTTGTACCCATAACTTTCTTCACCAGCATCAATGGAACCAAAAGGTGAATAGCTTCTAGCTGGAATTTCAATCCCCGAAGGAAAATCTATCGAACCAAACAAACTGTTTTCAATATGATATCTACTTTGGATCATGAAACTGTAAGACTTGACCCCCCATTGCTTCTCTTTTCAACTAAACGAGGTTTTCACCCAAAACTACGTTAATTGGAGACTGTAAACAGTAATTGCACAATTTACAGATAAACATCCACAAAAGCACTTTACCCAAAAAAAAAAAACATCCACAAAAGCATAGGCATCATCAGAATTAATGTAGAATATCCATGAAGTATAACGAAATCAAATGGTTCAGGCTTTCCATTTACCCTATCACATGACTTATTATGGCAGAAAATTTGCCTTTCATTTGTTAATACACCCAACGAAGCGAGTAATTGCAAAAACTTAAGATGGCAAATCTTATACTGATATATACGACAATTGGACCAAGTTTTAGCACTAATGAGAAAGAGATCATTGCATTAATTGAGCTACATTGCCTTAATAATAAATGTTACAATACAGTACCAGGACATTATTTTGCATGAAACCTCCTGGATGCATAACTGAATGGAAAACAGCAATTTCTAGTAAGATCATGCTCAAATTTGGCAAATAAATCTACTCATCATATATGCCAACTTGTACGTCCAGATAAAACTGTAGAGGCCATTCATACATAGTGAAGATAAATGTATATACATGCGTGCTACATCATTTCAGCTTTGAGACTAGTAGTTAACCCATCCAGAAACAACTTCAAGCAACAACTAAAGCCCTCACCTTAAGGGCATTTATTTCAGCTAAACATCTTGTCAGTTCCCTTTTATCAGCTTCATGTTTCCTCGCAATTGCCTCTATCTGTAAATTAAGTGAAGTTAAGGCTGAGGTAGCATATGTTTGATACCAATGAAAAAGCAAGAAAGAGCAAGAGTTGCCTGGCGCTGACGATCCTCATATTCTGCCAGTATATTGGGGTTTAGAAAGAGAATTGAATTCGCTTGAGAAATATTATCTTGTATAGCAGCCTCCAGTTCCTCAACAGTAGTTGGCATCTGCACACAAATCCGTTTACCTTCTGAGGAATATATACCAATATTGCCGAGTGAACTGCTTAGTAAATCTAAACCTAAAATGATAGCTTAAGCATTTGGGTGAAATTATAAAAAAAAATATATATTAGAGCAAGGACCAACCTCAAGGAATGCCTTTTCAAGTTCTGGAGTAATCACTGTGACTGATTCTGCCTGCTGCTTGGCAGCACTTAGCTGCCGCCTATGATCTTCTACCTCCTTCTTACCTGATGATAAAGAAAATTGCAAGTTCACCAGAGGTAAGCACATTTAAACTGCAATTGAAATTCTCATCCAACAATTAAACATCTGCAGAGTCCTTGCAAATGAAAGTTTCTGCTGAAATCCTGGAAGCCTGGATTAGCATGATCGGTCAAGGTAAACAGAGCCACTAGCAAAAAAGTGTCACCGCCGTGCCTCAGTGTTGGTCCATATCTACACGAGGTTAAGAATTCTTTTTCAAGAATTCCAGTTTTATATATAGCATTAACATTAACAGAAAACCCTAAATATCTTTCATTTACATCCCCAAGGTATTGAGATAGCAAAAGACCTTCTGTGATCTCTTTTTAATTTTACAAGTTTCTCTTTTATATGTTGTATATAATCTGCTTTATTTTTTTCTGACATGTTCCCAAGATAGCATGACAACATGTTGTTAATACCCTTTCATGTTTAACTCCCATGCAGTGCGCAGGTCTACTACTAGTTTGATAGCGAAAATATATTGAAAAAGTACTTCAATCAAAAGAAATAAAATCACAGAACACTCACAATACTCCAGGTGCAATGATGCTTGCAGCGCAAATTTCTCATGCTCCTTGAGACTGAATTCCATTTCTCTAATCTAAACAAATAGAACAGGAATACAAAGAAGTAAGATTTAAGATGATATTAGCCCAATAAAAAACTATCCATGACAGACTAAAGATGATATTAACCAACAAATTATCCATGCTGTACAAGCCAAAAAGAGAATAGAAAAGGAACTCCTTGAGAGGTCAGACTTGAAAGCCAAAGATGGAAGAGGCACAGTAGTTATGGGAGCTTGAAATATACTAGGAGTCTTCTAAAGATGAAAAGCAAAACCAGCACTATTGAATCACTTCATTTTAGGTCATCCACTATCCCTCCCTTGAGCATGCAAAATGACTGCTGTGAAAATGCACATGAAAAACTAAAAACTTGACTAGTGACCTGCCCAGTTTTTCCTACAAGAATTTAAACAGATCCCTGGCATATAAATCCCCTCCTTTAATTTATAAACAAAAATGTATTCCCTTCGTGGAACTTGTTCTAAATTAATATTACATGATAAATATTCAGGAGCAATACTCAATTAAAACAAAACTGAAAAAACATCGATTGGTACAACACTCTTTTTTGTTACGAGTATCAGTGGATGCAACACTATGAGATGGAAAAATCAGTGCAAGAACTCAATAATCGTTTCAAGGCAGTAGAGATGTATAAGGTTGAGACTCTGATCCTTCAAACTATCTGTTATTGCACTGTCTTGTCACCAAAGTGAGTTGCACTCCAAAATTCCTTGGGAATGGAGACATAATGGAAGAATTCAAGACTGAAACAATTGAATAATGGCTCTCAGGATACCCAAGACAAATTGCCAAAGTTGAGAAAGAACCTCCCGTATTGTTGAGACATATCACAGTGGAGAAATCATTTGAGTGGATTCACCAGATGCTTTGCACAAACAACACTAGTCTACTGGGACAAACTTCCACTTTCTGAGACAATGAGGAGATATTTATTCCAAGTCCTTCCAGCAGAAGGAGATCTCAGGTGGCACATTTGAAAGCCAGAGAGCTCAAGCAGAAAAGAGGCTGGAGGGGTATTAAAGAATTTTCCAATAGCTAGGTAATAAGAATTAACAGGGAAAACTTCACTCTTTAGAGAGATTCAGCTTATCTTCCCCACAGCCTCTAATCATAGCATTAGAAAGGACAAAAAGAAAGAACAAACAGGACTATGTTCGCAATGATTAAGACAGGATACCAATTAACAGAGCGTGAAACAAGAAGGGAAACAAGAATCATGAGGGGAATCAACACGAGAAATGTCATTGAGCATTAAACTCTATAACCATTACCAACATTGAATTGATGGATGAAAGTATCCTGGCCTTTTCCAATGTGTTCCCGTACGCCAAGACCAAACCGGCAAGACACTTACAGAATTCTCGATGAACTTTGATGCAGAAGAGGAATTAAGGCAGGAATAAGAATGAAGCTGCATACGTAAGACAGTAAACCCAACCCAAAAGGAGGAAAAAAGAAAATTCACATCTTTGACTGCTAGAGCTACCTTAGTGATAATTCGAGAAGGATGCTGATCTGATATATTAGAAAAATAAGGAAATATTCTTAGATAAACTGGCCATAGGTTACTATGAATCGTATGAGATTCAAGTGAAATATATATCCTCCAACTTGAAATACCTTCAAATGGTTAATACGACAAGATCTAAGACTGATAAAGATCAATACCTAGTACCTTCTTATACACCATGAAGAACAACTCTGCTAAAGAGCAAACAGATCATAGAAATAAATGGGGATAAGAACACTAGGAGTGCCATATCTTTCGTACGGCGCTCACTTGAGTACTATTAACTTTTTTTTTGCTCACTTGAGTGTCACAAATTTAAAAAATTGATCACTTGAGTACCATCAGCGATTTGTCTCACCAGAAAATCCGACATGGCATTAATTCATCATACATCATCCAACGTGGGGTGCTGGCAAGCTGAAATCAGCAATTGAGAAGGCAAACGGTGTCGTTTACTTATCTTATCGAAGAACCCCAACATTATTTTAAAAAATTGGGGCAAAATTCAATTTTTCTCTTCAAGAATCGTAACCAAAACTCAAACCCCAAATCTTCAAATTGGGGCAAATCAGCTTATCAAATTTGCAATGGGGAGCAGAAGCAGAGAAGCGACTCACAATTGCATCAACAAAGCCAAGATTTGTTGCATAACAAGCACTGATTTTTCCCTCCATGTCGTTGCCTTCATTCATGCATTTACTCTTTGTCAAGTGAGAGAAGATGACAGTGAGGAAGTGAGAGTTCACTCAATAGAGAGTGAGAGAGAGAGAGAGAGAGAGTGTCTGAGTACAGAAGACAAAGCGTGCGCATAAGAGAAGAAAAGCCCTAAGTTTTTAGAGAGAGAGAGCTCACTTCAATTTCACAAAGGAAGCATTGAGAAAGAAAGGGAGAAAAAAAACGTTGTCGTTTGAGGAAGAATGGTTAGAGAGATAGAAAACATCGTCATTGATGTGGGAAAGCATTTAAGGAGAGAGAGAGAGTCCTTTGCTGAAACAACAACATTTATTAATACACTTGCGATGTTAGACAAATATTTCCACATTGAACTTCAATATACTTTTAAAAATTCCATGTCGGAACGAAAAATTAAGTAAAAAATCCACTTAGAACGATTTGCCAGAAATGGCACTCAAATAAACAAGTTTACAACAATGTGGCACTCAAGTGAGCGAAAAAAAAAATTATGGCACTCAAGTAAGCGCCATACGAAAATTATGGCACTCCTAGTGTTCTTATCCCAAAGAAATGAAACTAAAAATAGCTAATGGTCAAGAGGATCCACTTAAGATTGTTGAGAATTACTACTGCAACATGCCATATGACAGACTATTGACATTTTCTTTGGCAGCAAGGAAACAAAATTCCAAGATAAAGTAGGAATAGAAAACACAAGGAAATGGCAATAAGGTCATTCATATCAAGCTCCAGATAACTGTAGTAGCGTTACCATTCTTAAATTATCACACAGGACCCCACTGCGGTTAGCTTCATTTCCATTTGTTCCCATTCAATTCACAGAATGTGAAAGAAAAACATAATGGATTTGTTGTAGGTAAACAAAAGAAACGATGCATCGTATAGCTACTGCATGGTAAGTACCTTTGCATCAAACTCAATAGAAGCCATATGTTTATCGGCAAAACTTCTTTTGTAAGAAAAAGCCTCACCAAGTAATTCCTGCAGAGTGTAAACAGCAAACTAAGAATCTGACATTCCTAAGAAAATGAGACAGGCTAGACGTCAATGTTTTGAGGAAATTCTGGCACAAAACAGCAACAAAATATATTGCACAGTTAATTTTCAAAAGGCAAAAGAAGCACAGAGCTGGAGCTTAAAGGTCACTCTAGACCTTCACACGAAGTGCACATTTGTATCGCTCAGCATTAAATCCAGCAGCCTGCTCAGCAAGCTTTTTCACAATAGTATCCAGGTCATCCTCCTCCAGCAGAGAAGCCAACTTTTTTTTCCTTTGATCTGAAATTGGTTAATGAAACAACCATCAAGATCATGAGCCAAACAAATAACGACGATATATCCTCTTAATAAGGATTTGTTAATTTGAACTTACCAACACGATTTACCATTTCTTGCTTCTTTCTATTGCGATGATTGATAGTATTGACTATCTCCTCCTACAAGATATTAACAGCAAATAGTCTTTCATTAATGGGTCGCAAATAACATCCACCATCAAGTCTATCTGAAATTGGCACTCATATATCAAAAACTACTCCAATTAAGGAAACAATGGCACTTTTTAAAAAAAAATAACAAGTGCCAATGACAAAAACAAACATAAAATGGAAGTTCCATTTCTTTTCTGCATACCCGCTGCTTCCGAAGCTTCGAAGCTTCATCCTCTATCTGTCTTATGTCAGACTGGAGTGGTTTCAGACTCTCCTCTAAATCACTAATACGATCTTCCAGGTCCTTTTTCCTGGATCGCAGCCTTTCTATTTCCCCGGCATCAGAACCTATGCAAATGGTGTGGAGACAAAATTTAGCAAACAGAATTCAACAAAGATAAGATATTGACCTATGAAGGTCTCTAGGATACATACTACACAAGAGAAGACGTGAGCGATCAACTGGCTCCACACTCCCTGAAACATGGTTACCATATCTAGACCTTGACCATCTGTAGTGATTATCTGGAGTCCAAAAATCTAAAATTCCCAACTTTGAAACGTCATCTGCCTTCTGATCAGTTTCTGTTGTTCCAATGTACTGATGAATCAAGAACACAGTGGTTAGGCCAAATAAAAGGGTTCTGTCCATTACTTAAAATTAACTGACTCCCTGCTACTGAGTTATTTTCTTCATAATTCAAAACTGACTGCTGTGGAAGGCTTAAACATACCGAGTATTCCAGACCAAATTGACTGATCATAACCTCCTTGACAGCATCAGGAGCATCAAAGACTTGGTCCAGCCGGGAATAGATGCCAAGTGCACGCAACTGCCCAACATTCACAAATACTGTGAATAAAAGGAATTTCAATTACCTCAACCCATTCGACCAAAAAAAAATTTATCTCAAATCCCCACCCCCAAAAAAAAACAAGCCAAAAAAAGAAAAACGACCCAGAAGAAAAGGAATTTCACATTTCTCAACATTAAACTGGCCTGTCAGTTCATACCTTCTCTGGAATGTGAAGAGGTTCTTTATGACGACCACTTTTACCCACATAATTCAATACAGGAACATCAAATGGCCGGAGATTTTTTACAAGGAAGTCTCGATCCCCAGAATCTTGAGTTATGAAAGACTGAAATCACGTAAGAACATCATCCAATGGGGTGAGAAATTATCGCTGATGGAAGAGAAAAATACCAAATGGAGTGATGAATAAAGAGAGATATAATTAGGGAATGACCATATGGAAATGCAGGGACAGTGATATATGCACATGTGCAGAAGAAATAATAATAGTATAAATCGGGTGCAGAAGAATTACTATAAAAAAGAATGTGTGCTGAAGGAACAGTACTGCAGTATATCTAACATTCTAAAAAGTAACCGACTACAATAAAACGTTGTTAAATTAAATAAAAAAAGTCTCAAATCCAAGCCCCAATTAACTGTGCATACTTATTATCCTAGGAAAGCTATAATGTGTGCATAGCAGCCATACTCCAAATTTGCTATCTAAAAAAAGGATACAATTGTGGAATTCTTGGAACTGCCAATATGCCTCCTGCTCAAAACTTGCAGGGAAACTCACAACTCATTACCTATCGCGCATCCTGAGGCATAATTGTCAAGACAATCCACACGGACTTATGCATATCTCCTCTCCTATATGAATGAGTCTAGGATTTCCATATTGACAGAGTAAAAAATATACAGTCTAGCTACCCAAGGGCGTAATGTAGCATTTCCTTATTCCTGTCCCTTGCTGATTCTCAACTACCCCATAAACAGAGAGAATGCATCAACCTAACAGCTGGCTTTGTAGTCAAATTAGAAATCCAGCCTTGATATGAAGCAATAGCTTCAATAAAGGCTTCATGATGCCAATAGGCTCATGGCAAGCATATGCAATCAAATGGTGCAAAGAACAATTGACTACCTTGTCGTGCAGATTTTCACAATATTCAAGCAACTACTGTGTATAATAGGAGTTTATGCATCACCAGAGTAAAATGTTACTCTAGCCGAATAAAAGGATCGAAGAAGGCCAATTTGGAGGGAATAAGTTAGAAATGAGGATCACAAGTCCATTTAGTGGATAAAACAACTAGACTCTGGATGTTAAGCTCTCTCAGAGACTGAAAAATATAACATTACCATGGCTTAGCAACAAGAGAGCTATGCTACTACCTCAATTTACCAGGTGTCAGTTATGTTCATCAAAGCTTCAAGTGGAACTTAATAGCTGCTTTCCTTTCATGTTTTAATGACATAACGTGGCTCATCATATTTTTCATATCACAAGTTAATCATCTGATAACTAGAGACCTCAGGCCCACCAAATACATCTCCACAATTCAACTAAAAATAAGCATTCCACTGAAAAAATCTGAATTTCATATTCAAGCCAGCTCGGTCCTTGAGAAAGGCAAATCACCAGCCCTTTCAAGTGCCTCACTGCCACATTCTTCAGATAGGCCACCATACACAGGCCAGACATTTAGACTGTACCACAGTAAAGGAGGGCCATGTCAATCAGTCAAAGGAAAGATAACATCTACCAGGTACTATGCCAGTAGATACTGGAACACATGGGCCAAACTTTGCAATGGTTTAAGACATCATGAGTCTTTGATATCAAAAGGCATTTGCTGGTGCAACAGAAGCTGGTCGATAACAAAAAATGTCACTAGGAATGATGACCTAGAAATGAAAACCTACTAGACAAGAATATAATCAAGACTAGCCCAGAGTGGAAAGGAACAAAGTGTCACAAAATAACTTCAAATGATACATTCATCTCATGTACCTTCCACATGTAATACGGGATGTGGCCTTCTAAGTAACTAGCATGGTCCCTGTCTGAAACATTAACCTGATTTCACAGCGTAATAGAGTTAACAGTGAATTGAAGGTAATAACCGTTAGAAGCAAAACTTGAATTAACAGAATTACTTGAGTACCTCAAGTAGCACAGGACCATAAACCTCCTTATTCAATGCAGATCGATGTTCTTGCAGCCATTGATAAGCTTCAAATATCTTCTCAGTTCCAGAATGTTTTAGCGCATATAGAAGTTTGCTCTTTGTACTCTCCATATCCTTCAACCTACAAAAAAAGCAAGTGAAATACCCACATTTTTCCTGATTTAAATAGGGGGCGAAATAGCAATTTTTGGCAGGGTTGAGTGCATGATCATTATACCTGTCTACACAATGATGCAATGACATTTTAAGTTGAACCAAACTTCTTTCCTGCTCTGACTTTTGCTGCCTCATGTTCCTCTCAGAATCTTCTATTTCTAGGATAGAAGCACGTAACTTGCTCTGACAAGAGACAACAAACAAAGTATCAAGAGAAAAGGGATAGACGATGAATAAGGCTTGCAAGTGAATAAAAGTCCAACAGTACTATGAGCTGTAGATGTTTTTTAATAAGATTGGCTATTTAATAAGATTTATGTGACTATGCCATATAAGGACACCATATCATGAGTGTAATTATATTTCCTTCAACAGGCACTCTGGTGTTTTTTTCAATACGCTATTTATTCAAGCTCATTCTTTATAATAATTGATTTCGTTAATGGTTGTTAAGCGTACCACATCTTTTTTGGCATATAAACTCTATAAAAAGAACAGATAAATGCATATTGAATGAAATCCAACTACAATCCCGATAAAGTGTCTCCTTCAAATCATGTAGCAATGGATTGACATCTCTCCCCTACAAAGAGTTCTATATAAGAAAAATCTGCAAGATAAAGACTGTAAGATGACTTGAGAGATTGGAGGCTACACATTTATAACCTCCTCGGCAACACTAGTTCAGAATTAGAGAGAGAGAGAGAGAGAGAGAGAGAGAGAGAGAGAGAGTCCTCTAATCATCTTAATATTCATCCCAGAACCTGCAAATCGGAAAAGGTACTACTATTAAACATCATCACATGCAAGTCAAATAATCATTCCTGATGGCATAGTACATTTGGAGAAATGGTATTAGGACTGTCAGCTTTTATGGAGCTTTGCTGAGAACAATGTCACGAAATTCAATAAAAGATATTGCTCTTAAGGAATTTGGCCACCAACAATTCTGAATTTAGTTTTTCTATCTTACCTTGCTACCCAGGCTTCAGAATAACTCCTTCTCAAGTAGAATTTCACTCAACACAAAAAAATGAAAAACAAAATTTAAGGAATAAGTTATGGCATACAATTTCAGCTGTTGGTGGCTCGTATGAAGTCAAATCTTTAAGTTCTGATTCAGCAGCAGCAAGTTCCTCTTTTGCTCTTAAGATTCTTTGCTGCCGGGATGCTTCTTGCTTCCTCAAATCCTGGATTTCCTTAAACTTTCCCTGTGCTTGCACCTCCTAAAAGCAGGAAAATAAAGTCGGCAATAATTGAAAATTTTTAACTAAGAAAGTGACAATCACTACAAATTTCTTACAAAGGAATACAAATATAGCCACTATACCAATTGGGTTTCCTTCTCCATAATTTCCATGCGTCTCTTGGCATTGTCACTTATGAGACTGCCAACTTTTTTACATTTGGCTTCCAGTGCCACTTTATCCTTCTTTTGTTTCCTATAACCAGTTAATACATCAGCCAACAATTAAGGTTCCAAAACAGGAATGAAACCCAACAAAGCAGGAGGTCAGTTTAAACTTAAATGTCTGACCAAAGAAAAATTATAACTCTAACAGCCGACAAAGAGAAGACGTCAAGCTGCTACTCCTCCAACAATTTTATTATTTGGAGGGAGAGAAACCTGAGGTTATTATCCAGTCTAGAGTCTTATTTTTTTTATGTAAAGAAGAGATGGTTACACGTTTTGAGTAGTTTGTTAGACTTTGTAGACTCTCTCTATATAACTTTCTAGACGGGTGGTACGCCCTTGGTATCTTTCTTAAATTAAATTTTCTATTGCCCTAAAAAGAGATAAAAAAAATTATTTGGCCCATACTCTCACTTCGAAAATCAAAATTACTCATTGACCTAATAAATAGAGCAGCCACGTGATGGAAGTCAATCTTCCTCAGCTGAAAACAACTAAAAATCTCAGTGGAAAGACAAAATCCATACTGTTCGATAAAATCCCAAGAATCGTCATGCAAAATTTTGCAATCAACATGAGCCACGAAACTACAAAATGAGAATGAAAGTGACATGCATAAATACGCCAGTATCTTCTACTTGATTATATTATAATCAAACTTGCACTTGGTAAGATCAAGCACAATAACCAGAAAAATTAGTTTGATTCACATAACATTGGAAATACTATAAAAAAATGCTTGAAAGCATACCACCACAAGACCCTACCATCATATAATCCATCTTCGACAGCTAACCATAGTATATCTCATTCCAATTTCTTTAGCATACTAACATTACGAAATGTCATCAGCACTACAATTTGCATATTTTTGTGACCCATAGTTCTCCTACATTATAAAGATCGAGAATTTTTAAAGAAAATAGATCATGGGCTGTGAGAGCAACAAAGATCATCTCTTGCAGGCAAACACTTTGGAGAAAAGATCTCATAGATAGACCAACTGCTAAAGGTATCCAGAAATAACAATGATGATGTTGCAGAAGCCCAGTGACATCTCAAAGTGCACAATCAACTACTACAATTGCTTAGTACATAAGCAAAGTGGCACCATGGTAATGCCCAACCTGGAAATATATACTAATAGTATTACATAATGTAAGCTTAGGGGAAAATAATACAGGACAGCAATAAAACCATTGATACTTGATATGATTGGGAGGTGAAACACCAACAGGTGCACAAAATGAGTAGCAAACACGAGAATGACTAATTGGATGTATTAAACTTCGAGAAAAGAGAAAAGACTGGATTCGAAATGAATCTTTTCAAGGAAAAGTCGGGTGTCAACGTACTAAGGATAAGATAAGAGAAGCTCGTTTTAGATGGTTCAGTCCCATGAAATGAAGACCTCCCAATGCTCCACTGATGATATGATTATTGGATGGAGCTTGGAGGAGTAAGAAAGATAAAAAAAGTACGTGGAATTTGACAATAAGGAGATATATAGAGCACTTGGATCTTTCAGAAGACTATCCACAGAATTGAGTTAATTGGCGCAAAAGGATTCACATAACAGACTCCACCTAATGACATAATGCCTCTGTTGCTAGTTGCTACAGGTACACGCAACTTCCTACACAAATGTAACAACCAAGGCTTTTCCAACCTAAGTAGGAATAGTTACTTGATCCTCTGTTTCATTGCACAACATTCCAATACACACAAACACATATATCACAAGGTCGTGTAGACAGTGAATACATGTCCATTCTGCTTAAACAGGCATATATACAGATACAAAAAATAGTACAATAGAACATATCCTCCACATCTATTAGGCATTAGCACACTCACAGATCAAGTTACATACTCAATGGGCTCTTTTAAATCATTTAAAGTCTTTGCTGCTTCATTTAATTTGTTCTTTGCATCATTTTCCAGCTCTATAGCCTTCAAATATTCAGCTTTTTTCATGTCATACTTGAGCCATGGCAACTTCTTCTTCATCACCTTAGCCTGCAAATGATCAACAAAAGTATGTAAATAAAGCAAATGAGAACAATATCAACAAAAAATGAACACAAACCTTTTCTAGCAGTGCTTCCCTTCGTCGCACACGCTTAACATCTTTCTCTTGTTCAGCATTAAGGGCTTTCAACTGATCCAGTGTTTCTCCATTTCTCTCAACAGACTAAAACAAAGTGTAAGAATTCAGGAAAGTTTGGTTATTTCTGAAACTTCTCACATCATTGACAGGAGGAAGAAAGAGACAAAGTATAAAACGGACCCGCTCAATAATCTTCAAGTCATGACTCTTCTGAATAAGAGCATCATGCTGGATAGGAAGCTGAGGATCACCAACAGCCTTCTCCGTCTCTTTCAGAAGTTGCACAGGAGTCAACTTGGCAAATTCACAGACCCTGTCTTGCGGCAGAAACTACACACCAACAGCCATGCACCAAAGAAAAGAGGATGGAGTAAACCATCCAAGAAAAGAGATGAGTTGATTATGAAAATTGCAAGTGAGAGATTTAACAAATGAGAATCTGTTTCATAATTCATTCTTGTATTATATGTAAATAAGCTATATGCAAATGACGACAAAAAACATAGAAAGGAGGAAGTTCAAAGAACAAACCACAAACCAACATTTCATATTACCCGTACAAACAATCAAATAATTTAGATGTAGAAGAACTGCATGCATTAAAATATAGAACGATAAAATTATGATACCTCAATAAAAATAGACATAAATTTGCATTTTTAACAAAATCTGCTGTACAAGTTTTACAGGAGCATATAAGCCACAGTCTTCCCGAAAATAGAACAGAGCCAGACAACGGTGATATCATAAAGGAAGGGCAGGTTGGCTGCGAGGATGTCTACACTAAAATAAAAACAATACTCGTAATTCTAGCTTCAAAGAAATTATAATAATCGTCAGAATTTATTTTCAAAAAAGGATTTTGCTCCATCATACAAAGAACGTGAAGAGATAGCCAGACGATCACTCACAATATCTAAAAGGAAAAGCAGGCTGGCTTCAAGGATGTTTACACAAAACGACAAGCAGGATAGGTAAATCTAGTTCAAATAAATTTTACTAAGCATCGGACTCTCACATTGCTTGTCTATGTGGTTCTAATAGGCCTTATATTCATATGGCCTTCCTCCGCCGATCAACTTAAGCTCGGAGGTTGAACTTTCTAAAATGGTACATGAGCCAAGTTTGCCCCACATTTATTTGCGAGTGAGGCTCCCCGTTCGTCAACTTTACATGCAGTTTGCAGCCTGGTTTGCACATGATAAGGAGTGTTTAAGCATCTCACATCACTTGTCTATGAAGTTTCAATAAATCCTTTATTTCTATGGTCTCCCTCCACCTATCAGCTTAATCTTTTGAGTTGGACTTTCTTAACATTGTTCAATATAAGAATTTCATTATCATGCCAAAGAATAAGAAGAGTTATAAATATGATAGCCACATTATGATATCTTAAGACTAAAATCAGTTTGGCTTCAAGGACATTTATGTAGAATCAAGCTAGACTGCAAGTTTAGCTTAAACTAATTTAAAGAAAGCATCAAAATTGGTTTTCAAGACAGCAAGTTTGATTAATTGTGCCAACAGATGTGAAAAGACCGTTTGCTATGCAACAATATTACAAGGGCCAACCTGAAACTTCTCTTTCATCACCTATACCGTGGCACAACTAGCTTCAAAAAATGGGACCTTTGAAAGCTTAGGTTAAAACCTAAGATGCCTAAGCAATTTATTCTTAGATGTAAGACTACTATCTAGTTAGGAATGATTAGTTGTCTCCCTTCTTTTATATAATTCCCCAATTCATCTTGTAATTCGTCATGCATAAACCGTGTTTACTTGGTTTCTTCTATCTCCATTCCACAAAACAATCTAATTACATTAAAAAAAAAAAAAAGGCAAAAGAATGTTAGTCCGAATATAGGCAACCTTAATGCTGAAACCAAACTTACTTGAGTTAAATTGTTGACTTGAATGTTGAATCTTTGTGTAACAGTGAGTATCTCTTTCTTGGGCACCGCTTTGCCTGAAACATGCCATGTATCAGTAAGTAGAGTCTCTCACGCCCCTCCACACAACCCAAAGAAAATGGAAACTGAATAGAAAATTTTGAAACATTGGTTAATGCATCGTGGGAGAGAAAGAGAATCTGCTTTCTAGAAACTCAATTGCAATCAAATTATAGAACTGTCAAATGCAAATTCTACTCAATTTGAAAAGAGAATTACATTTGAAGCAACAGTGCTAGAGAAGGTGCTGCGAACCAGCGACAGTATATCTACTAAGCAAAATGGGTGACGACAGTCAGTCTCATAATGTCAATTTCTACGCCAATAAACCTAGAAAACATATATCTCATAAGACAACTCCACCAGCATTATGCACATATCTGGAATTCTAGTTTCTGTCTACTTGATACAGGCCTCCATATCTCAACTAAACATAATCATCGGGAAATGAAGTGGTAAATGGTGAATGCGGTGATAAACACCTAAATTCCACTTCGTGCCAAGCATTAAATGTCTTACCATTAAACAACCAGTCAGAATTGTTCTGAGTACTAATTTTACGAGTGATGATAATCTGTTCCTCCTCTGTGTCCCCTCTCAAGAAAATTTTAATGTATCCATTTTCCTCTCCGCGCTTCACATATGCTCCAACATTTGTTGCTCTTCCAAGCAGCTGCAGGTAGCATAATTCTGAATAAATTATAGATGCACTTGTGCATGGTGCACCTGCACATCCGCTCGCGTACACACACAGACACTCGCACGCATACACACACACAATATGTAACAAGCTAACAAGTGATCAAGTTCCAAAGATGACTAACCGAAGGGTCGCCTCCAAGACCTAAAGCAATGGCACATACAATAGAACTCTTCCCAGAACCGTTTGGACCAATCACAAGGTTCAATCTCGAGCATGGTTTGCATTTCAAGTAATCAAAAGTCATAAAATTACAAAGTTCAATCTCAACAATATTCCCGGGCAAGTAATCATCTTCTCCCCTGAAAGAAAAGTTCAAAGAACACATTTAAGTCTCTGGAATTGTATAATTTGACATCAACTTAGAAAATGCCAGAAAGCGAATAAAAGGTATCTTTTGGTTTGTAAAAGAGGATGAAGATTAGTAGAAAGACTCCATTCCCATGACTAATTCCAATCATGCATCCAGTCAGCAGACAAAGCTTAGCCCTATCTGAGAAATTTGGCCTGGCCTTATTACAAGAACCTGACATCCCTCTAGAAATGCGTACGTCCCGCTTGGTCAATGTTAATTTTTCTTTGCACAAGCTTAAGCGCCGTGCTGGCCCACTAATCTCCCCTCTGGATGTGCATCCAGGCTTTACCACCCATTTCTTTTCTTTACTTCAGGGCAAGTCAGCCATTGAATCCACTAGCTTAATCTTCAAATAAAAAGCACCTACTCATCCGCCCAATTAACCGATCAAATCACCTATTCTCGTCACTTTCAAACTCTCTGCTTTTCGGATTACGAATTGAGCCGGGGACATCACACCAAACAAAATTCTGCCAGTTAGAAAACATCAGTCCGACTACTTCCGACTTCAGGCGATAGCAGCATCAGTTTCTTCGGTCGATCCCACCATCACCGGTTAAGAAAGAGAAAGGCTCCAGTACTGGTTCCGCGGCGGCAATTCTCGAATGACGGGACTCAGGAGGAAGATGGGACGAACAACGAACAAACGCAAAAAGGCTCCGCAGAGAGAGAGAGAGAGGAGCGAGGGAGAAGGGTGGTGCGGACCTGACGATCCTGGGGCGTTTCGCGGGAGGCTCGGCCATCGGTCGCCGAGAAGCTTAGAGCTCGAGAGGTCGGGGGGCGTCGGTGAAACCCTAGGGCGGAGGGGATGGGGATGCAGATCAAGCCATGGCGATGATATGAGCGAGCCTGCTAGGGTTCCGCCGCGGAGAGACGGCGAAGCATCGGCAGGCGGGGTTGGATGGAATAAGCAAGAATTGGCGCGAAAGGAGACTTTAGAGGACTGATGTGACGTGGAGGTCAAAAACAAGAAGAAATTGCAAAAGTCATCCCCGTGCTATTGGAAAATTCAGTTCTGGTCCCTGGAATACTATTTTGTTGAACTCTAGTCCCAAATTCATATCCGGTCGTGGGGGCGCCTACGTGTATAATTTTTTAGAAAAATTAGACTTTTGGTCCACGTGCTTTTAGGACTGTTCAATTTTAATTCCGGTACCATTGTTTTCGTTACAAAACTAGTCCTCCTGTTCTTTTGCGAAGGAAAATTATTTCCTTCCGTCATATTTATATCCGAGATCTTAATTGGAATGTCGAATTAAAGCCGAGTAGTAACTGGTAGTTTCTATATTTACAAGTTCGCCGATTTAATCAAAAGCCTTATTAAGATAGAATGCCATTGTAAGCAAGTCTTTATAATCAACATGATGTGGGGTTGCCGATGATACTATAATCAGAATATTTCTAATAAAATCTCTAGGCAATACAAGGACTACACTCTTAAAAATGTGAAGACCAAAAGATATAGCCTTTTTTTAGAAACCTACATACGTAGACGCCACGTGTTGATTTGCTAGTACCGACTCGGTATATTCCATCCATACGTAGACGGAAAGTTCAATTTTGTCCTTGAATTGTTGTCATAAGATAAAATGGGGAACCAAATATGTCAGAGATATGGAACAAAGACCCAAACTGAATTAACGTAATAGTTCCAGCACGAGTTTTATTATTTCCCCTAAAGAAAGACTTTTGTTATTCGATGTTTCTATACTCTTTCAGCACAAAAAAGTCACTAATTATTTAATGAATTAATATATAAAGTGAAGTTATAGACTGTAAACAACCATTTGGAAAAAGCTTTCGTAATGTATTTAATTACACTTAATGCTATTCGATGGTTACTTACATTTACTCAACAATGAGCGCATCTTATCGGTCTAATTCTAATTTTGTTTGCCTATTTTAATTCAAAGAAAAATACTCTATCGTGATAGGCATATGATGATATGTAATTAGCGAGTGGTATCTCCTCCTCCTTTGAAGTCTCTCTTTGCAAACATAATGCATGCTTATCGGTGATCTTAAAAGTTAATTTTTTAGACACAAGATTAAATCCGATTGATAACATAAATTTCCTAGGAAGGGTATGATTCCAAAGCCAAAATAGCCAGGCATACAATCAATTTTGTGATCCATTGGATGTCCTTTGCAAAATATAAGGAAGATTGAATGTTCTAGCTGATCAATTATTTGACTGTCTGTAGCCAATGTAGTTGTGGAAACAACGGTAGCAAGTAGATGAAATAGAGGAGAAACTGGAGAGATGGGTGCTTCTGTCCAAGCACTGCCGGATAGTATGTCCTTTATAAACTAATAAAAGGTGCTGTTTCAACATGTACATCTTTCTCAGATGAATTAACACTAAGATTACATTCTCTCTGTCGTGGAATCAATGGAGCCACTGTCACTCTGATTTGTGTAGATTATGGAGGATATACAATGAAGCGGATGACAGGAAAATGCAGACAGAATAGCTTAGCAGATCCAAGCCGGTCGCTATTGTCACCATCTTGCTCCTCTCAAACATCTTCACCAGAAGGATCATGACTATAACATGTCCCACTTTTGTCTTCAGTTCGTCGAGTGAACTGATTTTCATCCACTTAGGGCGCTCCTTCAAGCCAAAAGAAAGAAACATCAAAAATACCTTTTATCTAACCCCAAAAAAAGCTGGAGTTATAAATAGGAAAGCATATGCCCAAATTAAGAAGTTTGTCATTAAGCAAGGCTATTTAGAACAAGGGAAGATTGTCCACAGCTGCACCACCTGCTACAAGTTGATCTGTTGAAGCCTCTTAGACTGACAAGTTTTTTCTGTGTTTAATGCTCTCAGCAAGAGCATGTCAAATGTCTAAATCTTAGCGGCAGCAGCTCAGGACTATGACAAAACATTTTTTTAGTGGTGTATGATACAAGGAAATGCTGATATAGCAGAAGGATGTCCCTGCAGCACCCAAGTTTGAAGCTTACCTTTAGAGCAAACATCCCGAACAAAGAAGAGCCCTTGAGAGCACGATCACCAGAAGGTGGTACATCAGGAGATACATTAGTGATAAATAATCCATACAAGCCCATACCGAATATTAGCATGACAGTTCCAGCCAGATAGACATCTGTATCAGACATATATTATTGGCATCAGCTTGAGATGGGGGGAAAAGAAAAATGGAAGAGGTGGGAAGAATACAGTTCAAGAAACAGAACGTGTGCTTTACTGAGATGGCATAAACATACAATGTTGGTATTTGAAACTTCATTTTTTAAGACATCGCAGCATGATTGCAGGAACCAGTTGTTTTCTTACTCTACTTGCTGGATGGGGATTGATGTACTTGGCCATGATGATTGGAACACAGTACTCAAGATAAATTGCTAATATCAAATTTCGTATCTTTTATCCCATCTGAGGATATATTTAATATGGAGTAGTTTAGCTAAACAGAATGAGACATACAAAGAGATGAAACACGGGTATACATAAAACAACTCTTTTACTACGGACAATTACGGCTCTGCAATTTAATGACCAAATCAGATTATGGATGATACTGAAATGTAAAATCCAAGCATGGACCTAAAGATTGAGGACCTAAAGAAGTTAGAGAATTATAAGAGGACCTAGATGAATGATTTCTGCCATTTCAATGGCCCACACAAAGGAACGATATGGAGCACTTAGAGTTTACAAAAGATTTGATACAAGATTGAGTAAAATGGAGTTAAAAGGATTACACATAACCAAGCCCACCATGTGGTATAAGGCTTAGTTACAGTAGTTGTTGTAATGGCTCACTCAAAGGAAGCTAACCATCGTGCAGCCTCTCCTCTCAAATAGATACGGTGAATGGGAGTCAACTAATTAATATCTCAGATACGAAGTTAATCAAGATCAACTATCCTTAAATTATAGATTACTTGTTGTGGATGATGAACGGGATTTCTGATGTCGAGAGGAACGCATGGAGTAAATCAATGGTATAAATGCCAAAAGTTCAATGAGCTCGCTTGTTCAAGATGATGCTTGTTAAAGGCAGGAGATCAACTTATCTATCAAGTCCTTACCAATGGCTTCAACCAGTTTAAGAACCATCTGTCCAGTGTGAATTCCTTTCACGCAGCTTGACCAGTACACTTTATATGCCTCAACAATGTAAACACTACCCTACACAGATCAGAAGCAGTTATATTCTGCACCGCACTGAGGAGAACAGTATCTTAATTCGAAAAGAAAAAAAGGGATTTTCTCATTAGACAAAACTCAACATGAGACTCGAAACACAAAACAGCTAGAAAAGGAACAAAGCGTGTCCTCCGGGTTCAGACAGCAAGAGATTGTGTTGAAAGGGGTTTGATAAGGCCTCTCTTTAATCAGCAAAACACAAGTTCGGAAGTGAATCAAATAAATCTAGGTCAGAAGAGGGTATGAAATGGATTTATTTAGAGATGCAGTGCTAACAGTTAAGCACCAAATTAATTTGTTTCGAATCCCCAGAAATAACAACAGGAGTTGTGTAGCATACAGCATCTTCAGTTGTTATGTGTTACGTAAGGAAGCCTGATGAGCTGCCAGTAACTTGGTTAATCCTTGGAATACAGATCACGAGCAACTCAGCAATATCTAGAAATGCATCATTCCCTTCACCCCTTTTATTGGTTTGGCGGATAAACTTCCTCCATTAAGTATCTAGTTTGCAGCCTTAGTGATATTCATTTTAGCATAAGATGAAAACTATCGCTGAAAACATGCATTAGGATTTGGTAATTCGTGATTTTAAGGTTCGAAACCTCTAGCTAACATGGGCATTAAAAGTATCAGGAGGGCTTACATTTAGGAAGCACAAAACCGAACCCGCCAATGAACCTCCAATAGCCAAAAGCGCCAAGAAGCGGAAGTCGAAGATCACCTGCTCAGCGAAGGAGGTCTACTCTTTGAACATAGATGCACTAATAAAGGCAATGAACACGAAAGAATACACTGTTCATGAAATCAGAAACAAAGTGCCACATCCAATAAAGCATTACAATCAAGCACAGATCATTACAAGTCCATAGCACAGCAATAGCTTTGGCAGTTGATAACACGTCCTTCAGTTCATCAGGACCCTCGAGTAATTAAGCACATATACTCAGTAAGTAAAACAGGTACTCAAACATTCAAAACCAACAAACCCAAATCACCGAAGCTCTTTCTAATTCAATGTAGCCGAGCAATAAACAAACTTCGTGCAACTGAGGAACGATAATTGATCAAAGAAAGAGCAAACAATCGAGTGAACGGACAAGCTAAAGAACTGGGTCGGTACGACTCACCTTTTCGATGTTCGACTCTGCGGCCAGAACGAAACGGACGAGGGGGCTGCTGTTGGGACTAGGGGGTGCGTACTTGAAGCTCTTGTCCGGTGCTCTGGCGGAAGACAAGACGGCTCCGATCGGGTTCGTGGCCGTGGTCGACGGCGAAGACAGCGGCGACGAATCGGGAGACGTCGATGGCGTGCTGGAGGCGACGGGACGGGGGAGGCAACGTCGTTTGCATGGTCGGCGATGAGCTTGCGCTCGCACGGACAGAGACACGAGTGATGCAGAGACCAAGGAGGAGGAGGAGAAGAGAGCCATCGGACACCGGCACGAACCCTGAGACACACGATCCGGGGAGGAGAGAAAGATATTTTTTTTTTTCAATTATTGGGGCGTGTAACAGTTGAGTAATCAACGGTGGAGATCGCATCAGGAGGCGCGCTGCGCTTTTACCAGCTGCAGTACAACTGCAGATATTTTTATACGCGCCTATCGAAATCAGTTGTAGCCCGTTTCCTTATCCGGTCGTTGAAAAATTCGACTGCTCCCTGTATAAACTTACTAAGGTAGATGATAATATATCTATCAAGTTATTTAAGTTTATACAAAACTTACTAATCACTTCCGAATATTGATAAATGAAACGTTACTTACTAACCAGTAACCACACTAATCTTAGATTATTTTTCTTGCTTAATAATTTAATAGTTAGTACTCCCTCATGGTAAAAGTTATTAAGCATCTTAAAAGTTAACTCAATGAATTCTGAAAGTAGTAATCATATATTTTACTTTTCTTTGTTAAAAGTCACTAACCATTTTGAAAATCAATTCTAAACTTTTTCAAATTTGTTTAATATAGTCCTAAACCTTTTAGTGAAAATACAATCAATTCCTCTTACCTAAGTCTTGCCCGAAATTATTGACTTGACCGTTTAGCGTCATGGACAATTACCCTAAATTGCATTATTTTGCTAATTTTTTCAGTTAGTAACTTTTATTGGAGACCACCAAGACTGACATATCAACATTCATTACATTAAGATGTGAGTTAACTTTAATCTCTTACCAGCTTTTTATATTGGCAACATTTGTTTATACTTCCAAACTACCAAATACTGTAAAAATCTATCAACATACATTTTTGTGGCTTATCAAGGTATCGAAGTTACAGACTTTTATTAAAATTACCAACTTTCATTTGATTGATGTACCAAGCATGATAAAAAGTTAATAAGGGCATATTTTGGCCAAATAGTACCTGATTCTATTTTTTTGTTCTTCGGAACAAAAAAAGAATAGAAATCCGTTTGGTAAATTTTTGTTCCCAAGCACAAATTTGTTCTCAGAATTAGTTTTGGAACAGAATTAAGAATAAAAAAAAATTGATTCTTGATTCTAGGAACAAAAATCAAAAATGGAAAAGAATTTTTTTTTTCTTCTTCTTTCCTAGTATGTGGCTGGTGGCCAGCGAGGGACGGACCCTCACGGCCTAGGCGAGGGCCGCTCTCGCTGGATCTAGCAAGGGCGACAACAAGGGTCCAGCCCTCACCCAGGTTGCAATAGTCCAGCCCTTGCCTGTGGCCAGTGAGGCTCGCAACGCCCTCACCACCGCTAGCAACCTGGCCATGGACAAGGAAGGAGAAGGGAAAAAAAGAAAATAAAAAAATATTATAAAAATTCAAAATATTATTAATAAAAAGAAATTTTGTGCAATTACCAAGCGCATTTCTGTTCTTTTTCTATTACAGGGATAGAAATTTTGGGTAGTTATGTAACGCCTTCAAATGTTTAGAAATTATTTCTGTGAATGAAATTAAAAAATTTATTTATAAGCAGAAATTGTTTCTAGGAACAGAATGCTTATTAAACGCACCCTAAGGACGTAAATGATAACCATTCTATTCCAGAAATCAATTTCTGGCCAAAACTAGATTTTTCTATTTTTATTCCATTGACGAGTTTCTTTGCCAAAACACGCGTTTATAATGACACAAAATTTTTATTCTTGAAATAGAAATTCGTTTGATAACGATATAAAATTTCTTCCTCCCTAGCAGTCGGCGGGCGATGGCCAAAGGCGGCTATCGGTGGCGAGAGGTGGCCGATGTCAAGTGGTGGCGAATGATAATGGGCGACGGCAGAGGACGGTGGCAGGAGAGCAACAGTAGATGGTGGGAGGTGGCCAATGTTGCGCCATGGTGGAGGACTATAGACGACGACTGGCAACGGAGGATGGTGGCAAGAGTGGGTCGGTGTCCACTTTAGGAATAGAAATTTTGGACAGTTATCAAAAGTCTTTAAATGCTTAGAAATTGTTTTTGTAAATAGAATAAAAAAATCATTTTTGAGCAAATTTTTTTTTTAAGAACAGAATGGTTATTAAACGCACCTTAAGTGACTAAATAAGGCATTGGTAAACCACTAAATTACTATCGGCAAATTAATGAAGTAGTTGGTAGTATTATGTTGATACTTTTCTGTACCTATATCAAGTAGAAAGTAACTAAAATTAGTCGATATATAATGAGACGAATGTTGGTACATTAGTCAAATGTTAGTAAGTGAATGAAAGTAATTGGTATCCTGATGTGATGGATGCTGGTATACCAGTGATGATGTGTATATTTGACTTATATTTTGATTATATTCGGTGGTATTTTGGGAAAATATTCGAATAAATAGAGTGGAATTTATTTGTTTTTATGCATTGTGATTAGGTGATGGTGAATGATGTAATCGCGAAGATTTTGGACGTTTTTGAGCTGTTGGTTGGGATTCTGCATGTAAAAGATCTATTTTCCAGATATCCGTGCTCACGGCTTAAGATCGCGCGGATGTAAAGCTGGCGCAGAATTTGAGGACGTGATTTGGCCATTAATTTCCACATTTTCCATATTTGATTGTGGAGGATTTTTGTACTTAAATAGGACTCTTAATTAGGGACATTAGGGAGAAGATTTTTCTTTTTTTTTCTTCTTTCCATGTTGGATAGAATTTCTTTTTCTAGACTTTATTTTTTTTTATTTAATAGGTTGAACGCAAGAGGAGAGGAGACTCCAGAAAATTCAGAAACATATTATTTTCTCTTTTGCACATTTTGTAGCCATGTGTGGCTAACTCCTTTTTAATCTAGCAAAGGATTATCAAAGTTCAAGTTCATTCAAGTTGTGAGATCTAAACTTAATTCTTCTTCTTAATTTCTACAGTATTTATATATTCTCTATTTTATTGTTTACCATTGTTTTGTTGGTTGTTACAATAAGAGCTCATTGTACAATTGACAGGGTGATAATTTGCCAATTGAAATACCCAAACCCGTAATTGTTTAGGTGTTTTAATAATAATGGCAAATAATATCACTTGATTAAAACCAGATTTTCAAGTTGTATTATGAGAATATATAATCTAGCTTGAATAAGTCACGTGTGTGATTTATTGTCTAGGGTTGGGTTTTTCTTATTTTTCGTGCCATTAGTGAATTGAATCCTTAGCGCATGTCGGGGTTATTCGTTAATAAGGGATTAATCATAGGCGTGTGTTTGATTAATCTAATATTAAGGAAAGATTAGGTTGTTAGAAGCGTTTCAACAACCATAACCAGTCTATTGCAGTGTTTGAGATTAATCATTTGATTCAATGATCAACTTCCGAACTTGAATGAGATTACCTTTGCTAGATGTTGCATAATTTGATTTTCTTTAATTTCTGTTTGCTTATTTTATTTAAGTCTATTATGCATACCCCCCCTGGTTTAGTTTCGCTTTTATTATTTACTTGGTTTTCAAAGAATTAACAATTTGTTAGTCTTTATAGATTTGACTCTGCTCACCCTAAGTACAATTTATTTGTGATTTAGAGAGTAGAAATTATTTTTGGTGAATTCGACTACCACCAACCAGTCAAATCAAAGTTGATAATTTCGTATAAAAGTTAGTAATTTCGAGGCCTTGATGATCTATAGAAATAAATGTTTGCATATTATTAAAATAGTTGACAGTCTATTATGTACAATGAAGCTCAATACTTGTCAAAGCTTGTTAGTAAGTTACTAATGTATGACTGAATAAGCAAGTAGACACTTTTTGTTGCGAACGATATTTGACATATACCAATCATATCAGAGCTTTACCAACCCCGTGCTAGGTTTACATATTTAAGCACAAGGAACACACAAAGTTCCCGTCTGCGATACATTACATATACACCTTTATGGCTTCAGATGCAGTACTATAGACAGACAAAGAAATATAGTAAAATAGCACAGCACATATCGAGTGCATTATTTCTTGGCATGACCTTGAAAGTGTTGTAAATAAATGGCTTCGAATTAAAAGAGCAATTAAGTTGGACTTTGAGGCATGATATCACTTTCCTTAAGGATTTATTTGCCCCACAATGTTGTTAATGGTCACGGGCAAAAATCCTCCAGGATACAACAAAGTCTCAAAATAAGAATACTAGATAGCAATTGTAATATTCCTCAAGGATCTCTCTCTAGGAAACAATTGAAAATGATGGTTATAGTTTTTTGAAAGAAGACTTGAAAATTGATATCAATTTCCTTGTTGCAAAAAAAACTGACATTTATAGAAATCGATCTTCAAGAACATAAGCAACTCTTCACAAAAGGTTGCAAAGCTAATAAAGATATTCATTCGGAAGAAGTTGCAAACTGAACAAATGTAACCCTTCGGGAAAGATTGAAAACTGAACAAGTATAATCTCCAAAGGTTATCTTAAAAAGACACATGTAAAATTCGGAATAAAATAAAATAAAATATATATAAATAAAATTATGAATTTTCATAATTTCAAAAATTATTTAATAAACAAAAACAACATTTCAACTAATAAAGATTATTAAGATGACCTTACGAAATAAATAAAAAAAATAAAGGGATTAGTGCTAAGTGCGCCTAATAATTGCGCACCCGCATGTAGGTATTGTGTAGACTAGCACACACTCCATTGTCTTTACTTTAAGGAGCAAGAAGATATTCACAGTTATAAAGTGGCCTACTTTCTCAAAACTTTCCTATGTGGGACAAAGGAAAGAGCATTATTTTGTTTGTTTTACAAACAAACATCCAACAATCCCCCACTTTGTTTGTAAAACAAAGATTTCATGAATAAAAACCTTTAAAAAAAAACATACAGCCAAGATTTCGGTGAGATTAATATACATGCATAAAGGTCTCTTTCGAGTTAAACCTTTACTTAGTGCAAGTATCTCAAAACTCTATCAAAGGGTAGCTCAGCTTTAAACTTGTATTTTTAAATAATAGAATCGGACATACTGCACATATACTAATCTCTTGTTTTAGCGAGAAGTTATATATTACTCCGCATTATTATGGCTTTGTGCTTGATCCTGTTTCATGAGCTCTCTAGAAAGCAACCCATAATTTTCGTAAGAAGCGGCACTACTTCTAAGCTTATATAGGTGAAGTATATATTATGTGTTTCTATTACTATTAACACATTACAAGTTTGTACAATAATTCATTAAGAATTCAATTCATCCTCTAAAACGTAACAGACGATACTAACTTCTCATATTAGGGCTAGCGTTAGTATCAAACAATCACATTCAGTAACTTGTTCTTGCCCATTAAACCTTGTAACTAGTGATGTTCTAGAAAAAAGGTTGGGTTACCATTACTGATGATTTTAATTAAAGGGTTTCAGCCCCATTTCTTTGGAGGTTGTAGTTATCATATGTCTTGGTAAAGCCTTTGTAAAAGGATCAGCTAAATTATTACTTGACCTCATGTAGACAATTGTTATGGTACCATCTTGAATCAATTATCTCACGTACTCGTGTCTTAGATTAATATATCTAGACTTACCATTATAAGTGCTATTATATGCTTTTGTCAAAGTAGTTTGACTATCACAATGAATAGAGATATGAGGCAGAGGACTAGGCCATAATTTGATATCCAACAATAAATTCCTAATCCATTCAGCCTCTTTTCCAGTTGCCACTAACGCAACGAATTCGGATTCTATCGTTGAGTGAGTTATACATGTTTGTTTCTTGCTCGCCCAAGAAACAGCACCTCCGCCGAGTGTGAAAATCCATCCAGAAGTAGAATGTTTATCACCTACATTTGTAATACAACTAGTATCAGTGTATCCTTATAATACAGCTTGATAATTATTATAGAACAAACCTAAATTTTTAGTTCTCTTAAGATAACAAAAAATTCTAGTAATAGCCATCCAATGTTCTATACTTGGATTACTAGTATACTTACTCAACTTGCACACAGAATGAGCAATATCAGGTATAGTACAATGCATCGTATACATTAAAGACCATATAGCACTCGTATATTCAAGTTGTGCTATCACTCTACCAGTATTATAATTTAACTTAATACTAGAATTAAATGGAGTACTTATTTCCTTGAAACCAAGATGTTGAATTTATTTAGCATTTTTTCAACATAATCACATTGGCTCAAAGAATAACCCCCACCATGTTTTTTTAACTTTATTACTTAAAATAGTAGCTACTTCACCTAAATCTTTCATTTTAAACATGGAAGTTAAATACTTCTTAGTCTCAACTATTCCAGTCATATTCGTTCCAAAGATAAGCATATCATCAACATACAAGCACATTAAGACACCATAATCATTAGTGAATTTAGAGTATATACACTTATCAACACTATTGTGGATGAAACCATTAGACAATATGACCGAATTAAATTTTTCATGACACTGTTTAGGAGCTTGCTTAAGCCCATAAAGTGACATCGTCAATCTACATATTTTCCTTTCATTTCCAATAAGAACGAAACTCTTTGCTTGTTCCATGTAAATTTCCTTATTTAAGTCTCCATTCAAGAAAGCAGTCTTGACATCCATTTGATGAACACAAATATCATAAATGGAAGCTATAGCAAAAAGAATTCGAAAAGAAGTTATACGTGCAACAGGAGCATACGTATCAAAATAATCTATTCTTTCCTTTTGTCTATATCCATTTGCCACTAGTCTAGCCTTAAAAGCTTGGATAGAACCATCATAATGCTATTTTCTTCTAAATACCCATTTGCAACCAATAGGCTTGGATCCTTTTGGTAAGTCTACTACTACCCAAGTATTATTGGACATAATTGAGTCCATTTCATCATTTACGGCTTCTTTCCAAAAAGAAGCATCTCTAGAAGACATAATATCAACAAAGTTTTTAGGATCGTCTTCTAAATTTAATACTAAAGGGTATTTATTTACCACGTTATTATCTCTGTCTCCTTCAACAAGGAAAATGTGAGTAATATGATCTGGACCTAAATCCTTAGATTTTCTTGCTCTAGTGCTTTTCCTTAATTCAGTCATGTCTCTAGAATCATTTGTTCTTTTCTCATGAGAATATGCATGAGTTTCTATGGGTTTTGAATTATTTTCAATAATTTTAGAACCCGTAAAACATTTATTCTCAAAGAATTCAGTATCTCTTGATTCCACAATGACATTAGACTCTAAATCAAGAAGTCTATAGGCTTTACTATTTTCAGTATATCCAATGAAAACACTCTTGATAGCTCTAGGACCAAGTTTCATCCTTTTGGAGTCTGGTACTCGGTAATATGCCTAGTACCCCCACACTTTAAGGTACGACATATTCGATTTTCTACCTTTCCATAATCCATAAGGGCTCATGTTATTTCTCTTAGATAGTATTCTATTATGAATATAATATGAGTAAGCAATGCTTCTCCCCAAAGATTAATTGATTACTTTGAATTTGAAAGCATACAATTAACCATTTCTCCGAGAGATCGATTTTTCCTTTCAGCCATACCATTTTGTTGTGGAGTGTATGGTGCGGAAACTTGATGAATAATACCATATTCTTCACAAAATGAAGAAAATTCATTTAAGAATTATTCTCCACCTCTGTCTGAACATAGAACTTTGATTTTCCTTTCCAATTGATTTTCTACTTCAGCTTTATATTTCTCGAACATAGTAAAAGCTTTATCCTTCGACCTCATGCGATAAACATAAAGATATCTACTGCAATCATCCACAAAGATAATAAAATACCTTTTACCACCACGAGTTAGCATGCCATTGAATTCGCATATATCACTGTGCACCAAATCCAATAAATTCGAATTTCTATTGACACCAGGGAATGGTTTCTTTACGAGTTTAGACTTAGCACATATTTCACATTTGTCTAATTCGCCATTAAAATTAATCAAATCTAACTTTTTCATATTTTTTAAATAGCGAAAATTTATGTGCTAATCTATTATGCCATAAAGAAGCAGACTCAATAGTATAAGCAGAAGATACGAAAATATTATTGATACTTAGTTAATACATGTCGTCTTTGGCATAGCCCTTCCCTACAAACTTCCCATTCTTCAACAAGATAACTTTGTTAGATTCAAACAAAATTCGAAAACCCCTTTTACAAAGTAAATCAATTGAAACTAGGTTTTTCCTAATTTCGGGTACATAAAAAACATTAAGAAGAGTAATGTTCTTTCTAGAAGTAAAGTCAAGTTCCACGATACCTTTGCCAGCAACCTTTACAAGAGCATTATTCGCCATCAGGACCTTTTGAACATTTGCGTTGACAGTCTCTTCAAATTGCTTGAACATATCTTTGTCCTTGCACACCTGGACTGTTGCTCCAGAATCTAACCACCAACCAGATTGGACAGCAGTAGAATTGATCTCAGAAGCCATAGCCATCGAGCCATTGATTTCAGCAATGTTCATTTTTGAAAACATGGTTGAAATCATGGCCACATGGTTCTCTTCAACCAAATTTGCATCTGTCTTCACTGTTGGAATGTTCTTGTCCTTTGATATGCTCTTGCGGTGAATGCAATCATTGGCATAGTGTCCTTGTTTGCCACAAACAAAACAACAACCCTTTTTCTTCTTGTGCATCTTCTTAAATGTATGCCCATTCTTTGCTTTAAAATTCTGGCCGATTTTTCTTTTTCTCTCCACAGCATTTACCTTGGAATCATACAAAACAAAATTATCACGTATACGTGACTCTTCCTCAATACGAAGATGTTTCTGTATTTGCTCCAAGGTGAAGTCCTTCGACTTATGCATGAGCCTTTTTCCGTAGTCTTTTCAAGTTGAAGGCAATCTTGCAATAATTGCTCCAATTTGAAAGGTTTTTGGAATTTCAATTTTGAGGGCACGAATTTTGTTAACGAGCACTTGTAATTCGTGGACTTGTTCCAACAAGGGCTTAGTATCAATAAACTTGAAATCAAAATACTTTGCGATCAAATACTTATTGGTACCTTACTCCTCCGCTTTGTATTTGAATTCTAGTGCATTCCAAATTTTTCTAGCCGACTTTATCTCAGTGAATAAGTTATACAATCTATTAGATAGTGTATTTAGAATGTGTCCATGACATAGCAATTTGTCCTCCTCACGTTTCCTCTTTTCCTTGTTAATCCTTTCAATAGTGTCTGCATTTGGCTGTCCTCCCTCAGTAGTAGGCTTTGGATCTCCAATAGGCGCCAATTTTGGATCCGGAATATAGGATATCTTCAGGGCAGTAAGTAGGAACATCATCTTGTCCCTCCGGTGAGCATAGTTGTTCCCATTGAACCGATCCAGTTTGATCATGTCTTGGTTCATGATTTTGATTGTCTCTGACTCCATTGTTAAATAGAAATAAATCCTTAAGATTGTTGAAAATAAATGGCTTCGAATCAAAAGAGCAATCAAATCGGACTTTGAGGCGTGATATCACTTTCTTTAAAGATTTATTTGCCCCACAATGTTGCTAATGGTTACTGGCAAAAATCCTCCAGGATATAACAAAGTCTCAAAATGAGAATACTAGATAGCAATTCTAGTATTTCTCTAGGATCTCTCTCTAGGAAACAATTGAAAATGATGGCGGTAATTTTTTGAAAGAAGACTTGAAAATTGATATTGATTTCCTTGTTGTGAAAAAAACTGATATTTATAGAAATCGATTTTCAAGAACATAGGCAACTCTTAACGAAAGGTTGCAAAGCTAATAAATATATTCCTTCGGAAGAAGTTGCAAACTGAACAAACGCAACCCTTTGGAAAAGATTGAAAACTGAATAAGTATAATCTCTAAAAGTTATCTTGAAAAGACACATGTAAAATTTGGAATAAAATAAAATAAAATATATGTAAATAAAATTCTGAATTTTCATAATTTCGAAAATTATTTAATAAACAAAAATGACATTTCAACTAATAAAGATTAATGAGATGACCTTACGAAATAAAATAAAATAAAATAAAAATAAAGGGATTAGTGCTAAGTGTGCCTAATAATCGCGCACTCGCACGTGGGTATTGTGTAGACTAGCACACACCTCATTGTCTTCACTTTAAGGAGCAAGAAGATATTCACAGTTATAAAGTGGCCCACTTTCTCAAAACTTTCTTATGTAGGATAAAAGAAAGAGCATTATTTTGTTTGTTTTACAAACAAACATCCAACAGAAAGTGCATGCTTGGCCTGATCAAGGGGTTCAAGTTTTCCCCAACAAGGATCAAAAGCCATTTACCTCCGGCCTCGTTGCCTATTTCTCCGCAGCTTTGCCCTCCTGTTTCCGACGGGCAACCACCTTTCGGCAATTCTATCTATAATATCAAAGTATGCCTCCGCCCAAGAATTCTTGATGTGCAAGACAACAGCCGGAACTATGATACCGGCAGTAAATCCAAGGCCAACGCTCAAGTAAAACCACCTATCGATGAACTCATCGTCATCGCCACCATCCTTGGTTGTCCCTTGTTTGTCAGGTTCATTGGCTGGACACGTGACCGCAAAGTCATGGGTTTGCACAGTATGCAGAAGGGTCAAATGTTGTCATCTGTCGTGTGTAAGGAATCTTGCCCGAGAAGTTATTATCAGATAAATTCAGATAACTCAAAAACGACAGCGACGACATGCTTTGAGGGATTGCACCAGAAAGCTTGTTGCTTGAAAGATCAAGCGATGCCAGTTGGCTCATGCCAGAAATGCTTTCAGGAATCTGACCACCAATGCTGCTCCTTGATAAGTTCAGAACGAGCAATCCAGCCAGTTTTGTCATTTCTTCTGGAAGTTCTCCATCTAAATTATTTCCGGAGATGTCTATGCTAGTGACAAGGGAAAGAGTCTTGGTGTACAGTTGGGGCTGGCTTTTCGTGGTCACTACGAAGTTCTCATCATAGTACATGCCTCTGTACTTCCCGTAAAATAGGTCCTCGTTTCTAGCTTGCCCTTCTACCATTGCTTTAAGATATCCAAAGCTTGTAGAAATGTTACCTGTCAAGTTGTTTTCTGCAAGATCCAGCACTTGCACTGAACTTAAACTTGAGAGCTCGTGAGGAATTTCTCCAGAAAATGCATTGGACCTCAAACTTAAAATTCTCAACTTGATGGAACCCTCTGCCATCCATGCAGGTATGGTGCCGTTCATTTGGTTGTTGCCAAGATCTAGTGTTTCTAAGCTCGACAGGACGGGTTCTTGAATGAAGATGGAAGGTCTCCTGAAAGCTTATTTTTGCTCAGGTGCAGTGACTGAAGCTGTTGTAATTGGCCCAAAGATGCAGGTATCAACCCCGATAAAGAATTATTTTGCAGGTCTAGTACCTTTAGGAGCAAGCAGTTCCCTATGCTTGCAGGAATGCTTCCACTCAAATTGTTGTTTGCCAAGTCGATCACCTCAAGCAATTGCATTTCTCCTATAGATTCTGGGATCCGACCTGTTATTTTGTTAGATGAAAGGGAGAGGAAGATCAAATTTGGCATGTATTTGCTTAAATTTTGCGGATTGCCACCTGCAAATTGGTTGTTAGAGAGGTCTAATAATTCAACCTCTGAAAGGGGAAGAGGGAACGGTCCCTGAAAAAGGTTAGAGCTGAGATCAACATCTGCAAAAGGAGCTATTGGCAATGGATTAGGTAATTGGCCCTGCAACTGATTGCGAGACATGTTTAGGAGAGAGAGATTGGAAGAAATATCCCAAAACCAGCTTGGCACAGGCCCTGAAATGCTGGCATTTGAAAAACCAAGATACATGATCTCATTTTGATATCTAAGCCAGGCAGGGAAAGATGGACCAATCTGGCATGATCCCACGCCAAGATTCCGGGCTTGGAACGGGGGCATCCAATCGGCACTGACATTTAAAGTGAAAGAGTTGGACGAGAGATCTAAGATCTTCATTTTGCGTAGACTTGCAAAGTGTTCTTCGGATAGTATACCTGACAAATGATTGAAAGACACATCGAAACTGTCCAACGCAGAAAGCTGTCCCAGTTCAACGGGAAGAGTCCCATTCAATTGGTTCCCACCAAGGCCCAGATTGGTGAGGTTCTTCAGCGTGCTAAGAGAAGAAGGAATTGGCCCTTCAAGAAAGTTATAGTCGAGGGTAAGTTCCTCAAGGTTCTTAAGTTGGCCCAACCAACTTGGCAGATAACCACTTAGCCGATTGTTGCTCAATGTCAAGTACCTCAAATTAGGCAGGGAACTCTGGGAATCACAAGTTTCAGATCCCCTCTGGAAGATTTGCGGCAAGCTACCTGTCAAGTTATTGTTGGATAAATCAAAATTAACTAAACTGCAAAGTGAACCAATGGAGCTCGGTATTCCTCCCCTGACCAGATTGTCAGAAAGGTCAAAATTAGTGAGAGTGGTCATTTTCCCAAGGGAAGTGGGAAGTCTCCCGTGTATTTTGTTAGCAGCCAAATCCACAACTTCTATCCTTATCCATGATCCTTGGAACAACTGAGTGCAACTGGCTGAGAGATTATTGTTTCCAGATAAAATTAGGATTTGCAAATGTGGTAGCTCGCCTAGTCCAAGAGGGATCCTTCCATATAGACCACTGTAACTCATGTCAACACTAACAAGGCTGCTTACATTCACGAGCCATTGAGGGAACTTTGAATCGAAGATGTTGAACCTCAGGTCCAGAACAGCCAGTGAAGTGAAGTTCACCAAACCGGGTGATGATATCAAACCAGATAGGCCACAATTGGACAGATGCAACCCAGACAACGATGGAACCGTTTAATACATTGATCCATTCGGAACTGACCATTGAAAGGTCCACTCCATCAAGTGCAAGATATTTCAGAGAACCAAGACCAGAGATCCACCCGAGATTATTAGCACTTAAGCCAGAAAAGTCAGAAGAAAGATCAAGATACTGCAAATTTGAAGAATTTCCTAGATTTGGACGAATTTCACCACTAAACCCTGCATGTGACAGGTTCAGGTACCACAGGTTCTCCAAAGAACCGACAAATTCAGGAAGTGGAATGCCATCAAATTTATTTGAGCTCAAGTCCAAGCATCTCAAAGACTTGAGTCGCGCTAATGAAGGTGTCTAATTTCTCCACTCAGTTTCCAATAACCGTAGGTACCAGAGTTCGGTCCATATGAGTCGTGAAGATCAATCCTTATTACCCCTCCGGTCCTCTCATCGCAGACTGTTCCTCGCCACCGGCAACAATTGCTACCTTGCCATGAGGATAGGTGATTATCAGGATCTTGAAGGCCATTTTTGAAGTCAATTAGAGCTTCTCTGTCAGACTCTGAGCAATTCCCAGCAGGGATATTGCCATCACAAGGCGATAGCCATGCTAAAATGGAGATAGAGACTAGTATAATACAATGGGATGAATCTCTCTTCATCTTGATCAGAAGATGTAAAACTGGAGGTTGCAGCACAAGGACTAATAACCTGGGACTAGTTTGTTTCAAGTATTCCTCAACAAGACAAGGGGGATCAGCGTCATGAGATGTCCTAAGAAAGTGAAAGAGATGTGGATTGATTGATTCTTTGCGGGTAAAATATTCAGGCACGGAGTTTAAAAAGAGGTTCAATGAGTTGAAAAGCTAACGTCATCTATTGTATTAAATTCATTGTTAGGTTTTGGAGTCAAAGAGACGGCATTCACGGATTCCCGGTCATCCCATTCCTGTATCAATATCAGATCTTTTTATGATATTGTGCCATCTCATACGTTGATCTCGTTTCTCAAGCACTGCATCAAGTCAGCTTTTGAAATTTCTCTTCTTTTTTACTAACAACAACAAAAATGAAAAAAATTTTAAATAAGAACATGAAGTATCCTCACTTTCTCAAATAAAAATCTGAAGTTAATTTTGTTTCAAATAAGGGCTTAAAGTATCCAAATTGTCTCAAATAATGATCTAAAGTGACCAAATCGTCTCAAATAAGAACTTTTGACCTGCCAGCCAACATGTGACTATTCCGGTAGGAGTATTTTAGTAAAAAACAAATCTAAGTATATATTTTTTAAATTTTTTTGATTTTTTTACTTTCCTTTTCTTTTTTCTTTTTTCCTCTTCCCTCCCTTGGCCATTGCCGCACCTCATCGATGGCCGGTGACCTCCGGCCTCAAGCAAGGGTGACCCTTGCCTAAGTATGGCAACCCCCGCTGGGCATTGGCCATGGCCAGAGGAGGGAAGAGGGGAAAAGATAAAGAAAAGAAAAAGAGAAGGAAAAGAAAAAAATTTCAAAAAACAAAAGGATGAAAGTGCCCTTCGGCCGGTTAGGTCAAGACCTTCTTTGAGACTAATACGGCCATTAAAGGCTCTTATTTAAGACAACGATGACACTTCATGCTCTTATTCGAAATAATGTTCACTTTAGGCCCTTATTTTTAATTTTCCCAAAAAGATATCTTTGATGATCACACTTCTTGCAAGAAAAAAAGTGCATCTTGAGCCCAGTATCTTAATTGATGCCAAACATGAATACCTGTAGACTTGAATAGAATAGGGGGAATTGCATTTATCTTTTTGTGGGTTTAAGTCGAGGAAAAGAAAATAACGGGATTTAGAGAATGGTGGGAGTCTGAAACTAATTTGCAATTTTCTTGCGCATGGCTATATAAATTGTCCACACGCCTAATACGAGCACTTTCTTGACTCCTGTCCATGCTCAACGGGTCAAGCAAGTAAAGATTCTCCCTTCCTCAAATTCATCACATCCTTCATTATTACACGGAAGGATTTGGCCAAAAGGCCTTTATGAAGAGGTGACTATAACTCATGTAAATGAAGTCCAAAATGAAGGATATGATGGACTGGAGGAAGGGAGAATGTTTCCTTGCTTGAAGCGTTGAGCATGGACAGGAGTCAAGTAAGTGCTCGTATTAGGCGTGTGGACAATTGGCTAAGAATAACATGTCTTCAAAAGAAAGGCTGAGAAATGAAGGAGATTTGATGAACCTTCTTTCTTTTTTGTTCTTGTTTTTTAACCATGGAAAGGAATGAGGTCGAGGGTAAAAACCTAAAATGGTTGGCACTTCAGTTGCTTCAAAGTTCGAAACCTTCTTTGGTCCAATTTCAATATGCATGGAAGGTTACGATCCAAAAAGCAGGTTGGGTATGATCCAACATACATGGTTTGGTACCAAAATCAGGTTGCCATAACTTATGATAGCTAAAGAAATCCAAGAAAAGACCAGCCACGGCATTTTCGGAAAATTTTCTGCATTCATGAAAGGTCGTGAACCAAAGGTGGTATGCGAAAATAGAAGCTATTTTGCGAGTGCAAAAGGTGATTTATGAACTTTAGCATCAATTATAATACAATTGGCATTTAACTGCGAAAATGAAAAGGTGACTTACGAAACGTGAAGGCATCTTACAAACTCAAAGGTAAGTTACGAACTTTATCTATCATTTACCATACAATAGGTAACATTACTGCAGAAATGAAAAGATCGGAAGGGTAATTTACGAGACCAAGCCTTGAATCAGTTAGAGAGAAAGAAAGAATCGGAGGATTTTTACTTTTTGATATTGTAGTCGAATTTTGTACTTTATCTGTTGAAATTAATATAATTTGACATACACTATATATGATCGAAATCATAGACTAGAATGTTATTTCTTATTTGTGTACCGACACGTGAAGATGTGTTCGCGAACGTATATCCACGCAAAACATGTGGTAGTTTTTTGCCATGCCATTTAGATATAAGCTTCAACTTATTGATTTGTCATTTACCAACTTCGGTCTTACGACTTTAAATTTGATTAATTTAGAAAAAAATCTTGAAATACATTTTTATAGATTAATTTTATTTTAAAATTAAACCATGATGGTAAAATCAATTTAAAATATTTTGTTTCTTTAAATTTGAAAATCGAAAAATCAGAAACAGCTGAAATATCTTGAAAATTTTTTTTGACCGACATATCTATTATATATAGTCAAAGCTAGAGCTTAGAGAATATTTCTTCTAGTATTTTCCATGTGGCACTTCACTTTGCAAGACACATGGCATAATTTGCAACGTGGACCATACCAATAAGCTTTTAGTTTATTCATCTCTCATTTGTAAACTTCTTTCCTTATTAATTTTAAAATACAAGAAATGGATAAATAGTTAAAGACAGAGTAAATCTAGATTTGATCTCTTACTAAGTTTAAACTTGAAAATTTTGCTAAATTAGAGAAAGCATTTATATACTTCTTGACATGTAACATATTGTTAATTAATTTCTTATATATATTCTTCAATATATTATATAATTTGAATTTAAATGATTTAATTATTAATCAAGAAAGATATCATTAATCAAGATAACAATACGATATATTCAATAAAAAGTTATAACGACACATATCCTTAATGGAGAAACTATTGTTGGTTCAAACTTTAACTTTTATTCCATTCAAATAAATCAATTTATTGCATAAGTAATGACAGTAAATAAAGAAATCCACTTAATTTAATATTCCAAAAGTATGGATTAGGACATCACGAGCTTTAATTTTCATAATACATTTTGTCTTTGTTACTGTGACTTACTTACAACATAAAGCATTTGCGTTTTATTAGTTATATTTAGGTTTCTGAATGAATTTATTTCAAAAATCGCTTCCATTATTGTACTCTAAAAATTAACTTTTCAATTATGTTTTACATGCTTAGGAAACATAAAAGAGCCTTTCATGCCCGAATCTCAGGCATCCTCAAATTATGCTATTCTTCTGGAAAGATATCCGTAAAGACATGCCCGCGCAAAGCACGGGGTTAAGTAATGTAGTTAATTCTAAACTAAACAAAAACGGACATCTTATGAATTATTTTATAGCAAAAAGTTTATGTTTTATTTTAATTATATTTATTTGATCTAGAGGGCTAATAGTTGATCAAGAATTAAGTAAAATGAGACAAAGAAACTTTAATAAAATAAGTAGGAATAACGTGGAAGCTTTTAGCATAGGGTTAATATAACGAAAAACCCTAGATCGGTACATCGGTGATAAATTTATCACAAACTAAATTTTTAACTACCAAAAACTCCAAAATCGTAAACCTATGACAAATTTACCATCCGTTAGTTTCTGTTAAATTGGATTAATATCATGAAAACCCAAATCCGGTACATCTGCTAATTGCCACGTGTCATCCGACTTAACAATTTGACTGTAAAGTTTAACAAAAACCAACGAAGGACCAATTCGTCGCATGTGTACCAGTTTGAAGTTTTTTGTGGTAAAAATATTAGTTTGCGGTAAATTTATCACAGGTGTACCGGTTTGGAGTTTTTCGTTGTATTAAACATTGTATATCTAGTAATTTAGCTTTGCCTGTACAACAACGCAAAGATATAAAATGATAATTTCCTTTTTACTACCTAATTTTCTCTCATGATGATAGTAAATTCCTAACGTTTTGGTAAGTTCTGTGCTCTTGGGATCGTAACTTTCTTTCGCTGTTTATAATTTTTCTCAACACCGATAAAAATTTTCCTTATTTTCTCGTGAGTTCTGATGTCATATTGTGCGTTGTATTACACGTAACTTTCCTATGAAGTTCATAAGTTCCGTTTGTGAACTGCCTCAGCGATCGTAAGTTCCCTTTGTTCATTGTAAAGTTCTTCCATTGGTTACTAACTTACTAAAGACTTAATTACGATCACTGAAATATAAGAAGTAATCTATTGTTACTAACTTACTAAAGGCTAAATTACTATTGTAGTTTCATAAAACTGTCAGGCAATTTATTAACAAGTTACAGGTTAAATAAGTGGCCAGTCAGAGGTGAGTTACTAATAGGTTTGAAATTTAATAAAGCTTCACATGAATTTCTGGCACGGAATAATGTTCCGCATTTTCATGCACGGAACCCTTAAAAATCTGCTTGTTTTGTTCTTATTCATGTAGCCCTTCTTGGGCTTTGTGGTTTGAGGGCCTTTAACGGACGAGGCCAAATGTAGAACCGCTTGAAAATGCGCCTATAGTTCCAACAACTAATGTCCAGAACCAGACATTATAAATTGCCTTGGACGGCTTTCTTCATCAAAAGATGCTCCAAGAGCAAAAGATACTCCAGGTGTGGCCAAGACTAGTCATCTAGAAACGACAGAAGCAATGAGTTTCTTAGCTTCTCTGGTGCATCTACATAACAATCCAACTGCCAAGAAAGTCTGCTTTAAGTGCACCATTCTGTGAAGCTTTCCTAGAGAGGTCACAGACCAGTGCCATAGATCAGAGACAGAGAAAGAGAGATATGAAGGTGGTGTGTGTGACAGGAGCATCCGGGTATATAGCATCATGGTTGGTGAAACTCCTGCTCCAAAGTGGCTACACTGTCAAAGCGACTGTCCGTGATCCGAGTCAGTTCGAGACCCTTGATTACATTTGCACATGACATCGTTTGTGGCTTCATCATTCCAAATCATTGCAAGATGTTGTTCTAATAGTACATGTACCAGGTGATGCAAAGAGGACTGGGCATCTGCTTGCTCTAGATGGAGCCAAGGAGAGACTTCATCTTTACAAGGCAGACTTACTGGAAAAAGGATCTTTTGAATCTGTTGTTGATGGTTGTGATGGTGTCTTCCACACTGCATCACCTGTGCTTCTCAGCCCAAAAGATCCCAAGGTTCTTTTGCTCTCACAAAGGCTTGTGTCATGGTCTCTCAAATGTTCTTTTTTCCTTCGTTTCTTTGGAAACACAGCTTACAAATTGTGTTGCCAAAGCAGTGGTTTTGTATATTGTGTATTGTCGTGGCCATAGCAATTAAATGCAGGAGTTGTGACAGTCTAGGTATAGAGGACGAAGTAGGAGCCAATTTCAAACTGTTAGCATGAAATAAAGGGCAAAAAAGAACAGAGAAGGTTTCTGCCAGGGCAACACATCTAAGTCTTTAGCACAATGCATTTATCCATATCGCAGTTTCTCCATCTCTGTATATGCTCGACTTCAATAAGTTCAGTAGTTCATACTTGTCTTTCCATGTCTCAGGTGGAGCTGATAGATCCTGCAGTGAAGGGAACAATTAATGTTCTTTCTTCTTGTGCCAAAGTCCCAACAATCAAGAGAGTAGTGATAACATCTTCTATAGTTTCAGTTGCATTCAATGGAAAGTCTTTGACTTCCGATGTGACAGTAGATGAGACTTGGTTTTCTGATCCCGTCTTCTGTGAGAAATCAAAGGTAATTATACATGATATTCTAAATTCAACTAAGTCATCAGAACATGCTGTTTTTCACCTTTCTTGTATCATCAAATAATTCTTAGAAAATGTCAGAAATGCAGAACATTTTCATTTTTGTTTGTACTTGGATGAACTGCCTAAAAAAAATTTACTCAGATATAAACCTTGGATCTGTTACAAGTTCTTCCTAGTAACTTTAAACCATCACAGAGGAGCTAGCACGCATCAACTACTCAAATTTGTGTCATTGTGCACTTCTTGCTTTTCTGTTTCAGCTTTGGTATCCAGTTTCGAAAACCTTGGCAGAAGAGGCAGCGTGGAAATTTGCAAGAGAGAAGGGGATCGATTTGGTCACGATGCATCCTGGGTTTGTCATTGGTCCCCTACTACAGTCTTCGCTTAATCTCAGCGCAGAAATGTTTCTCAACCTCATCAATGGTAGTCTCAAGCAACTGACAAATTTATTACATTGTTTATTCTGATGAGACTAGGATTCTTACAATTAAAGTTGTTCCCATTAAATGGTACTTTGTACACGATTTGTCCCTAATAATCTGTCCACAACTTAACAAGCAAATGTCAAGAGGAAATATATGTTGATTCATTTTATGATGTGTGATGGAACGTATTAAACTAATACAAATGGCAATAGATGTGATGGAACTTGATTCAATGAAATACACAAATTTATTGGAACCATCTTTATGACACTAGGAGACTTAGAAGTGAAGTTGCTCCCATTTGATGCTGAGATAATTGGTGCAGGAACTCAAACTTTTCCTGACACTATCTACAGATTTGTTGATGTAAGAGACGTTGCACATGCACACATTCAAGCTTTCGAATCTCCTTCTGCTAACGGCAGATATTGTCTTGTTCACAAAGTCGTGCATTCTCTTGATGCTTTGAAGATCTTGCGAGAGCTATGTCCGGCTCTACACCTTCCTGAGAAGTAAGATTTGCTCATTAGATGTCCGGTTATGATATTCTTCTAGTGTACTAAACTTGTCTGCTAAAAAATTCCTGGCCATCTTCCTCATCATTGATCCCTATCCCTCACGATTTGAATGACATCAAAAAATCTAATTTCAACACTCTCAAATTTTTGTAGCATCAAGTATAAAAATTTAAGGAGTAATGTCAGGAAGTCTGCGCAGAATACCAAATGATAGTCTCAAAACATTTCATGTTTTCTGTATTTTGTGCAAAAGACTATAACAAGACGACTCACATTTGGCTTTGCTAAAAGCAGAAGTGAAGATGAAGAGCCTTCCGTGCCAACCTATAACATATCAAATGAGAAAGCCAGAAGTCTGGGCATCAGCTTCACTCCTTTGGAGGTGAGTTTTAAGGACACTGTGGAGAGCTTGAAAGAGAAGGGTTTCTTCAAGGACTGATGCTACAACAGGCGACTAAAAGAATAAAAACTATGCCAAAGTCGACTAGATGGGCATTTTCTGCCGCAACACACTTATATCGGAGTTTTCTTCGGGGTGATCTGAAGTTTTCAAATTTCTCCAGAATTTCTACGATGCCACCTGAAGCTTACAGATGCAGCTATTGTCATTGTCAGACGAATGTTTGACTGTTATCTGTATTGAGTAGCTTGAAACCCAGCGGCAATCCAAGAAGTTTAAATTTACATGGTAGTGAAACTCAAGCCTCGTGTGTCAAAGGGATAAAAGTGAAAATGGCAATAAAGAGAATGGGTCTAATAACCAAAAGTCTACGTGTAGCAAAGGTACAACCGATGCAGTCAATTCCAGTAAACAGGAAGCTGTTATGGCCTGCTATCCGAGTGCCAAATGCCAATCCAATTGAGCAACCGGCACCACAGCATACACCTTTCCTTCCTCGTTCTAGAAAACAGCGAGCAGGGAGATCTTCTCAAGTCTCTTCGCAGGCTTGTAGCCTCTCAATAATGACAACATTATGGCGAGCCGAATAAAATGGCTAGAGTGCGGTGGTCGTAAACAAGGTAAGTTTCATACGCATATCCTAAAGTCAAAGAAAAACTGAAGGATGTTTCCCTGGATCAAAGGAAGAGATGTTGAACTTTTTAAATTTCCATCACCTCTCTCGGTGGGGAAATTGCTGAGGCATAAGTGCTCAACTTCCACGAGCTATCCCATTTCACCGCAAGTCTTTCCCAAACCCTACAGTAGATTACCACTTATTTTTAGATTTTCAAGTTGGCGGAACTATTTGTAAATCATCGATAACATAATATTTCTACCATCCACAAACCTGATAGAAGATTACCATAAAACTTTAAATTTTACAAGAGGGACGTAGCTATTTGTAAATTACCAATGAAATAGAATATTACCAACCAAAAATCCAATAGCAGATTTACCGCTTGGAAAAGCAATCAGCGTGGTGTGGTTGGATTCACAACAAAAGCAATATACTTAGTTCGGGTTACATGAGACAACTAGGGAAAGAGGAAGAGAAACAAACTAAAGAGATGTTTATTCTAAGCCAAATGACACATTTGAGATATGGAGAAATTTCACACATCCAAAAAGATTCGGATACTTGAAGAACATAAATCATAGATCGGCTCCTATGGCCGCATGGTACGCAAAGTTACTCGCCATATATGAAGTGTGCATGATTCATGGTTTTTTTTGCCTGTATACTCTTCAGGGATCCCACTATTTTTCTCTATGTTACTTTTAAATCATATCTCAAATTTGAGTCCGTGTACAAAATCTGACCCAACACACAAATCACGTAATAAATCGAGGGATTGTTTTATGTTGGAGTGTGTGTGTGTGTGTGTGTGTGTGTATATTCAAGTTTGACCTGTTTGACTGAATATCATCAGACTCCTCTGAAGAGCGTGTAGTGTACGTCCCTTTGTTAGCCGCACAATAAAGGTGTTCATATCCATATGTATTGGTTGTTGCAGTTCAGAGCAGCACTTGTGGGTTCTATTTAGTTACTCCTTTCAAGCCTCAAAAGAGGGACTCTTATTTGTCGCCCACGAACAACATCAAAGAGAATCTTACATCCAATTGACATCGTGTTCAAACTGTGAGGTAATTGTCAATGATTTGTTTTATCGAGCAATTACGTGAGACTAAACATAGTGGTTTTGGGTGTAAATTTGTTAGAAATAATAGAATTGATTTTGGTGCAGTTCTCAAGAGCCTGTATCGTAGAACATGGGAAATGCTTCAGTGTTGAAGTCGGTAATATTTCCACGTTGGAGCAGTGGTATTACAGTTTTGACAGGAAAATGTCCAGCTTGCATCTTGAAGACAAGAAGTGTTTCCAATTGGAATTTGCTTCTTAAACCGACTTCATTGAATGACCTGACTCAAAGTTGGACTCCTCTTAGTGTGTAGATTACTGTGAAGCAAACACCTAGTCAAAGTTTGATTCTTCTTTGGCAGTAATTGTGGTGTAGCTCTAATATATATGCGTACGCTAAGTAGAGTTTCATGTAGAGAGAGAAAAGATAAACTTGTAGAGTTCAGCTTAGAGAGAAAAAGCTTGTGTTGTTTAGCTTGTAAGAAAGGTGTGTTCTCCGTGTAAGCCAATGCGAAAGGCATTTTGAACATAGTTCTCTCTCCTTTTGTGCATTTGTGTGCTCTTTTTACCAAAATCTTCAAAGTTTCTATATCCTTTTGGTTTCATCAAAATTAGGACTGGAAAACATTCGAGCATGTGAGTGTTATAGCTCTCCAATTTTTCGAATGATTGGTGGATTGTATGATGGTGGCTATCTCTCCATGAAGTAGGTACTAACAATTGAACCAAACCATGTAAATTTCTCGTTTTCATTTGTTTGTCTGGTGATTTCACATTGAACCGCGTTACTATTAGAACGTATACAATGCTTTGTAAGGGATTTTAAGTTTCTCCTAGTTTTTGCTGGAGTAGCGAGGGGCTTCCTAGTTACTTTAAATTTTTGCTGGACCTTAAAGAAAAGTTGTAATCCGAGTGAACTGAATTTCTTATAAGCAGCAGAAGACATTTCTTTCGTCTTAGCCCTCTTCTGATAGCTCACCTTTTCTTTATAAACAATCGTACCGCTCATCTTTTCCGTTGTTATAGAGATAAAAGCCAGTCCATGAAAGAGACTTGCCTTGAGTTGGTCAAGAAAGAGTAGGTGGCCATTGTCCCATTCAAATTTTTCTAGAAACAAATTAAATCAACGAGTGAAAGTCAATGCCTCACACAAGCCGGTCAAATAAATGATCTTGACAAGGTGCAGAGGTTGAATATCTCCTGAACGTAATAAAAGAGAATTCCAACTTATAAATGTATTGCACTCAGTAACCCTCTCATCCCCAGTTCCAAGGAGAAAACAGGAGCAGAGATGAGTGCAGCAGAGAAGGCGGTGTGTAACTGGAGCGGCCGGTTACATTGCCTCCTGGCTTGTCAAGTTGTTGCTTCAGCGTGGATATACGGTCAAAGCAACTGTACGCAATCCCAGTAAGTTTTTATCTTGTTCGCGCTCCATTGTTCACAAATTGGATTTTTAATCTTTGGTTTGTCCATTTTAGTAGTAGAATGGTTTACTCTTTGTTAGTTGAAGCTTGAAACATTCGAGAAAATACGGAAGTTCTACTAAAATCTGTTACTCAGTTATGATGAAAACTATTCTCTTATAATATATCTTAACTTTGCAATTAACTCATATATACATGTGTAATTGTTTGTAAGTGTGTGTGCATGCCTGTATGTATACCTTATGCTTCAGGGTACATACAATTCAATAGCATCCAGAGTCACTAGCTAAAGATATGAAGCTCTTGTAATATCTGATTCCATTGGCTTAACTATCCAAGTTTGGTTTAATACACAATCATATGCTACCTCTATAGTAAGATCCAATGCATAGCGTACATTATAAATTTATATTTGTGGTCTTCTTATCTATTGACAACATTTCTTGTTATGTGACTGAAAGCTCCCAGAGTTTTAATCTATTAAATCAAGTTCTCCTTTCTGCAACGCATAAACAGATGATCCAAAGAAGACACAGCACCTTCTGGAACTTGAAGGGGCTAAGGAGGGACTGCATATATTCGAAGGAGAATTGCAGGAAGAAGGGTCTTTTGACCTCAATAGTTGACAGGTGTGAAGCTGTTTTTCATACAGCATCACCGGTTTTTCTCTCAGCTTCCAAGCCTGAGGTATCGGTATATTGCAATTGTCTGTCATGATTTTTTGTATTTGTTAAATGTGAAGTGTCACATTTTTCAAATTCCAGTTCTTTTTCCCTGGTCTTCTGGTGCAGTTCATCAGATGACACATGATCTAATATTTCTTGGATGATAAGACAAAACTGTTCTAATCAGATTCCATTCCTTACACATTGCAGGCTGAAATAGTCGATCCTGCAGTTAAAGGTACCCTAAATGTTCTCAGATCATGTGCAAAGGTCCCTTCTATCGAGAGAGTGGTTTTGACGTCCTCCATGGCTGCGGTTGTCTGCAATGGGAAGCCTCTGACCTCTGATGTGGTAGTTGATGAGACATGGTTCTCAGTTCTGGCATTTTGTAAGGAATCAAAGGTGTGTAATTGAGCTAGCTTATGATGTCACGCTCCGAATCCCACGGCATACAACATCCCTACCTTGATCGATAAACTGCGACGTCCCAGGAAGAGTCGCCGATCCACACCCAAACAGAGATCAAGCACAAGCGGAAGTATTAAATAAACAACCCAGACAACTATAATTATGAGCCAAGAATAGCTATGCACCACTGCAAAAAATAATTATACATTGATATTACTATTTAAAAAAAACCATTTGCACAATATTTACAAGTACCACAAAAGAAACACAAACGATCGGCAGCTGCCTGGTCAAAAAAGGATAAGCGGCTAGGGAGGTCAGGTTAAAACTCGGGGAGAGGGTTACAGTCCAAAAAGTAGTGGCCCTCACTACTGGTTAAGGACACTGGGCAACCCTAAAGCTTCCAGTCAGGGTTGGATGAATCGACAGTATCATCTGATATCTCATCACTAGTATACTCTTCATCCAAGTCGAGCTCTTCAACCTCTTTATCTTCCTCAACGTCCTGCTCTATAATTTCGGGCTCATCCTCCTCTTCATCCATCGGATCGGGTTCCTCCGCTAGTACATTGGGCTCCTTGTCCATCTCCTTGTCCTGCATCATCTACTCGGGTATGACCTCAGGGTCAATTACCTCGCCATCAGTTATAACCGGTTGCATCAACCCCGCACCCTCAATCGGGACATCAAAGGTCCTGAAGGGCTTTCCCTCATTTTCATTGGCATCCTGGTGGCACCATGCCACGTACTCTTGCTTCTGGTAAAAATACCCGCCTATATTCACAATTAGTTCTGATCGATACCTCACAAAAGCTTTCCCATTTCCTGAGAGGTAGGTACTGGTATAATATCGGATCTACAGAGGGATCCCAAAAAGCGACGGTGGTCTCTCCATCTTCACGGCTGGGGGTCTGAAAAGTTTCGGTTTACACAACCGTGAGACGAATCTCAGCAAGTTCAACCCCTAAACCTAACTAAGCTAGCATGCAATCTCCTGACCGAAAAGAGACACTCAAAATCGCAATACAACAATAATTACATAACCATTGACCCTGCAAGTTAGACAATTCAATATATATAATCACGGCACATACATGGCACGCATAGTCACACGTATGCCAAGTATATATTCATGTACCGAGTCTCACACACTCGCATGCTAATCAATGCATGTTTATGCATGCAAATGTCGTTGACATGTCATGCGTATATCTCCGGCCCACTGGCTCACATTGGCAATTGCCCAATTTATTAATATTTATTACGACTCGAGTCATCAACTTTTACGGCCTGGTGCGTCTAGCCTGCTTCAAAGTGCATGAGGCGCAGCACCGATCTGGCATAGTGTCTCTAGCCTACTTCAAAGTGCATGAGGCGCAATACTAACCACCTTACGAACTAGAGCCTGCTTCAAATTGCATGAGGATGGTCGTCTTCCGGATATACCGGGCATCGTCATGCTTCAAAGTGCATGAGGACGATATCGACCCGAAGGTCCTTAGGTAATCACACAACTCATTATTATCTGAACCTAGCGTAAACGCTTCAAGGTATTTTAAGTGATCATATGCTCATGGCAGACACGTATTCTCGTACAATCTCACCACATGCCACATTCTAGGCATACACAATGCGTGTCCATGTTATGCAGTATAATGCACCACGAGCAATAACATAATTCGAACACTTAATATCATAGCGCGTGCTTAATTGGCCAATTAATATCGTGTGGCCTAATATGCGATTCACAATTCAATAAATTAATTCCAAGCCGATCATTGGTCAATCGCACTCCACTTTAATTGGCCACACCACATGCGATATAATAGTACACAACCAATAACCATTGAGCACACATTAAGCACAATCAGCTAATCCGGACATACCCGGCTATGTCACCAATGGGCTCCTATATTGGCCAATTGATTCAATTGATTCAATTAATCTCCCCAATTAAATTCTCATCAGTCCACTAAATTTTTCCCGATAATACTTTCCACTAATCCGTACTCTAATTTTTCCCTGCCAGTACTAATATTTCTAAACCAGTCCAGAAATTTGCACTAACAGTCCTAATCTGGGTTTAAGAATTTTACTCATTTAATCCAAAGTTACGACGACAAGGAACAGCGACTGATCACTGGTGAACAGTGAAATTGGCGGCGGCATTCCGGGCGACGGCGTACGGACGACACTGTACGGACATCGTACTGATGGCGGTGAACAATGTCATACGGACGTCAGGGATGTCACTGTGGTAGCGGCTTGGCCAAACGAGCTTCGGCGCGGTGGTGGTGGGTCTCCGGCACGGCGACAGTACTAAACCGGGAGAGAAAAAGGGAGAGAAAAAGAGAGAAAGGGAGAGAGAAAGAGGTCGGGTGAGGCTGAGGCTGAGGCGGGGGACTGTGGCGGTCGACGGTGAGGCACGGTGGCCGGCGGCGGTGCTCCGGTGGCCGGTGACTTGCTTCGGCAAGGCTTGGCGAGAGAGAAAAAAGGAGAGAAAGAGAGAGAGGTGATTGGGGGAGTGTTTTGGCCGAGAGAGAGAGAGTGAGGAGAGAGAAATCCAGTCCAACATGGTCAAACAATGAAGATTAGAGGTGCCAAGTGTCGCCAATCCGCAAAAATGACTAAAATGCCAATAATCTAAAGGTTCTAATTCATTCCTATCCAAAATTTCAAGGACAAAATGGTCTTTGGCCCACATTATTGATGCTTATCCAAAAATAATTAATACCTTAATTAATTCCCCAAAATTCGAAGCCAAAAATAGCCCAGGGGTAAAACCGTCATTTTTCTGGTCCCGGGTTGAAGTTCCATTTTTCGCCCGTACTAACCCTCCATGTGTGTGGCCAACATAATGTGGTGTCAGAATCACGAAATTCATCGCGCAAGCCCCTGAAAATCTACGTCGAAGTTTGAAGGGCAAAAACATTAATTTTTTTCAATTTTTGTCGAAATTCCAATTTTTACTCATACCAACTCCAAATGCACGTGGCTAGCATAATATGACGTCAGATTCCCAAAAATAGTCTCTTAAGCCTTCGAAAATCGATATCGAAATCCGGACCCAATTCCGTGAACAAAACTCGCTAAATCTTCAATTTCAGGGTCTCTCACTAATGGACGGCTATTTAGAGGTTACGCGTATCGACCTAGGGCTATCCATATTGTGATGATCTCGATCATTGAGAGAATGAGAAATTATCACTAGTTCCAAAGGTCACGATCGTTCGGTTCGAGTTCAGGACTAGTTGGCCACGTGTACTTTCGGTCTTGCAGAATCACCCGCGTCCCTATTGTACATCGTAGGCCTTGACCAAACCCAATCCATTACTCTTTCCTAAAACTGGCCCACGTTGGCCCAAAATATTTCCTCAGCGTCTCTCGTGATCAATGTCCATTTCGTGACAGGGTCCTCGGTCCACGTACCGTTTTCTAGTTAGCCATACTTTATTGGTTAGTATCCCGAGAGTGATCAGTTTTGGGCGAGACTTACTAAAATGAAATGTGAAGCAATATCAGTTTTATTGATCCCGGAATTACATGAAATTCGGGTTGTTACATATGACAGTCGGATCTCTTTTGCTTGGTCTGTGATGCCCCATCAACTCGATGAATTTTTCCAATGAAAAATTTTCAATAGATTTGATTTTGATTGGTAATGGAGCATAATTCATGTTAATTTAATCGAATACTGAGGCTGAACATGTTCAGTCCTGGCTTAATATTGTTGGCCCAGCAGTTAAGAGACATTGTCTTCCTTGCCTTAATGGTTTTTCATCGACCTATCTGATTATTTCCTCAACCTTTAAGCATGCCCGTTTGTTTGCCCATTTTTGACCAATGTTTATACTAGTTGGGTGCTTCGCCACAGAGAATACCTCTATATGACCATTAAATTTATGGGATGGACCCCTTTTGACGAATTACTTCTCTAGTCCTTCTCATCCATTGACTTCGAAATGTCTAACAAGGCAGAGCAAATTCTGTGTCATGTTGATGTCAATCACACCCATCAGTGGTGTGAGCTCACTCATCGCCTAACTTTGGTTTAATTATTTTTAGCTTTGGTATGTGCTATCTAAAACCTTAGCGGAGAAGGCAACTTGGGATTTTGCAAGAGAGAATAAAATGGACTTGGTCGCGATAAACCCTGGACATGTGATTGGCCCTCTCTTGCAGCCTACTGTCAATCTCTCTGTGGAGACGATACTGAACCTCGTCAATGGTATTACTTAAATTTAATGCTTGACATGTCTACCATGTTGTTTTCCATGAATGGAAATATCTTCCAACACATACTATTATCCTTGTGTCAGCATTGTGGTTCTCATCTGTTGTCTGATATTGACGGTTCATTTGTATGCAAAAATGATTAAGGACTTTTCACCAAATTTTCTCTGTGAGATAGAGACCCAACTGCACATGGAAACTCATTTTCCTACCAAAGTGCACTTTGCTGTTGTGTTGTGACTACAAAGAGAATAATTTGAGGCTTATACAATGCAGGAGCTCGAACATTTCCCAATATCTCTTACAAATTTGTTGATGTCAGAGATGTGGCACATGCACATATTCTAGCTCTTGAAAATCCTTCAGCTAGCGGCAGATATTGTATGGACGGAGAACCTATACATTGTCATGGCGTTTTGAAGATCCTGCACAACTTTTATCCTTCACTACACATCCCTGAAAAGTAAGCCCCATATTTCTTCAATGTCTAAAGAGAGAGGTATATTTTACGAGCATCCCTAGAAGAAGTCCTATCTACTGCACATCAACATTATTAATGGTGCATGATTCATTGTTAACGCAGATGTGTAAATGACGAACCATTCGAGTTGGTTCCTCGGATGTTAAGGGAACAGATTGAAGGTCTGGGTGTGAAGTTCATTCCTTTGGAGGTCAGCCTAAGAGACACTGTGGAAAGCCTCAAGGAGAAAGGTTTCCTCTCTCTTTGAGCTTCCTGACACGCGACAAGGAAAACCTTATACTTCACCGGCATATATACAGTTTCCATGAACTTATCGTCATAATAAGCTTCCAGTAAAATTTAATGCTTCCCTTTTTTTAGACTCCATCGAAGCAAGCATGATGTCTTATAGTCACTTGCTCAGTGTAAGTTTGCAGACTCTGAACTTGAAAGTTGATGTTGAACGTTGTTTGTTGAAGCAATTTTCTGCTTTTGCCAGTGATTTCTATTTCTAGCTTCATGTGCGACTACTTTTAACAACCTGAGGTTTTGTATGTGAGTTGAGGTGAAGCTATGCCCTGTGTTTGTTTTGGGACAGACAAGACAACCTCTAACATGGATGATGGGGAATCCTAAGAACCATTCATGGTTAGACAAAAAGCCAAAAGAATGGCTGGGAAAGTGAGATGTTGATCATTCCCATGTTCTGTTTGAAAGGCTTTTCATTAATCTACTCCTACAACGGGTCAAATGATGAATGACTAATAATAGGGCCACTAATTTCCACACTAATTTCTGGTTGGTGCTCCACCATAATCGATCACAGTAAAGCTGCACTTCAGTTTCTTGCGTGGTGCACAATGATCAAATTTAATTTTTAAAGGCACTGACGCCAGGATTTGGGAAATTTGCTTTAACATTATAAATTGAATATGAAGGGCGTCCCAGTGCACAAGGCTAATAAGTATACTGAATTGCAACTCATCCTCTCTTTCCTTTTTTCTGAAATTACCATAATCACCTTCCTACTTCTTGAATTGAGATGAACAAAACTTTCCATTTAGAACTTTGCACAATACATACATACTGATCCTGACTCTCACCAAAAGCAAACAGAAGACCAGTGCAAACCAGATAAAATCTGTTGGCTTTTAATTGGGTAAAGTTGATTATTGCCATTCAAGATGAAAATGTTGCTATGATTGTGGAGTATTTATTGACTTGACGCAGGACTTAGCTTACTCTTTTTTTTTTTTTTTTTTTTTTGCCTTTTAAAAGCAATCTTATGTCTCTCATCTTTTCCTTTGGTAAGAGAAGAAAACCTCTTCATGAAATTTACTTGCCTTGAGCCATGCACACATGACATATGAACAAGAGTTGGTGGTCCATCAAAGTTCCTCATCAACCTTTTGTGAAAATATAAAAGAATTATAAGAAAGAAAAGTCAATGCCTCATACAAGATGGTTAGACAAACGAATCTCAGACACTTGCAGAACTCAATATGTTCTAAACTTAGTAAAGAGATTTTTTTTTACCTTTAGTATGAATTGCTCTCAGCATACTCTCTCCAAGGACCCTGTTCAAGATTCTATGCCAACAAGAGGAGAGTAGAGGATAGATGAGTAACACAAACAAGGTGGGATGCGTCACTGAAGGGTCGAGTTACATAGCATCCTGGCTTGTCAAGTTGTTGCTCCAACTTGATTATACGGTCAAAGCAACTGTATGTGATCCCAATAAGTTTATACAACTTTATGTTGATGCTCAATTCTTCAAAATCTTCAACCTTTGGAATTCTTGGTCTGTTCATTTTAGTATCAGTACGGTTTCCAATTTCTTAGTTGAAAGATATAAGATGCTACAAAATTGTAACAAAATCTGTCATAACATGAATCTGTTCTTTTCTAATCATCTCTTACCTTTTGGTTAACTCAGACATGAAATAGGCATGTGTTTTTTGTGGGCACTTGCGTGCATGCGTACGGATATGCCTACTAGCCTTTGGGCCTTCAGGTTGCGTATGACATTAAGTCATCCAGATTTAATTGCCTGAAAATTAGATCTCTTGCAGTACAATCATATGTGATCACTCAAGCGAATCAAATACGTAGCCAGCATCATAACTAGATAATTTCAGTCTAGTGACCGAGAGTTATAGCAATTTTGATCAGCCAATTCTAATTTTGTTCTTGCATGTGCATTTAAACTTATGATTCAAAGAAGACACGACACCTTCTAGCCCTCAAAGGGGCTAAGGAGAGAGAGTACATTTATTTAAAGAAGAATTGCTGGAAGAAGGGTAATTTGACTCGATAGTTGATGGGTGTCAATCTATTTCCATACAGCATCACCGGTGATTTTCTCAGCCGCTAATTTCCAGGTGTCTGTATATTGCTGTTGTCCATCATTTTTCTACATCTTTGAGTATTGTATCTTCAAAATATTAGTTCGTTTCAACTTGTCCTTTGTATGTGTAGTCAATCAAATGTCAAATAATCTAATATTTCTTAGGTGATTCAACAAAAAATTGCTCTGATGGGATTCTAATGTTTCTATATTACAGGCTAAAATAGTCGATACTGCAGTCAAAGGGACCCCAAATGTTCTCAAATCATGTGCAGAAGTCCCTTCAATCAAGAGAGTGGTTGTGACATTCTCCATGGCCTCGCTTGTCTGCAGTAGAAAATTCCTGACCTCTGTGGTAATTCATGAGACGTGGTCTCCGATCCGGTTTTATGTGAGGAACCGAAGGCCCATAAGTAAGCTGCTTTTCAACAGTGTTGGTCTCTTTTGCTTGGTCTGTCATACTCTACACCATCGTCAACATTGTTTTCTAGTTGGAAATTGCTGACATATTGATTTTTACATGATTTGGAGCGTGAGCTGATGCTATCAAATACCTGCCAAGCGGACAAGAAATGTGTCTCCCTTGCCTTAAGGGTGTGTTTTTCACCTATCTGATTAGGTCCTCAACCTTCACGCATATGAATGTGCTCCCACGGATTTTTCTGATATAGGCACACAAGTGAGAAGCTTCTCATTATTTAAGACCTCTGTATTACCACGAGAATTTATTGACTATAACTCTTGGATAACTCCATTCTCTAGTGTTTTGCAGTGGTGCTTGCGGAATACCAAGTGAGGCAGCGTTGTCAGGTCGACGGCAGTAATATTTGTGACAGGCACGATGTGGTTTTTCTATTTTCAGCTTTGGTATGTGCTTTCCAAAACCTTAGCGGAGGAGCCAGCTTGAAATTTTGCTAAAGAGCACAAGATTGACCCGCCATGATAAACCCAGGACACACAATTGGTCCTCGATTCTAGCCTACTACTGACCTCTCGGTCTCTGCTGAACCTCATCAATGGTATTACTTCGATGTTGATGATTGATATGTCTATCGTCTCTTTTACCGAGAATTAAAATATCTCTCAAACACGCCTTATGTCGGCATTTGGCATGTCTTCAGGTTTCTGACATTGGGCTATTGAGGATTCGTTCAATGTCGCTACTAACCATTCATAATCCATGACCATGTATGTGATAGTATCACAATCTGCATGTGGAAACTGATTCTCGTAGCAAAGACTGCTCGCTTCACTATTGTCTTGTCACGAGGAGTAATCAAGGCTTATACGATGCAGGAGCCGTTACATTTCCTAATATGTGTCATGGATCGGTCGATGTCGGAGAAGTCGCACATGCGCATATTCCAGCTCTTGAAAACCCTTCAACCAGTGCCAGTTGCTGAGTAGTAGGATAGCTCATACATGCTCGCGACGTTTTGAAGACCTTGCACAAGCTTTATCCCCCATTGCCACCTCCCTGAATAGTAAGTTCTCGCTTAATTTCAACTTCACAAGAAAGGAACATTGTTATTCTACCCTTAATTTGTGTAGATTGAATTCAGTGCAAAGGATTTAAAACCAAAAGATCGAGCGACTTGAAAGGACAATGCTCAAATTCCCATCATCTGTACGAGAGGACATGCAATGTCCTGATGCCAAACTGTTGCCCTGTGAGTCCACCTTTCAGAATGACATGGCTACCAAGACGAACGGCGACGGCATTTGTGTTGAAATATAAGGATGAGGGACACACACGAAGAAAGAAGAACTATCTATTTCAATATTTGTTAAACTGACACCATAGCCTTACATAGGTTTTACACCAACAGGTAATTACCCACAACTCACTAACTTAACATGTGCAGCAACAACCCCATAAAATAGGAGTACTACTCAACATATTACTAACACGTGAAAAAACAAAATAAAAATAAAAAGGAAATTGACTCATTCAACATTCCCTCCCTTAAACTAATGTTGCAAACAATCAATTTAAAGGACCTTCCCTTAATTTGGAATATCCAACAAGCAGACACCAAGGAGCTTTCTCAGCTTCTGAAACGTAGGCAACTTTAGAGGCTTGGTGAATATATCAACCACTTGATCTTCACTTCTGCAAAAAACTAACTCAATTTCTTCGTCTTTTGTAAGATCCCTTAAGAAGTGATACTTCACATCTATATGCTTGCTCCTCCCATATAGAACCAGATTTTTGGAAAGTTTGATGACTGAGTTGTTGTCACAATAGATTGTAGTTGCTTCTTGCTATTTGAACTGAAGCTCTCCAAGAATCTTCCGTAACCATATGGCTTGACAGGCACATGAAGTTGTAGCTATAAATTCTGCTTCGGTTGTTGATAAAGTGACAATTGATTGCTTCTTTGAAAATCATGAAACTGCCCTTGAACCAAGCATGAAGATGTACCTTGAAGTACTTCTTCTATCATCAACATCTCCAGCATAATTGCTATCTGTAAATCCAAACAAATCTGACTCGTTCCCCTTTTTATAAAACAGCCCCAAATTCTCAGTTCCTTGTAAATAGCGAAAAATCCTTTTTGCAGTTGCAAATGTAACTCTGTTGGATGCTCCATATACCTGCTTATAAGGCTCACGGCATGCATGATATCTAGTCTTGTCCTTGTCAAATACATTAGGCTTCCAACAACTTGCTTGTAGAGAGTGCTATCCACCTTGCTCCCATCAGGATCCTTCAAGAGCTTCAATCCAAATTCAGTTGGAGTAGTCACAGGGTTGCAATTCTTCATTTGAAACCTGTCCAAAATCTCTTTAACATACTTCTTTTGGGATATAAGATTCTAGCTGCAAATTGAATCACTTTTATGCCCAAAAAATAATGTATCAATCCAAGATCAGTCATTTCAAATTCATCCATCATAGACTTCTTGAATTTGTCAAACATGGCACTATCATTCCTAGTAAAAATAAGATCATCCACATATAAGCATACGGGAAACAACTTTCCACCATCACCAATTTTAATGAAGAGTGTATACTCATATGGACATTTTCTAAATCCTTCCTTGAAAAAATAGGCATCAATACGACTATACCAAGCTCGGGGAGCTTGTTTTAACCCATATAGTTCATTTTTCAATCTATAAACTTTATGTTCACCACCAAGCTTCACATAACCGGAAGGTTGATCAACAAATACCTTTTCTTGGAGGTCACCATGCAAGAATGGTGACTTCACATTCAATTGGAAAATAGGCCACGAATTCTGCACTGCTAATGCAATCACCAATCTGATTGTGTCCAGTCTTGCTACAGGTGCAAATGATTCTTTATAGTCCATTCCAAATTCTTGCTTGTAACCTTTTGTAACAGCCCGAATTTCGATGTAATTTCGGGATTAATAAAACTGATGTTACTTCGCATTTCATTTTAATAAATCTCGCCCAGAGCTGATCACTCTCGGGATATTAACTAATGGAGTATGACTAACTAGAAAACGGTATGTGGACCGGAGACCCTATCGTAAAATGGATACCAATCACGAGAGATGCTAAGGGAATATTTTGGGCCAGTGTGGGCCGATATTAGGAAAAAGTAATAGATTGGATTTGGCCAAGGCCTACGATGTATAATAGGGACGCATGTGATTCTGCAAGACCGAAAGTACAGGTGGCCAACCAGTCCTGAACTTGAACCGAACGATCGTGACCTCTGGAACTAGTGGTAATTTCTCATTCTCTCGATGATCGAGACCATCACGATATGGATAACCCTAGGTCGATACGCGTAACCTCTAAACAATCGTCCGTTAGTGAAAGACCCTGAAATTGAAGATTTAGCGAGTTTTGTTCACAGAATTGGGTCCGAATGTTAATGTCGATTTTCAAGGGCTTAAGAAACTATTTTTGGAAATCTGACGTCATATTATGCTGGCCACGCGCATTTAGAGTTAGTATGACTAAAAATTGGAATTTTAGTCCGGGGCTGAAAAATTACGATTTTGCCCCTCGGGACGCCCGCGTCGCTTTTCGAGGACAAATGAGGTTTATTTTCGAGGCCGACGCCATTTTAGGGTGGCCACGCATACCAGAAGTTGTTATGACCAAAAATTGGAACTTCGGCAAAAATTGAAAAAAAAATATTATTTTATTCCTAGAATTTCGCAGCCGATTTTTGAGGGCTTAAGAAGCTATTTTCGCGATTCCGATGCCACATTATGTTGGCCACACATATGGAGGGTTGATATGTGTGAAAATTGGAATTTCGCCCCGGGACTCAAAAAAATGACGGTTTTGCCTTTAAATTTTTATGTTGGTCCGAATTTTTGGGAAATTATTTGGGATTATTAAGAGGATTTATCAGCTCAATTATTGGGGCTATTGACCTTTTTGCCCTTGAATTTTAGATAAGGATAAATAGGAACCATTGGATTATGGGTATTTTAGTCATTTGGCCCAGATCGGCGACACGTGGCGCCCCTAGGCCACTATATTTGACTGATCTGACCAGTTCTTTCTCTCTCCTCCCCCATTCAGCCAGCCCCACCATCTAGAACAGCTTCCTCTCTCCCAATTTTTCTTTTCCTTCGTCGGTTTTCCTCGTCGTGCGCCAGAGCTCGCTGGACCGCCGCCGTGCCGTCGCTGTCCGCTGGTGCTGTTGGTTCGCCTGGCCTCGCCTCACCACCCTCATCCCGACCCATCTTTTTCTCTCCCTCTCCGGCTGTCCGTACGCCGTCCGTACGGCGACCGTACAGCTGTCGCGCCAGCCACCGTTCCTCGCCAGTCTGTACAGGAGTTACTGTTCACCAGTCCGTACGGTTGTCCGTACACCCGCCGTCGTCCGTACCACTGTCGCCGGAACCCGCCGCCGGTTTCACTGTTCACCAGTGATCGGCCGCCGTTCCCCGTCGTCGTGATACTGGATTAAGTGAGTAAAATTCCTAAACCCGGATTAGGACTAATAGTGCGATTTTCTGGACTGGTTTAGGAATGCTAGTACTGGCAGGGAAAAATATTGTGTACCGATTGGTAGGAATTATTACCGGAAAAATGTAGTGGGCTAATGAAAATTTATTGAGGAGGATAATTTGATGAAATGGCTAAGTTAGAAGCCCATTGGTGAAATTGCCGGGTATGCCTGGATTGACTGATTGTATGTAAATTGTGCTTAATTGTGATTGATTGCGTACTGACATGTCACATGTTGTGTGGCTGAATTATGTGGAGTGCGATTGGCCAGTGTTGGGCTTGAAATTGATTATTGATTTGTGAATCGCACGTTAGGCCACATGGTATTACTTAGGCCAATTAAGCACATGTTGTGACATTGGGTGTTTGAATTATATTGGTGCTCATGGTGCATTGCATTGCATAACATAGACACGCATTATGTATGCATAGAATGAGGGATGTGGTGAAATTGTGCGAGAATGCGTGTCTGCCATAAGCGAGTGATCACTTAAAATACCTTGAAGCGTTTCACGCTGGGTTCAGATAATAATGAGATGTGTGATCACCTAAGGACCTTCGGGTCATGACCTACGGATCGATACAGTCCTCATGCACTTTGAAGCAGGACGATACTCGTTACGTCTGTCGCGACCTAAAACAAATTTTTCATTTTTTTTTGGGCTAATGGATTATTAAGACTAAGCTTAACTCGGGCCCTCACAAGCCCTATCAATTCGCAACTTAAGGTTTAAGTCTTTAACATGCAAATGTTTTCATGCTTGGAGTCGCCACTAATCAATTTGTGGTAGATCGATTAGAAACCTAAATAAAACATAGGGAAATATGTTTTATTCCTACGAACCAAATATTCTAAGCCCGGGGACTTGATTACGCTAAATCTAATCTAACGCTCTTTCGGTACCTTTTCTTTTCAAAAAATGTTTATGCATGCAGTCTGGATCTATTTTATTGCCTAATCACTTACATGTGAGGTGTTCATGCGGGTGCGCAAACCACCAATTTAACACCCAAGAAAGCGGTAAATAAATAGCAAAATAACATACATTAAAGCCACGCAAGCATATGCATTTATTAGTAGAAAATCACACAGACAATCCTAACATGATATCTAATTAACAAAGCAAGGCACTCAGTGTGTTCATTAGGGTTTGCGCTTTATTAAAATGCAAACTAACCTATATGCAATGCCGTGCAAAAATGACATGCAAGTAATGCAATCTAGCATGCAAACTATATGTCATGCGACGACGTGATCTAATTCTGATGACGGGCAAATGATTTATTTTTGGTATTTTAATAAAATTCGGAATAAAAATATGCCTAAATTAACATGCAACCTATGATGACTTAACACATCCTAACATGACTTATTTTTGGGATTTTTGTTAAAATTCGAAATAATAAATTACTTAAATTAAGAATGCAATCTATCATAATCTACCATAAAACAATTCATTCTTCTTTTTTTTGGGGTTTTCATGAAAATTCGGAATTAAAAAATAATCTAAATAATCTAATAAGATTAGAATATTGCTTAATTTAAATTAGGAAATAGATTATCTCAAGTCTTAATTTAAATTAAATAATTACTCTACCTTCTATATATATTTAGGATTCCTTAAATGTGCTAAACTTCTAATCGAAATCCTAACTAACATATTTTTGGATTTTCGTTTTTTAAAGGAAATAAATCAAACAAAGATAGCAACCACATTCAAACAATCTACGCAATCCGCAAGATTTTTCAAATTCAGATAAGGCAAAGAAATCAAATTAACGGTCATATCTATAGGGTTATAGATACCGACAGAAAGTTGATTGTTTAAATTTGGAAAGCAAATAAAATCTATTATCGTATCCAAGTGATTATGGATAAGATAATGATTTCCCGTATCGCCGCGTATCGTACCTTAGGGATAAGGTCAGATAGTCGTCCAGATACATTGCTAAATTAGGCAAAATTCCTAATTTTAAGTGTTTAAAATATAGCGGATATCACAAATATTATCCTAAAATTTAGCAATCCACCAAAGAATATCCACGAAATATTCAAACATTGAAAACTTAGGAAATTAAATATTTCGAAAAATATTCGGATAATGACTTACCTAATTTGCAGATATCTTCCAAATTTGAACTCGGTGCCGGGATTGCGAATCGGAACGGAGTGTCGACGGTGGTGCTCGGCGACGGTGGCAATGGTGTGGTGCTTGACGACGAGGACGGCAACTCGATGACGGATTCTAGGTGGGCTCACGGTGTGCTCGACGGTGTGATCGGCGATGTCGCTCGCTGTTGATGCTTGGCTCGACTGCAGATTGGCTTGGAAATATGTAAATGATGGAGCTTGATGGATGCCTCAGCTTGACTCGTGGAAGGGGGACCTCTCGGTGGTGTCTGTCCCGTGTGCGGATTGGAAATGCTTGACGATCACACTGAGCTTGACATAATGGAGAGTAGTTAGCAGGTCAAAAGAAATCAGCAAAGACACAAAATTAGGCACCACAAACTGTTGACTTCGTCACGTTCACTGACTAAGGAGACCAAAACTAGTATTGTTGCTTTGGAGAAGCTCGGGTGTAGTTCGGATCAGCATCAAGAAGTTGGACACTAACGGGATTGCTCAACTCTCACGTGCGCCATTGGTATTGGGTGAGAATTGCTAGGCGTTCGCCGGAACTTCGTTGTTGAGGCAAACCAAAGCAGCAACGTTGTGGATAGGATGTGGTGTAAGGTCACAGTAGCTGTGACATCAACGTTGGGGAGTGCGGCATTATCAAAGCCGAGAGATGCAGCAACTGGAAGCAGCAACGCTCGGTGGCGGTAGTGGACGTCAGGCAGCAGTGGCAGTGAGCATGACGTTGGCACGGACGACACGGCGACAATTGCACACGTATGCGGTCGACTCTCTCTCTCCCTCAAATCTCACGTGTGGTTCTAGCTCTCTCTAAAAATTCTGATCTTCAAAATTATGAGGGCTCTCCTGTCCCAAATTCTGACCTAATGATGTATATATAACACTAATCTAGGTCAATTAGATGGGCTCTATAGTCATAATGGGCTTAGGCTTAGGCTTAGGCTCTAATTTAATTTAAATGGGCTGAATTAACTTGGGCTTTTTATTTAATTAAGCACAATGGGCTGAATTAAGCTCAAATTAAAACAACAGAACCCGTTTGACTTGTAATTCCCGGCCCTTGCATTCCAAGCGAGCCGAATCTTGTTCGATGAAATTTAAGCTCATTTGCTACCGCCAATTCGATGCAAAAAATGCAATTAAATTAAATGAACCTAAACTATATGTTATGCAATTTAAATATTTTTGTTTAGGGATTAAAAATTAATCCCTAATTTTCTATGCAAATTACGACTAAATGATTAGTAAAATTTAGGTGTCAACAACGTCCGGAAGGCGACCATCCTCATGCACTTTAAAACAGGCTCTGGTTCGCAAGAAGATCAGTGTTGCACCTCATGCACTTTGAAGCAGGCTAGAGACACTGGGCCAGATTGGTTGTTGCGCCTCATGCACTTTGGAGCAGGCTAGACGCACTGGGCAGTGAAAAAGTGATAACTCAAATCGTAATAATAATAAATTGGGCAAGTGTGCCAGTGTAGGCCAGTGAGCCAGGATATGCGCATGACATATTGACGACAATTGCATGCATAGACATGCATTGACTAGCATGCGAGTGTGTGAGACTCGGTGCATGAACCTGAGTTGTGATTATTATATATTGAATTGTCTAACCTGCTGGGTCGGAGAATTGTGTGATTGTTGTTGCGTTGTGATTTTAAATGCTTGTTTCCGGTCAGGAGATTGTATGATAGCCTAGCCTAGGTTTAGGGGTTGAACTCATTGAGATTCGTCTCACGGTTGTGTAAACCGAAACTTTTCAGACCCCCAGCTGTGAGGATGCAGAGACTACCGCCACTTTTTGGGATCCCTAGGCAAATCCGACAGTATACTAGTTCCTATCCTTTAGAAAATGGAGAAGCTCTTGTGAGATATCGATCCGTAGTATACGTGGACGTTGGCGGGTATTACTACCAGGTACAGGAGTACGTGGCATGGCGCCACCGGGATGCTAATGAAAACGAGGGGGAGCCCCTCAGGACTTTTAATGTCCCAGTCGATGAGATTGGGATGTTGCACCCAGTGATAGCCGATAGTGAGGTGATCGACCCTGAGGCCATGCCAGAGTGGATAAGGCAGTACGAGGAGATGGATGAGGAGCTCAATGTAGTAGCTGAGGATCCTGAGCCAATGGATCAAGAGGAGGAGGATGAGCTGGAGGCGATGGAAAAAGACGCTGCGGAGGATAGAGAGATTGAGGAGCTCAATGAGGATGATGAGTATGTTAATGGTGAGGTGTCAGAGAATACATCTGGGTCGTCCGATCCAAATTGGGAACCTTAGGACTATTCTTCCCCCGACCGCAGTTAGCATGAGGGCCGCTACTTTTTGAATTGTAGCCCTCTCTCTAGGTTTAGTCTGACCTCCGAGCCGCTTATTCTCTTTTTGACCAGGCAGCTGCTGATCGTTTATAGTTCTTGTATGGTACTTGTTTATATTGTATAAATGGTTTTAATAGTAATATAAATGTGTAATTATTTTCTACTATGGTGATTAAAGTTTGGCTATCTGTGGCTCATATTGTAGTTGTCTAGGTTTATTTATTTATTGCTTCCGCTTGTGCTTGATCTTTGTTCGGGTATGGGTCGGCGACGTTTCCTGGGACATCGCAATTTATCGACCAAGGTAGGGATGTTGCGCACCGTGGTGTTCGGGGCATGACACCTTTCACCACTAAGCGTGCCTTGTACTTGTCAAATTTGCTATTCTTGTTCAATTTTGTCTTGTAAACCCATTTGACCCCGATTGTTTTGTGTCCTTTTGGAAGATCTATCAATTCCCAAGTGTTATTCCTCTTAATAGCTGCAATTTCTTCATCCATCGCCATCCTCTAATTTTCTTTTTGTACTGCTTCATCAAAGTTTGTTGGATCACAATTTGAAAACAAAGCAAAATGGGTAAGTGGATCGTCAAATTGATCAACTCCCATTACTTCATAGTCACTCATCCATGCAAGCCTCCGTAGAACACGATGAGGCCAATCTTCAGGTTCTACAACTGCAGCTGTTCTTTGGGCATTGCCTGTGATGATTCGAGTTGTTGTGGGTTGTTGCACCAACTCATCTTCATCTTCAAAATCCGTTGGAATTTGCTTATCAACACCTTGCTCACCCCGCGGCCAAGTTTGTTCTTCATAAAAAATCACAACACAGCTGATGATGATTTTCTTGGTTATAGGATCATAAAGCTTATAGGCTTTTGATTGATCTCTTATGCCAAGAAAAACACATTTGACTTCCTTGTTATCTAACTTCTTCCTCTTCTGGTCTGGAACATGGGTGTAGGCAATACACTCAAAATTTTGAAGTGATCTATCGCGGGCCTTTGGCCGCTCCAAGCTTTTTCTGATGTCATATTTTGAACAGCTAGAGTGGGACTTCTGTTCAAAATATAAATGCTCCAATTGATTGCTTCAGGCCAAAAACTCTTTGGAATTCTACTTCTCCTCAAGAGACTTCGCACCATATTGAGAATGGTATGATTCTTCTTCTCACATACGCCATTTTGTTGTGGTGTATAGGCTGCTGTAAGTTGTCTCTTGATAACATGCTTCACACAAAAATCTACAAACTCAAGTGAGTTGTACTCTCCACCACGATCCGTGCAAAGGTTCTTTATTTGATTTCCTCCTTCTTTTTCAACAAGTGCTTTGAAGTTCTTGAATGCTGCAAAAGCTTCAAATTTTTCTCACAAGAAATACCCCTAAATCTTCCGACTAAACTCATCAATGAAGGTAATGATATATCGTTTACCTTCATTGAAAATTGGAGATATTGGCCTGCAGATATCCAAATGGACCAACGCCAGTGGCTTCTTTTCTCTCCATGATTTTCCTTGTGGAAATTGAGCACGGTGTTGCTTGCTAACAACACAATTTTCACAGATTTCTGAAGGAGCAGAGATTTGAGGAAGACCCTCCACCATCCTTTTTTGATGTAGTGTACGTAGCCCACTGAAATTGAGATGCCCATAGCGAAAATGCCATAGCCAAGCTTCCTCATTCAATCTTGCAAAGAAACATGAATTTGAAGTGTTGTGGAGATACAGTGGAAACATCCGGTTGTCCGTTAATTTGACTTGGGCAATTAAACCCAATTTCTCATCTTGGATTCTGCAAATCCCACCTTTGATAGAGATTTCATATCCCTTTTCTTGCAGTTGACCAACACTTAGCAGATTATTCTTCAATTCAGGGACATACAGTACATTTATGATGGTTTGTACCGAAGTCTCTTTTGGATGAATTGCCACTATTCCTTTTCCCATCACAGACACAATAGAATTGTCTATAAACTTTACGGTGTTGCGGAATGATTCATCTAGATCGGAAAACATCTTTTTGTCTCCACTCATGTGGTTGGTACAGCTAGTGTCGAGATGCCACATGTTTGGTTGAGTTTCTTCATTCTCATGGCACACCATCAAAAGAGACGCTTCTTCTTTTTTTTCTACGAAGTTAGTTCTTTCCACACTTTGTCTATTCAAATTAGTTCGACATTCAAATTTGTAATGCCCATACCTGTGGCATTTAAAACACTCTACTTTGGATTTGTCTGCTGATTTTGGCCTAAAACCAGTTAAATGTCGTCCTCCACGACCTCTTCCTCTCCCTTGAGGAATGGCTTTCAAGCTTTAGATCAAAGCTGAAGCTGCTGCGATCGTTGTTCCCTCTTCCTCTATTCGCCCCCCCTTTTTTTTTTTTTGGCTAAATCCTTCCTCTATTCGCCCTTGCTACTGATAAAGAATTATCTCTAGTTGAGGCCTTCAATGCTTACTCTTCCGACTCTTTCTATAGGAGTTTTTATTCATGAACTTGATCCTTGCAACTCATCAATGGAGAGTTCTTCAATATCCTTGGCTTCTTTTATGGAACAAACAACAAAGTTGAACTTTGGTGTCAAAGATTGAAGAATCTTTTCAACGATGGTGACATCTTCCGTCTTGTCGCCATGTATCCGCATCCTGTTGACAATTGCCATTGTCTGAGAGAAGAAATCTGTGATTGTCTCTCCCGATTTCATTCGTAGTATTTCGAACTCCAAACGAAGCATTTGAAGTTGTTACCTCTTTGCTCTTGCTAAGCCTTGATACTTCCTCTTCATGGAATCCCATATTTTCTTGGAGGTATCTTTGCAAAGAATTGTCTCCAAAATGGACCTGTCAATTGCTTGGAAAAGCTAGTTTTTGGCCTTGAGATCCTTCAATTTTGATGCATCCAAAGCTGTTCTTTGTGCTGTAGTTAACACAGCTCCTTCTTCAGGTTCAGCAACTCCTAAGGTAACAACATCCCAATACTCCTTGGACTTGAGAAAATTCTCCATTAGCATGCTCCAATGATCATAGTGACCATCAAAGTGTGGAATAGCTAATTGTATGAATGTTTCTGAGGTCATTACTATTGCTGCAAACGAAAAATAGCTTGCTACAAGACTCTCTTTTTACTGCTGCAAACGAAAGTGCTTGCTGCAAAAAGCTCTCTTTTGGTTCTACCCTTTTTACAACACTCAAACACACATTTTTCCTCCTAACCTTGCTCTGATACCACTGTTGAAATATAAAGATGAGGGACACACACGAAGGAAGAAGAACTATCTACTTCAGTATCTATTAAACCAACATCATAGCTTTATATAGGCTTTACACCAATAGGTAACTACCCACAACCCACTCACTTAACGTGTGCAGCTACAACCCTATAAAATAGGAGTACTACTCAATAGACTACTAACATGTGAAAAAACAAAATAAAAAGGAAATTGATTCATTCAACAATTTGGTGACATGCAGAATCGAAATTGTATGGTGCATATAATTCAAACACATACGTTCGTTTCTCTTATATGTTATGCTTACCCATAACGTTTTACTAGCCCGAAACTATCAGTTATATTGAAACTTTGGCAAAGAACAAAAAAAGAACGGCAATAGAATGAAAAGATGGTCATCTCAAAGAAAAGTAACGATGAAAAATGCTGCGAAGCTTGACTAACAGAGAACACTGTAATGTTTAGGGAGCTGTAAAATAATTTTATAAAATTTAACAACTTTTAACTACTAATGGAATCCAAATCTGACATGGAGAATAGTAACTTGAACTTCCTACTCGGCCAAGAGATGAGTCGATCACAACTCTCAAAGATGTTTGATAAAAATGTCGGAGCCTTTTGCGTATATTATGTGTACTGTATAACCTTGAATTGATGTCTGATTAATCTAAGATTTCCTGTTATTTAGCAATCTTGTAATTTTACTATTGGATGCGAGATTTGAAAATGGTAAAATCGTTATTTCAAAATTTATGGGAAAAGTATCAAAAAAGTCCTAGACCATTGATATTGGTGCAAATTTAGTCTTAAACCTTTTTTTTTGTCACAATTGAGTTCTAAACCTTTTATTTTTGTACCAATTCAGTCTTTCCATCTAATTTCGGTTGGATTTTGCAGACGTGGACACCCGCTGACCGGCCATAGGCGCTGATGTGGACAACTTTTAATAATATTTTAATATTTTTTAAATTTTTATTTCTTTATTTCTTTTCTTTTTGTTTTTCTTTTCCTCCCCTCCCTCTTCCTTCAGCCAATCGCCGGACCGGCCAAAGGCTAGAGTCCGGTGAGGTTGACCTCGCCAACCTCTGGCGAACCACACCGCAACAACAACAAAAGCGAGCCTCGCCATGGCTGAGCGAGGCCGACCTCGCAAGATCCGGGGAGGTTGGGCCTTGCCCGGCCTTCACCAGATGCCGTGAGGTCGTGGCCTTCGCCCTTGTAGCCTCTGGCGAGGGCCAGGCAAGCCTAGCCGGTAGTTGGGTGAAGCCCGACCTCGCCGGATCTGGCGAGGTCGAGGCTCGCTTGACCCTCGCTAGAGGCCGCGACCTTCACCCTCGCGGCCTCTGGTGAGGGCTGGGCGAGCCTTGCCTAGGGCTGGGCGAGCCTTGCCTTTGGCTAGGCGAGGCACGACCTCACCAGATCTGGCAAGGTCGAGCCTCGCTCAGCCATGGTGAGGGTGAGCCTCTCCAGTGGCCGGTGCGGCTCACCAGAGGCCAGCAAGGTCTTTTAGTCTCTGGCTAGTCGCTGGTTCGGTGACAAGTTAAAGGAAGAGGGAGGGGAGGAAAAGAAAAGAAATAAAAATTCAAAAATATTAAAATATTATTAAAAGTTGTCCACGTTAGCAAAATCCGGTCTAAATTAGTCGGAATAACTGAATTGATATAAAAACAAAAGGTTTAGGACTTAATTGACACCAAAAAAAGGTTTATAATTAAATTAACACAAATGCAAAAGGTTTATGACTTTTCTAACACTTTTTCCCAAAATTCACTATTGGATGTGAGTGTGGTAAAATCATTATATTGTTTCTAAGTTACTAACGAATTGACGGGCCAATTGCCAAATCTAATCGAAGAACAAGTGGTGGAATAGGGTGGCCGTTCAAAGTTTCCATATCCATCTTTCTAATCGAAGAGTGGCATCACACGACCCTCAAACGGGACCAAAGCATAATGCCGCTGAGATGAATATGTAGATACCTACTATGAACGTGTTTGGAAAGATTTAGCCAATGTAGATAACGTCATAGTGCGACATGGATAAAATTTAGGCAATATAAATGTGGTGTAACATGGAAAAAATTTTATCCATGTCACACAACGGCATTGTCCAATGGTCATGCCAGCTAGATTTTCTCAAATTTAGTGTGGGTGGGACTTGATTAAAAAAATTGGGTAAGTAGAAGGACATGATAAGACAAAGCAAACGTGGACTTGATTCGAAGAATTGTGTTAAGTACAGGAACGAAAAGTAGAGTTCGGCTTTTCTATTATAGTAGTTACCAACTCCTTTAGAAATACACCACCAAGGAAAAGATAAATTTGCTAACTGAAGTCGCCCTTAGTTACGTTACAACTGAAAGGATAGATTCGAGTAATAAAGTACTTTACACATCCATGGCCATGATGGATAAAATACCAAACAAAGATTAGATAGACTTATTATGATATGTTAATATTGATAATCGAGGCACGAGCACGGAGCTCGACTATTTGGAAATCTAGTAAATACTCCTTAAGTCTCATGAAGAGGTAAATTCAGTCTTTAGTCTGAATATGCCACTCCGACTCACAATAGTTTACACGCAATTAATGAAAAGTTACATGGGGCAATATCGAAACGAATATTTCCTGGAGCCATGGCATCCCAAAACATTTCTTTGAGCCGTAGCCAACTCAGAAAAGTAAGTTGCTTTTGAGTCAGGTATGACACAAGTGATCAAATTGTTTGACCGGTGCTCAACACTTGTGGTCAAGAGTAGGTGTTCATTCAAAGTTTCTCCATCTATCTTCTCTGATTGAAGGATTTAAGTCTGTCAGACATGTGATTCAAGTTGAATACTATCTAAAAGCAATCCAAGATGATTTTTTACCTTATATATATGTAGATTGCAATCGGTATATACCATCTAAGGCACAGGAGAAGAAGATTCAGCTCCAAGGATAGCAGGGAAGAGAAGGAAAATGAGCACAACGGAGAAGGTGGTTTGTGTAACTGGAGGGACCGATTACGTTGCATCCTGGCTCGTCAAGTTGTTGCTTCAGAGTGGCTATACAGTCAAACCGACTGTGCGCGACACCAGTTAGTTCATAGTTTTATCTTCGAGTTTTGCTCTTGACAATTTTTTGGTTTTAGTTTAATCATTTTGATGCATGGACTTCGTACCAAATTCCGCTTTTATCAGGAAGTGCGCTTTTGTAATCATCTCTTGCCTTTTGGGTTCACTCGCATATGCATGCATGTATTTGGAAGTGCATATACTTTTTTGTTGGAAGAAGAATAGTATAAGTGTCAAAATTTGTGTATGACACACACTTTAGTGCTAAAAGTTTTTTTTAAATCACGCTAGTGTCAAAATTTTTGAAAAACGATCACTTAAGTGTCAACTCCAATCAGTTTAGCCGGAAATCCGACGTGGCATTTTTTTATTAATTTCTGAAGCTGATGTTGCTTGCCGGAGGTCTAGTCAGCATAAATAGTCAGCATGTACACATCAAAACGATGTAATTTAGCATGTACACTTAGATTTTTTAAATATTTTTTCTGATTTTTTTTTCTTTTTTTCTTCTCTTTCTTCTTCTTCTACCTCCGGTCACTAGCGGTGACTAGAGGCTAACCACCGGTCACGGCCAGCCGCCTAGCCTCGCTCGGACGAGGTCACCGTTGCCTGCCATAGGCGAGGCTTGGCCGACCCTCGCCTAGGTGAGAGTGGACGAGCCCCAGCGAGAGCTCTCCTCGCCAAATCCGACAAGGCCGGCCGTCACCCGTGGGAAAGCGATGGCCGGCGAGGCCGTTGTGGCCTAGGCAACGGCCGGCCTTGCTGGATCTGGGGAGGGGAGCCCTCGCCTAGGCGAGGCGAGACCGATACTTAAGTAAGCCGGCGACAATTTTTGGTACTAAAATGAGTGTCATACACAAGTTTTGACACTTTGTTCCTTTTCCCTTTTTGGTCTATGTGCTTTTGGAGCCGCTGGTGATATAACATGTTCCGGAGTTTGCTACCTAAAGAGTTAAACCCTTGCCATATTTGAATCCATTACTTCTTAATCCTGGCTTATATATTAAAGGATATATTGCACCTCCAGTCCAGATCAAGTACAGAGCACGTGTCATGATTCAATAATCGGATGTCATTCTATCATAAGGGACTTAGATTGTGATCTATCATATCTAATTCTGCATTCGTATATGTGCATATAAGCAGGTGATCCACGGAAGACGCAACATCTTCTGGCACTTGAAGGGGCCAAGGAGAGACTCCATTTGTTTAAAGCAGAATTGCTCGAAGCCGGATCCATTGACTCGATAGTCGATGGGTGCAGAGCTGTTTTTCATACAGCATCACCTGTGGTTTTCTCAGTTTCCGATCCCCAGGCGTCTGCATATTTCAGTTCATTTCACTTTGTACTGCAGATGCTTCTTGGGTGATTCGGTGAAATCGTACTGATGATCTCCATCGTATTGCAGGCTGAAATAGTGGATCCAGCAGTCAGAGGCACCTTAAATGTTCTCAAATCATGTGCAAAAGTCCCTTCTATCAAGCGAGTGGTCGTGACCTCCTCCATGGCTTCAGTAGTGTACAATGGAAAACCTCTGACCTCTGATGTGGTAGTTGATGAAACATGGTTCTCTGATCCGGTTTTCTGTGAGCAATCAAAGGTAAGATACGTTTCTTGATATTGTTAGCCTCTTTTGCTTGGTCCGTTGTTCATGATCTCATTCATCGCATTGTTGTGGCTCTGCTATTTTCAACTTTGGTATGTGCTCTCCAAAACCTTGGCGGAGAAGGCTGCTTGGGAATTTGCAAAAGAGAAGAGGATCGACCTGGTCATGATGAACCCAGGACATGTGATTGGCCCTCTTTTGCAGCCTACTGTCAATCTCTCAGTGGAATTGTTATTGAACTTTGTCAATGGTATTACTTAATGGTTTCTAGGTCACACGTACTATATTCCATGAAATGGTTCATTCTTCCACACCATGTCAGCATTTGGCATCTCTTTAGGTTCTGAAATTGACCAGCGGCGGATTCATTCAACGTCATAATTGCATAATCACTTGTAATCCATTTCCATGCGCAAGAAGAAACACAGTTGCACGAGGAAATTGATTTTCCTTTAAATAAAATGGGGTCTGCAGTGGAAATAATCGAGGCATGTTTGATGTAGGAACTAAAGAATTTCCCAATGCGTCCTACGGATTTGTTGATGTCCGAGACGTTGCACATGCACATATTCAAGCTCTTGAAAACCTTTCAGCTAGCGGCAGATATTGTGCAGTTGGAGAAATAATGCACCGTCACGATGCCTCAAAGATCTTGCGCCATCTTTATCCCACATTGCACCCCAGAAAAGTAAGTTCCCATTTTTGTTTTAGTCCATATGTCAAATCGTAACTTTTTTTTCTTATGAGCAAGTCCAGAAGTGGTCTTTTGTCGAGCATATACATTAACGTTAGCCGATGCTGCACGAATCACGCAATTTGAACACAGGTGTGAAGACGACAAGCCTGCCGTGCCGGCTCATAGTATATCGAGGGGAAAAGTAGAAGGTTTGGGCGCGAAATTCACACCTCTGGAGGTTAGCCTAAGAGACACTGTTGAAAGCCTCAAGGAGAAAGGTTTCCTCTCATTTTGAGCTTTTCCTTTAGAGGTCGGCCTAAGCGACATCGTTGGGACCTCAAGGGCGAAGGCGGAGCCTCTCTGTTTGAGCTTTTCTCGATCGACGACGCTGACCGCAGAGTCATACTTGAAAGGTTGCTAATAATGTATTGTATTTTTCATTTAGTTACCGTCGTGAGGCCATGTATGGTATCTCGTACACTTGTTGAATTGAGTTTCGCATTTCTAAACTTGAAAGATGATGCAACGCTGACTGTCTATCCTTTGAGTTCTATTGTCTAGCTCATCCGCAACGGTATAAGTTCTCTTGAGTTACGGTGAAGCAATATGCCTAGAAGTGGGCCAATGACTGCAGTGGCGTGGTGATTGTACGGGAATTTTGTTTATATTCAACAACAATATCAGGATAATTGAGTGTGCTGACTTTAGAAGGATTTTATCAACAAATCAAGCGAGCTAAAGAGCTCAATATATCCGAAAAACAATTTGAGGATCCGATTACAAAATAAGAGAAGCATAAATTAAGGGTTCAAATATGATTTATCCCAAATCAAGAATTAGATAAGTACAACTACTTGATATTTTTTTTCTGTTGACTGAAAATATAAAAGAGAATTCCAAATTGACATCTCAAAGCTTAAACTAAAGCTGCCTATGAGGAGTTGCATGAGTTCCTCTTGAACTTGAGTTCACGCCCCCAGCATATTGGAAAGCAATACGAACCTTTGGGCTCAAAGAAATGGAAAAATCCGAACTTTTCACAGAAAAGTCCAAACGGAAGTGTAAATTACCATTCAGAAAGGGAGTCGACTCGATCGGTACAGTAATGTCACATGCGTAATGGCTTACGAGTTGCAAGAAGCCATCTGTCGTCAGCCAAACGCGACAAAAATGGGTTTGGATCGTGACCAATATTTGGTTTTTATAAGCCTATCTGCTCCACCTCCGAGTCTCCATTATTTGTTCACTCTCTCACCGAACCGCACGGAGACGAGACCAGTGCGTGCGAACTCCACTGGTTCTGGTGCCAAGAGCCAGAGAAGATGAACAGTGCAGAGAAGGTAGTGGGCGTGACCGGAGGGTCGGGCTACATTGCTTCTTGGCTGATCAAGCTCTTGCTCCACCGTGGCTACACTGTTCGAGCAACCGTCAGAGACCCATGTAAAAAAAAAGTTCCCTTTCTTTACTCTCTGCTCTTTTAGCCTTCTTGGGCATTGTCAAGCTGTTGGAAGGAACAACAAGAAAGAGCTGTTGAAATTTGATAACTCGCATGAAGTTGTGTCGAAACCCTTTTGTTAGTGTGAAACCATCATGTTATTGCTTTTCTCTGACAGAAAGAAGAATTTTGGTAGCTTCGTTAGTGTTGTGCTGTAGATTGCCCTCTAATCTCTATGTCTGCCCAAGAAAGTCCAAATCTTTTTGCATCCTGTTCGACTTTGTTGGAGGAGTGGCACGCTTAAACCATCGTTTAGATCCCGGATTCTTGATTTATTATAATTCTCGTGTCGGTTTTGCATAAGTGAATCGAGGAAACTCTTCTTGTTCCACCTATGCCTTTCTGACTATAGATGCTACTAATGTGTCAGTGAGGGTGCTTGCAAGTTTTTGAATTTCAATCAGTTGAACAGAGATTTCTCATTCTTGTGCGTGTGCAACAGCCGACCCAAAGAAGACAGGACACCTTCTGGCACTCGAGGGGGCTAAGGAGAGACTGCATTTAGTCAAAGCGGCATTGCTGGAAGAAGGGTCTTTTGACTCCGTAGTCGATGGATGCAAATGTGTTTTTCACACTGCATCCCCTGTTTTGATCTCAGCTGCTGACCCCCAGGTGCTTGAATCTTGCCATGCCAATCATCTTTCACGATTTGTTTTGTGTTTAAATTCCAACATTGTCCTTGCTTTCCTTAATAAGTAGATAGGTCATGGACAAACGATTCCATTCTGTGTGGAAGGGGGTTTGCGTTTCTTCTGCCACGATGAGTTTAGTTTCGTTTTTCTGTTACTTTTTATGAGAATTTTTCTAAATGATTTCTTCTATTGCATAACTCAGGCTGAAATAATTGATCCTGCCCTAAAAGGCACCCTTAATGTTCTAAGATCGTGTGCCAAAGTCTCTTCTATCAAGAGAGTGGTTGTGACATCCTCTATGGCTGCAGTTGTATTCAGTGCAAAACCTCTGACTTCGGGCATTATCGTTGATGAGACTTGGTATTCAGATCCAGAATTTTGCGGGAAATCCAAGGTTCGTGTATCAAAATTTCCTGACAATATTGCTGTCCATTTCTTTCACCTGTGAAATTTTACTGTTAGAATTACATTCAGAGTTCCTGTTACACGGTGAAACTAGTAAAATGCTGATTCTGAGAGGAGTTGGGACATCAGGGATCATTTTTCTCTTAAATTACATAGCTTTCACTAGACACTTTTTACAGATGCCCGAACCAAGGAATGCCAGTCTCATCGCTGACAGTTGTTTGGGTTACTCTTACAATTTAGTCTGGCACAATGGTAGATGCTACATATTCTTATTGAAGATAACAGTTTCTATATACTTTGATTCCTGGAGGAGAATTACTTATCTTTCGTTTCCTTTAATTGGTAATCTCCGAATGGCTTAGACAACATCGAATGAAGTCCCTGTCACGTCAGTGGTTTTTTTTTTTTTTGGGTTGAACATATCGATGGTTGTTATATGTGTTGAATGATGCTAAAGATTCTAACAATCTAACTTTGGTTTATCAATCTTCAGCTCTGGTATATGCTTTCAAAAACCTTAGCAGAGAAGGCAGCTTGGGAATTTGCCAAAGAGAACGGAATTGACCTTGTCACGATAGACCCGGGATATGTGATCGGCCCTTTCTTGCAGCCCACTGTTAATTTCACCGTGGAGACAATACCGAACTTCACGAATGGTATCATTATCATCTGACCATAAATTATGTTTGTTATTAGATCTTTGCCATTTTATTTCAGAGTGACTTCGTCAAACATTGGTGCTTGCTTGTTCTCATTACCCACAAGACAACCTCAAGGAGTTACGATTGAACTATCTTTCCGATTGAAGACGATATCAGTGAAGTTGTATGCCCTCAATCATACTTATGAGTTATGGCCACATGTGTCCCAAGGTGTATTTCTGCATTAGCCTGTGGAATAGCTATCCTTCTTTGCTTGTAAACTGAATTTGGCAACATGAGGTCCTGAGGTCCTTACATTCTATTTACTGAATCTGGCTTATGATGTGAAGCATCTGCTTAATTGGCTGCACAGCACACACTATTATAATCAGTTCTGATAGATTTCCACATGTGATATAGTTTTCAACTACTGGCAGAAGCATCCAGTATAAAGTTGTCTCGACATTTGCATGGGTGTAATTGAGGCTTATCCTGCAGGAGCTCGAACATTTTCGAATACATGCTATAGATTTGTCGATGTCAGAGACGTGGCACTCGCACATATTCTAGCTTTTGAAAATCCTTCAGCTGGCGGAAGATATTGCACAGTAGGAGAAGTCGTACACTGTCATGATGCTCTACAGATATTGCACAATCTCTACCCCACATTGCACTTGCCCGAGAAGTAAGTTATCATTCTTCCTTAATTCTTAACTTATCTTCTGTCAAACTACTGGGCATCCAAGAGATCACGGTTGTTTTGTGCAGATGCAAAGATGAGAAGCCTTTCTCGTCGAAGTATGAGATATCAAGAAAGAAGGCAGAAGCTCTGGGTGTCAACTTCACTCCATTGGAGGTGAGTCTGAGAGATACCGTCGAATGCCTCAAGGAGAAGGGATTCATCTCTGTCTAGGCCGTTGCTCAAAACAGCATATCACAAGCTAATAATGACTTGTGGACCTGTGTGGTCTGTCCTCAGCTTTTTAGTTCCTAAATAATACAATTATTATGAATAATGTATCATTACTTTCACAGATAACTTTCCCAGTTTTTCCCAGCCAATCTTGAAGTAATTAATGTTCACTTTCTTTGTGTGATTTGCCTGCCGAAACGTCTCAGCATGTAGTACATCAGAAATAATCTTTTAGACTCTGTAAGCAATGTTGAAAACTTGTGAGATAATTTGAGTTAAGGACTCGACCTAGCGGTTAATCCAAGAAGGCTCCTTTCTGGCCAACGTGCTTGACTGCCATTATGTGTAAACCAAATAGGAAAATTGAAGGGCTCGCTATAACTTGGATATGAATATTAAAGACTCATTCTGCCCATAACTTATATTACCAAAATAGTTGTGACTCATGATACTCTGAATTGACACAGCATTGAACAATGTTTCTTAGCTTAACAAAACCTTAAGAATATAAGCTGGATTGTTAGTAGACAATGCATACTGGCTGCGACTGTCATCCTGATGCAAAAGAGATTTAAACGACCAAATTGCATCCAAACTTGCAGTCCCTGATCATTGAGTGTGCACTTTATGTCTTCGGCCGTAATATGGGTTACCAAACAATCAATTCTTCACTTCTGATGAAAGCATTTGAACTGCGATCTCATTTCGTTTGCATATGTAATGGGTCTGAAAAGCCTTTGTATAACTCCAAATGCATTACCCCATCCATAGCTTCAACACCTTATCTTTACCGCCAGAAGCTACTTTCTCACCATCCGGACTCCAATCGACCGCAAAAACCTTCTCATGAGAACACATACTAAAATAAGTAGCCCATGATAGACATACAAACTTAAAACTTATGTGATGACAATGTTAAGTGAACAAACCTCATCCGCATGACCTGGAAGATCTTGTTTCAACTTCTTTGTGCGAATATCCTAGATCTAAAAGTAAGCCAAACATTGAGCGAACATTTAAGCATTCAAATCAGGCAAAAATTCATAATAATCATAACCAATAAAAGGAGTAGACTCCACATGCTATCGACTTTTACAAATAGTTCAATCAGAACCAAAACAAGTAATAGTACAACACTCAAACTTCCATACATGCTATAGATCATTTCTAATCTTATAAAGATCGTACTCTGGTTTACAATACATCACCATATCTCACAAAAGAAGTAACCCTAACATGGTCCAAAAGTTGGCCGCGATAGGAGTGATCAATGACTTGAGCAGGAGCCATCACATGGTTCAAAAAATAACTTTAAATAGGCCGTTGAGATCTCAATGAAAACAAGTTGCACCAGAACAATAGCAAAAACCAAGTAAGAAAAAAACCTAATTGCATGCATCATAAATAAAACGATTTCCTCCATAACACATTGATATTATTTTCACAGATAATATTACAAGCTCTCCTGTTACAATACTAAGTGACCACACTTAATTTTCTTAAATGCCAGCACATGACGCAAGTTTATTGGGATACTAAATATATTTCTAACTACTTTATGGAAACCCTTCAAAAGCTATATCCTTTGTGCAACCTTCAGAGTAGAGTCTTTGCTCCCACTCAAAAGAAGTCTACTATCTGCAGACCAACTGTGCAATATGCAAATCATGATTAGAGATCATTCTTGAATGGATAAGACGAGCAACGTTTGAAAATATCTCAAACCTTATCTGATATGCAGGCCCGACATGTCCCCTGAATGCAGCAACAAACGTCCCAGTAATACCATTCCACAACTTCACAGACTTATCAAACGAAGCACTAGCAACCCATTGTCCATCAGGTGAAAAATAGACATGATTGCCGAGCTGAAAACAAAAAGCATAATTTCGCTCCATTCGTTTCAGAAAAAATATTTTTCCGAAAAACATTTTTCGTGTTTTCCAGTATTCGGGAGCGGAAAATGTTTTCCGTGGGAAAACATTTTCCATCCCCACCCCCAAATCCTTCATTGTTTTGAGGAAAATGATTTCCGCTTCTGAAAAGCGGAAATCATTTTCCGCCAAACTCCTCCTTCCCCCCTTCGATCACCGGCCGCCTCTCGTCGGTCGCAGCCTCCGCTCATCGGTCGCCACCACCGGCCGCGGTCGCCAGCCGTCGCCGATCGCCGCCTGTCGCTCGTCAGTCACCACCCGCCGCTTGTCCGCCACCGAGGCCAGCCACCGGCCGCCGCCGCCGGTCGCCGCCGCTACCGCCGGTAAAAAATATTTTCAGAAACTTTTTTATATTGATTGCTGAACACCGGAAAATTATGTTCCGGGAAAACATTTTTTTTAGGAAAATGACTTCCGGGAAAATATTTTCCAAAAATACAATATTTTCCGCCAAACGAATGGAGCCTTAATATGTCAAATTTTACACTTAAGACAGTTCAACGAGGATCTAACATACTAGCCTCAAGAAAATATGGAGAGGATGTCTCATCTATTGAACCAGTGCCACCAGGTCCACAATGTGGAGTTCGTCCTTATTTAGCATCAACATGCCAATTGATAGTATATCATGGAAGACAGTCTTCTAAATACAGTTAAGACTCAGGGAATCCAATCACATCATCATGCCAATTGATAGTCTATCATGGAAGATAGTCTTCTAAATACAATTAAGACTTAGGGAATCCAATCACAAAGGAAAAAGCAGGCAGCTGTGAACTCACTCTCTCTCTCTCTCTCTCTCTCTCTCTCTCTCTCTCTCTCTCTCTCTCTCTCTTCTAAATACAATGAAGACTTAGGGATTCCAATCACAAAGGAAAAAGCAGGCAGCTGTGAAATCTCTCTCTCTCTCTCTCTCTCTCTCTCTCTCTCTCTCTCTCTCTCTCTCTCTCGCATGCACGAAAAATGTGCCTAGACCCGAAGGGAGAGAATCACCACAAGGGGAGAGAGGATGCACAGAGCAAAAAGACACTGAGCAAAATGTACATACTAGGTTGTAAGCAAATAATGTTCAGATAGATATAACTGATGCATACTAGGTTGTATAAGCAAAATGTGCAAAGAGAAATAAATGTGTAATTTCTTGCCTCATGAAATGAAGATGATTCAACATAATAAAAGTTACCTACTTGCTTCATTTCTTCAGAAGATGAATACTGTTTTCCAGTGTGATCGAAAGCTCCTGTCCGAAGAACATACTCCGTGCTCAGAGCAAGGGAGTTAACCCAGTGTCCATGACCGTACAACGAACATTTTATATATAAGAATGATAATAAAGAAAAGAACAGAGGAATCTAGCAGCAACTTAAATTAAGAATGCGGACTTGGAATAACAGCTTTTTTGGCAGTAGAAACCAAGAAAAGACAACCATGTGAGCCATAAAAACTAAACTCCAAACTAAATACGCAGTTCATATCTCAGCCACATCAAAAAATGATGGTATTTCCATTCTTAACGTCAATATCTCCTGTGAACTAAACAATCAAGAAGTTCGAGGACATGATATCACCAATAGCTGGGCTAGACAATATGCCCAATTAGTATTGGGTAGGTCACTAGGTGCCAAACTGCCTCCTGGCACCAAAGAGATCAAGTAAATCGTGCTACTCCAAAGGCACAAACAAATCTAAAGCTTTTGTGGACAAGAATAAAATAGGCACGCAATGACCCTGCCATCTGTATAATAAACTTTATAAAAGATGTTACCTTCAATTCCCTTATCAGCTTCCCCTGGGAAGTTTCCCAGACTTTGATTGTACAGTCCTGGGAGCTGCAAAAAATTTAAAACAATTACTTCATCAGGTAACAAGTAGTAGAAGCAGCAGCAGTTTGGCAAAGTCCAAGATACTTATTTGCTTGGAAGAAGAATTTACAAGTCACCACGTAATCTTCGGCCCATTAGAAGTATGATTTAGTCAAGAAAACTTCTTCATGTTATTTTTGTTGTTGTTCATGTAGCACGGCACTATCATATGGACATTATTACATCACAAACTGATTAAATATTTATCTCAGGGTTAAGTTGCCTCTCTGTTGACACCTAAATTTTGGAAACCCAATTAGTCATTCATTGCATAAAAATTAGGGATCAATCCAAGTCCCTAGAAAACAAAAAAAAATTAATTAAATTGCATATAGATATTATGAGCATTTCATTTATAGTAATCGGCTCATATAGTTGCATTTGCATTGGACCGGCGGTGGATGGACTCGAGTGAACGGCTCTGAACTTAATGAAATTGGACTAAGCCCGCGTTTAAGAAAATTCTTGGCCAAGCCCATGAACATTATAAGAGCTAAAATTTTCATTGAAAAATATCGAGTTGGAAAATATTTGTTTGTCAATCTTGACATTATCACGATTCAAATTGAATGAGTTGATATTATCACAGAGATATTACAATATTTTCTTTGAATCAAAATAGGAAGTAATTGCAAGCAAAACCCTAAACTTTGCCTATAAATACATTCAATGAGAAATCGTGAAGGGGCTTCACTGGAGACAATTGAGAGAATAGAAAAAGTAACATAAAAGAAGCATAGGGGGAAGAACACACGTTCGAGGAGAGAGATCAGAATTTTGAGGGGGGCATACAATTTGATACACGGCCAGAAAGAGAGTCATCGGTGAGTGAAGAGAGCGAGCATATCCCATCGAGCTTCACCGGGCGCGACAATGACCCTGCTGCCGCCCGTCGTTGCTGCTTCAAGTCCCCGCCTATTGTCCTTACCGTGACGAGCCCTGCTAAATCATGAAGCAGCAACCTCGCATCTAACTTTGTTGACGTCTTTGCCAACGAAGTTGCTAGTCTGTTGCTCCACTTGCTACCTCTCACGGCCCATACCATATCGGTTCCACCGTCTCATCAATCAGGCGACGTTGCTATAGCATACCAGATCGCCGGTGTTTCGTTGATCCAGTACAGGTTCTTCTTGTTGCCGTTCAGCAATACTCCTACGAAGCCCGACTTCAAATTTGTCAAATCAGATATCGGGAGCTATATTTGGTGCCATTCCGGAGTTTATTGATGGCCAAAATAGCTCGTTTGAGCACAGCAACGCTACTGAATAAGGTAAGTACACTTGAATATTATTTTGTAAATTCGTGTACAGAAAAACCTGCATATTTGATATGCTAATTTCAGCTCGTTAATGTCAAAATTTTGCGAAGTGATAAACTAGAGAGTCGTAAATCACGTCTCAAGCTTCGATTTAATATATTGTATGCCTCAATCAAACTTAGTTTGCTAGGTCAAAACTCTTTCGGAATTTAGGATCAGAATCTGGAATGTGATGTTCAAGTCTGTTCTGATGATTTCCTAATTGACGTTGTGTTGTTCTATGATTTTTCTGATTCTCTATGATCATTGTTTGAAAAAACTTTCTTCATGGAAGTCGTAGAATACATCTTAATCTGTTCATCATAAAATTTTCATAAAATTCCAAGCATGTTAGGATTGAACGATTTGCAACGCCATTTATGCATTGATCTGGTGACAGACTAGTTTCAGACCGACCTTCATATGTTCTTCGATTTTTATAAATTCATGTGTTCAAAATATGAAAAAAAAAATTCTTCACAAAAGTTCACGCTGAGATCGAGATCTTTCCAATGATACTAATTTCATCAAAATCGGAATTCATTTGGATTTTCAAAATGAATTTTTATTATCTAATCAGATATATGTTCAGATCTAATTTTCATTCCTTTGGAATCCAAAAAATGTTTCTCCAAATTTGATAAAGTTAGATTCCTCCTATGTGAAAACTCAAAACTACAAAGTTGTTCCTTGGGGTCTCATTATGTTGACAGGAAATTTTGAGGGCCTAATAGCAATTTTTAGAGAGTCAATTTGCTAAAAATTTCATATGAGGTCTTCTCGGGTTAAAATTTGATTTGCAGTTGAGTCCTTTGTGAAAACCGAATTTTGATAGAATTTGAAGATCTCAAAATTTTCTGAATATATCCGAGATTTTCAAGATAGCAAAATTTTTTTAAAATGTGATCGGTTAGGAAAATTTATTAATTCGCAACCGTACAAATGGGAATAAGTCTATCTATCAGGCTTTAGATAGAATTATTTCCATAGCGGGTATTTCGAATCTTTAGGGTCGATCCGTCAGGCTTCGGATCGAAACTTGGTTCGAAAGATTTAGCGGATATAATCTTTCTACTAAAAGATTTGCGACTTGGATTTAAATTCGAAAATATGTCATGAAAAAGAAAAATTGCATCTTTGAACTCTAAGTCAGAATTCATTAAAATTGTCGAATTGAGTATTTTTCTTGAGATTGGTACCGAAAGGACGTTAGGGTAATCTAATGTAACCAAGTCTCCAAATTTATAATCTCCGGTTCATAGAAATAAAAAAATACTCCCGCTATTTTATTTAGATTTCTAATCAACCTACCTTAAATGATTAGTGGCGGCTCCTATCGAAAATATTTACATGCTCATAATTGGACCTAAGTTGCGAATTGATAGAGTTTGGGAGAACTCGAGCTAGGTTAGTTAATTTAATTGATCTAGTAATCTATTAGCCTAAGATCGAAAACTTGACTCTTAGGTCGCAACACTCTCTTGTGTCCCATTTTGTCAGTGGAACAGCTATTCAGGATTGGGAAAGAGAGTTAATGACAAAAATTTAAAACCATTAAGGAAAAGGCAGTTTCACCGACAATTGCCAAAATTAAGGAAGTTGCATACCCAGTATATATTACACCATCTCCTCCCCACTTTACGCATGTAACAGCTAGAGTGTGACCGCTCAGACAAATTACACATTTCCTTAGTGTTACGTCCCATACGTGTGCATCACCATCTTTACTAGAACTCACAAAGCGACGGCTCGGTGAACTCAGATGGACTGGTTCCCAAGATATACAGGTGATCCATTTCTTGTGGCCCTGACATAAAGCAGATTCAATGTCTTAGTGGCACAGAGACTATTCTTGCTATGCATAAGCCACGACAACCAGTTCGACACTTCAACACCTCACAAATTAATGTCAAAAATGGTAAAGGATGTCAGAAAGCTTCCTCAACAAAAATGGCACACCATTTATCTCTTCCCACAGATGCGAAGCTACACAATAAACTGTACTTACTACGCTAAACTTATGGATATCATCCAAATTAACGCCAACACTGCTCCCACTTATTTTGCCACGAGTATAAAATTAGAAGCAGCATATTTGTGCTTTTATCCACCATTTCATCATCAATATGGAGAGTTATAAACCAAGAAATATTAATAGGAAATGGAGTTCCATGGAATCCTTGCAGGAAGGATTCTCAAACATATAAGTGTAACTCCAAATGTCAAAATCTATTTAGTCTGAACTTTCCATAAAATAGATTTAGCTCCAAGTTAAATAAAGTCGTAAAAGCAGCAAATTACAATCAACTGAATAAGATACTTTCTATTAGGCATAATACAGGCATTGCTTATTAAGAGCAAATTAATTACAACATTTCAAGCAAAGGTCCTCCAACACTCCATAAGGATTGAAACTATATTCTGCATAATCAACATCCTTCTAACAACATTGCTCTCCTTGATACAATGGCACCCCACCCCACCTCCTCCACCAAAAATTTAAAAAAAAAACAGATAGTATGCTATGATATGCCTAAGATCAGCCTAACTGAATCAAGTATACTATGAAAGATGGATAATGTCCAGCAGCTACCAGAGCTAATGAATAAGAAAGTCAGCCTCATACCAGCAATTGTTGCTGAACAGCGATTTACAGGACGAATTCGGAAAATGGCTTGTGGCTGATATACTATGGCCAAGACCTTCTCCACCGAAACTGCAATGTAAACCCAAATTAAAAATGAATGACAGATATGCAGTTAGAGACCCGAGGAAGCTCCTTAAAAATATGACGCATTTGCTTCTTACCGACCTCTGTTTTTCTGTAAGTAAGATTCAAGAGGGACAACGAGCTCCTGGTCTGATATATAAAATGTATATGGCAATTTCTCCTCCTGGTTATCCCAAAAGGATAAAATCCATTAGAGAAAAAGGGAAAAACCTGAAAACCTACCTCGGCCATGGATGAAATTTAGTAAACAAGAACGAAAATATGTAAATCAATCAACAGGAAAATTTTCAGAAAAAAGTTAAGCATTGACGACTAGAGGGCGTTGGCAATAAAACAACAGTCTATAAGTTGGGAAGTCAGTGTTTCACTCCACACAGGAGGAAAGGACACGTTTCCAGTTAAAAACATGTTCCCATAAGGAGTAAACAAAGTAAAATTAATAAAACGGTAATACACTTCTCAACAACAACCGCGTGAGACCATGAAACCAATCTCCAGGGAGAAACACGCCCAATCCCGCTTAAAATTCTAGGTCTATGCTCACGTATACAATTGCAACAGTGCATCAACACAAGCAAACTGGAAGATCAAATTCAAATCTTACGTTATTGAGGAGCTTATTGACCATCTGTTGAAGTTGCTGAGGGCCAACGTTCTGAGGAAGGTACATGGGAGGACCCTAGGTTGTTCCTTCCGGATCCACCAGTTGGCACATCACGTTATTTACATCTCGCCGCTCTGCTGCCACCTCCATCTTTCCCACGACAACAATAAAAATTCAATCTTCTCTCTTCGAATCTCTGATAAAAATTGAAGCTTTAATTGATACAACGATACCGAGAGCGCGCAGATGAATTTAGAAGTATGTTTGAGATAGCGAAGGAAGTGAAGTTGTGGGGTGGGGGGGGGGCGGTTCTAGGGTTTTAGGCGAGCTTTTGATGACCGCCTGATGCAGTGCGTGTTGGTTCACCGTGCTATGGTGGTGACGATGTCTTGTGAAGTAAACCAACTGGCAAAATATATAAGGTTTGTGTAAAACATGAGAGAAGAAAAGATAAAGAAATATGAATAGAAGACGAGGAAGCACCAGTCAAACTCCCTCCTCAGAGGCCGACCCCGATGGGGAGTGATGGTACGATGATGCTCTGTCCCCTCTTTCTTGTGGGAACAGTTCTTCTCCTCTCTTTATAAAGAAACACTTGAGAAATCCAGTTCATTTTCTGTTCTTGATCTATGGCCGAGTACAACATAACGATTTTAGCGCTGATGTTGCTGCTCAGCGTGATAACGGTAACTTCATCAGCATCGCGGTCGCCGGATATCATTGAGTCTCTGCTCACCCGACCGGAGTCCGAAAGGGCATCCCCATCGGTTCGAGAAACGGCTGCTGAAGGCGTTCTTAAAAGATTGCTTCCTTTCCATTCGCACAGGTTCCAACTCAAGATCGTACCCAAGCTCTCATCTTTTCATTACTCAAGATGCAATTCCATTTTGTTGCCTCAAGTCCTCTGGAACGAAAGTAGAAGCTGGGGGTCTGGTCTCTCCATTCATTGTCAAGCCGCAGCAATGAACTGAGGAAATGTGAACATGTCTAGCCTTTTGGTGACCCTTATCGAGTCACTGCGCTTTTCTCATTTCCGATTTAGTGAAAATTAAATCTTTAAGTAAATATATAGTAAGCTAGCCGGACCCAATTCATAGTTTCTTGGACGTTCTTTTAGGTGTCGATGAAATGGATTTGTTCCCTTCAGTGATGGCGTCAAAATTCGTATGTATCCCTCAGAGTAGAACTCGCTCTAGTGTATCGATGGTCTCCGTAAATGTTACTTACTTGCGATGTTGGCATTGAACTGTCTTTAGCTTTTCCAGTTTAAGTACGTATCTCTAGCTACTGTAGCCAAAAAAAGTCGTTCAAGTAATATCTTTCTTAGGGTCTCTATTAGCAGTAACCGATAGCTGAACAGTAAAGATGCATGCTTTGTGCTCACCTGAAGAACATAGCATATGATCAGGTTAAGAAATTGTCGCTTTGCAAACTTTTTTTCTCAATGTCTTTCTGACTCATGATAGTCATATGAGTGTAACTGTCAGTGGTTTGCGCTCACTTTCTTTCGGCTTGCCTATGAGGATGTTTGTGGTGGAAAGAACTGCTTTTTGATTGAAAATTACGAGGAGAATGATGGGCCTGAGATACTGTATGGAGTCCTTGTTTTTGTCAAGTGGAGCAGCGTTCCTTTCATTTTTAATCGAGTGAAGGAGTATTACCCAGTCTTAGTTTGTGAGTTATGCATTGTTGAAGCTCTTTTGTCTATTTCACTGCAGGATTAAAGGTACCACAGCAGTTGAATTAGCATCTGGCTTGCATTGGTACTTGAAGTATTGATGTGATGCTTATGTTTCCTGGGACAAGACTGGAAGCACACAGGTTGCTTCTGTTCCTAAGGCAAGATCCCTGCCTAGGCTGAAGGGCAAGGGTGTGATGATTCAGTGATCCGTCCCATGGAGCTATTATCAAAATGTTGTTACATCAAGTTGTAAGTTTTCTTCACCGTGGGACATTGAGGCTTTGGCGATATTATTAGCAAGTTGGTAGCTAGTTCGTCATGTTTGAGATAAGTGAGGCAAAAGCACCTACGGTCCCTCTTGCATTTGGACATACTATCTATTTGACAGTGTTTGTTCTTCAAGGAGCTAATGACTTGATGTCATGCGATTCATCGTAGAGTCTTATGTCTGGTGGAATTGGAGTAGATGGGAAAAAGAGATCCTGGATCGCTTTGCAAGGAGTTCACCTACCATCAGCCTTTACTGGACAAGAAGCCATTTGGCAAAAAGTTTTCATGGTGACATTTCACATGATCCTGTGTAAAATTGGTGACAAAGTAAAAGCAGTTCTTAGTGTTGATTTCGCCGTAACAACTCATACTGATTGGTAAATAACTAGATGAATTTACTAACGCATGACCGAGTGATCTGATGGCTATTTCCATTACCTATCTGACATTCATCATACAAAAAAACCATATTAAACGAAGTTGCCATAAGATGGTCTTGAAATGTTTCTCGTGTTTCTTTATAGCAAATTCATGTCATTTGTTTGTCTATTGCTATTGATTGACAAGTACACATGTGAAATTTAGCAGATGCCTTTTTGTACCCGATTTCCCATTACCTAGTCTAGAAAGTTATCGGCTTATGAATAGGTAATTGAGTTGGTGCTATTGTCTGGATCTTCACTTAATTAAAACTCATGTTTCCTACTGTGTTCTGAGGTTTAGTCAGTTTATTGTTTCAGCTTTTGTCCGTTGTAGCCATGCCTGATAATGATAGGCTTATCTAGCTGATTTGTCCTCTTTATTGTATTAGCAAGGAAGAACTAGATGATTTTTTTGGCGGACTCGTGTTTCTTGCATTGGCTCGCTTGGGAAATTTGCTTGGGTAGGTAGAGGAGTTGTGATTTCTGCATCTTCTCTATTTTTTCGATGACAAAAAAAGTAAAAGAATAGGGTAACTAGTTGAACAAATTTAGGAGTATTTTATATTAGATGGTTCTTTACACTATGTTTGATAATATGATTCTGCTAGCTAACTCATTGCTCGGCCTTGATGTGCAATATAATGCATTTTGTTCTCGCTTTGAAGGCTTTCTTTTCATCATCACAAGCATTTGGCTTATAAGGTGTAATAATTTCTTCATTATAGGTGGGGTGACCCATTATCACAGAACTTGTTGGATCAACAGCTAAATTTGCAGTAACAGATATTGTCCTGGATGTCAGAGCTAGGCATGTTTCGAGGTATAGAAGATCTCTTTTCCAGTTTAGAATTATTGATAATCCAGGTATCCTTTCAGTGAGATTATCTACGATAGAGTTGTAGCAGGGAAAATTCAGAAAATTGCCATCAAAGGGACCTTTTTAGTTAATGTCTATTGTATATCTGTCTGATCATGCTGGTCATGAGAATCCTGATATGTATTGTTGTACTTTCAGCTCTTCCATCCTTCTCTGGGAATGTTCCAGAAGCATTGAAGAAGATACATTCTTCAGCTAATATAACTAGACTTGGGGACCGGTATGGCTAGACTCGGGGACCGATATGGCTCTTTTTCTGTTTGTAATTTCTTGAGTGTTGACTTTGATGACCTTTTCACTCGTATATTGTCCTCCCATGCATCCCTTTTTTGTCTTCCTGCTTGGGTTCGATAAGTTCTTCATCTAGATACAGTTTTTGTTAAGATGCTACACATGGCATTTTTTTAATTTCCTTGTCAATTATAAGACTTGTAAAACAAATAGAGAAAAGGTCAAAGACATTATTTTGTTTTACTGCCTGGAAGAGGATAGTCAAGAAATTTGGTCGACAATATTTCTCAACGTCCAAGATATGATGTATCTGATACATGCTAGCAATAAAGAAATCTTATGCTATTCTGAATGTTCCTTGCAATGCAAGAGATGCTCCTTGAGTGGCTACTCAGGGATGAATAAGATTGGTTACTTGGAAACTGAACTGAATTGCACTAGCATCTTCTGAAGTGAGCTTTCATCTGCAACTAGGGCTTCAAATATTTCTGACTTTAAGATTTTGACATGGTATTTTCTACTGCCTAGTAGCAATTTATCCGAATTAATGAGCAATTTTGTCTCTAAGATTAATTTCTGGCAAAAACCATTGTTTCTTTCCTTCGGGACCATAATACAGATTTCATAGTCAAGTTTCCGGACTGGAATCCATCAACAATCTCGGCATCTAGCTTTAGAAAGCAAGAGAACTGCTATTACCCTTTGATCTACCCCCTTTAATTCAAGTGACGGTCTCTGACTTTCCTCAGGCACATTTGTGGTATTCTACTCATGACGTGGTTGATGCTGGGAATCATCCCAAGGAAAGTCTACCGTTTAGGTATAATCTCGGACCTCGTTAAGCTTTGCTGTTTAAAATTTTCTCACCTTTCTACATAAGAGTGGATGACCCAGTAGAAGACCGAGGAAAATCACGATTGTCTTTTTGCTAGGTAGATTTAATTTGAAGAACTGCATTGCAAATATATGCAAATGAGCTTAAGAAAGAAAGGCAGAGCTGATTGGATTTAATTTTTCCCTTTAGCAGGGTCATGCTGATTTATAAAGTTCATAAATGTTATTGTCAATTATTTGAATGGAAATCATATGATTGATGGGCAAGTCCGCTTGAGAGTCTTCTAATCTCATGGCTCTACCAACTCGCTTTTCGTTTCCTTCTCCTTCCTCATCTCCTCCAGCAAAGCCTTACTTGTGTCTTTGCCTATATCATCATCAGAGAGAACGTGTCAGGAGCCACGTCTTAATTATCTCTATCAAGATATTCACTCGATTCTGGGACGAAATTCATATACTACCTGCGAGATATCCACCATGTACATAACCGCTGAATCTTTCGCTTGTGTGTTCACCAGTGAAAAAGATGCGTCCTACCGGGGCCTGAGAACATGTAAAAAAGCTTGTTTCAGTTACACGTACAGTTAATAGCTAATTCAGGAAGAAGCGCTAGAGCTACCAAATTTATAGTTGTCTCGGAACAACGATAGGAAAAAAAAAACTTATTCCAGTTGCTTCTCTTAGGACATCGTAAAGGTAAGAGAATCTAAAGCCGCTAGAGATTTCACATAGAAATTAACCCCTATAGGGAATGATTCAGAAAGACCTACATCTTTTGTCAAGCCATAAATAACAACTTGTCTAAGCTAGGATATCCAGAAGTAAGAACTACACTGATCAACATGTAAACACGAAAACAGGAACTACCGGGATTCGTAATATTTGAAGCAAGATAAGCACCTACCTTAATGCTTTGAACGACCTGATGATTAGATATGACGGGGTACTTGCTGTAGCTGCAACGCTGAAACTTGTCATTCAACCAGCGGGGCACGAGTATATCGGTGGCGTTAGGTATATTGGGCCCAAACATGTCCCTAAGCACCTCCATAGCCTCTTTCAGTGTTTCTTCGTCAGATTGACTCTCCACACGCTTTGATTCTCCATTTGTCAATGTCACAACCAGAATATTGGAACCAGGGTATGCATCCTCCATGTGCTGACGACATGCCCAGAGAGGAACAAAACAATCATCTTTATCAGATGAGTTTCCCTCAAAGCATTATGCAGTCGCTTAAAAACATTGCTCGAGATTTCACATCAAAGCATACAGTATCGAAGGCCATGTGTGGTAGATACAATTTACAGTGTTTTCCCAATGAAAGTAACGTAATTAGTATCAATACCTCATAATTAAACAAATCGGCTGCATTAGTAATGTAATTCCAGAGTGCAGCTGAAGAAATAGTCCAGTGTACTACTTGTTAACACGACCAAACATGACCAAACATGTTAACCTCATAATATTGAGCAAACAGTTTTTTACACTTTCTGAGACCCCCAAAGGATGACATCAATAAGCACTCAATTCCCCATAGAGTAACTTTTAGGACAAAGAAAACTGGAAGAAGAAGAAAGAAAAACCATTAGCTAGCTGCAAAAGTTTTGTTCACAAACCTGCCAAAATGTGTAATAACCTCTCCGTTCGTGTGCATACATGAAGAACTCTTTCCCGGGTCCACAAGGCCAGAACTTTTCAGGAAACTTTAGGTAGATTTTCGTGTACACCGTCACGTCAAGCTTCTCTATCGCCTCCATCTTCCAACCCTGGTGGGCATTATTTCACAAATCAGTGCAACGATTTATCGAACCAAGTAAAAAGGACAATAGATCAAACATCATTCAGCTTCTTTCGGGGACCACCAACTAAAGAGAAGCCGTAATCATAGCTGTTGCTTTAACCTCTAGACACCATCATTAAATAAGTAAACGTCCAAATGGACACGCATGGTTGTAATTTTTATGTTTCGTCCTAAAGAACTGCCAGTTTTTTGGCGCGGGATAACATCCCAGGCTTCGTCGGTCCTGAATTCTTTCACGAGGAAAACGTTCTATTGGAGGTCAACAACGGTTGTGCAGAATAATGATGATACTGAATTCTAATTGATATTGCTAGTCTTCAATGAATATTGAGTAATTTAGTAGAGCAATTGGATGAACTAAATGGTCGACATATTCCGGTAAATGCAAGGGAAAACAAGGACGACAGTATAACCAAGAAATCTTTTTCAGTGTGTTTGCAGATTCATTCAATCAATCAAAAGCAGCATTTTGCGCAGAAGTGTTTCACAATATTTATAAGAATCTTGTTAGGAACTTTCACGTATTAATTATAAGGCGCAATAATTCCGATCCGTACTAGTCTTTGATATTATTCATGCAATTTCAGTGCACCCTGTGGACTTTTCAATTAGGGAACTGGAAAAGGGAGATAGTCAAAGAAATAAGAATGAAGGAAGATGTGTACGGGCATGGACGGCCGGAACGAGATGAGGTCACTCTTGAGAACCCCAATGCTAACGGACAAAATCGCATAATTGGCACTGTAGACATAACCATCCTCTGTGGTAATAGTAACTCCGCTGCTCGAGTGTTGAATTTCCCGGACAACCTGCCCCAAATCCACTCGTAAATACAGTGGCATTGGCATCCAATAAAGATGGAAGAAGTTTATCAACATAACTGAATGAAAACTGTGCAGTGGTCAGACGAAAAGAGTCATTACCCTAGCGAGATTCGTTCATCCACAATCTGACATTATAGAAATAAGTAAATTGTCCCTGCTAATTTCCACCTATAGGGCACTAGTCATCGATTTTCTTCATTCTTGTTGCGTGTGAATTTGAATAGGCAAGGAAACACCACATTAAATGGAGAAAATGACAACACTGCATATGTTCATGTTCTTCTATTTGAGCAGATTTGACCTCCCCAATTATTTACTTCTATATGAGGTCATCATGTTCACTGTATAGTGTATACGATAATAGACAGGAGCCAGTTAGCCTAAACCGTTGCTTAATGAGTGGTATACGGTCTTCTTTTTCAATATGAAATGTTGATAAAATGGCATAGACGTAAAAAGGTTGCTTTGCTTCTCAAACTAGAATTACTTGGACATGATAACCATTTGGTACATTAAGGTCCAACGCATACGATCCGTTGGATCATATGGATCTCACGTGAGATCCATGCAAGCAGTAATGTTGCATAGCGAGTATGAATATTACAAAGATCCCTGTAGGAGAAAAAAATTAGTCCCATGCTTGATGAGGTAGACCTGGGACTACACTATCCGAAATGTATATGATATGACATAAATAAATAATTGGCTAAGACAGCTTTTGGGGAACGTCGTGATCGACAAACTCCAAGGACGGGGCCAATCAAATCTCTTACAGCCAAGTGAGAAAACAGTTGATCCACACAAAACAAAAATTGGGGTTTTTCCGCACACTTTTGTGCTCCTTTTTATTATTACCATAAACCATTCTCCGTCACTTTGTTTCCGTCCGACGATTGGATGATTAAAAAAACAAAACAACCAAGATAAAAACAAAAAAGGGATAAAAGAGAGAGAGAGAGAGAGAATTATTGTTTACCTTATTGAGCTGAAGACGACTGTCCAAAATCTTGCCCTCGGACGTAACAAGAAAATCGTGCGCCATTTTGCGTACCAATTCCTCATATCCCCTCTCGTCCGCCACTAAGTATTCTCCTTCCCCATAATCAAGGTAAGTCGGTATAGGCTGGGCCTCTGCCCAAGAAGAAACACCAAATGGGAAAAACTCATCACCATTGCATACATCCTTTCTTTGCTGCCAAATCTGAAGTTTCAACTGCACTAAAAAAAAGCCGACTAACCGGGCATCTCGTAGTCGTGAAGCACGAAGTCGATGGCGAGCTCTAATGGCGTCTTCGCCGTCCTAAACATGCGCGAGAGGAAAGAGAATGAGATCGCGCGCACGGTGGAGAAACAAAACCTCGAGGGCATGAAAGTTAAGCAGGAGAGGGAATTACGAAGGAGGCTCTGTCGCTCCGGAGAAGGAGCCACCGCCGTCCGTTTCCTGCTGGTTTCTCCACTTCTCGGTAGCCGACTCCACCGCCTTTCTGTACGAGTCAGCAGCGACTTCTCTCGGGAACACCTTCCCACTGAAACGAACGAACAAACTGCGTCAGCATCGAAGCCGAACTCCCCTTGCGGACGGTGAAAACGTATTGCAGAACTAATCATCTTCGCTTTTTTTTTTTTTTTGCTTAGATTCACGCTCGAAGAACGCCCGCAGGTGCCGAGAACAAAGATAAGCTCTCCCGCTGGAATGTGACATTATTGCTGACAACAGAAAAAATGATCAGACCTGCGATCGTAGATGTTGTAGCAAGCATGACTGAAGTCGGAGAGGCATGTCCGGAGGGAAGAGTTGGCGGCAAGCTCCCAAACGGGATTTGGCACCTTACCTCGCACGCCGACGATCCAGCCGGCGCCGAGCTCCACTGACACGCCTCCGAACGCTTCCTTGCGCATCCTGCCCCCAATTCGGTCCGTCGCCTCCAGTATGACGATGTCCTCCACGCCATTCTCGGCCAGAACCTTGGCCGCGGCAACACCTGAAGAGACGTCCCGCGAGGCCACATACACGAAACATCATCAGAACTAGTCGCAACAGATACATACAACAACCCAAGTGCAGACCCGCCACGGTCGCGGCGGGGGACAGGTGGTTTCGTGCATACCGGAGACGCCGGCGCCAACGATGATCACGGAGGAGCGAGACGGAGGATCCATGAGAGAGAATGAGAGAGAGATGCGTTACGTATTTTGGTTCGACGGGAAATGAAACAGGCGGGGATTCTAATCATGGTGGTGGAAGGCAGTTCGGTCATTTCCACGGGGAGCAGATTTGGAAATTTGCGGGGAAGTTTTATGGCAGGGTCAGCGTAATCTTTGCCCGTGCTGATTCGAGTTTCCACCGAAAACGAGATTAGTGTCCTCCTAAATGCAGGGGCAGAGAGATAATCTCAAGATAATCTACCTTTTCAATGAGATTTTTGATTGGATTTTTTTACCTAATCAATCCACGCATTGATATACCTAGTTAATGTAGCAGATTCATTGCTCCTTATGTGCTGGAAATTTTGAATTGGATCGGTACGACAAAAAAGTCTCAAACCGATATACTCGTGAAAAATTTATCCAAAACTAATTTTTTTATCACCAAAAATTCTTAACCGATGACAAATTTATCTTCCATTAATTTATGTTAAATTTTACCGTCAAATTTCTGAGTTGGATGACACGTGACAGTGACGGGTGTACTAATTTGGGGTTTTACTATCCGTTAGTCTTAGGTGTAATAGTTTATGATTTTTTGTGATATTAATCCAATTTAACGGAGGGTAAATTTGTCACAAATATACCAGTTTGGGATTTTTAGTGGTAAAAAAATTATTTTTGAGTAAATTTGTTACGGGTGTATCGGTTAGAGATTTTTTGTAGTCAAAATATTAGTTTAAGGTAAATTTATCATAGAGATAACAGTTTAGGGTTTTTCATAGTATTGACCCTTTGGAATTTTCAACACATAAGAAACAACGAATATCAATAATTTGAAAATTATATATGCTTTTTTTAAAATTTTAATATTTTTTATTCTTTAACAAAAATGAGTCGATGATAAGTATTTTCATCATCAATGATATTTTTCTGTGTATTTCATTGAACTATAAATGAGCCCATTTATACGCTGTTACAAAATGGCTATCTATAGTAATAATGAAATTATGATCCGAAGAGAAAATCATAATAGAATAACGAAATTATGATATGAGAGATTATCAGAATCGGACAATATATTTCTAACAAGAACTATTTTATATTATTCACGTCCAATAGGATATTAGGCATTTTCCACTAAGCAAAAACTTAATAATTCCTCTAATTTGTATCACGTGGGTAAAATGTAAGGCATGCCCCTCCTCCATGCCTCTGTAATCCTTTTGATAGATGACGATGTGATGATGGCTTGCTGCTGCGCCCCCAAAAAACCAACGGCAAGGATGGGTCCCTTCCTTACATGTCGTTTCCCTCCCAAAGCAACCAAAAAAAAAAAAAAAAGATAATGACAAAAACAGTAATTAAACTTTGACTCAACATGCAATATAGTCTCTGAATTTTTAATTTATTAAATATAGTTTTTAAACTTTAGCTTAATATTCAATATTATCTCTAAACTTTAAATTTGTTAAATATGATATCTGGACTTTTGGTATATGTTCAATGTGATCCATGAACTATATGAAAATATTTAATTCTATCATTGAACTTGAATTACTGGAAGGAGATTGAATAAATTAAAAGTCCAGGAATCATATTACACATTAGATTAAAGTTCATTGACCATATTAAATAAATTAAAAGTTCAAATATCACATTGCATATTAAACTAAAGTTTCGAGATTATTCGTGTCATTTTTCAGAAAAACAACAAACAGGTCAAATTTAGTGAGCCTTCGTACTCTTCCGTCCTAGTACATTGAAGGAAAAGAAGATTTGGGCAGCTGTGTCATCATCATGTGTGAAAAAATCACATGGTCTCTGTTAGCAACGGGTCGACATGAGGGTCTGATGCGATGTGCATTCGATCCTGATTTGAAGAATTGGCATGGAGTCCGCGGCGATCGTCATCGATGTTGTTGGGTAAAGGCTAGAGCTGGCGTTAAGTCTAATCAAGGTCGGCAATAATATAATAACGATGCATAAGGATGTGTTGTCGCTTTTAAGTGCGCCGTAGAGAAGCATCCGTATTGGAAATGATTTATGCCGCATTTTCAGATGATGAAAAATATCATGTGTTGTGCCCTGTGCATGCTGAGTAGTTGAATTTCAATTGATTATCCGTACACGCGATAACAATATACTTAAAGTATATGTGACATTTTAGCTATACATCTAGTTTCATATATGTTGGCTCAGATATTCAAAATATACTTTTAAATTCAAGTGAGTGAATACAAATATAATTTGGGCAGCTTATCAAATAGATGAGTAGGAATAGAGAAACGATCAGGCAATTTGGCAATCCCACCTAATCAGGGATATATACCCTATACGCTTGACTTTCCAATCGACAACCAGGCTAAATCACCACCTTCGCCTAGGGGCAAGATGGTTAGGCACTTCAAGTGCAAGATGCCCATGTACTTCAATAGATAGCCAAACAAACTGCAGTGGTAATGCAGCGCATGGGAGATGGTGGAGGAGCTGTCGTGCCCATGATAGAAAACCATACTCAGATTGGGCCGATGCCTTTTCATATCCGAGAGGTTGTAAAATGCTTGAGTTTTTAGTGTTCGACTGTGAAAATGAGCAATCGATAGTGGACCACATTAGTCGGCCTGTGGCTCAATGCAGAAAAGCAAATAATGAGGATCATCTGAAATTAAGATTGTTCATGCTCTCTTTGTAAAAAACTGCCTAATTTACTTGGTATACCAATTACCAACCAATTTGACTCATAATTGGGATGAAATGGAAGGACAATTTCATGCTCAATCGAGGTAACTATCGCAAATTTGGCTGTGATTGAACAATAACAAGTCGGTAGACCAATACATAACTCAACTTAAAAAAATCGAGAAATCAATGTCTCGCTTCGCTCATAGAAAGCGAGTTTACTGCATTGGCTTTCAGTGGTTTAGAATTTGCCTTGAGGGAATGATTCGAAGGCCATCCATTTAATGATTTTATTCCAGTAGACATTGAGGGTGTCTAAGAACAAAAATCTTCTGAAAGAAAAAAAAAACAAGAAGCCATGTACGGATTGCAAGCCGAGTGTGTGGCTTTGGTCGATGATTATGATTCGAATTCCAATGCGGAATCGGGTCATGAAAAAGAAGCAGAAATAGCCGGGGCTAAAATGAATGTAGACAAACCTTACGTCTGTCAAGTTTTAAGGCCTACCAGAGTAAAATAAGCTTTTATGCAAAGAACAAAGACACCCAGATTTTTTCGTTCGACGTGACCAAGCAAGATGAAATATTTGATTCACTTCCAAAGGATCTTTATAAAATTATCTGAGGGCCAAATTATTCCGAATAGAAGAATTAGCAAAGAAGAAATATTACAAATGACACCACTTATGAAGACATAATATACAGCTAATTACATTGTTTTCAAACGAACTATTCAGAAATATTGCAATTGAGATTGATAAGAATAAAGTTAAAGCCATTTTAGGATTAACCGCACCGATGACTAAGAAGCAATTACAGATGGTGATAAGAAAAATTAATTTTCTGCCTCTGTTTATTGCTAATTTGTTGCTGAACAGCGGGTTACAGGACGAATTAGGAAAATGGCTGGTGGCTGATAGACGACGGACAAGACCTTCTCCACAGGACCTGAAATATGAACCCAAATTAAAAATGAATAACAAATATGCAGTTAGAGACCTGAGGAAACTCCTCAAAAGTATGACGCCTTTGCTTCTTTAATGACCTTAGTTTTTCTGCAAGTAAGACTCAAGAGGCACAACGAGCACCTGGTCCGCCATGTGAAAAGTGGACGGCAATTTCTCCTCCTGATTACCCCAAGAGTATGAAATCCATTAGAGAAAGGGGAGAAAATGAAAAACTATCTCGGCCATCAATGAAGTTTAGTGAACAAGAAAGAAAATTTGTAAATCCATCAACAGTAAATCTTTCAAAAGAGTGAAGTACCAACGACTAGAGGGCGTTGGCAATAAAACAACAATCTATAAATTGGGAACTTAGCGTTTCGCCTTCGCACAAGAGAAAAAATCCGTTTTTAGTGAGAAATAGGCCTAGTCCCACTTGAAATTCTAGATCTAAGCTCACATGTACATTTGCATTAACTTAAACAGTACATCGACACATGCAAAGTTGAAGATCAAATTCAAATCTTACGTTATTGACAAATAGAGGAGGAGCTTATTGACCTTTTGTTGTTGAAGTTGCTGAGGGCCAACGTTCTGAGGAAGGTACATGGGAGGACCTGAGGTTGTTCCTTCTGGATCCCACCAACTGGCTCATCACAGTGTTAACATCTCTCTCTGCGCTGCTTCCACCTCCATCTTTCCCACAACAACAACAAATTTAATCTTCTCTCTTCTAACCTCCGATAAAAATCGAAGCTTTAACCGATCGATGATACTGGGAGTCCGTAGATAAATTGAGAAGTAAGGCAGATTTTCAGATGGTGAAGGAAGTGAAAACGAGGGTTCCAAGGATTTAGGCGTGGCAACGATGTCTGGTGAAGTAACCCAACAGGCCAATATAAAACTAGTAAAACAAAAAAAAGAAAAGAAATAAGAACAGACAACGAGGAAGCTCCAGTCAAACTCCCTTCTCAGAGGACGACCGGATGGTGATGATCCGATGATGCTCTGTCCTCTCTTTCTTGTCAGAACAGTTCTTCTCTCTCTATACAGAAACACTTGAGAAACCCAATTCGTTTCTGTTCTTTAACCATGTCCGACTCCAACATGAAGATTTCGGCGCTGATATTGCTCCTCAGTGTGATAACAATAACTTCATCAGCGTCGTCGCCGGATGTCCTTGACTCTCTGCTCGCCCGACTGGAGTCCAAAAGGGCATCCCCATCGGTTCAAGAAGCGGCGGCCGAAGGCGTTCTTAAGAGATTGCTTCCTTTCCATTCACAGAGCTTCCAATTCAAGATCGTACCCAAGGTCTCATCTTTTTCATTACACACGATGCTTGTCCAATTTATTGCCTCACGTCCTCAGGAACGAAGTAGAAGCTGAGCCTGTGCTCTCTTGAGTTATTGTCAAGCCACAGCTAATGAACTGAGGAAATGTGAAAAAGTTCAGTCTTTTTGTGACCCTTACAAAGCACTTTTCTCATTTCCAATTCAGCGAAAGTAATAGCTTTAAGAAAATATTAAGTTACCCGGACCCAATTTATGGTGTCTTGACAATAGGACGTTGTTTTATGTGCTGATGAAGTGAATTTGTTCCCTTCAGTGATGGCGTCAAAATTCCCATGTATACCTCAGAGCACAACTCGCTCTAGTGTATTGATGGTCTCCATAAAATTGACTTACGATGTTGGCAATGAACTGTCTTTAGATTTTTCCGCTTAAGTATATTTCTGTAGGTTCTGTAGCCTGTAATTGCTTTCATAAGCTATCTATTAGCAGTAACAATTAGTTGAACAGTGAAGATGCATGCTTTGTGCTCACCTGAAGGACATAGCATATGATCAGGTTAAGAAACTGTCCCTTTGCAAACTTTTTTACTCAATGTCTTCCCAACACATGATAGTCACATGAGTGTAGCTGTCAGTGGTTTGTGCTCACTTTCTTTCAGCTTTGCCTATCAGGATGTTTGTGGTGGAAAGAACTGCTTTTTGATTGAAAATTACGAGGAGAATGATGGGCCTGAGCTAATGTATGTAGTTATTGTTCTTGTCAAATGGAGCATCGTGCCTTGTTGTTAGTTTGTGAGTTGTGCATTGTTGAAGCTCTTTTTATTTGTCTATTGCACTACAGGATTAAAGGTACCACAGCAGTTGAATTAGCATCTGGCTTGCATTGGTACTTGAAGTATTGGTGTGATGCTCATGTTTCCTGGGACAAGACTGGTGGCATACAGGTAGCTTCTGTTCCTAAGGCAGGATCCATGCCTCGGCTGACGCGCAAGGGTGTGATGATTCAGCGACCCGTCCCATGGAACTATTACCAAAATGTTGTTACGTCAAGTTGTAAGTATTCTTCACCATGGGACATCGGGGCTTTGATGGTATTACTAATGGCAAGTCTAGTAGCTAGTTCGTTATGCTTGAGATAAGTGAAGCAAAAAAGTTTTTGACAGTTTTTGTGCTTCGAGGAGCTAATGACTTGATGTCACATTATTCAACGTAGATTCTTTTGTCTGGTGGAATTGGAGTAGATGGGAAAAAGAGATAGACTGGATGGCTTTGCAAGGAGTTAACCTACCATTGGCCTTTACTGGACAAGAAGCCATTTGGCAAAAAGTTTTCATGGTAACATTTCAAATGATCCTGTATGAAATTGGTGACCAATGAAAAGCAGTTCTTACTGTTGATTTCGCTGCGAGGACTCATACTGATTGATAAATAAATAGATGAATTTACTAACACATGATTGAGTGATCTGATGACAATTTCCATTGCCTATCTGACATTCATCATCCAAAAAGAAAATAATAAAATAAGTTGCCATAAGATGGTCTTGAAATGTTTCTCCTGTTTCTTTATGGCAAACTGATGTAATTTGTTTGTTTGTTGCTATTGCTTGAGGAGTGCAGATTTGAAATTTAGCAGATGCCTGTTTATACCCAATTTCCAATACATATTTGAGTTATTGACTTATGAATATGTAATTGAGTTGGTGCAATAGTCTGGATCTTCAATTAATTAGCTTTTCGTGTTTGCAATTGCGATCTGAGGTTTAGTAAGTTGTTTGTTCAAGCTTTTGTCCGGTTATAGCCATACCTGAGCCATACATGATAGGCTTATCTTGCTGATTTGTCCTCTTTATTGTAGGATTTCAATATCAGCAAGGATGAACTAAATGACTTTTTTGGTGGACCTGCGTTTCTTGCATGGGCTCGCATGGGAAACTTGCATGGGTAGGTAGAGGAGTTGTGATTTCTGGATCTTCTCTCTTTCTTGGATGATAATGACGGGAAAAGAATAGGGTAGATAGTTGAATAAATTTAGGAGTATTTTATATTAAATGGTTCTTTAGACTATGTTTAATAATATGATTCTGCTAGCTAACTCATTGCTCCGCCTTGATGTGCAATATAATGAATTTTGTTCTAACTTTGAAGGCTTTCTTTTTGTCATCACAAGCATTTGGCTTCTAAGGTGTAATAGTTATTTCTTCATAGGTGGGGTGGCCCATTATCACAGAACTGGTTGGATCAACAGCTGAACTTGCAGAAACAGATATTGTCTCGGATGTCAGAGCTAGGCATGGTTCCAGGTATGAAAGAATTCTTTTCAGTTTAGGATTCTTGATAATTCAGGTATCCTCTCAGTGGGATTATCTATGATAGAGTTGGAGCAGGGAAAAGACCGAAAATTGCCTGCAAAGGGAACTTTTAGTTAATGTCTATTGTCTATCTGTCTGATCATGCTGGTCATGAGACTCATGATATGTGTTGGTGTTCTTTCAGTTCTTCCATCCTTCTCTGGGAATGTTCCGGAAGCATTGAAGAAGATACATCCTTCAGCTAATATAACTAGACTTGGGGACTGGTGTGTCTATTTTTCTGTTTGTCATTTCTCAATTACTGAGTTTGATTACCGTTTTCACTGTATTATGGTCCCCCCCATGCGTCCCTTTTGGCTTCCCACTTGGGTTACGTAAGTTCTTCATTTAGATGTAGTTTTTGTGAAGATGCTACATATGACATTTTTGAAATTTTTTTTTTGCCAATTTAAACTATCTTGAAGAAGCAAGAAACCTTGCGCTTGCATTTGCACATGTTAACAGGCCTTTTGCTTATTATAGTTTTGCTTATATAGGAATACTGTTGATAGTAATCCAAAGTGGTGCTGTACCTACCTTCTTGATCCTTCTGATCCTTTATTTGTTGAAATTGGGGAGGCTTTTGTCAGCAGACAAATCAAAGGTGCAGTTCGAAATTTCTTGTTTTTGTTTGCAGCATTAGCCTCATGCAATTTTTATGTGTTGCTTCTCATCCTAGAATCCGATGATCATATTGTGGTGACAAATTGGAAACATTTTGCAAGTAATGGCTACTTTGTGCGTCTGATGGCATAGAATTACACATGGAGGCTGGGGGATTACATAGTAAGCCATAAAGCCCATCCCTTAGTATAGGGTGTGAAATAGAGACATAGGGAACTGGTCACCTGTACTTATGTTTATTTTTTTATATGCTCAGATTCTTCATTGCAAAAAGTTTTTCAGCCAGGGTTATATTCACTCTATGTAGTTTTTTGTCAGCAGATTTGACTCTCAATCTTAATTTAAGCATTTCATATCGTTTCTCATGCTAGGCGAATGTGTAGGGGAAGTACGTTTTTTTATAAAATTAAGTGTTGCTCATTTTACCTTTCAATGTATTTTGTCTATAAACTTTTCTTTAAAAGAAACTAATTTTACAGTTTCTCTTCTGCATCTAGGCGATGCGTTCCTTAAAGAGGAACTCTTTCTCTGTATCTTGGGCTTTTTTGTTAGATTATGTTGTGTCAACTGTGGAGTTTTGCTTTAAAGAGGGGAACCACATGATGAATCTGATATCTTTTCAACAATTTCACTGGCATGCTGGATCATTGTGTTGTTCATGGAAGACTATATCCAGTCTAGTCTGCATTAATAATTTCTCGCCAAAGATGCATGTGGTGTTCTGACCTCTATTATTTTTCACCACAGAGTATGGGGATGTGACAGACATCTATAACTGGTAATATTTCACCTTTGGCTTTTATTGAACGTTTACGACATGAAGTATTTGTGTACGTTGTCAAAGTGCATTTGTTCCCATTTCTAGTTGCGTAGGTACATAAAAATGTAACTTTTCTTTCTTTCTTTTCCCTGTTGTGCCTTGTTTGGATGAGTCTAGGATACTTGAGTAATGCTGAGGATTTACAGTATCTTAGGCTTGTAGCACTGACTATGATGACAGGCTTTAGATTGACTTCTTAATGGCATAATATGCTGTCTGCTAGGTGCATTCTGGTGATGATCGTTTATTAGTTCCTCTGATATTCACATGAGGATGCTTTGGAAACATGCACTCTGTGGATGCCCTGTAGTTTCTATTGAAAATATTCTGTTTTCCGGAAGGTGTCTGGTAACATTGCATTGTTCTTTATGTAGTGATACATTTAATGAGAACTCCCCGCCTTCAAATGATCCAACATACATCTCAATGCTTGGTGCTGCAGTCTATAGAGCTATGTCACAGGGAGACAAAGATGCAGTGTGGTTAATGCAAGTATGGTCCTCAATCTCTCACCTGATCCATCCTTCGGTATTAGACGTCCAATTGCACTTTCCCTTGAAAGTGATGTTAACATAGCTAAGCTATTATTGGTTTGACTGATGGTTCTTTTCCTTTTTTTTTTTTGATCAAAATTTGACTGATGGTTCTCTCAGGACAAATTCTTAAGATGTACATAAATTTTTGTCAAAACTCATTATTATTTCCTGTGGCACCATGAAACAAATAGAGATAATTTACAGTCAATGACAGAGGTAAACTCAAAATTTTGAAAAGGCATTCACTTGGATCAAATGAACTTTAAAACTCTAAGTTACAAAGCTTCAGCTCCTTCCCAAGACCTCTGATTGCATGTCTTTTTCTTGCAAGCTTCGGTTCTTTTACAAGTTCTTCTTTAGGTCTACTCTTACTATATGTAAACAAACTTTTCTGAGACTCTAATATTCTTGTGGTACTATACTGAAATTCTAATGTGTGCAGGGCTGGCTCTTTTATTCAGACTCTGCCTTTTGGAAACCACCTCAAATGAAAGTACGTTTGTCCCTGAAGTACATCATGTGTTTCCTCTACTTTCAGACTGCATGACTAGATTAGTCTTATTGGTAAAATGGAACAACTGTAAGCATATCAGCATTGACCTTGTGCTCTATTATGATCAATAGTGTTTATGTACTTATTTTAATATTCTTCCTGGATATATGTTTACGTTGAATCTTATCTACTATTTCTTTGTTGCCTAATAATAATCAGTAAAAAGAAAGAAAGAATTGCTGATGCGGTGCCCCATAACATTTACGGAGTTGCGTTCTATTTGTGTTGGCTTTCTTTGTCAAGACAATGTGTGTGAAAACATAAAGTTAGTCCTTTGGCTTTGCTTGGTTGTTAACAGAAATGGCTGTTGAAGGAAGTGTATGATTGATTAATTACTTCATAGATCTGTTACTAAATGAAGCCAAAGACTTTGGGTAGTCTTGTAAACATCTCTCTTTTATTTTTCATACATAATGAAATTTTTGGGGATTGGTTTATCTGGATACTTAGTCTACAATGTAATGCCCTTGGTACAATAATGAACATGTGAATGTGCCTTTCTAAATGATTATTTGAGAAACTATCCTTTCTTGCTTGATTTTATGAGTGAAATGTTAATTTTAAAACGCTTCAAGCACCTAGTGTCTACACTGCCATGAGAGACAGTTGCCTACACTTAGATGACATGTAAATAAAAGACCAAGTTCTGAGAAATACGGAAGCAGCCGGAATTCTTCAAAGTATGTGATGTCCAATTGATCAACATTTACTGTTGTAAGTTGGGTTTGGTTCAGCAGTGGATAAATCGGAATTGAACCTGAATATTCGTTAACTTTTTGGTGCTTGAATTCTGTCAGTCTCACTCGCTGTGCTTTCGCTGCACACAGGTAGCGACTGATATGATAACAATGAAATTTGTGATTTGTGCAGGCACTTCTGCTTTCTGTTCCAGTTGGTAAAATGATAGTTCTTGACCTTTTTGCTGATGTCAAACCAATATGGGAAACTTCTGCTCAGTTCTATGGTACTCCTTATGTTTGGTAATTAGCTCTCATAGTTAATTAATCCATATGTCTGGTAAACTTCTGCTTGAGCATTCAAGACTGGATAGGAAACTGACCGCTTATGCATGACTTTTTCCTTTCTTCCGAAAATTGAGTAACAATTATCAAGATCCTCAATCGTTGATGTGTATCAGGTGTCTTTTACATAATTTTGGTGGAAATATTGAAATGTATGGCGTATTGGATGCCATATCATCGGGCCCAGTTGACGCTCGCATCAGTGATAATTCAACTATGGTATGTCATACCGGTATTTGCCTCCTATGTAGTGTTCGACTTTCATATATATGTGCGTACATACGTATGTATGTATGTAGATGCTTGAAGGAGAAGCTGTATATAAACTAATAGTATCAGCTACTTGAAATGTTATTGCTCTGATGACAACTTCATTCTTCCTAAAGCAGACTCACTTATAATCTATTCCTTCCAGGTAGGTGTTGGCATGTGTATGGAGGGCATTGAACAAAATCCCGTTGTTTATGAGTTGATGTCGGAAATGGCATTTCGGAGTGAAAAAATTCTTGTTGTGGTAACTATGGCTTTCTATCTTTTGCTTCTTGTTTGTTTTCTGAAGTAGAATGACATATCGTCTATTTCTTGAAAGAAGGAACATTTCAACATCTTCTACTCTCTATAATAGCGTCTTTAGTTGCTAAACTTATTACCTCAAGAAAGGAAGTCTTCTGCAAACGCCTTGTTTTTTGGTTGCCTCCAACTCATGCTTTTCATGCTGACATGTCTGCCAGAAGATACTCATCTGAAGAAGGATGGAAATTTTGATTTTTGTCTACCTTAGAAGAGCTTTTAGGATCGGTTGCAAGGCTATGCAGGCCAAGTGCCTAGAGGCCTGGGAAGCCAACTATTTTTTGGATAGCTTGGCTATGTGCCAACTCTGACTTCATTTCTTTTTCAGGAGTGGCTGAAGGCTTACTCTCGAAGACGCTATGGTAAGACGGTCCATCAAGTTGAGGCAGCTTGGGAAATACTTTATCACACTATCTACAATTGTACAGATGGAATTGCTGTATGTCTCCTAAAACTTCTATCAATCATCATTTACAGTATTTGCCTTCTTCAGTTTTCCAGATTTTGCTTTTGAAATGCTTCATCACTCAGGCTGCATATTATTTTGTTTTACTTCCTAGAAGAGGATAGTCAAGAAATTTGTTTGACAATATTTCTCAACGTCAAGGATATGATGTATCTGATGTATGCTAGCTATAAAGAAAGTCTTATGCTTTTCTGAATGTTCCTTACAATGCACGAGATACTCTTTGAGTGGCTACTCAGATGAATATGATTGGTCACTTGGAAACTGAACTGGGTTGCACTAGCATCTTCTGATGTGAGCTTTTATCTGCAACTAGGGCTTCTGATGTTTCCTACTTTATGATTTTGACATGGCTTTTTGTATTGCCTAGCAGCATTTTTTACAGATTAATGAGAATTTTTGTCTCTAAGATCAATTTCTGGCAAAAACCATTGTTTCTTTCCTTCAGGACCATAATACAGATTTCATAGTCAAGTTTCCGGACTGGGATCCATCAACAATCTCAGCATCTAGCTTTGGAAAGCAAGAGAAAATGCTATTGCCCATTAATCTGCCCCCTGCTAGAAGATTTTTGTTTCAAGTGATGGGCTCTGACTTTCCTCAGGCACATTTGTGGTATTCTACTCATTACGTGGTTGATGCTTTGGAGCTTTTCCTTGACGCTGGGAATCATCTCGAGGAAAGTCTACCATTTAGGTAGAATCTCAGACCTTGTTAAGCTTTGCTTTTTAAAATTTTCTCACCTTTCTACATAAAAAGAGTGGATGACCCAGTGGAAGCACCTAGGAAATCACGATTATATATCTTATTCTCAGTTGTTTTAATGGGAATCATATGATTGACGGGCAAGTCCACTATGGGAGTCTTCTAATCTAATGTTTCTACCTTTCTTCGTGTCCATTGTGGTAAATTAATTTTAACACTTAATGATTTAATGCTTATCATGATTCAATTAATCATTGCCAAAACAATTATAGGTCATTGTTCTTCCATAAACTAGGTTAGAATGATTTTCTCATGGAGTGTACCATGTTAACAGGTATGACTTTGTTGACTTAACACGGCAAGTACTATCAAAGCTAGCAAATAAGGTATATGTGGATGCTGTGACTGCTTTTCAGCAGAAGGATGCTAAAGCTCTGCATTTTCACAGCGAAAAATTTCTCCAACTTATAAAGGATATCAATTTGCTTCTTGCTTGTGATGATAATTTTCTTCTTGGGACCTGGCTGGAAAGCGCCAAAGCATTAGCAGCGACTCCTAGTGAGATGAGGCAGGTTAGTCTTGGTAATTATCCTCAGTGGCTAAATCGTCCAATATAATTGAAGCAATTAAGCACGGTGCGGATCTGTATTGATGTGGATAATGTACATACATCCGGAGTTCCCTTTGATCAGAAACTGTGCTGTCATTTGCCCTTCCATTTATTTGTATAAACTCTTCTCTCTTTTGGATCTCTCAGCAGAAAGCTTAGTTCAATTAACACCCATAAAGGGGCATGGTAGTTAATTCAGAATAAGCATTTTCACATGATAAAGAAGATGGGTGTCTAACTGTTTTTTCTGTGATTTTTTTATCTCAGTATGAATGGAATGCGAGGACCCAAGTCACTATGTGGTATGATAACAATCAAACAGTTCAGAGCAAGCTTCATGATTATGGTACGCCTTGTACCCACTCCTGTCTGTATATCTGTATGCGTGTTTACATATGCTTGCATGCTTGTGTTTATATACACTTCTGGATTTGTGTGCCCTTGTTACTAGATAAGAGAGTCTCCTATCTTTGATCAGGAAACAAGTTCTGGAGTGGTCTCCTGGAAGACTATTACCTGCCACGAGCGTCAAGCTACTTTTCTTATTTAACCAAAAGCTTGAGAGAGAATGAGAAATTCGAGTTAGAGGAGTGGAGAAAAGAGTGGATATCATACTCAAACAACTGGCAATCAGAAACACAAATTTACGCAGTGAAGGCAAAAGGAGATGCCCTTGAAATTGCCAAAACATTGTACAAGAACTATTTCGGTTAGCAATCCAATGGTCCAGCCTATCCTCTCTTCTTAGATTGCTCATCTAGTTTACCATTTCTCTGTAACTTTCTGCGTCAGCCCGAGAGAAGCTTCTCTGTTAACTTTTTGCCAGTCGACTTGATTGAAGATGTTCTGAATCTAATAAAATACTTTTTTTCCCTGTCAGTAACATAATGTGTGATTCATTGATAGTTATGCTCGTATGATGTCACGGTCTATTCTCTGTTCTTACATTGTTTGGTCATAACAAGTACCATTCGACAGTGTTGCTCTAAAGAGCAATGAGGTTGCCTACATCATTCGTTACTGCAACTTGAAATCTCACAATCGCAACATTACATCAGTTCAGCTGGATGTCCAAAGCCAGTCCCCCATCACTATGTGCTATTTGTGGGACACTTAGTATGTCCAGTACCAGCCTACCAGGTACTGTGCTTTGGTCTTTCAAGGCGAAAGAGATTTTGGTCATCAGTGGTGGGTAGTTTTTCTGCAGACACCGTAAGAGCTTCTGATCAAGAAGTTAAACCATATTATTCTGCTGACCATGTTGAAACCGTTTATAAGCTGGCTTACGCTATTACCGATGGTTGTGAGTTGACTTTCAAAACTACTGAGAATCGATTGATGCCACATAATTAAGAGGTTGTTATATAGTCATGTTAGTGCATCAGCCTTGCTCATTGTTGAACATCAATAAACTAATGATATGATGGTCAACGTTGATAAAATTAACCATTTACTTCATCTTGTTTCTTTGACTTTTTCATCCAATGACCCCCCCACCCCACCCCCCCGCATTCTCATGTATACCACCCCTCAAACCAATTCCACTGAATATGTATAATTCGCTTTCTCTTATCTTCTGCGTCTTCTGGCAACTACTTCTCTGCTATCGGGGGGCTTCCATCACTGTCAATACCTCCCTGGCCTTCTCCGTCATTGATCGCATCCTCATGATTGTCGATCGAGGAGATACTGCCACCGACAGCAGTGCTAGTCTCAGTGGGCCCATCTAGTCATAAGATGGGTCTTGGAATACTTAGCTTGCCGCTGAGATGCAAATGTTTAGGAATATCAGATTTATGTTGTACGCTTCCAGAGACTGATGAATCTGTCTGTGTTAAAGTCAGTGCTAACAAGGGCTCTAACAAAAACGACTGATTCTGGCTATTCCTTTCCTTCTCCTTCCTCATCTCCTCCAACAAAGCTTTACTCGTGTCTATGCCTGTTTCATCATCAGAGAGAACGTGTCACGAGCCACGTCTTAATTGTCTCTGTCAAGATATTCACTCAATTCCAGAATGAAGTACATATACTACCTGCGAGGTATCCACCATGTACATAACCATTGAATCTTTCGCTTGTGTGTTCACCAGTGAAAAAGATGCGTCCTACCGGTGCCTGAGAACATACAGAAAATGTGCTTCAGTTACAGGTACAGCTAAAAGCTATTTCAAGAAGTGCTAGGGCCAACAAATTTCTAGTTGCCTTGGAACAACAAAAGAAAAAATAAACCTTATTCTAGTTGCTTCTCTTAGGACATCGTAAATGTAAAAGAATCTAAAGCTACTAGAGATTTTACATAATAACTAACCCCTAAGGGATTGATTCAGAAGGACCTACATCTTTTGTCAAGCCATAAATAGCAACTTGTCTAAGCTTTGGATATCCAGAAGTGAGAACTATACTGATCAACATATAAACATGAAAACAGGAACATGCGGGATTCGTAGTATTTGAAAGATAAGCACGTACCTTAATGTTTTGAACGACCTGATGATTGAAAATGGCGGGGTAGTTGCTGTAGCTGCCTCGCTGGAACCTGTTATTCCACCAGCGGGGCACGAGTATATCAGTGGCATTAGGTATATTGGGCCCAAACATGTCCCTAAGCACCTCCATGGCCTCTTTCAGTGTTTGTTTGTCAGATTGATTCTCCACACGCTTTGATTCTCCATTTGTCAATGTCACAACCAGAATATTGGAACCGGGGTATGCATTCTCCATGTGCTGATGACATGCCCAGAGATAAACAACACAGTCATCTTTATCAGATGAGTTTCCCCCGACGCATTATACAGTCGATTAAAATATTGCTCGAGATTCCACATCACAGCAAATTAAAGAATCGAAATGTAATAATGACGGTGAGATCCCCTAATCTTCCATCAGAAGCCACGTGTGGCAGATAACATTTTATAGTGTTCTCCCAATTGAAGTGATGGAGATATTACAATCTTATGGGTTTGAAAACTGATGGCCGTACTTAATATCGGTACCTCATCAATAAACAAATTAGCTTCAATTGTAAGTTAATCCCAGAGTGCAGCTAATACCGCCAGCTTTCAGAAAATGACAAAAACATCATGCACATCCCCCTCCGGCCAACGACTATACGCAACTCAAAGTATAATAAGCTCTTGACTATTTAATATTTGTAGATGGCTGCTATATTATATAAGAGGAATCAGCATCACAGTGTGGTGTAATGATGAATAGATGCAATGCCACGCATATGACGGACTCCTCTACACTCTCGAAGATAAATAAAATTGTTTCAAACATGTAAACCGCTTCTAATATTTGAATACAAAAGGGCTGGATATGAAATCACAGGTCTTGATACGGAAAACTAACTACATGAATAGCAAAGAGCTACTGCACATGTATTCGGTATTATCAAAATGAAGTAGTTCCAGCTTTCTGAGACAGAGAACTTTCCATCGATGAACGAGTCCTAATAAATAAAAAGACAGCATATTTTTCCAGCCAACCGCGAATTATTCAATAACATGGTATGACTTTAAGAAAAATGTGTTCTACGCACTGGTAGGAACATAATTTGACATGGAACATATCACCAACGATACATCTAACAGCTCGATTTACTAGCTAGAGGCCCATGTGCTCCCAATGTTAGGGCAGAAGTATCATAACAGTTCCTCGCAGTTTTAGCATACCATAGAGATCGCAACGATCGAAGAATATTACTCTAGACAATAATACCACTCTTTCTTATGCAAAACGCGCAGCTTATATAAATACAGTGGCTTGTCTGACAAAACAAATTATTCAGTGGCTCGGGACCCAGCAGAACGACAATTAAAAAATAGCATAATCGACTCCTTTCCATTAAACTAGGGTTTTTTTTTTTTTTTTTGAAGTTCACCTTATTGATGCTTGAGAAGTAGTCCAGTATACTACTTGTTAACAAAACCAAACATGTTAACTTCATAATATTGGGCACACAGTTTTTCACACTTTCTAAGATCCCCAGAGGATGACATCAATAAGCACTCAATTCCCCATGAGAGAAAACTCTTAGGGCCAAGAAAACCGGAAGAAGAAAGAAAAACTATTAGCTGGCTACAAAAGTTTTGTTAACAAACCTGCCAAAATGTGTAATAACCTCTCCGTTCGTGTGCATAAATGAAGAACTCTTTCTCGGGTCCACAAGGCCAGAACTTACACGGAAACTTCAGGAAAATTTTCGTGTAAACCATCACGTCAAGCTTCTCTATCGCCTCCATCTTCCATCTCTGTTGGGCATTATTTTCCAAATTAGTGCTACTTCATCGGACCAAGTAAACTGGACAATAGATCAAACATCACTCAGCTTCTTTTGAGGACCACCAACAAAGAGAACCCGTAGTCATAATCGTTGCTTAATCCTCTAGACATCGTTAAAGATGTAAATTTTCAAATGGATAAGCGCAGTGGTAACTTTTATATTTAATCCTAAAGAACAGCGAGTGTTTTGGCACAAAGTAACATCCAAGGATTCGTAGGTCCTGAATTCTACCACGATAAAATGATTCTATTGGAATCAATAACAGTTGTGCAGTTGGTTCTGGCTACTATATGAACCGAAAACATGAAGCATTCATAGGCATAAATCAAGGAAAGGTCCAGGATGAGACATTGATATTGCTAGTCTTCTAACCTCTAAGAAAAGAGAATTCTACAATATGCATTAAATTACCCAATCTTCCAATTGGCATATAGTGCAACCAGCTGTAACCACATGCAAAATGGACTCCGGGAATATTGAAACCTCCATAATCGAGGTGTGCCAAAGCGGAAAGTCCACAGCCACCAAACCACAGCACCCATTTAGAAAGCACGATTGGGAGTAACAAACTGTGATCATGCAACCGTGGTATTTGCCTTGTTCAAAGGAAAGGCCACCTCGAAAATCAGCGTCTTGCTACCGGGGACAACCGCTACGAGTGAGGTCAATTTAATGTGTAAGATAGCTTGCGAGGCTTTCAATACTGACAATTAACTTGATGATTGAAATAAATTTGTGGGCCACAGCTTGAATATCAAGAACTTCTATGAAAATTAACTACTTTCGTAGAGCAATTGGATAAATTAAATATTCGAGACCCGGTAAACGCAAGGGAAAACAAGGACAACATTATAACTAAGAGATCTTTTTCAGTATATTTATAGGTTCATTCAATCAATCAAAAGCAGCACTTTGCGCAAAAGTGCTTCGCAGTAGTTATTAGAATCTTGTTAGGAACTTTCACATATTAATTGTAAGGCGCAATAATACCGATTGTGCTAGTTTTTCAATATTATTCATGTGATTTCAGTGCACTCTATGGACTTTTCAAAAATTAGGGATAGAAAAGGAAGACAGTCAGAGAAATTAGAACGAAGGGAGATGTTTTACGGGCATTGATGGCCTGAACAAGATGAGGTCACTCTGGAGAACTCCAATGCTAACGGACAAAATCGCGTAATTGGCATTGTAGACACAACCATCTTCCGTAGTGACAGTAACTCCGGTTCTCGAGTGTTGTATTTCCCGGACAACCTGCCCCAAATCCATGCACAGATGTAACGGGCAAAAGTTAAAAATCAAATTAAAGCCCGGAGAATCAGATGCAATGGCACTAGCATCCAATGAAGATAGAAAAAGTTTATCAACATATCTGAATGAGAACCGTGCAGTGGTCAAACAAAGAGAATCATTACCCAAGTGAAGTTCGTTCACTCACAATCTGACATTATAGAAATATTTAAATTGTGTAGAGTCGAAATGGTCCCCACTAAATTCCACCTACGCGCTAGTCATCTATTTTCTTCATCCGTCTTGCATTTGAATTTGAATGGGCAAGGAAACACCACATTAAATGGAGAAAATGACAACACTTCATGGGTTCATGTTCTTCTATTTGAGCGGATTTGACCGCTCCACCTATTGACTTCTACATGAGGTCATCAAGTTCACTGTATATGCTAATAGACATTGGCCAATTGGCCCAGACTGTTGCTCAATGAGTGGCACACGTTCTTTTTTCAAAATGAGACGTCGATAACAGGACATAGACGTAAAAGGGGTGCTTTGCTTCCCGACTAGAATCACTTGGACATGGAAAATCATTATTTACACTCGGTACATTAAGGCCCATGTATATGATATGTTGGATCATATCAATCCCACATGAGATTCATGCACTCAGCTTTTGATTTCAAGTGCAAGACTCTAAAGCAATATCGATACTAAAAGGATCCCCGTAAGTAAAAAAACACAGAAAAACTGTCCCAGGGAGAACTGGGACTATAGCAAGGATGGGCCAAAACAGTTAAAAAGGGGCTACAACAGCTTCTTTTTTTTTTTTTTTTTTGGGTCGAGGGCTAAAACAGCTTTTAGGGAACGTCGTTATCGACAAACTCCAAGGACGGGCCAATCAGTCCCTAACAGCCAAGTGAGAAAACCGTGCAACCATACAAAACAGAACTTCGGATTTTTCAGCATGCTTTGTGCTCCTTTTTTTTATTATTACCGTAAACCATTCTCCGTCATTTAGTTTCCGTCTGATGATTGGATGATTAAAAGAACAAAGAAAAGGTAAGGCATCATCTCCTAAATAAACAACAAAGATAAAAACAAAAAGGATAAAAGAAGACTTTGTCGTTTACCTTATTGAGTTGAAGACGACTGTCCAAAATCTTGCCCTCTGACGTAAAAAGAAAATCTTGCGCCATTTTGTACAGCAAATTCTCATATCCCCTCTCATCCGCCACTAAAAATTCTCGCTCCCCATAATCAAGAAAAGTCGATATAGGCTGGACCTCTGCCGAAGAAGAAAGACGAAAGGGAAAAACTCATTCGGCATGTATGTACAGATCCTCTTGTTAAAATGAACGAATAGCGTCAAAGGCCAATTAACTAAGAATCGGGCGTGTCAGGAAGCAGGTGAGACATTGACCGGAACAAAAGAAGGGCAGACGAGACAAAATTTCACCGAGGACGACCTCACAGCCCCAACTGACGCAGTGAACTCAGTTCAGAGAGATAAAAGAGGGTTTTAGCTTCTTTGGGGAAGGAACCAAACGATACGAAAGAAAAGAAAAGAAGAGAAAAAAAACCAGAAGAAGAAGAAGATGGCGAGGAGCACGTTCTTCCACTTTCATTTTCACCCCTGTAGAGAAAACCGCTTTGCTGCCGAATAAGAAGTTTTCAGCTCGACTCAGAAGGCGACAAACCTGGCATCTCGAAGTCGTGAAGAATGAAGTCGATGGCGAGATCAATCGGCGACTTCGGCGTCCTAAACATGCACAGAAAAGGGAAACGAATCACGCACGGTGGAAAACAAAATCGGAGGGCATAAAATTGGGCAGGAGAGGGGATTACGAAGGAGGTTGTTCCGCATCTCCGGAGAAGTCGCCACCGCGATCCGTTTCCTGCTGATTTCTCAACTTGTCGATAGCCGAGTCCACCGCCTTCTTGTACGAGTCGGCGGCGAGTCCACTCGGGAATATCTTCCCGCTGAAACGAGCAAACTCCGTCAGCATCAAAAACCGAACTCCACTTGCGGACGGCGAATGAGAATTGCAGAACGAATCATGCTTCGCTTCAGCTTAGATTCACGCCCGAACGCCACAAATGCCGTACCGAGAAAAAGCTTAAAAATCGAAACGAAAAACAAACGCGCCAAGCCACCAAACCGCCAAGCCAAACCGAAAATGGTCAAAATCTCCAACGAGTCCTTCCAGCATATCGCGACCGCAGAAAACCTCGATAGGAGAAAAGGAAGGAAAAAATAATAATAAAGGAAGAGAGAGAGAGAGAGAGAGAGAGAATCGGACCTGCGATCGTAGATGTTGTAGCGAGCATTACTGTAATCGGAGAAGCACGTCCGGAGCGAGGACTTGGCGGCGAGCTCCCAGACGGGATTCGGCACCTTGCCTCCGACGCCGACGATCCAGCCGGCGCCGAGCTCCACCGACACGCCCCCGAACGCCTCCTTGCGGATCCTGCCTCCGATTCGGTCGGTCGCCTCCAGGATGACGATGTCCACCACCCCGTTCTCCGCCAGAACCTTGGCCGCAGAGATACCTGACCAACGTAGACGAAGCATCATCAGAGAGCGAGCCCCGCGCGGCGACGAATGTCAAAAGGAGGGAAAAAAAAAAACCGAGGCGAAGAAGCGCCGGGGGCGCGTACCGGAGACGCCGGCGCCGACGATGATGACGGAGGAGCGAGACGGAGGAGGATCCATGAGGGAGAGGGAGAGGGAGGGTTGGCTGTGGCGTTGGGGGGTGCTGAGTTGGATTCCGTTGGGAGGAGGAGAGGGGAAGAAGGAGCGGGGGAGGGGGAGGGGGGTTTATATAGTTTTCTCGCTCCCCCCTGCCCGCTCGCGAATGCCTTTTTACGTATTCTCTGGTACGAAGACGGGGAGGGGGGGGCGGGGGGGGGGCCGGGAAACGTACTCGGATCTTCGCAATGACGGTGCGGAGGGCGTTATGGTCATTTCGCACCCGGGGGGGGGGCGGATTCGGGAATTCGCTTGGGGGTGGCGTGGGGTGGAGCGCTCCTTTTTTTTTCTTTTTTTTTTTTTTAATGGGACGGTTGGCGTACGGCATTAAAGAAAGAAGGTCTCGGGGGGGCATGGCTTGGCACGTGCGGCCCTCTTTTGGCCCGGGTCAATTGGGGCTGGGGGGGTATTCTTGCCCAAAAAAACCAGATTAGCGTGCGTCCTCATTAATGCCGGGTCTCTTAGGACGGACTCTCGTACGTTAAAAGTACGTGACCACTCGCGCCGGCTGGAAAGATGTGTCTTGTATGCTGGCCCGTGTGGTTGGCGTGGTACGACTGACATCGATCGCTTTGCTTGCGTATACCCTGTATCTCGACTCACAATTCGCTTAATTTCGAAATCGCCTACCATTTTTCATCAACTCGTTGCACAAGTTACAAATTATTCTAAAGGCCGCATTGAAATGTTATGCTGAAAAACGATGGTCCCGTCTTCCGACTAAATATTCAATCCGCCGTCGAGCATCCGCAGAAATATTTACCCCCGCCGTAAAAGTTTGAATTGTAGAATATAGAATACGAAAAGGAAAAATGCATCAAAGTTTCGAAAGCTACGAAGAAGAGATAACATGAAAAAAAAAGTCTTCGTGCCAATGTTTATATATTCGGGGTTGTTCTTCCACCAAAAAAAAAAAAAGAACGGGTACGAATTCTGATATGAGAAGGTCAAAAAGGGTGCACTGGAATCGGGTGATCTAATAATAATAAGGTGGATAAAGGCAGAATTGGAATCTATCTCCCAAGAAATTATAAAACTAAAATAAAAACAAAATGTGGGTAAGAAATTGTTCAGAGAAGAGGTGAAGGGAAGGGGGGATGAAATTGAGGGAAATGTATGTACGCGCGGACGTGTGGGTTGGTGGGGTCAATGTCGAAGAACGTGAAAGGCATTTGACGCGGAATCCCCAAAATCGGGCGTCCCTCTGCTGTCGCTGCTGCTAGCCGTGACGGCTCTAATCTTTAATTATTTTTAAATTTCAATGCATGTGGGTGGGAGCGAGCCAGCAACTCTTTTAATGGTCTTGGTTTCTTCAGTCCCGGATTCTTTTTTTCCCTTTTTTCCGATTTTAAGGAATGCCCATTTTAAATCTGCGAATTTCCGTTAAATACGCAGCCGGCTGAAACTGATTTGGGATTTTTGTCAAGCGTAGTCCCAAGTAATAATTTGCACGAGAGGCGATCCGCTCGATGACCAGAACCCCGAGTAAAAAAAACGGGAGGTGCATGACTCTTCCCATTTCAGGTGTCACCGAACATGTGGTTCAGTTACTCGCGAATCACGTCATGCCATTGTCCTTGCGGGCTTCGCGGAATTCGCGAGACCATGGAAGAAATCTTTTCAAGTGGAATCAGGAAAAGCCCTGCTCATCTCACGGAATTTCAGTACGTTATCTAATTTCTTGTAGTATTTACTGTTGAGAAAAATGTCCTTTATCCAGGCATTATTCAATGAGCAGAAACTCATTGATTTCCTCTAATTCGATAGGATGATGATGATGATGATGATGATGATGGCCTTGAGCCCAAAGCTAGCAAGGGGGCGGGTCCCTTCCACGTCCCTTTACCCTCCCCGAAGCGAAAAACCAGGCGAAATTTAGCGACGCCTTTCGTCCTCTTCTTCTGTCCTCTTTTCGTCACGTTGAAGGGAAGGAAGATTTCGGGCGTTCTGTGTCGCGACGCGTGAAAAGTTTCACCTGGTTTTCTGTTAATGAACCCGGGTCGACATGACTTGTCGATGCGAGGTGCATTCAATCCTGATTTGGAGAATTGGCATGAAATCCGCAGCGATCGCCATCGATTTGTCACGAAAATCAAGACTCATCGAGTTGGACAGCGACGACGACGACGACGGGCAAAGGATAGAGCCGGGAGCTGCCGCCGTTAAGGGATAGGCGAGAATCGGCACATATGCCCCCCCACCCCCCCCATCCATTACTTGGAAGAAGCTTATCTAATTAATTCCGTTTGGGGCTATTAGTCTAATCAAGCTTTGCGATATAATCAACATTGCATGAGGATTCTCAATGATTAGGAAATCGCTTAACGTGAACCGACCAAAACGAGGAAAAATGCCAAAAAAGTCATAAACATTTTGTATTAGTTCCAATTTAGTCCTAAATTTTTTTTTTGTGTCAATTCAGTCATAAACCTTTTGCATTTATGTCAATTTAGTCCTAAACTTTTTTTTTGTGTCAATTAAATCCTAAACCTTTTAAATTAGTGCCAATTCAGTCTTAAACCTTTTGTTTTTATGCCAATTTAATCCTTTCGGCCAATTTTGACCGGAATTTGCCAACGTAGACGCAAGACCGGCCAGCGACCGGTCACCGGCGTCGACGTGGACAAATTAAATAATATTTTAATATTTTTTAAAATTTTTATTTTTTATTTTTATTTCTAATTCTTTTTTTGATCTTCTCCTTCCTCTGGCCAGAGGCCGGCAAGGTCAACCCAAATGGGTGCGTGCTCCATTGCCAGAGTCCGATCGAGAGTTTCGCCCAATCAACTCTAGTCGAAAGCTCGCACAAAAGTTGGCTTGCTGAAATTCCACATATTCCCCCCTTGAAGGGGACGACCAAAGCATCGAATTTATCCCCCTTTTTTGTATTCAAATCAAAAGGGGTATCATAAACACATAAAGAACACCATATTATTAAAATAAAATACTAAACAAGGAGATGAACCATTCACATAATCCGGACAGACCAAGTTGAAGTAGAATTGAAAGACAACAAATGGTGATACAAACCCAACATAAACGAAACAGACAGCCAAAGGAACATCATAACAACGACGAGGATTCATTAATTGGGAAGGCAAGAGAGTTGATCAATGAGAGTTGGCTCCGTGAACACCCAACTTTTCTTCATGCTTTCGACAAGTGGATTGCCTGTGGACCGAGCCACTATAAATCAGTTCGAGCATTTCTCCGCCCCGACGCTCTTCACACGCGTTTGATGAAATTGCCCAAGCTACATTTGCATTTAATCTACTTAAATTTCAAAAGCATATTTCGAATATCTAGGCCAATAGCGCATTCTTGAATAATCTTAAATATAGATATATTTTATTTTGTGAAAAATAAATGATTTAAAAAAATATTTTTCCTTTAAAAACAATCGCTTATATTGTCATTGTATTTACCTCAAGCCTGACATTGAACCAAGCCTTTGGTCTCGAGCAAAAGAATTTCCCCGAAAAGTCGGCAAGTAGCTTTGTACCAAAACCTGCGACTAGCGTCGAGACTGATTCAATGTGTACTCATTTCGTGCTTTCCTATTGACTCGGCGTCTCGCTTCAAGAACGAGTTGACACGTGCAAGAAGGAATGCCAACTTCATCGTCTACAAAAGTGGCAAGCTTTTGAATACCAGCGAAACCCACCTCACAAGATCCTATTCAGACCCTCCATCTTTGGGAATAACCACGTCATCTTTTTAAGAACATTCACCGTAAATGTCAATTGTCATCTCGGATTTCTAGTACTTGGATAAACGTTTTCAAAAAGTTACGATACTCAAGTGACCGATTGAAAAATTTTATAATGTGATCAGGAAAAAAAATTACGACACTAAAATGAGCGTCTTACGTGTGATATGACACTTGCGATACCTTTTACCCTTACATCTTAAACGATCTCTTGCTAGCATAGGCTTAGCTGAAGTGTTACGTCTGTATTGCACGGAGATTAAGTCAGGGAACCAAGCATATTACTGTACACAGTTGAATCTGAACGGTACTATATTTTCTCTTTCGAAATGAAATACCTAGCTCGGCTCACGCAATACAGCTTGAGTAATGTCCGAGGAGGATAAAGATAAGGCTAATCATCCAAATCAGACTCAACCAGTCGCATAACACAGCACTAATCTCAATTAACTTTTCCCCGTCTAAATCAAAGGTCCCAAGCGAGATCACTATCGAGAGCGAAGGTACTATGACCCCGAAAATGACTAGGAAACAGACTCCTCCCCAGTCCCCAGCCCCGAGCCCCGACATGTCGAGACAAGATTAATTTTTCTTGACAGGTATAAGCGAAGATCTCTGGATGGCGATGGGGAGCAAGCAGTCCCAAAACCTGGGTCGTCTTCAATAATGACCTGTTTTGTCCTCCTTGCACTTGCATTCTTGTCCATATGTTCGTGTGCGCCATTGTAATTCTACGGTAGTAGTATTTATTCTCGTCTTAGAGTGCCATCTACTCGGTTGTCTATTGACATGCTGTTTGATGGACAGCAACATTATCAGATGGTGACGACAGTGATGCATCAACAATTCTGCATTGAGTGGAGAAAGCTAAGTATTCAAGAATGTTGGACGAATTTGAGTGGTGTGCCTCATGGCTTAGCTCGGACCTATACAAGTTCGGTTCTAATTTTTCTTTTCACCTCATATTCCGTAGAAGACATACGGGTAGCGTGGAATTCAAACCCATTCAATGTAACTGTGGTTTAACTAGAACTGTGACATGACGCGGTTGTCCTGCAAAATGATGTGACTCGGGTGTTTGGCGATACATATTTTGAGGTCACGGTGAATAAAAGTCGAGGGGGATGGAGTCTTCACAATTGAAAATTTCCGCGGAAAAACTTTTTCGAGCAGACACTTCATATCTTCGAGTGTCGGATTGATTCTCAAAGCATAATCATGTAACCATGTAGCCCTCTTAAGATTCCAAACGTGTGAGCATTGATGGTATTGAATTGGGTACTAGGAGGCAATAAGTGGGTGTTGTTTTTATTCCTGCATCAGTTGGGCATCTAAAGAACATGCCCTTCTTATCTCCAGGAATGTTCAGGCTCAAATTTGGCAATGGAGAAGAACCAAATTACTTGCCTGAAGTTGACGAAAATTCTCTCCTCCGCTTTGCCATATGTTCCAACCACAAACGTTAGTCTCTCCAAAACTTTTTGAGCTAATGCAACATCAAATATTCCCAAGGTACCATATTCAAAGGACACCACTATGTAATGAGATGCTATTGGAGAAAGAAAAGGAGATGCATTGAAGAGGAGGCATAGTGGTGGTCTCTAATTAAGTTCTCCAAGTTGCCATTGAGGTTGGGATGAGTCATGGAATATGTGTCGAACAATTCCACGCGAGAGACAATGGGGTTTCTATCTAAGTATTCGATCGCGATGAGAGAAAATTAGATATTCTCAATTTGCAAACTTGGTGAAAATCCCAAAATTCGTGTACTTCCGCGGCACGAATTGTACGGGGAAATCGCGACTATGAATCGGTGATGTAGAAGAACAACATAATGGAGAAAGCACAATGCCAATTGCCAAGTAGTTTCATTTGGTACATCACAAGGAGTGGAGAGATAAGGATCCAATGCAAGCATGTGGTGATGACTTCTAGATCGATCCATTGATGCAAATGTGAAACGCATCAATCAATTTGTGTGCATGTATACGGCAATGTCCACACGAATGAGGCCATCTCAAGTTCAATCACAATCATCACTTCTCGGATACTCCCCTCATCACGCGTTTATGGTTATGACTAGGTCATCAATCATCTCTGTTTTTTGTTTAGCCAAATTTATCTAATTTGTCACGATATAAGCTCAACTTTATCTTAGCAATAAAAGAAAAAGAAGAAGGGGAATTGGAATTACGAAACTTGACATAGGCTGAGCTCATCATGTTTATGCATGGACAAGAGCACATTTCGTTGGGAGCATGCAACCCAAGTCCCGACTTGATCCGTCTTCACTTAAAAATTTGAATAGATATGCTATGAGTCAATTAAAATATATTAATTACTCTACATCACATCAATTATTCTACGTGAGATTTTTTAACACAATCCATCCATACGTATATTTCAACACATTCGGTCGGTCAAATATAATTTGAAAAACCTAGTTGGTCTCTAATGATGGGACTCGGGGCTTGTCACAACCAATCGATGGCTTTCCTTTTTCTCTTGTTTGGTATGGTTATCGCACAGGGCAGTCACTTTCGGGTGCGAAATCCCACAAGCCGAGCCTCCCCATTTCATGAATTGATTGATGCGTGGGGCGGTGTCCCAAGTCAAGCAACGTAATCAATGCAAATATGCAATTGTACCAAACTGGAGCTTAGGGGGGGGGGGGGGGGGGGGGGGGGGGGGGGGGGCCAAATCGGAATCGACCCTCGTCTTCTACACGCCCGAAAGTGTTGGGAGAAGGGGACGTGGGACGAACTGGTCAAATTGGGTTGTGCCCTTTTCAACCTGCGCAATGATGTCCTTTGATCTTGGTCCTTGACAATTTGGTTCCCTATGATTAAAAAACTATCAACGTTTTCTCTCGTTCTTCATTCCTTTTCAACATGGTGGCGAAGTCTCCCACATCCTTGTCTTCCAAGTCACTTCTTGATATTGATCCCTTCCAAATTTCAGAAGTTTCAGCGCTCTTTTGGGTCGGCAAGTCATGCCACTAGTGAAATGGGGGTCAGCTCCATCTAGATTCACTCTTTCATCAATGAAAGAGATTTGACCCCGGAGAAGTCGCCCTTTTTCTTCTCGTTTTCAGCGTTATGTCACCCCCTCCCTCTTTTATTCCGTTCATACGTGTTCTTAGAATTCCACGAAGTTCCTCAACTTTTGCTGTAGCATGACTTGCAAAGTCATTGAATTCTATGGTTCTCAGTTTCAGTTTCTAATCTCTGCAAAGGAAGTTTTAAAGGGACACCCACCATTTTTAATGCTTTGTCTTAGAAGAAACGGGAAGGGAAGGACCTTTGCCCCATGTCGGGGTTGGGGTTTTGGAGTATATTTACCCAAAAAAGAAAAACAAAGAAATCGACTTCGAAACCTCATTGCATCCGAGTCGGATACACGTAGCCCATTGCTTGTCTTTTTGAGTGAGGGTTGGTGGCTATGTATTTTCGTAGGATACTTAGGCTTCAACTATTTTGAGGTCACTGTAACACATTACTTAGTTGTCGTATGACAATCATGGATTTGTGGATGGATTTAGATGTAGCAAAGTCGACGTCGATTGTTTTAAGAGAAACAAGTAGTTTAAGAATTCCAAAATCTAATTCTACCTTCCACAAATTGAAGACTTCCAAAACATTTACGACAATTCAATCGCCATTCATCTATCCCATTGTCGCTAGTTGTTTGATCTTTCGAATTCGCTCGCGCAGGTTCTTGTTCTGTAATTTTCCAAATGGCACGGGTTCTTTACGACCGAAAATGTTAATTCGTCTCGCACCAGACAAAGATATACCAAGTTCCTTGTCCTACAAAACGGAACACACTTTCGGTGGGCATCGGGGAATAATACTAAAGTCTGGACTGGAGGAAGAGAGTCTCCAATCCACAAAAGCGTTTCCATTTGCGTCTTCCCTCTTTAGGCAGACAATTTGCAAGCTGGCCTGCCTCCAATCACTTCCATCGTGCTTCCCATGTTCGGGCGGAAATTTCGCTGGAAAGAATGAGTTGTCACGTAACTTGGGGGTAAAGTTTAGATTTTCAACAATAAGATATAAATGCCCAAAATACTGCAATGAACGTCATCCACTTAGAGAGACGTCTTGATTCAGGTTCATCTAGGAAATCCCCTTTCATGTCTGGCGGTAGATATGGACCCGAATGATTCAGAAGCCCGATCCTTTCAGTTGAGGAGATTATCAAGAGAGAACCCGATTCCGAACCCATCAACATATAAAATTGGATCCACCTTCACTTAAAAATTTTAAGTCAATGATTTATGGATCAACTAAAATATATTAATTCTTCTGCACCACACAAATTTTTGTTTATGAGACTTCTCTAACACATATCGCAAGTGCATTTTAACAAATTGCTTATCCCCGAGGTGGACTTGCAAAAATGGACTTAATCTAGCACGTGAAAAGATGGACCAAACCGCAACATGACCACAACATGAAGAACGATCCGGGTGACAAATCGAAAGGTTCCTCTATTTGTTTTGGGTTATAGACTAGACTATGTTCCTCGGCAAATTTCCTCTGAAAAACAGGGGAGTGACCATCGATAAGCTAAGGAGGCCAGGCCTAAACTCATTCTTCAGGCCCGCCCAAATTAAAAAACCTGGAAATTAAGTGCACAAAGCATTTTAACTCTCCTCTGGGAAATAAACAGCTGCTTCAAACAGGAGTTCCACAGTGCTGGCATCATCCCACAGTGTCAACCGAGGATGTTGATACCTAAATTTTGATAAAACATTTAGTGGTTAATTGCATAGAAAATTAGGAATTAAATTTTAACCCCTAAACAAAAATATTAAAATTGCGTAGTATATAGTTTATGTTCATATAGGTTAATTGCATTCCACATCGAAACAGCAGTGGCAAATAAGCTGAAATTCATCGTGTGAACCGAGCTCGGGCGCCGAACGAAATTCCGCTCATTCAAAGGATGGAGCAATAGGTCTTGGTTGTCTTATTTTGAGCTCAAATTAGCCCATTGAGTTTAATTAGAGAAAAGATTAAATTAATTGAACCCATTCAGAATTAAAATAAAATTATATGATAAAACCTAAGCTGAAGCCACTAGGATTAGAAATCAAGATGAGCTCTCATAATTTTCAAGATCAGGGGTTTTAGAGAGAGCACAAGAAACACACGAGGGGAGAGCGAGATGTTGACCATTGATTCTTGAGGAGTCAAAGAAGAGAGAGGCGTGACCATAGAGGGAGTTCTCTGGGGAAGCTTCAGTGGGTTTGCTGGGTAGCGGATTCGTGAATTTGTGGACACAGCAAGTTCGACGTTCACCAAGTCTAGCCTTAGCGCCTTGTTGCTCCTACCATCAACGTTCATTGCTTCAGCGACTCCGGAACCAACAATTCGAACAACAACGAAGCAGTTCCCAGTTGTACTGCAGCCACGTGACCTTGTCTAATGTCGACGTTGTTTCCTTCCTGGCCGACGACGAAGCACTTGTTGTTCCCGTTCCTGCCGCCGTTGTTGTTCTGTCATCGGCACCCTGCTGCTGCCATCAGCGGACCAGCTCCCGCTGCACCGAGCCCTCCCAGCCAGCGCTCTTGCTATCGCATCACCCTGGCTACTAACCCCATGGTCGTGAGTCAGTCCGTCGTCTTGCTCATGATTCTGTTTTGCAAGTGACGAGCCTAAATTCTTGATGATCCGCAAGTGACATCGTCGTCGCCGTCCACTGCCGTCGTCCCCATTGTCGGCCACTCGTCGCCACTCATCCCAACCACTATCCCGATCGGCTGCGAATTCGAATTTGGAAGTTATTCGTAAATTAGGTAAAATTATTATCCAAATACTTTTTTCTAAATATTTAATTTCTTAGTTTTCGGATAATTTAGATATTTCGTGGATATTATTTTGTGGTTTGCTAGATATCTTAGGATAATGTTTGTAATATTCGCAATATCCTAAGATACTTCGAATTAGGAATTTTGCCTTATTTGGCAACATATCTAGACAACTATCTAACCTTATTTCGAAGGTATGATACGCGGTAATACGGAAAATCGTTATCTTATCTATAATTACTTGGATACGATAATAGATTTTATTCACCTTCCAAATTCGAACAATCAGCTTTCCGTCGATATTTATAACCCTATAAATATGACCATTAGTTTGGTTTCTTTTCCTAATTCAATGAATAATAGAACAAATCTTGCGGATCACGTGGATTGGTTTTGATCGTGATTGTTATCTGTCTGTTTGATTTGTTTCCTTTAAAAAGAAAATCCAAAAAAAAAGATTAGTTAGGATTTGAATTGATTTTATTGGAAGATAATGATACATATTCAGGATAGGTTTAAAATAACTTTCTTTGAATAAGTCGATAGGATAACTTTTTATTTAAATTAGGAATTAGAGTAATTTATTTCCTAGTTTAATTTAGGTATTATCATGATCGATGGTTCGTTTTAGGGTGATTTTAATTTTGAATTATCATAAAGAGTACCCAAAAGAAGTCACTTTAGAATAGGTTAAACTTCCTTTTCTAGAATTGATTGCATATTAATTTAGGCATTTTTTTTAATTTCAAATTTCATTGGAAAAATACCAAAAATAAATCATTTGTCCATCATTAGAATTAGGTCACGTCGTCGCATGACATATAGTTCGCATGCTAGGTTGCATTAATCGCATGTCATTTTTTACACGTCATTGCATATAGGTTAGTTTGCATTTTAATAAAGTGCAAACCCTAAAGAACATATTGAGTGTCTTGCTTTGTTAATTATAAATCATATTAAGATTGTCTGTGTGATTTTCTACTAACAATGCAAATGTTTGCGTTGTTCTAAGGTACGTCATTATCCTAATTTTGCAATTTATTTCTTATTTTCTTGGATGTTAAATTAGTGGTTTACACATTCACATGAACATCTTACATGTTAGTGATTAAGTAATAAAATAGATTCAAACTGCCTGCATAGACATTTTTTTGAAAAGAAAAGGTATCAAAGGGGTGTTAGATTAAATCTAGCGTAATTAAATCCCCAAGCTTAGAATCTCTAGTTCATAGGAATAAAACATATCTCCCTATGTTTTATTTAGGTTTCTAATCGACCTATTACAAATAGATTAGTAGCGATTCCAAGCATAAAAAACTTTTGCATGTTAAAAAAAAATTAAACTCTGAGTTGCGAATCGATAAGGCTTGAGAGGGCCCAAGTTAAACTTAGACTTAATAATTCATTAGCCTAAGAAATTTAGGTCGCGACAAAGGCCATGCACAGTGAGAGGTGAGATGTTGATTTACAGAAGTGAGAGTAGATATCAATCGGTCACAATTACTGACCCGATTTCTGAATGTAAATATTTATATGTACATATGAATATAAGACAAGCAACGCAAATAAGATATATAGCAGAATATGGACATAATGAAAGAATTTCAACAGTAGCCAGTCAGCAGAGCCTGATAAATATCTGCATGCTGCCCAGGGTTTTGATTCGGCCCTCAAGAATTCCAGCTCTATTACCCAAACTTTAGTCTTGGCAACTTTTCACTAATGAAGCGGAGTTCATGTATGCTTAGCCCAATATCTGGAAAAACAACGCTGCTTCATGGTCCAACTCCAGAAGAATGGTCTCCAAGGACTATCTTTTGGCCCTTGTGGAAAGTTGGCATTCTTGTTATTTGCTATCTATTCTGTAAAAGTTCTTTGGGGAACCAGAACTTCGGTAAACTTCATACACATGACAACAGCTCTTTGGTGTTCTTATTTTGAAAAATGGAAATTCAGTGCTGAGGTCGCCATGATAGAACAAAAAATAGAATATCCACAAGAAGTAACTTTACCAAATTGTACCCAACAAACCCAGCGGCATTTCAAGGCCTCCGAAAAATCTAGAGAAGCTGTCTTAGTAACAGTTTGCACCTTATAAATTATCTTAACTCCTCCAGATGAAACTTTCTTGCAATCTTGCTGAGCCAACTGACATCCCCAGGTTGATGCCCCGGATGGGGTTGAGGTGAGCTTGGACTTCATGGACACTGAAGCTAATCTAAAGACAATCCTGCATTGGGAGACTTGTAATTTCGGAACTTGATAAAATTCTGATTGTTATATACTCTGTGATAGTATAATCTCCAAAACAGAAAAGGTATAACAAACATTACATATAATCTCAGAAGCAAGTAATCAGCGAATTATGCTTTGAGAATCTCGAACATTCTAGTCCTCCATCAATTGAGATCCGTTCCACATCAACAATGCTAGCATCCAATCAACTTCAAGCCTGAGCAGAAACCAAATATAATTTAAGCAACTCTCAAGTAGCATGCTATAAATATAGTGAATTTCACTCTCACTGGTCAGAAACTAAAGCAATTAGCAGAGATTGAACAAATGTGCTTGCTGCAAATAGCAGCACACTTAGGAGAGACAATAAAATCTTAAGGATGTTTAGTTAACAGCATCCTTTTGCCGTTATATACCCCAGATAACATCACATGAAACTTAAGAATCTCATGCTGTAAATCCTGATTCATCAGCATAGTTTCATTCTTGGACTCTAATGAGTGAGGTCCTACATAGTACAATGATTCTGTGACTGACCGATTGTTGTGAATAACGTATCAAAGCCACTTTGTTTGCTTGATCCGGATTATCAGTATTTTTGCTATTAGCATCAGTATTTTGCTGGTTATCAGTTAAAATCACTACACTGAGCAGGAGATATGGAGTAAGCATGCAAGGTTGGAGCATATTACATTGACTAATGGGGTGTATACAAAACAACCTCTCTGATACCCTAGAGTGAGAAGTGTGATAACTTCCCATCCAGAGCAAGAAATTGAACATTACATGAGGTTTTGCAATGAACATGAAGGAAGAGTACAAATTTACAAATAGATAGACGGTTACAAAGCTACTTGACATCAAGATACCTGGATGGTCCTTGGTTCTTATTATGTTGTTCTCCAAATCTTCAGCAACCTCAGTCATGCCTAGGGCATTGTATGTTTGGATCATGGTAGCATAGGTGATAGTATCAGGTAAGCAATTTCTCTCTTTCATCAACAAGAACAATTCCCTCATCTTTTCAATGTCGCCAGCCTGACCATATGCACTAATGATGCAGTTGAAAAAAGGAGTATCCAGCACCACATCAGAATTATCGACTTGCCTCAAGATCGAGTCCACCTTCATGATCAGTCCAGATTTACTGTATGCACTAACCAGAGAGCAGTACGTGACAGAGGTAGGCTTCATTCCTCGATGCTTCATTTTCTTGAAGTATTCTTCCATCTTTTCCACATCGCCAGCTTTTCCATAGATATCAATTATTACATTATAGGTTGTAGTTGTAGGGGAAAAGAACCTTTTCTCCATATAATAAAAAACAGAACTCATCTTCTCATAGAGCCCTGCCTTCCCATATGATCCAATCAGGGTATTGAACGTAATAATATCAGGCCTTATACCCATAAGTTGAAATTCCTCATACCACCTCTCCATCTTATCAATCTGTCCGCTCTTCCCATAAGCCCCCACGACTGAATTAAGAGTAAAAACATCAGGAAGACAGGATCCACTGTCAATCATGTCTGTCAATGACTTCTCCATCTGTTCAAACATTTCGGCCTTGCCATATCCATCGACCATAGTATTGTATGTGACAATGCTGCAACTTATTCCAAGATATGACATCTCAGAAAGTATCTGTTCAATCAGATCGAATTGACGGAACTTCATGCAACAATTCACAAGAATAGAGTACGTGTACACATCGGGCTTACAATCTGAGACAGACTTCATTGCTTCTAGAGTAGATAATGCCTCGTCAATTTGGCCACTATGACCATATGCACTGACTAGAGCTGTATAAACATCGAGAGTAGGTTTAAGCCCTTCCGCCAGCATAAGCTCGAAAAGCAAACCTGCCTGCTCACACTGCCGGCACTTGCCAAGCATCATCAGAAGCTTTGTGTACGTTTGGCATCTTGGCTCATACCAGTGCTGCTTACGAAGAAGGCTGAATATCTGGAAAAAGGGAATTAAATGCTTTGAGAGTTATGATAGATTTAAACAGGCTACCTATATGGAAACAAGAAAGAGAGTTGCATCAGCAAATTACTAGCTCTGACACTGACAATCTGGTAATGATGCTAGTTAATGGTGTTACTCTACTTCCTAAAGTTCTCATTCCATTGCTAGATGAGACAGCTCAAGACATTCAGCTCTCCGAGTAATCTATAGTAATGTCATAACTACGTAAACTGAAAAAGGAAACTAACACGAATGAACACACAGCCAATGATCAGGAGATACACATAGTTACTTGCAGTACAGTCTTCACTATTTGTGTACATAATTCACATATGAATGTTAAATAGAGATTGAGTCTCCGGTTCTATATGCTTCTGCTCCAAATACCAAAGCTCGATACGTATTTCAAGTCTCACTTTCACTTCTCCAACTTGATAAAGCTACCTCGGGAACAAAATGGATCATAAACTTAATGTGGCTCAACAATAAATACCCTAGCACACGACAAGACAATGAAAAGAATTCACCTGAAGCCGGTACAAACAAAATGCAGAGAGAGAAAAAAAAAACAGAGAACGAATCATTCTCAAACCTTAAGAGCAGACTCATAACGGTTTTCTCTAATAGCCTCATCCAGGGCCTCCAACACGGCTTTAGGCCACAAATTGTTGTACTTCTTGGAGTTGGCCTTCCTCTCGATCTCATTGATAGCCGACTCCGTCCTCAGTATCCGAGAAAGATCCTTCTGGGTTTTCCTCTGCAGGCCCACACTACCCGATGACGAGCTCCGTTTAGATGCTTGACAAAGTATAAATGATGGGTTCTGAGTGTGGCGAAGATCACTTCGGAATTTCGTCGAACAACTGGTGGGGGTTGTGGAAACTTGGGATGAGAAGAGCAGGTCAGTGGTGTCTAAGGAGAAAGGTCGCATTTTTTGTGAACCGATGGAGAGGAAGCGTGGTCAGTGAAGGAGGGTGGATGGTTTTAAGGACTTAGGTCCCATGAATGGCGGGGTGGAGTACGAGAGAGGATTGCTCAAGCGAGCAAGATTGCTTGGAATAGAGGATGATCCTTTTCAAGTGAACACATAACGGTACTAACGAGAAAGAGTAGGAAAATTTTCAGGTGCAGCAGCCCCAGGTGCCCTATCCATACATCCAACGAATTAAAGAGCAGCATCATCAATCCGGTCATTATCCTGCTCTTGATAAATGATAAGCATTTAAATAGATAATGCTAGACATACCAAAATTTTTTAGTAAGGGTGCGTTTTTTTTAGCAGAAAATATGTAATTTTTAGGTCATTTTCCTTCTAATGAGCTCGAACCTTGCCGGCCTCAAGCTAGACTCCACCTTGCTAGATTCAGCGAGGCTTGAGCTCACCTGGGGAAATGAAAGAAGGGATAAATAAATAAAAATTCAAATTATATGAACAAACGTTTCATTAACCAAGGTTCCAAGTCAAAGCTTTGATGACCCTCGCATGGCCTTTGTGGACCCGAGATGAGGGTTAGGACCGGAGCTCGAGTATCAAGGACCCGAGCACAGCCTTTTATGGAACCGAGCTCGAGTGTCAGAGCATTGTGTATGGGCAACGAGGATTCGGACCCAACCCTGATGGACTCGGGCGTGGGCGCCGGGAGCCTAAGCTCGAGCATCAAGGTCATGGGCTCGGCCACTACAGACCTGATCTTGAACGTGGGGACTTGGGAACCAACGTTAGGGTTTTAATACTCAAGTGTAGAGTTTCGGCTTCAGGCGTCAATACCTAGTTATATTTTGAAAAACCTTTTTTGGTTCTTTCAAAGAGAAAATCATTTTCCTAAATTTAAGTTTTGGTAGAAAAATCATTTCCGTTGACTAGATTCATTTTTTTAAGCGAATCAAACATTGAAAAATGAAAAGAAATGTCTTCTCTAAAAATGTTTACTGCGTAATAAACGGACCCTAAAATTCTTTTACAAAGGCTCCGTTTGTTTTTAGGATCCGTTTATTTTGCGAAAAATAAATGATTTAAAAATATTTTTTCTAAAAGTAATTGTTTATATTGTTTACAAAAATGAACGAACGAAAAAAACTTTCAATGCTGATGAAAATGGTTAGATATAAATTGTTGACGATGATGAAGTATTTTTCATGGACTAATCATTTCAAGTTCTTATTTTTAAAAAAATATTTTTTAAATTATTTATTTTCAGTGAAACAAACTAGCTGTGCGGCGGTTCTTCAGTTGAGCTAGACCTATATATATTACGTTTTGTTATCACGTGAGTGGATGAGTCCTGAGTACTTCAACAACATATATTTCAAAAAGAAAAATTTGACTAGAGGTCACGGCTAAGCAATGAAAAACAACAAATTAAAGTCATTCATTAAGTTAAAGGGTTAATATCACAAAAAATCTCAAATTGATACATCTGTGATAAATTTATTCAAAACTATTTTTTTTAACCACAAAATACTCTAACTTGGTACATCTATGACAATTTTATCCGAACTAATTTTTTAATCACCAAAAATCCAAAACTTGTATACCTGTGACAATTTTATCTCGAGCTAATTTTTTTATCACCAAAAATCTCAAAACCAGTACACATGCGACAAATTTACTATTCGTTAGTTTCCGTTTAATTTTACTGTCAAATTGTTAAGTTTGATGACACGTGATAATTGACGAGTGTACCAATGTGAGGTTTTATCCCTCTGTTTGTCACAAGTTTGCCAATTCGTCGTTTTTCTTGATATTAATCCAATTTAATGGAGAGTAAATTTGTCGTAAGTGTACCAGTTTTGGATTTTTTGTGATCAAAAAAATTGTTCGGGGTAAATTTGTCATAGATATAAAAGTTTAGGGTTTTTGGTGGTCAAAAAAATAATTTTGGATAAATTTATCACAGACGTACCGGTTTAGGGATTTTGATGGTCAAAAAATTAGTTCGCAGTAAAATTATCACAGGTATACCAGTTTGAGGTTTTTCGTAGTATTAACCCTAAGTTAAATTAGAATTAAAAAATATGTATTTATTTGATTGAAAAAGCATATGTTACATAATGTTTCTAATAGCTCATTCGCTATTAAGGGTTTTTTTACCGCTCAATTGATGGTCCAATAAATTGAGCTAGTCATGCTCATGTAGCTGCGACAATGCCGTCGTTCCTTGACTCACCCACGATTTTGTATCCTTGAGCTTGTTTAGGTAAGAATTCAAGCTCCCTAATGATGAACGTGCTCTTGCCGTGTGAAATGATGACTTTTACGGACAATAACATTAGATGGGAGTTAGGCTTTCCAGGACATGAATATGGTAGGCTATGTTCCTAATAGAGAGATTGGGGAGAGGGGCTCCGAGTGGACAAATAGGGCCGATTTGATCAACCACGCCCCCCAAAAGATTTATCGAGTAAACAAACAATGTAAACGTTACCCATAAGCCGAAACAAAATCAACGCCGATGCGATTCGAGCATAAAAGAGAAAAGAAAGGGAGAAAGAAAGAAATATTTCTCGCGTGCTATTGTAGCCGAAGATAAAACGATTTGGACCAACATTACGTAAGCTCGTGAAATTACGAAAAATCAGTGGAGATACGATGAGAGGTGATACCTCCGGATTTTTTGGGAAAAGGGTTAGAAATCGTCTAAGTTTAATGAATCTCACTACGCTTACGCAACGCGATGGCATCGCTTGTCGAGCGAGAAAGGGGGGTGGCTAGACCGCACGAGTCGCTTTTAAACAATTGTCTTTTGCGAGTCGGTTCAATGTCTAATGCGCATAAATCGATAGTCAATCAATACTCAGCCCCAGGTAAAAACAAGCCATTGTTCAAAAAAAAAAAATTCTAACATGGACGGCGCCACGTGCATGGTGGGGGCGATTCATGCATCACGGAAAGAATAAAACAACAAGTGGTGGAATATTAAAAAATAAATGACCAACATAAAATAAAAATTCGGGAGGAAATTCAAAGTTGAGTGGGGGAGGTGTTACCCGGCGGCGGTCGGTTTACACAAAAGAAAATAAGAATCACATGCGGTCGTCCTATGTATGTGTACGCACACGATGCCATTGATTTCAAAACATCGACAATTCAAGTTCCATTCCATAAACGTGCTTCATGGAAGCTAGCAAAATCAATCGGGTGATATCAAGTTAAATTGAAAATTCGTCTGAAAACTTCGAAGTCAAAGCAAAAAAAGAAGAGAAGAAAGAAAGAAAAAAAAAAAGGCTGGCCAGCGGTAATTCCAGCGAAGACTCCGGAAAATGCAGATTTACGAATTCACCCCTGAACGGGAAGCGGTCAATCTGGCTTCCAGAGGGCTTTTTAGTCAAAGAGGGGGAAAGGTCATAATAGTCAAAGAACTCAACAGCGAGCGTTGTTGCCCGTCTCATCGCGGCGACTACCATTCATTCATCCTAGGTTTCGTTCAACGGTTGACGCGGTTCCCCTCCTTTTTACTTTGCGTTTTTTGCAGGGAAGCCCTTATACTTCTGGATATTTGCAGTTCTAAGTTTCCGATGGCCCCGGCTGCTGCTCGCCACTTCTTTTCATTTTGAAGGGCCTAGCATCTCGCATATCCACGAATGCGTGTCTCTTGTCTTCTTCATTGACCGACCTTTAAAGATGTTCGCTTTTGCTCTTTGGGTTGCCCACTCACGTTCCCTTTGGGTGGCTTCGATTCCTTTTCTGATGAAACGAAAATTTGCACAAATTGATCCTTGTTCAATCACCCAAAAACATAGGCACGAATCGAAAAGGAGACCCACCTAGAGAGATTCCTCCTCCGTCTTTCGGTCTCATCTCTCAAGCACCCTCTTACTCTAATTCCTATTGGTGTGCCCGCCCTTCCACCACTTCACCTAATCTAAAATCAATTAAAATCCTATATTCTAGCACGTGGAAAAAAAAGCGTCTCGGCTACACACCCATTGGGCGGTTTGGTGATATAAATCAAACTCAAAAGGAATTATATTAGTTAAAAGTTTTCTTTTTGCAAGTAGCCCGAGAGCGGAACTATTTACCTCTTTACAGAGTAAATATGTACACTAAAGTAATAATTATACGTCTCTTCAATCATAAATAATAACAAGGAAATGAAATGATCGATCTATTCAAGCATCGATTTCAATTATTAGGAAAAGGAAAATATAATACCTACTTATTTTACTTAGACCCTAGTTAACAATTGTCGGCTTTGGGGTCCTTGTTAAACACATTCTGACAATTCCTCCCCATTTGGTCGAGCAACGAGCGCCTCGAGAGCACTTTTTAACCAAACCTTTTCACCTGAAAAATATTCCGAATGTACCTTTTAACCAAACCCACGAAACAATGACACCTTTCTAGTTGGTGTAATTTGCATATATGAACAAATCTATAGGGGGGGGTGGGGTCGCACGTAACTAATTTGGCAATGACTTGACTAATTCAGAGAATTGAGCTGGAAGGACACCCAGGTACGCAAGAATATGCTAAAAACCCAGGGGCACATCTGCAAATTGTCCATCTTACCTAACGGGGAAATTGGGAAAAACGAATGTGAAAAGGAAAGATCAGCAATTGCTGTAATTGTTTGTTATATATATGGCACCGCTCAACCACACGCCAACCCCCACAAGCGCCTCCCCATCTTGGATTCCCATTTTCATGGGCGTTCACGTTGGGGACGTTTTCTAAGCATTCCTCGTTCCTGCAACTTCCTCCCTCCTTTTTCCCTTTCGATCTTCTTCCTCTTTCCCTCCTCCTCCCTGACCTTGATCTTCGTTTCCGTTCCGTAGATCCCGGGAAGTGGGGAGAGAAGAGGGGTGGAAGTTTTGTTTGTTCTTTGGAGGGTGTGGTTGAGATGGGGAAGTACGTGGAGATGCTGGATGCAGGTGTGAGGATCGCCGCGAGGTTCCATTCCCACTGCCCCCAGACCGCCCGCTTGTACTACCACCCGCCCGCCAACGCCGACGACCCCCACCACCACCACGACGGCGGCGACCCCCCTCACCACCACCTCGGCGGCGTAGGCGGCGCGAAGGGCGCCCCGGCCCACATGCGCCCGTGCGGCCACGGGGCGTTCGGTGGGGTGGACACGGCGGAGTTCATTCTTTATTCCGTTTGATTGGATTCTGATTTCGATCTCACAAGCTACTTGTACCACCAGGAAAGAAAAGGGAAAAAGAGAAAGAAACAAGTCAAATGTTATTGATGTATTCTTACATATACTCCTGACCTTTTTGATGATGTGTTTAACTATTGTTGCCAATCCAATCTGTTGTCTGAACTCGTCTGTTGTGGTTTCATTACATGGTTGTTCTTGTTGACCGGTTATTCTGTGCAGTTCCATAACATTTACTGTGTAGTTGAATGGTAGAGTCCGCGCGAACCCTCTAAAGCTCGCCGTCCTTTTACTAGAATTCCACCTTCTTTGTGCACATTTAGTATGCGATCGCCATACCCGTGATGCAAATCGATAGAAACTTCCAAAACTTCAACCATTCCGACTATAAGAAAAAGATCTTCTCATCTGTAATCGGTCTTGATGGTGGAAAGTGTCTGTGGCCAAGAATTGGACACTTCCTCATCGATAATTCGATAGATATGAGTCGAATGCATGGCGTCGACCGACGGAACCGTCCATGTCAAAGAACGAAGGGACGAGTCCTTTGTGTTCATTCATCCCTATCATACGGAGCACACTTTCTGATATGGGTATGTAATTGGGATGGATGGTTGGTGGTGGAGACAGCTCGGAAGGGAGGGTCTGGTCGTCTCCACACATCCGAGATTTCTCGCCCAGCTTTCGCGCGACTAATTGATGTGTGAAAGGAGCGGACGAAGACGTCCAGACGAGTCCCCACCAAATGAAAAATCACACGTCCCATCTATTCAACTTGGCCCTGTTAAGCCATCAATGCAGGAAAATTTCGTGTGCAGAAGAAGCGGCTGCAGAAAGGCCTAGCAAAACGTGCTGCGGACCGATTCTGATGCAGACTTTTGGAAGCAATACGCAGTGAATGAATGGCATTCCTGGAATGGTCCACAGAAGCAAGCAGGTGCACCAACCATCATCAATGGTTCTGAATTCTCGTGAACATAATAATAGTATCCCTAAAATTCTGAAGAGAATCGAGATCACAGTTGTCAGACGGCTCGAATAAGAAATTCCAAGTGGGTTTATTTCACTTTTTTTATTTTTTAAAGAAAAATATATTTTGTTTTTTCTTTTTTAATAAATTAGACAGCAGAACATTTGAGACGTGAAACCAACCACCTGGGTGGCGTAGCTGGTTCGCGCACCATTCCTCTCGCAAAAGATTGAGTGTTCGAATCCAGCGCACCGCAGGATGACTTAACTGGTGGCACGTGTGTGGTGACTAGCACGTGTCACCCTCAGAGTTTACCCTCCGGCTGTCGGCCATGCGGGGGTTCTCTGGATTATAAAAAAAAAAAACATTTGAGATGTGAAAATTACCTTAGGCAAAGACAACTACGGTACTGGCCCATCGGACAAGATGTTGTTGACCCGGGATCCTCCGAATCTTTATGTGATCTTTATTTTCTTTTCCATTTTTTTGTTCAAATCTTTCATTAGCAGTGGAAATTTCCATGAATTTATTCTCCATGCACAGTTTCGATCTTTATTATTATCTTTTCCTTTTTTCTGGTTCCGATCTGCATACCTTCTTTCAAGAAGTTTCCGCTACTTTTTCCTCCAACACGAAAAGGTGCCGTTCACTCTAATTAAAAGACGTGAAGAGTTATAAGTCAAATGTGCTATTTATTTTTAAATTCCAATTTCATAGGTTGATGAAAAGAAAAGGACCCCCCAAAAAAAAATATCGTTCCAAATTTCTTTTTCATTTAAAGTGAATTTGTAATTACATGATAATTTTGTATGAAGTCTGGCACTTTTTTCTGGTTTTTAGTGGACTAGGATATAGATTTTGTCAATATGTACCATTTTAGCTGTTTTTCATTTTTAGACACAAGGTATGAAAAATTAAATAAACCCCTTCCTATTTCATATGCTTTTCCAAATACCATTTGCAAACTTGAACTCACCGGTCCAAAATCAAAGGTTTAATTGTAGGGATGAGCAAGATGGACTACCCAAATCGGGACCGGATCGGATCGAACCGGATCAATTGGTTTGGTCTGGTTCTTAGGAATATCGGTCCGGTTCCCGGTTCCTAAAAGTACAACCAGTTTCCGAGTGGTTCAGTTCTCGGTTTTAGGACCAAAATCAGATCAGACCGAATCGATAAATATATATTTTTCTAATTTATATATATGTATTTACTTTTTAAATATATATATTTAAATAACAAAATAAGCATTTGATAGTTCATTTTTATTCGGTTCTAATGGGATCAACCCAAAAATGCTTTCATATATTGGTCTTGAAAATGCTTCCCGATTCCCTCTTGCCTTTACCAATTGTTCCCATTAGAACCGAACCAGATTGACGGTCCGATCCACAGTCTCAATATTAGCCGATCCGATCACTGGTCCTAGAAACTGGAAATCGGTCCTCCCGGTCCAATTCCTGGTTTTTAGGTTGGACTGGACTGGACTGGACTAGAAACCGCTCACCCCTATTTAATTCTACCGTTTCTTCTCTCAATCAAGGCTTCTCCTATTGATAGATTTCTCAAAGAGTTGATAACCGTCTTTTTTTTTTAATCAAAGTCTCAAAGTTACCAACTCTTATATGAATTTACGAACCTTTATTTAAGCGACTTACGGACTTTTTTTCGATTAAGTTACCAACCGGTTTACGAACTCTCATTCTTTATTTTTACTTTATTGTCGACTTTTTTTTAATCTATTATTAACATTTATTTATATTTCTTAATTACGTTTTAAATTTACGAACTCTTGTATGAAATTTTTTACCTTAATTTAAATGATTTATAGACTTTTCTCCTATTAAGTTGTGGGTTAGTGCTGGATTGTCAATGTGATGCAAGTACTTATTGCACAAATGAGTTGAACATGGTAGTTGTTGAGTTACGTCTCGTTCTGCTCTTTATGTGTCATTTGCTGACTTGTGACAGGAACTCACAACTAACTTGAATCATAGGCAATTGCAGAAATACAAAATGGCCTGCTATAAAGATGGCATAGTCATATCATAATGTAATTAATAACAGACAGAACGTATTATCTAAAGTAAGAAAGTCCATAGCTTTTGATTATCTGCGATCGGGATGAGCGAAAGATGGCTTGGACCTGCGAAAATCACGCTCTCATGGTGTTAAACGGTATATGCTAGAATGGGTGTCGGGTTCGGATGAATCTGTAGTTTCATCAGCGCTGGTGCATTGCGTGTATGGGGTACACTGCAGATGCAGGAAATCTGCAATCTTTTTAACTGCCAAGTAGTGAGAATTACTAGGTACTGCAGCACATACCGTTGCACAAATTAAGAAGCGATACAATGGACAAGGTGATCGATGTTTCGCACGACAGGATGGTTCCTGGAAAAGATGCAACCGCAGCGAACACCATGTCTTGAAGGAACACAATTCCTACGAGCAACTGAAAAGCGAACTCCACGTACCACACTCTCACACTCAAAATTCAACACAGGCGATAGTGCCATTCTGACTCCGGAAGACACCATTTCTTTGTCATGAGTTCAATTAGCACGATCCCCGTGACATCACTGAACTCTCACACTGAGGCTTCCGACACAAGAAGAAGTACATCGGCGTAAAAATTCTCGTCCTGAAGTACATTATTAGCATTAGACTCATCATTAGCACTTATTTCACCAAAGGTTTTACGCAGACTAAATAAAATTCAAGGCTAGCGAATTCAAACAGAGCAGTTTATTTTAAATCTCTGCGTATGTAAACTGGAATCTACCCTTTAAGAGAATGCAACTGTAATTCTCACTAAAAGCCTCTGGTGTTTTCAGGTTATGACCCTTGGAGTCGGACCTAAACCAGCAATGCAACCCCATAAACCACATCCACAAGCTCTACTGAGTGCAGACACTAATGCCTCATGTGAGTGCCGATTTCTCAATTGATACGTTCTAAAGTAGCTTCGAAAGTAAATTGAGGGGACCGAGATTGAAAATCGGATCGCTCACCTTCTGCCTTTAACTAAGCCCTCCGCAGCTCTCTCCAGAACTTTTAGCACCCTTAGGCTTCCTTCTGGGGCTAGCCCCATGCACTCGAGAGACATGACCTACGGTATACTAAAAGCCACAAGATCAGATTGAATGCTTATGCTTACCCCCCTAGAGCATACTAAATTGAGAAGGAGGTGGCACTAACAAGCTTACCATGATTCTGGTAATCAAACGCCCGAGAGCCATTGCGCAGAAGCTACTCAAGGAGAAATGGTTTCTGTCCAGAGTCTGGTACCAAGGGACTGGAGAGCCATCGGCTAAATCTTTCTCCCATTTGACCTTCACATCAGCAGACGTCGAGTCATAGGTCGAGAGCTAAGACTTTTTAGCAGTCGTATTCCACTTTAATGCAAGCAACTTCGTAAAAACAGCTTATCTCAAAACCTGCTTGTTTTAAAGCTTCAATGCATTGCCTGGTCAGCCAGGTGTCTGGAAGGCCATTTCCTATCTCGATCTCTGCCTTAAACAATTCAGCGCAGTCTCGTTTGCATCATAAACTGAACTCGTTAAATTGCACATGCTCAATAATATGGATGGATCTCTGTACAACCACCTTAATATCTCGGTGCTCTTTGTTGTGTGGATCAAACGAACTGGTCATGCACCACTCGTATGCAGCAAAATACTGCCCAGGCTTTAAAACTCTGAAAATCTCTTTGTAACATCCATACTGTCCAGATCAGAGGCAAAAGAAAAGCGAGACAAGCTCGTTAAGTTATGAGTGATCCTAGCATGTCGACAATCCTCCTGTGCACAACCAACAACATATCTGAAAGTCACATACGACATTGGGTGCATGGCAGGTAGCTTCAATTGCATAATATGCATGAAATCAGCCTGCAGGCATCAGCAAGAAACAATGATTTTCGAGATGTTTTCCACCCCAGACCATATTTTGTCTTCCAAGTGCGTAGACACAAATTGTGAATATAGGACTCAACATGATGCTAACAGCGTAAGAAACACAAATGGTTGATAAAAGAGTTCCCATTGAAATCGGACATCAGGCTTACCTTAACAAATTTGCATGTCTTATCCACACCTGCAATGCGATTCAGTTCCTGTGGAGCAAGCAAACCTGCCAACTGGTGAACTATGATAAATTTAATGTTTTGAAGAGTTGAAGTCACCTCTCCCCTTGTTATCTGGTACTCATTGTTGTTTAATCATGTAATAGATGTGAAGCTGCGAAGTAGAAAAGGAAGAGTGTCTGTCTACAAGAACAACAATCAAAAAACTAATCTACTTATCAGATGTACGCACACAAATCTTAGCTTGGAAGTATGTTTATGGACAGATCAGATGAAAGATATTCAGGAGGACGAGGCCACCCCAGTATTAAGCTTCTAACACATCAACCCACTTCTCTAAGTTGTGCGCGGCCAAATAAATTCAACTACTGTGTTGCAATTACACGTGCATGCACAGTCGCACGTCCTAGGCACTGCTAATTCCTTTTTTGGCTCTTCCGAGAAAGAGAAGGGAAGAAGTTATGGCAATTGGTAACATTCTGATTCTTTTGGCTTGGTGCCTCAGTTCAGTAAACATATCATCAGAACCGGAAGATCTGATCGCAACTTCGAACATAACCGGAACTATGTCTCCATCGTGGGAACAGAGAGAATTATATGTTAACCTGAATCGAGCTATTTCCCTGAGAGGTCCACCAATTCCGCACCCTATATCCAGCACCTATAATGGGAGCGGAAGTAAATAATAATTGTAAAATTACCATTTTAAAACAAACAAAATTGTGAAAAAATCTCATGATCTTGTATCCACACTGAGAGGAACAAACCTCGTAACCTGGTTTTAAGGCTAGCTGCGATGCAAGGAAGTGTTCGTGTCTCTTCATGCTCTCTTGTTGAGACTCCCCTTTCCATCTGCAGGATCGACAACACAATCAGCACCATGAATGAAGCAGTACAAGAGTCCACAGACATGGGCGTGAAATCAAGAGCGCATGGGAAACATACGACCTGCGTGCAAAATGGAAGGACTCTCCCCAGCCATACTCATAAAAGCTGGTAACAAGATCATAATATTCGTTGACCTGCAGTTGCATTATGGAGATTGTCTTGGGCGATTAGAAAAGCAATACAAACCAGTAGTTTTAGTCATCCATCAGAGGGCTGTTCTACATTCTAAAAGGGCTAGTAAATGAGCTAGCTTTGGTTGAGTGCCAAAAACAAATATTATTGGCTCAGGGGACGCATAGTTATCTTTCTGACACGGGGACAAATGCTGAGACCAGAGTACTGGTCTAGAACATTCACTTACCATGTCACTGTAGTTAGCTTTCCTTTCTTCCTCCTCACCTCCATAGCAGACATGATACTTTTCATACCTAAACCAGCAACAAAAAAAGGAGTCTATTAAGGTCCACGGTGGCTATCGGGCGATTAAAGGACCCTAGGTGTGGGAGCTACAGAATACCAACGTGCTCGGGCATGAAAGGAAATTGCAATTATTTCCTAGTTGACCCGATGGGAACCTGACTTAATATCAACGATCTTACTCGTTGTCACTACCATTGGAGTCGAACTCACTTCAGACTAGATAAATCAGAAAGGTGCCTAGAACAACAGGTAAGGTTGCGCCTGCATATAGAAGGGATTGGCATCTTTCATTTTGATTGCATTTAGCAATTTAAACGAGTGGATAAAGTTGAGGGACGAAGATCCAGCAGAGGCAAAACATTCAAACAAGATCTTCTGTCTATCTTTCATTGTGTTGCCACGACAGGTCTGTGTATAGTTGTGGGATTATATCTTAAAGCTTCCTGGGAGTTTACATTGTTGGGTGGTGTTACGCTACAAAAAAACTGGATTTTTGCTACGAAAATTTGCGACGAAAAAATTTTCGTTGCAAATTTGCGACAAATTTTTGAACGAAAATTAAAATTCGTTGGAAATTTCCAACGAAAAATTTTTCCTCACAAATTTCGTTGGAAATTTCCAACGAAAAAAAATTCGTTGGAAATTTTCAACGAATTTTGCGACGAATTCAAAAAAACCCGTTATTGTTCGGCATTTTTTATATTTGTTGGAAAATTCATTAAAAATTTCCAATGAATTTTCCAACGAATTTCAATTTTCCGAGCCATTATTTCAGTTTGTACAATTTTCGTTGGAAAATTCGTTGGAAATTTCCAACGAAAAAATTTCGTTGGAAATTTTCAACGAATTACAAAAAAACCCGTTACTGTTCAGCATTTTTGATATTCGTTGGAAAATTCGTTGGTAATTTCCAACGAATTTTCCAACGAATTTCAATTTTCCCGACAATTATTTCAGTGTGTACAATTTTCGTTGGAAAAGTCGTTGGAAATTTCCAACGAATTTTCCAACGAATTCCAAAAAAAACCCAGTACTGTTCGATATTTTTTATATTCGTTGAAAATTTTCAACGAATTTTCCAACGAATTTCAATTTTCTGGGCAATTACTTCAGTGTGTATAATTTTCGTTGAAAAATTCGTTGGAAATTTCTAACGAATTTCAATTTTCCGAGCAATTATTTTAGTATGTACAATTTTCATTGCAAAATTCGTGAGAAATTTCTCACAAATTTTACAACGAAAACCCTACTTCTTCCTTATTCAATATTTTCGCGCTCGTTATTCCCACAACTTTCAATTTCCACATTCACACACACACACACTCTCTCTCTCTCTCTCTCTCTCTCTCTCTCTCTCCTTCGCCTTCCCCTTCTCCCTCTGTCTCCCCCTCCGCCTCCTCCCCCGCCGCCCCCCCTCCTCCTTCGGCTCCGGCTCCGGCGCCATGGACACCAAGCCTCCGACGGCCCCGACGCCACCAAGCCTCGTCGCCGGCAAGGCTAGGAGATGATGACGGACTTGACAAGCGGCAGCCCCGAAGCCTGCTCCCCCCCCCTGCTGCTGCTACTGCTTCTTCTTCTTCATCTTCGGCCATGGCAAGGGCCGAGCTCGCCATGGCCGGCGAGCTTGGCCCTCGCCGATGACGAGGCTGGCCCTCGCCGGCCATGGCGAGGGCCGAGCTCGCCCAGATCTGGGCGAGCTCAGCCCTCACCGGCAACGAGGTTGGCCCTCGCCGGCGGCGTGGGCTATTTTTCAATAAAAAAAAAAAAATTCGACCAAAAAAAAAAAATTTCGATGGAAAAAAAATTTCCACGATTTTTAGCTCGACCAAAAAGAAATTTGTAATTTCCAACAAAAAAAATTCGTCGGAAAAAAAAATTCGTTTCCAATGAATTTAGCCACGAGTTTTCCAACGAAATTTTCCAACGAAAAAAAATTTATCGCAAATTTCCAACGAAAATTGAAATTTTTCGTTGAAAAAATTTCCGACGACTTATTACCAACGAATTTTTTTTCGTTGAAAAATTTGTTGGAAATTCGTTTTCCAAATTTTTCGTTGAAAATTTCGTCGAAAAAAACATGTTTTTTTGTAGTGTTAGGCTTCTCTCACTCCAAAAGCTAGCTTAAAGAGTGACGTTTTCGCTCATACTTATAAACCGACCCACCAACCATTTCTACAACCGATGTGGAACAACCTCAACAATCTCTCCCTCACACATCGGGCTTGGGTCGGGGACGCAACAATCCGTGATTCTCCCATGTGACTATTAGATCCAGACTTGTTGGCAACCTGAGCTTTGATACTAGTGTTGGGACAATCTTGGGCAGTCTTGGGCTTTTCTCACTCCAAAAGCTAACTTAAAGGGTAAGACTTTTCCTCACACTTACAAACCGACCCACCAGTCATTTTCAGAACCGAAACGGAACAACCTCAGCATAAATAGCCTGAATCGCACGTACTCGGGGACCAAAAGGCACTCGCAGTCATTGGCGAAGCCAGAAGAAATTATTCCAACGGACTTGATAAACCTTTCCCATTAGCAAAGATTTCAGGAAATTTACCATAAACAGCCCATCAACTATCTATGGATACGCAAGTTGGAAACAGCAACTTTTGCAATGATTTTCCAACCTACACGATGAGGAAATCGCCCAGACATGTAAACTTGGCGATCCTTTTTACCTTCCTCATTTTCTTAAACGTCACTGTATAAGCTATCAATTGTCAAACTAATCTTCAGAAATTTAAAGATGGTTGACTTTTAACTGTCAGTGAAGGGAAGCATTAGCATTAGCTCAAACCTAACCGCTATATCGTTGTCACTTGTTGTCTAATGGTTTCGAAACCTTTACTTTCCATAAATCTAGCATCCGCAAAGAACTGGGCAACTACTTGATGGGAACAAATGTGTTCGGATGTGTGGTGTCCTTTGGCGTGCTATATATAGGTGCACCGTCTCCTCCTTGGTCAAATGGAGGGGGTTGAAACGACCAAGTAGTGCTTGGGCTGAGGCCCAATCCATTTGTCACCACTCTAGGAATTAGCAAATACTTCGGAGACTCTTATTTTTCATACCGAGCACGCCCATATGAGTTTAGGGAAACCGAAGTATAATCCGACGACATGTGATCTTTGCGCACGGAATGCGGGGCTCGGGGGCAACGCCCCTAAAATGGGGGTCCCGCTGACCGAACAGCGGGCAGGGTTTTTGGCTTATGTTTTAAGCTAATCCGTTTATTGTGGGATTAAAGGGATTCGGATAGGTTTGGGTTTTGGTCCCATTTTAAGTCATATATATTTTATTCGTATAAGAGATCATTGTAACGGGTGATTGTGGTTGTAAAACTTAAATATCACAGTGGAACCCCTTTGCAGGATGTAGCCCCATTTTAGAGTAAATATGGGTAAACTCGTGTATCAAATTTTCTATTATCTATGTGATTGTTCTTATTCGATTAGGATATAATCCCATCAATCACCATATCAGCATTTTCAAGAGAAAAAGCAGTGGAGAAGCCTACTTGTTAATGGCAGAGAGGACTTTGCTTTTGTCAATTGTTCCGCCGACACCCGCCGCCAGATCCAGCGCTCCAGCTTTCGGCATCATTGCCACCACCACCAATAAACTTGCTCTCTCTATGTACCTACCAAAAGCAAGGAGATTCAAAAAAGAATTAGCTCGTTTTGGAGCTTTCTTCGCCCGTGCATCAATTGATACTGCACGGATCACATAGATTTTACGGTTAATACAAGAAAAATAGTGCAGGAAATAGGTAGGATCAAAGCAGGAGCAAGCCTTTTTTCAACATTATGCAAAGCAAAGCGAGGGTCTGGAGAGGACAGTACTAAATGGTTGCCAAAACAAGCGTGTTGCCAGTTGTCTAGTATACAACCTGAAGACGAATAAATAACTATCACAAGTTAAAAATGACCCAACGTAAAGCAGCAACACTTGAGATTTTTTTGCTTTTGAAATTCCGAACTTGCCTATCGATCCAAAATAAAAAAAATTACAACAACAAAGGTGCGTTTGAGGTGAATCCCTGTGGTTGCTTGCGGGCAAGAGTCGAGCAGCGACAGCTTATACCTATGCCAAGATAAGTAAGGTGACTATCTATTTGTCTTCAGGTTGTACATGGGACAACTAATAACATGCTTATTCCGACGCAGATGAACTTTTAAACCCAGAAAAATATGTCTCAGAATGAATGTAAACGTGTGTTTAAATGCTATAAGCCAAGAAGAAGACGTTATTAACGGTCTGTTCGGAGTGAAATTCTTTTTTTTTTGTTTCTTCCATCCTTTTCTTTCCATTGTAGCTTTTATTTAGAAGACACATAGTTGTTCAATGCTCATATATGAATGTGTTAAGAAAAGATAGGAACGTATGCGACGCATGAGGTATCTTGCTAGATTGAACGTGAACCCCACATATAATGCAGGTAAAAAATAAGACAAAAATCAAGAGATAGGACAACCGGTAACCACGAGTGCTACGATGAGAACTCAGTATGCATCGCTTTGCTTGCTGCTTTAACCCAGTTGCATCAGCACTCAGCAAGAGAAAGGAGGTCTGTTTTCCTAGAAAAGAATACGTTATATTTTGCAGATGAGAGAGGAACGAGCCTTTCCAGTTTACACATGTAATTAAATAGAGATTTTTTTTTCAATTGGCTGAGTCCAAGAGACATGAGAAATTGCCATCTTTTGTTTCATACTTCCGGAGTTCATAGTTCATACTCACAGCTTCGAACAAGCCGGACACTCTTCAGCGAAAGACCGATAGCCAAGGCTTCCTGAAGATGTAATCCCGTTGTGACTTGCAACACCTAGATTCAAATGCCATCTATAACATCTACGACACCTAAAATGATCCCAAGATATTTTGGGAGTCGTGTGGAAGTGTCATGGAATTTTTCAATGCCGTTGAAGAAGTCCAAAGGATGGCGACCGCTGACGGGTGGATTTTCTTCTCGGCCAACATCTTCAGATACGATTCCCATTACATATGTTAATCGTGTATTATGAGCTATTGAGGGTAAAACTGTCTGATCAGTCGGTCTCTAATGTTAACCAGCGAAAGAGATAACAAGTCTATAATGGTGTTCGAGGGTGTACTAGATTGTGAAGAAACTGCAGGTTCATCGTGAACTATACCGAGTTTGAAATAGCGCCACATTTGCGAGGTGACCATGCGATAACCATGGAATTAATGTACAGAAATACATACGGTTCTACCATTACGACATGACCAAATTGACATGGTCATAAATCTGAACAAGTAGAATGTTGATTGGTCCATTCGACGACTGGAAAAGATCCAAACTTGGGCTACATCTGAAGTAAATTGCTAGCGGCAAACAAGCATGTTTTAAAAGAACAAGCAGAAGGCACTCATACAAGCAACTGAAAAAGCCAAAATGTCGACTAGCAGGCACACTCATGGTCCAATCATCTAAACACATGAAATTCTACCAACTAGTCAGGATCCTGAAAGACTCCATTTCTTTGGAATAAGTTAAATTTGCACGATCCCCACGTCACTGATTACCAGATTGGGGCTTCCGGGCCAAGAAGAAGTACATTGGCGTAAAGATTTCTTTCCTGGAGTACATGATCAACATAAGATTCGTCAGTGCTATGCATTCGACATTGGACATTGGACGGGTAAAACTTTATAAGCCCATCTAATTCAATCAGAGCAGTCTCTTTTTTCTTTTCTGTGGGGAATAATCAGTATAAGAGCCAGACTCTACCCTGTGAGACTATTCAGCAGGCACAAACACAGTGATACCAATTTTTTGATTGTGCGACTACCATGCAAAATTCTAAGAAAGACTACCAACTGAGATATTCCAAAGTAGAATTGACAGGTCATTGAGGAGAACGAGATAATTGAATCCCTCACCTTCCACCTTCAACTAAGCCCTCCGCAGCCTTTTCCAGAAAATCTTGAACCCTTTGGCTTCCTTTAGGGGCTAGGCCCACGTACTCTAGAGCCTTGACCTATGAACGTAAAAATAGTTACATTGCATGCATGATCATCATACACGAAATGATATGCTGAAATTACTTCGAATACTTAAAGCCACAAGATCACATTAGTGTTCAAATTGAAGCACTCCAAAAGCCGAAAGTTCACCATAAATGAACCTTACCATGTTTTTGGTAATCAAACGCCCAACAGCCGTGAGGCGGAAGCTAGTCAAGGAAAAATGAGTTTTATCCAAAGGCAGGTACCAAGGGACAGGAGACTCGGCAGCAAGATCTTTCTCCCATATGACCTTCAGATAAATAACTTCAGGTCGCATGTCCAAATTTTCTATTAGCAGTCATAGTCCACTTTTAACGCAAGATGTGAAAATCCTTACCTCAAAACCTGCTTGTTTTAGAGCTTCAATGCATTGCCCAGTGAACCTGATGTCGGGAAGGCCATCTCCGATCTCAATTTCTGCCTGCAACAGTTCGATACGGTCACATTTGCAGCATAAATGAGCTCATTGGATTATAAATACACAAAAAAAAATGGAGAAAAAGTAGATCACACCAACCTTTATCTTTTGGTGCTTTTCATTGTTGGGATCAAAGGAATCAGTCATACACCACTCATATGCCGCAAAATACTGACCGGGCTTTAACACTCGGTAAATCTCTTTGTAACACCCATACTGTCGCATCCAGAGAGAGAGAAAAAATCAAGACCAACACATCAATCACATGTAATTCAAGTGCCTGAAAAGCACAGGTGCATAACCAAGAATGAAGCTAAATGTAACATACAGCATCAGGTGCATGGCAGGTAGCTTCAATTGCATAAACCGCATCGAAAGTATCATCAGAAAACGGCATCTTCATAAAATCAGCCTGCATCACCAAGAAACAATGATTGGCAAAGCGTTCTTCCACCATAGCCCTTTTTTGTCTACATGTAATAGTAAATAAACACAGAACCAGATAGAAAACATGACATGACCATAAAAAAGGGGAAAAAAATGGCATATTGTCTGAGGTTCTACAAGAACCGTTTCAAGTTCTCTCTACCTACTGAAGAATTACCCCAATCACCAAGAAAAAGACAAGAACTGGTCAAAGCCTCCACTAAAGAAAGATTTCAACTGGGATTTGACCAACCTTAACAAAGCCGCATGTCTTGTCCACACCTGCAACGCGGTTTAGTTCCTATGGAGCAACAAAACATGTCAACCTGAAAGAAATAATAAATTCACCACTATCAAAAGGAAGGGAAAATAAAGGCACCTTTCCCCTCGTTATCTGGTACTCATTGTTGTTTAATCCTGTAACAGATGCGGAGCTGTGAAAAGGAGAAGAGAAAATATCAGCCTACAAGAACCACACAGGAAAATAAACTCCTTGTCAGATGTATGCACACAACTCTTAGCTCAGCGGTTTGTATCTCTAAGGAACAGACGAGAGATATTTACAACGATGAGACCAGCTGTTCAGCTTCAGTTCGCACCACTCAACTTTGCATTACTCACAGTACACTGAAGTTGACAGACAGAACAGTAAAATGTGCACGCATGGTTGCACGCACTAGACACCGCTAGTTCCTTACTAAGGAAAAGAAGATGAAAGAGTCATGGTAACACTCTTGCGCCTCTCTTTGTTCAATGGATAGTTCATCCACGCCAGAGAGAAAGAGATTATAATTGTAACTTTCACCATAACCTGAACAATGGCACCATGATGGGACATAGAGTTTTTAAGTCTGACCTGAATCGAGCTATTTCCCTAAGTGGTCCACCAATTCCACACCCTACATCCAGCACCTGTAACGGGAGGGAAAGAAAGTAAGAAACTCAAATCACCATTGGAACCAAATAAATGGTTGTATCAAAATATTATGATCAACTATCCACATTGAGAGGAATAAACCTTCTGTCCGGGTTTTAAGCCTAACTGTAATGCAAGAAAGTGTTCATGTCTCTTAATGCTCTCTCGTAGAGACTCCCCTTTCCATCTGGAGGGTTCAAGACAATCAGCAGAATTAGCATTTACTAGTCGTTCAAGCACAAGGCTCCGCAGATAACAAATGAAATGGAAGCGAAATCAAGAGCAAATGGCAATACCACCTGTGGGCAAAATGGAAAGATTCTCCCCAGCCAAACTCATAAAAGCTGGTAACAAGATCATAATATTTATTCACCTGAAGTTGCATTTGTTGATAGCATCAGCATTAGAAATCAAATCGACCAGTAATTTTAATCATTTAGCAAGGCCGCATTGCAATCTACAAAGCAAGTGTATGGTGAGGCATGAAAGCAGCAATGGATGATATGTTACCATGTCACAATAGTTAGCTTTCCTTTCTTCCTCCTCACCTCCATAGCAGACATGATACTTCTCATACCTAAACCAGCAGAACAAATTATTTATTCGACCATGGTCATCAAGAGGTTTAGGGACTAACTGTAGGTGTATGCATGATATCTCTTGTCTTGGAAATTCTCCAAAGTGAAAATGTTAAGAGAAATTGCTCAGGTATGTAAAGATATTTCGATTTTCCAGTTTTTGTTAAATAGTTAATACCAGGAAATAATACCAAATTTTTAGCAGGCAGGTCCCTAGAACAGGGACAGTCACAGCTGCGACATGAAGTACATGGTCATCATACGCAAACTAAAAAGGCTTCCACAAGAACATGAGTTGCTTTCTTTTACTTTTTATCATATCTTGGATTCGAGTAACATCATTACTCAAGTAAATAGTGCATATGATCTCTCAAATTATATATCAGGGCATGTCTAGATATTAGAATGCCACCATTGACATTTGACATCATCTCAGAAAAGATTTAAACTTTAAGCATTCTGATTTGATCTCAATAAATGGATGCTAAACTTTCCCTTGACGTCCCCCTTGTTTTCCTTTTATCATCAAGCATCCTCTGTCAGTCCTGTAACCAGCAACCTCTAGTTTCTCTCTATAGGCTTCTTTATGAAACACTTCCAAATGCTAAGCTGTATATACTTCTCTATCTCTATCACTTAAATGTAAGTTTTGTCTCACTGATTCTCTAGACTTAATGTCTAGTCTATCAATTATCCCAAAAAAAAAAAAAAAGAACCTTTCAATGTCCATAAAACATGCAGGTACAGTTTGTCTCTGGTTACGCAAATCATTCATGAAAAAAGTGCATTTTTTTTTATGTCCAGCGATCTGGAGATTAAAGCAGTCCTTCTGTTTTCAGTGCTTCAAATCAATTTATTAAACAGCCGAAAGGTTGCTAATTAAGACAGCTTTTGGAATGACAAAAGAAGTCAAGAGACAGATCTAACAAGGCAATAACATTCAAGAAAAACCCTTTCTGTCACTCATCACAGTGCCACAGTTCTAAGTTGCTCAGGCTAGTGCAAACTTGTGAATCTGCAATCATTCTGCAAGCTAGCCTAAAAGGGGAAAAGAGGACAAAGATTCTTCTTTCGTTAAAAACCTTGGTCATAGTTAGATAAGAATTAGAATACTTATACTTATTTACATCAGTACATAACAAAGGGAACAACACGGACTAGAGTTGCCAGTGGATAGAATTGATATACAAAGGGCCAATTCTTTTTTTTTTCCTTAAAACGCAAAGGAGGCATGCGTTTTATTATCTGTGTATTGCTAGGTTGAATGTGATGCTTCAATAACACACAAGGTCTTGTGTCTTAATCAACTGCGTCCACACATGGTGGATGAATCTCTTCAAGTGAGATCGAGGAGCATAAAATCACTCTTCCCACAACCACAACCAAGAAAGCCACTTGCCCAAGAAATTTGTGGTCTTGTATTCTTGATGATGTAATTCGATGCGATGAATGAAGAGCTTCATGTTTTTCTCTCCAAGAAGAAAAAGGTAAAATAAAACAGGAAGCCACGTGTCCGGGAGACTAGAGAGGGACGGAATCTGAACAATCGCCATCCATATGACAATCAATTTCAATTGCTTCAACTTCACTCCTCACCGTCCACCAATCCAAACGAAACGAAAAAAATTAGACGTCAGCACACAAGCACCCACGTGCTCAGATCGAGGGAAGCGCATCATGTATGCATAGAGGAGGAACTGGAACAGATTATTTTCTGCGTCCGAACCTTGCATGAATCGCGAAGCAATCAGATCATCAAAGCATAAGTGTAAAAAGAAGAAAAAACAGAGGATAAAGCCTCGCCGCAGACAGAGACACAGAGCACAATTTCACCGGGCACTTTGAACAGAAAAACCAAGAAACGCCGACGTACTGGTCAACGGCGGACAGGACATCGCTCTTGTCCATCTTCCCGCCGAGGCCCGTCGCCAGATCCAGCGCTCCCGCTTTCGACATTGTGCCCACCACCAAGAATCTACCAAAAGAGCGAAGAGAGAAAAAAGTCAAGACCTTTATGGCTTCGCCGCGCAAGAAAAGACGCGACGATGCGCCCGAGACAAGTCGCAGATTCAGGGGGACGAACAATTACGAGAGCAATGCGGGAGGAGGATCGGCTTCAGAACCCTAAATCGAGGAGAGAAGCAGAAGAAGAAGAAGAAGAAGAAGAAGAAGCAGCTCAGGTGCTAAAAATGAGACACCATCTGCCTAATATACACCATGAAGTCGACGCCAGACACATGTTAATTGGCTCCCACCGATAAAAAGGTAATCTTTCCTTTGAATTACTTGAGATTTCTTTTCCTCCTCCTGCCTTAAATTCAGGATGTCCCTTCCCCGGACATGTGTCGCGCGACATTCCCCCGTACATTCCCCAGTTTTCATGATTGGTCATTAAGGAGGCGATCAATAGTACATATCAGTTTCATGAACCAAGTTAGCGCAAACCAAACACGAAATCAATAATCGAAACGAAATATTTATCTATGCATTCTACCGGGGTCGTGTCCATATTTCGTGACATGTCCATTTTGAGATGGCGACGAGTAATTTTCCGATTTTGGGAGGGGAGGGAAAAGTTTTAATTCTTTTTCACTGGTGTTCATATTTTAGGAGCACAAAAGGAAACGGGGGGGTAGGCACGTGCAGCGACAGCTAGTCACGTGCTTGTGGGCAGATTTTATCTTCTTCTTTTTTTGGGGCTTTTTATTTCGGGGGATGGGATGCTATCTTGGGGAGGAGGGAGGTGACTAAATTTGTAGCGTAGAAGAAATGAATGACCTGCTTTAGAGTAAAGCAAAAAAAAAAAATAGAATAGGCAACTTGCCAAAAGTCGAGCGACGGTCCGAGAAACGATGCCTGTCGATGTCAGGATAGGACAAGAAGACCTGTCAAAGAAAAGAAAAGGGACACAAGATTCGACGTGTCCACGTGATCTTGGTGTCACTCGGTTGACATGCATGCACTTTTGCTTTTGCAGCCGGCTCCCACTTACTTCGATAATCACCATCTTTATCGAGTATACACAAATGTTTTCGAAAGGATAAACAAACGCTGGGTCCCCAATACCAATTCGATTGCCAATAGACCCCTCAAGTGAGCCGAGTGGATCGAAAATGGTCCGATCCAAATAAATCCATTTAACCCGCTTTTGATCCATTTTAATATAATGTAAATTTATTGAACCGTATTCGACTCGATCCATATTGCTAAAATACTTCTATAATTAATCAAATTTAGGGAGATTTTACCCAAATCGAGTTAAAATTGCGAAGTGAGTGGGCTTCGGATCAAGCGAAAGAGAATGAAAAAAGAGTCATAGAGGTTGGTTGAATGTAAATAAGTTGTAATTCCATTTATGACACATTCAATGCAAATATTAAGTTTTGACCTATTTATAATTCACTTATCGAATATAATTAATCCATATAACAACTCGGCCCATTATATATAAGTCAATATATGACCCCATTTTGATGCCAACCACCACCCTTAACTAGGCTCGATTTCGGCATCCTCCATCGAACACGTCTCGAATGATTCGAATGCGAAGCTTATGTGATTAGCAAAAGATCCAACCCCGGCGGAAAAAGATGGTCCAATTAACGAAAGGCCGTGGGACTCTCATGGAGCATAAAGTCGAACGAGAAAGAGAAAGGAAAGAAGAAGAGGATATAGAAAAGGCAAAGTGGATGGACCAATCCCACCACGAATATTCATTCATAATTGTGCAGAGTGGACAGCGCAGGAAAAGGGACGTCTTCTTTCTTCAGATCTCGTCACGTCGTCCTTCGCCGGCGAGCAGAGTACCCACCCCCCGTATTTTTACCCAGATGGGCCTTCCGCGGTCCGTTCAGGACCCGAGAAACTGAGAAAAAGTGCCATCTCTCCACAGTCGTCAGCGGATTTGCAGCTTCTTCCGTTCGAACACACGAGCGCAACATCGAAAGATCGATCCATTGAGCTCCGTCTCGAAGTTTCCAGCTTTTTAACGGGGTCCATAGCTTGTTGGGCCGTAAGGCCTGTGTGTCTCGATTGCCATGCTCTGTTTTGTTTGTTTTATGACTGAAAACGACGAAGCTTTTTCCTTTGTATGCCATTTGAAAAGGAATCCAGATTCGACCCGGCGCTAGCTCTCCTCCTTTCTTGACCACCAAGTTTGCTTTGATTCGAGTTCGATTTCGTACCGTCTTCCCAGCGCTCCACCTTCTCAAAATAGTCAAAGATCCTCGCTTTGCCCCGTCCGCCCCCATCTTCATCCTTAACGAGCACCACCCGGTTGAGCAATTGGGAAAGAAGGAGACCTCGTAAGTGTTCGGTTTCGTGTCTCTGTGTTCCTTTATTCTCCTGTTATACCCGTAAGTTAGTTTAGTCAGAGACCGATGTTGATCGAATGTGGATGAAACGGTGGCATGATCAAAACCCCTCGCGAGTTTGCCGTCCGTTTTACGGTGATCAAGTCTCGATTGGTTCGAGTTCTTGTATTCGATTTTCAATTTCTCCGATCGCATCGCTCCAATTTTGAACGGTTGTGGTGTTTGTTTGAATCTGGTTTTTAGTCTCAAAGCGTGTACTCAAATGTCATGATCGATACTCGTAAACCCCTGGTCCTTCAGGTTGATTGATCACTGTGCCCATCAGTTGGCCTAATGATTTTTAGTCCTCCTACAGTTCAATTAGAACCTCGGTGGCGCATGAAGCTGAGCTAGTCCGACTTCAAGAAGACAGATAGGCTAAATATCAATCCTTTCACTACTGCATTGTTCAAGAATGGACAATGACGATGACTTCACCTTCTGTCAGGCAAGTTTGATGTACTGCCAGCTTGATTAGAATTGGGAAGCTGCTGAATTTGCTCTGTCTTCATATCTCTCATGCGTGATTTCTTGTGATAATTTCTGTTGGTGATGCTTCACTTCCGTAGGTGGCTCCACCTGCTGAACAAGAAGGTCCACAGGGGAAGAAGCTTGTTTCGGATATTGATGGTTTGTCTATTAGCAGGCAGAATAGAAGTTCTCTCTGGAAGGATAAAGTAGACAATAACTCCATCCCCACTCAGCAGGGAACAGTTGGCTCTTTGAGTTTCAATGTTATCAATACTTCCTCCACAAAGCATGGGAGCAATCCCTCAAAAGGATCCACTTCAAACAATGCTGCCACTTTGGTTAAAAATTCAGGCGAGCAGAAGTCGGCTGGAAGGAAGGCTGCACCTCGCGCCAAGGTTCCCTTTGAGAAGGGTTATAGCCAAATGGATTGGCTGAAGCTCGCTCGAACTCATCCTGACCTTGCAGGTACTTTATATCTCTTGCTATTTCCACCTAAATGTCCTGTGCTTGGTGTTGCGGTCTTCTATGTAAATTTAGTGATAATTGTGTTGTTATGGTGGCCATTAGACAAGATTGAGATAGCATCACACCTTTAACGTGGCAAGAATAGTTTCTGTTCAAGTGTCTTATGGTTCCACAGTCAAAGTGTGCCCAATAGATAGCCTTACTGGTTGGATTTAAGCAAACAAGGTTACACTGCTCTCCAACTATCGATCTCTTCAGACCGTCTGGCTCTCACATCTAGATAGATTTTGGTGTGTAGTAGAATGAAAATGGGGTCTTATCGTGCACCAAAGGAAAACCAAGATTGAACACTGTGAGGCAGTCTGCTTTTGTTCCTGATTTGCCTTTTCTCTGTATCTTACAAAATATTAGTGCTTCTAGATTTTCAAAAGAAGAAAGCAGACATAGCTATGCCTTGTTGTCAAATGACATCCGCGCATGATTATTCTTGATTGAGATATTGCTATAACCATCAAGGTTACTTTAAGCAGCTGCCAACATCGTTTGCTGGATCAAAGAGAAATGTCTTAGTGAATGGTGTTGAGGACATTCTTAGATAGACATGAGGACAGGTGTTAAAACTCTTTTAGATGTTGTTGTGGGCATAGCTTGCAATGATTTCTGCATACTTAGCTTTTCCATACACTATATCTCTATTGCCATTATGATTCTGTTTATGAGCTATGAATCCTTCTGGGGAAAAGTGAAGGAACACCACCCACTTCGGGTCATCTCAAAAGAGACACCCTTCGCAACTAATTAGCCGTCAGCGGTTACCGCTGGACACAAAATAGTGGTGTGTGAATATTGCATTAAAACTGTAGGATAATTTCATTTGCAGCCGTTTGCATATTACTTCGAGCCAAGTGAATACTATCTTTAGTTTACAGGAAGTAGGCATAAGAAGGTGCATCTGTACCATTATGTATGCTATTTGATCAATTGTCATTTTATCTTTCAAGTTTGATCTCTTATTCTGATTTGAACTTCCTCCGTGGGTCCCTATGATGATAGAATTTTGCAATTCCGCGCATCTGCTCTAAAAAAGTCTGCTTTTCTTGCCATATTCTTGTACCCTCTCTATTTTGTGACATCATGTGTTCCAGGATTGAAGGGACAGTCTAACAGAAGACCCATATCAATGGAGGAAGTTAAACAGCACCAACAGGATGGTTCCATGTGGACTGTCTTAAAAGGCCGCGTTTACAATATATCTCCATATATGAAGTTTCATCCCGGAGGTAACCCTCCGTATATCCATTTTCTAGACAAGGTTTATTTTATCACTTGCTTGTATGTTTGTTGTAGTAAACCATGTGATTTCTCTAGTTATATCCTTTAAATCAATCAAACTCACAAACACCCATGAAGATCTATATGGCTTAAGTAAATATATGAATGATGCAATGCTGAACAAATGTCACAATTAAAGCAACATTTTGATCATATGGTGTAGATGCAGTTGACTGACTAATGCCACTCGTCGAATATGTTATGCAGGTGTTGATATGTTGATGAAGGCTGTGGGAAAAGACTGTACGTCCTTATTTAGTATCCTTTGTTGGAAAATATTTTATGAATCACTTTCCTTGCATAAGGTGGGGAGGAATGGTAAGACTCGAGCACAGGCCTTATGCGTGGGGTTAATTTGCTTCTTCTTCTGCCAACTAGCCCAACTCTTGCTCTCTACTTTGTATGACTTTACCTTCATGCGGAGTTTGCCCGTGTTTTTCAGTCAAATAGTGTTTGTTCATGTTTTACAGAATAAAGATGCTGTCAGGTTGGAAGCTGGTCTTGATTGTAGCTAGTTATTCAAACTTCTAGTAAGTGGGAAGTAGGAAGGTATATAGTTATGACAGGGAAAGAAACTGCTAAATGCATAGAGTCTCACATATTTTAATCTGGTCAAATAACATGAAATTTGCATTTTATTGTGTTGTATGTCCTTGCACTAAGTTTTCTACAAGAGGGGGGAAAGGCAAAAGAAGAAACTTCTTTCAGAAAACCCAAGCAGCTAGTATGATGTGTTTTAATACTGCAAACAATATTTTGGGATCGAACCATAGTTTGATTGATATATCTATTCTGCAAGCTGTACATTTTTCATGGATCTAGTTGTTAAAATCTTATAAAGTTGCATTCAGTGCTTGCGATCCTTAGCTCTTATTCAGACAAATACCATGCCTGGGTGAATGATGAATTCCTCCTGGAGAAATGCCTTGTCGGAGTATTAGATGATAGCCGCAAATAAACAGCAGTACGTGAATGACTGAAATCGTTTTTCTCATTTTATTTTGGAAAATGGTGACACTGCCGTGCGTTTCTGCAATAAAATCCGGAGCCATTGAGTGCCCAAGCAGTTTATCTCCATGTGGCATCAAGAAAGATGATGGCTCAAGCATCCAGTGGCAATTCGTTGTCATTTTTGTAGCATCATTAGATTCTGTCGTATGTCCTGATGACATTTAGAAAGTAATACGTTCTGCCTATATGGTAGTCAAAAGTTGCAAACGATTCTTTGTCCTGCTGTAGTGAATACTTGAAACGCTCCGAACTTGGTCACTCGTGTACCAAACATAAACTATCATATGCCAGTTTTTGTCAAAGATGACCGAAACTACTTGCTGCGTAGGTAAAATAGTTAGTCTTCTCCTTTTTGTTTGGAAGACCGTTTCTCCCACGGACACACCAGGTGTCATTCTAAAGAACATTCCCATCTTATTCAATATGATAGATTGTAGATCCTATCGGAGTTTCTTACCACCCCGCTACTTGTATGTTCTACTAGGAAATAGCAGTTGTGCTCACATGACTCGTAACAACAAGCAAGCGCTCAAGCAGAAAATCTGCCCCTTATCAATTGTCAACGTACAAGACGCGCCTATTAGAACTCCTTGTGAAGTCTCCATGATGTTCTTCAGAAGATCAATGGATTTTCTGTCCTAACATCTAGACAGAGGGACAACCCTAACTTCATCCAGCACGGGGCCGCACAGAGACCCAAAGTCGTCGATCCTGGTGTGGTAGAATGAACTAAAGAAAGTGAGCCTTGTCCTTGCTGAAAGTGCTTTGAACCTGAAACTAACAGTCTTGAACCTCCCCTTCCCTTGCGATTGAAAAGGGACTTTGAGGGTGTCTTTAGCAGCAAAAGCTTCCACCATCATCGACCCATGGCAGCCGTTCCTTGCATCTCCAATGGTGAAGGTGAGATTGTAGCATTTACTCGGGACGGTTCTTATGATTTGGGCAATTGCACTTTCTCTTCCTGCAACTAGCTCAACTGCTGCGAGTCCAAAGGGGACGTTGAAGTGCTTCTTGTCTATGAACTTCACTGCCTTGAGCGATTCAATCATCCAACCCGGAAGGGGGGATGTGAGATCCTCCTGTCTTGGGGGGAGTAGTACACCGTTGGATGAATTGATTAGGCGGTGGGGACCCTCCTCAAATCCGGGGTTCTTCACCAAGTTATCTGCACATTCTCAAAGGTCAGGAGTGGTGGAACTTGGACTTGAACTTTTACAGGGAGCCAATTATATGGCCATGTAATGTAGATGACGAAACTTCTGCTTCAGAAACAAAGTGTTTGTCTGTCTTGCCTAGAGAGGAAGAGCTTAAAGTACGTTTTCAGTTTGAATGCATCACAAACAGCTGTCAGTCCATGACAGAAAAAAATGCCGTACTCAATCCCCTATTCCAAACATCTCATGAAGAAAAAATTTCAAATCCAGGAAAAACCTCAGAAGAAGTTGTTTCTTGGAGTGAAAGAACAAGAATCTTGCATATCAGAGAAACGTGAACAGAGGAAGTAGAAAAATAGGGCATTTACCATATTTGCAGCCTAGTGAATTACTCAGAAAAAACAAAAGAACTACTCAGAATATGATATTGTAAGAATATCAGTTCAAAACAAATCAAAGCAATCCACACATGAAATAGAACAAGAACCATAAAAAATGGACAAGGACCATCAAAGAATGAAGTGAACTCTCTCTGATAAACACGCAGACATGAGTACCTGAGGTGTTAAGCCAAAAAATGGGAACTTAAATGTGATTTTTCCTCTGTTCTTTCTCTTACCTTTTGTTGGCATAGGAGGGAAGAGCTCCTTGATGGCCACAGCATCCAAGAGTGGGCCACAAGCAGGGTCCTCCTGAACTCCAGGATTGTGAAACACCACCTTAGCCACATTCGAAGCAGCCCGAAACCCCCAAGCATACGTGTCCCCACCATTGCTGCTGTAGAGCGTCTGCAGAGGAAGATCCCCTGTCTGTGGATGCACGGACACTCTCAGCACCTCCTCCTGTGCGCAGGTTCTTGATGCTCCGAACGTGAGCGCGTACAGAGACCCCGGCTTGACCGGTATCGACTGTGAGATGGAGGCCTCGTTGCCGAGCCTGACAGCGTGGACACCGTGTGCAACGGCGAAGAACATACCGCCCGGCTGGGGACCACCGGCGATGTACTCGACGAGGCCGTTGATTTCCCACTTGGGCAAGCCATACTTGCCCTGGATTGCGGTCTTCTTGAGATTAGTGCGTTTTGGAGGGTCTTCAAAGTTGCCATTTGGTAAGAGCCCTGTTAAGATTAACGAGTGACAAACCAAGAAATGAAGTGAGGAAGATGTCAAGATCCAAACTTTATAGGAGCAGATAACAGATCAAGAGAAATGGAAGTAACCCAGCTGAGATGAGCGTGAAAAGGTTAATGCGTTTAGCTAGCTATGAGCCAAATGAGGCACATTATCCACAGTACCTTCCAAAGGTGGAGATGGAGCTGCAAAAGCAGAAGCAGCTATCAGCAGCAAGAAAGCAAGCACAGCTGAGCTCGTCACAGCCATTTCTCAGAGGAAAGAGAGAAGCGATGAGCTTAGTATGGAGGAGAGATGTTCAGGGGGGACTAGGTTTTATAGAGGAGAGAGAGAGAGAGAGAGAGAGAGAGAGAAGGGTTTGCACTTGGCAGAAATCACTTGCTTGGTCGCTCGGTGACTGTAGCAACTTTCTGTTGCAGCGTGGGTTGTCTGTTTGTCTGAGACTTTCAGGGCCGAGTTTTTCTCCTTAATTCATGTTGATGGCATTCTTATAATAATTTTTCAATTGTCTTATGCAGTACTAAACGCGGATGTAATTATTGGAGGGAGTTTCTACGAACTTATGGAAAACGGTGTTTCCAACTTTACAAGCTGGAAGTCACGATTGAAACAGAGAGTATCCTGCTTGCTTAATGGCTGTATGGTCTTAGCATGCTCGCTTGTTGCACTACAGCAACGTTAAAGCTTAACCATGTGTCCCTTAGTCCCAATGCAACTCCTTATCTTTTGCCGAATTTATCCGGTAGCCAAAGTTTCGTGGAGTTGAGCCGACATAATTAGTGTCCGGCTTATAAATTTCGATCAAACGGGTCAAGTTTTTGTTGACAGAATCGTAATCCAAGAAGACTGAATGAAAAGAAAAATTTAAGAGTCTTCAATATGTGAATAATATGGAATTGCTACGAATTTACACCTCCCATGTAGCAGCTAGTACTACTGCACACAACAAGACATGGATTTAATTGAGGAACTTCACTTATACAACCCACCTAGTAGTACCTAGCATGTTGGTTGGGCAATTAAAAGGACCGTTTGGTTCAGCATTTGAAAGTTACTTTAGGGGTCTAAAGTCCCTTGAGCAAATACAAAGAACCTGTTTGGTTCAACTTTGAAAATGCTACTTGGGAAAATACAAATACCTTTGGATGAAAGCCCATTGAGAAAATACAAATGGTGTTTGGTAAAAATATTTTGTAAAGCTACTTTGGCCAAAATATAGTATTTGGTGAATTTTTTTTGCAAATGGACTTTGATAATTATCTTAGTTATTAAAAAAAAAAACTAACATTCCCATCGCCGGAGCCAACCACCGGTGAGATAGATCTAGCATCAGTAGCCGTCACCCGAGGTCGAGCGACCACCGACAAGCCAGATTTGCCACCACCGTCGGTCGCCCGAGGCCAGGTCGGCGGGGGTTGTGCGACCCAAGTGACGGCTGCCTGGGTCGTGCAACCCAGGCGTCGCAACCCAGGCGGCCAAGTGACTCTCGGCGGGGGTCGCAACCTAGGCGACCCTCGGTGGGGGTCGCATGACCTAGGCGGCCATCGGCTGGGTCATGCGACCCTAGGCAGCCGTCGCCTGAGGTCGAGTGACCCAGGCGGCACGACCTCCGGCAGCTATTGCTTAGGTCGTGCGACCTCACCGGCGCGATCTAGGCGCCGGTCGCCCTCCCTCGCCGAAGAAGATGAACGATGACTCATGAACAGTAGCATTTGGCAAAGACGAAAGCCCAATATTGGTTCAGACCAGTTTTGGGCTTTCAACATTTGAAATGTTAGCATTGGCTAAATGCTGAACCAAACACCCCAGCATTTTGGGAAGGGGCTTTCGAGGCTCAAAGTCCTGTCCCAAAACTGAACCAAACACCCCCAAAGTTGTTTGGCAAGCTTTGAGACGATGCAATTGCATCTTCAAAACTTTTCAAAGGCCTTTAGCTGAATGGAGTCCATGGGGAGCCTTGAGAAGTTACATTTTCAAATGCAATGGGATATTGTTCATTGCCACTGTTCATCCTCTTCCCAAGCAGCTGGTCTAGTGCCGGCGACACAACCCCTAGGCGGCGGTCGCCGGGGTTGCGCAACCCTCAAGCAACTTCGCCGAGGTCGCGCGACCTCGGGCCGCCTCGCCTGAGGTTAAGTGAGGCTGGCTGGCAACCAGATCTAGCCGTCGATGGTTGGCCGACAATGGTGGCCGACGGTGGTGGCCGGTTGACTTGTTTTTTTTTTTTTTTAATATTAGCAAAAGTCTTTTATTTACCAAACGGTATTTAGGCCAAAATTACTTTTAAATGTGATTTTAAAATATATATTACCAAACACTGCTTGCATTTTAAAAAACCCTTTTAACTCAAAAGTCTTTGCATTTTGCTAAATGCACTCCCAAAAGCCGAACCAAACATGCCAGAAGTCCCAAGTCCACTTCCCAATTTCTTGCTAGAGATTTATGTCTGATACCAAATCTTGGTGTTGAAGATTACGTGGGCCTAACCCAACACGGGGAGGAGACCACTCTCACTAATCAGTGCATTGGTAGTAGACCGGCCCTTTCTGTCAGAGCGTTTTCATCTCATAAATGCATAAGTTAGTCATTGGGCACTAGGGAAGGCACCAATATGTTTTTCTGCAAAAAGACAAGCCTTCACCAATGGTTGCTCCAGCACATGGAAGATGGCTAATTTTACTATGATGAAACACGTTCTTTTAGGTCCCTCTTCCACGCACTCCTTATCCATTTCCACAGAGCTTGGCTCTATCTGGTTTATTTATATTTTGAGACATTGATGTTTGGGAATGGTAATGCTTTTCTGTGACTACCAACACCAGACACGATCTCGTCTCGTGTATCTACAACTGCATCTGCTTTTTCGTTTTTTCCGTCTGGTAACTCGTGGAAATTTTTTTCAACCGTCTGTCAGTGCAGATAAAGGATTTTTGAATATATGCAAGTAGGATATAATGAAATTGGTCAGTCGGGATGACAATGGTGGCTGGCTTCTCTCAGGAGCTGGTGCAGTTTTTGCTTGAGCAGATAGGGGAAAACTTATCGCCTTTCCTTTATTTTCTTTTTCTAATTTTGATCGGAAAGAAAGACATACAATAGCCCTTTCATCATTTTCACGATTTGTATCGGAGAGCCTTTCACCTATTATATAATTTGAGAATTGTGCTGGCAATGATTTTGTAATATCAACTAGAAGGTGAGAAAGGGTAACTAATGCTGTCGACCCCTCTAAACATTACCTTAAAGTTTTATGTTCGCTACGAAATATTTGGACTATAGCTTAATTACCTTACACCGGCATGACTCGTGCGTCCGAAATTGACTGGACCGTTATCTTGGCCCCACCAAGATACCAAGGGTCGGGACTTACAATATATCCAAACCATTCGGTGTTTGTTGTGTAATGTTCAAGGTTTTGAGAACAGACGAAAGATGTGCTGAGTGACAGTGAGCATGACATGCTGCACATGCGGCTGTCCGGAGGTGGGGTATCCTAAAGGTCCCGATCCTATGCACTCGGTCAAAAAGTTTGAGACATCGATGAAAGAATCCAATCTCCGTCCCATGTGACATTCATTACTTTAACATTTGTCGACAATTATGATGATGCCGCAGCACCCTCATCGATGATCAAAGGGGGCTCTTTCTTATCACAAAATACAACCGTTTATCTAAAACGCCAGGTTTGGTGGACCCAAAAGAGCAAATTACCAAAGTTCTGGATATTTTCTCCTGTGCATCTGATTTGGCACGGTTCGTGTCTTTTCACGAGCCCCACGAGCTAAATGAACAAATTAGGCACGGAGCAGAAAACTGTGATCCAGACATAGATTCTCCTCATCACATGAATATAAGAAACTCCAGTCACATCTCGGATCTTCAGGTAAGTACATCCATAGTAATCTCTTTTCATGCCAAGACTAGCATTAATCCAGAATAGAATCACACGAGAGGGATGTTTTGCCAGTGGAATGTGCCATCGTTACTGCTGTGTACATATCACTTCTCAAGGAAAATTGAGATGGACAAGAAAAATTACTGGGTACTGATAACTGATGAGACCTTGTTCTCGGTTGGCTCAACATAGCCAGTTTAGTTCCATTCCATGACATAATTCAATTCATTTGAGACAAACCATTTCTGAAAGTCCAACATCCAGCAACCAGAGAATATGTCTCGAATAAATTTCATTGGAAAGGTGCAGTAACCATGAGTTGGATCATCACTCTCATCAGCTGCCAGCAAGTAAACTGAAATCTATTGCCACGAGTGGTATTATTATAATTCCTCACATTATGTCCAAAAGATTAGTTGTCCTAACGGTACCAAAATGTAACTACGATAGCACAAATGCACACTCTGGAAAATTACGCATTAGACACATCTTTAGCGCCTGGTTAACAGAACCCTCCTATCACTCGGTTTTCTGCCTTCCACTTTTGAAGATGCGATAAATTAGTGATAGCAGCCACTGCCACATCACAACAAGCCAACTAGCACGCTGGGGCTTAGGTTCAGGTCTAGGCCCAAAGATTCCCTTGTAGATCTCCTTTTGTTTCTGGTAGACAGCCTTATCATGTTCAGCAAGTACACGAAGCTCCCTCACAATTGCTTTATCTTCAGGTGCATATTTGCGTGCCTTGGTGAAATCTTCGCGAGCTGCATCAGTCTGCCCAAGTTCTGCTCTTGCTTTTCCTCTTCTAAATAGGGCTTTCGCATTGTTTTCATCCTCGCCCAAAACCTGTAGCGGCAACTTTAAAAATCACTCTATAATGAAGTAACAAATCAATAAAGCAGGTCAGAGTTCCACAAAGCATCTCAGCATGCAGGAGTAAGGCATTTCAGAGTATGGACTAGCGTGGGACAATGGGCATGTTCACAAGCAGCATCCAAAACAGCTTGAGTATTAAAGTCTGGAAGTCTGAGAATCAGGATTCATTTATTACCAATCTAAAATTTAGACAATAATGCACCACAACCACCACTTTTTACTGATCTTACCAAAAAAAAAAAAACCACCACTTTTTACTGAACAACCCTCTAGGAAGTAATGGGAGTAGACACATATCATGAAAGGTAGACCCCGTGCAATGTTAAAGTATTTTTGCTAAAATCTTCAAATTGAGAAAATCAAGAAAAGAAATATCGCACTTGTGCTCGCATAGGTCAATTCTAGTAAGCTTTAATGCCAAAAATCAAAGACAGCAGGTACAATACTCGAAAGGAAGTTCCCAGTAAAGTGTATGAGTTTCTATTGATTCAGATTTTCAGATTACTAAGATATCCCATTTCTGGTTGATAGGATAAATATGTTAATCAAAAAGAATTCCAATGAAATTCATCCTCATAGAAATCGTGCACTTACAAGGCTACAATGCCCTATAGCTTCTTCATAACGCTTGAGCTTTATCAGACAAGCTGCCATATTAAGGTGGCAGGGATTCTTGACAGCCAAAGCCATGTCCCTGTACTTCCCAAATAACTGGAACATGAAATCATCTCCCATGTATGCTATGGCCTGACACAAAACAAAAAAGAAAAAAAAAATCATCATTAGAAACCAGAAATTCACCCAATTCATCTATGCAGACGTCTAAAGCCTGGTTCAACTAGGAATACAAGAGCATAACCATTTCATACTGTTGCATAGCTTCCTCCAGTTTTTCCTCCTTAAACAAAGCATTTCCATCCATCTTTCGACGATCTGCAGCTCCTATTCTTTCCTCCACAGTCATGTCACTTCGAGCTTTTCCCTTTATATTCAAAGCCACAAAAGAAATCATTAGCATGTTACCAATTTTATACCATTAAAAGTGGCAGATGTATCACATTGAGAAAGAAAAGGAATGTTAGGGTCAATTGAAAGAACAAATCACAAAAGCAGGGTACGATACTGGCGTACTTCTTTAGTCTCATCGAATCCAATAAGCTCAACTTCATATAATATATCTGCCATAGGAGGAACATTAGGAAAAGAGAAGCTTCCCTCTTTTCCATAACCTAACTCCCACCCGACATGTAATAATGCACGTTCACCAGACTTCATGCTGAAAATACCAATAGCTAAGCCTCCCATCTCTTTCTTCTCTGTCAAAAGTGACATGATATCAGACAGGATAGAAAGTAGGAAAAGATACAAAAAAACCACAAGTCTCTAGTCTGCCCCTGTTTGAAAACTTTGAGAGAGCGAAGTTGAAAAACTCAGTCAACAAATATAAAATACTATATCGGAAGCTTAACTCCGGACCTAGGAAACTGAAATGCTCAATCTTTCCAGGAACTCGCTGACCAAGAGTGTGATGGTGAAAAGATAACAAAACAAGGTTCCTAGTTGGCCGCGTTATCGTAAATTTCTATTGTCACAATGCATTTCTCTTTAATGTTATCACGTGCAGAATAACTTCCCTATCATCAAAAGGCCTATCTCCGCTTTTTCTTTTTCCTAGTGCATGTTGATCCTTCAATGTAGAGAATCAAGGTAACATAATATATTCAAGAGGCTTGCTCCTTATCTGTTTTAGAGAGTTATAAGGTTCCGTTTAGCAGTAAATTCTATGGATCTAGAACTTTCAGATTAATCTTCTTGTGGGCATTAGATAAGACTTCAAAGGGAAACAGGAATGGGCTCTCTTTGCATTTAATTGGTGTCTTACCGCTTGTACTAAGGAACAGAAGAACTTTGACAGTCATTATCCAACAGTGTACCTTTTCCTAAGACCAATTCAACCGGATGCTGCTCATGCCACGTGTCTTCAAATTTGTGCTGCGTACTTTCAGTCCATGCTCTGTAATGCACTGGGGTAAGGCATGCAGTCACTCAGATATTCAGCCACCAGCCAAAAGATAGCTCAAATTTATGCAAAACAAGAAAAGATGTAAAACAAACAGAAAAATGAAACATCAGAACTTGGAATATTAATCTACTACTTTATGTATTCGATGAAAAATATGACAATATAGCACTCAAACAATTTGAAGTAGGCATCATGTCACATGCACAGCGGGTGAAAGGGGGACCTGTGAAATAAAAATGCCTCCATCCTACTCTAAAGAAGAAACAAGGAATGGATATCATAATTAAAAAAAGATATGTGATGCTTCCACAATGGAGTTGGACTAGCAACTACAGCAAACAGTTAGCCTGGTTAAGCATGTAAACTCAGTGAAAGGAGAACATACCAAAGCATGTTGCATATTTTGATGGTTTCTGTCCATAACCTTCCTTGATGATTTGCTTTGTCACTTTCTCATGAAGGACCTCCACCTCAGATTCAACTTTGGCAGGACTATCACCATCTTGAGGTGGTTCACCATGCACAAATGAGGCACCTTCTGCAACTATTTCATTTTCACTATCTTGACCTGCGAGATTGACCAGACTCAATGTTTATTTCCTGGTCATAATCAATTTACTTCAAGGCACGGGGGATGTTTCATAAAATTTAACCTCCAAAATGGATATTATGTAACGACTGAATAAACGAACTTCTTAGGTATCAATTAACCATGCAAATAAGGTGAGAAAAATGAAGCTTCTTTCAGGCTAGTCGCAACGATATGACTAAAGTGAGTAACTTGACCTTAACTAGTTATAGTCCACCAAATTTTTTACTAAGAGAATTTTAAAAATGCTCTCAAAGTCTTGGTGTAAAACCTTCTTTCCTTGCAACGAATCGTTTAATGTCCTCATGTGTTAATCTGGGTTGGGAAATTAAGCATACAAATGCAAAGCGGCACGTTTTGTGATGGGATAACACAGCCTCAACTTGATGAGAAGCGCAAGGATCAGACTCAGCAAACTCTTAATTTTCTTGTTCGCGAAACTACAACTTAAGGGAAGACACATTACCAGCAAGTGGTTGACTTTGCTCCTCTTGAACTTCCTCCATTGCACAATGACAAGAAAAACGCAATACCCTTTTCTCCTACCTCCTGTAGACACGGCCCAGGCCGAAACATCAATTATCAGAACACACCATCTCATCTGCTTACGAGTTACCCAGAACACAAAAACAACCGCGCCAAGAATTACACGCCCTCAATCGATTCATATGCTGCATCAAAACCCAGTTTTCCAATGATCCGGCCACAATTGATGGAGACCAAATGGAGCATAACATCCGATTCAATCGAGACGAGTCGAACCATAAAGCAAGACAAGGAGTTAAGGCAAGAGGAGAGTTGAGTTTGCTTACACGATTACGGGGGCGCAGTTCGGAGAGCTTAGCTGACCTGAGAGGAGAGATTGGAAATGCGGAAGCTGAGCTTTGCTTCGAGACGATCGAAGAAGATTCTAGATGGACACTGCAAGTCTGATCCACGAGCGTAATTTGACCGGGAGGAGGAGGAGGAGGAGGAGGAGAAGAGCCGGAGACAGTACTATTTCCACACCCAGATGGCTAAAGACACACCTTTTAAGAGTTTCATGTAAGTTCCTTAAATACCCTCTTGAGTTTCAAATAGAAAAATCATTTCCAAGAGTGTGAATCAGCAATCGGGTATGTGAGGAGAAAGATAAATTATAAGTGAAGAAAAAACAAAACTTTAGTTTCTTTATAAGGTAGAGTATGCCCATGTTTGTTTGATTTCTAAATGTTCAGGCCCATGTCAATGTGAAAAATGCTAACAATGGCCAAAAAATAAAAGAGGGAAGGACAGGTCTTTGAGCTCAAGCGGAGCGGAGAGAGTCCTGAAGCCGTTGTGGGGGGTGGGTTTCATTCCCTGTTGTTCAAATATGGGATGGACAAGACTTGTTCTCCTGAGTTTGACCACACGCTTTTTGTCCTCAATTTTAGCAGCAGCAGCCAGCCACAGCCACTTACTGAACCGTGAAAACAGGAGACGGAGAAAGAAAGTTGGGGATGGTTGGTCAGTCGGACACGAGGGCAAGAAAATGAGAAAGAGAGAGAAATTTCGAGAACCGTCTCCATGAGAATCAGCTGTCTGATCAAGAAAGTGAATTTTTCTGATTGAGGGATAAGAGAAATGTCTGGATTCTTCGACCCGGAGAAGGCGTTTGATCAAGCATGTACAGAGAACCTCAGAAAGAATGCTTCCAATGCTGCATTGAAGATCTTGGCCTTTTATGTTATGGTGGTCATATGCAATCTCTTTCACCATCTCTTGAGGCCTTGGTCCCAGCCCCGGATTACATCTGACCTTGTAGTAAGTGCTCCCTCACACCGAAAAAAGGGGCTGTTCATTCTGCCTCCCGGTGTTAGTTTTCGCAGTTTCCTTTCCAGAAGTGAAATGATTAGGAAAAAACTGGATCTTGCCCCTGCCGATTCTCCTTTGTTTCTATTTTTCTTTTCAACGCAAAATCATTTGAAATAGTGATTATGATATTTCTGGCACATGAAGAATGAGTTTCAGGAATTTCTAGCAGAGTTTGTTATTCTTTAATTAATTATGGATTGCTTTAACTATAAAGCATCTTCTCTTTGAACTTGTCCCGTGCCTGAACCTAAAGCAGATGAAAGGCATCATGGATCGGTTTTAGATCCATTTGCTGTGTTGAATCGTAACTAATATGACTGGGGCAAATCTTTCAAGATTGATGAGCATGTACAGTGAAGATAAAAGCAAATCTAATTAGTCTTGTTTGATCGTAATCAATTGAGACTTGGAATTTTCTACCCGACCTGACCTTCGTTATCATGTTTCGTGTAGATAGGGCTCACCGTTGGCAATATAGGACCTATCAAGAAATGGATAGTTTCTATACCAGAGGCACTGGATTCCATAGTCCACTTCGGAATGATATGCTACATGTTTGTGCTTGGTTTGGAGATGGATCCTTACATTCTCTTTCAATGGCCAACTAGAGCCGCCAAAGTAGCCTATGCTGGAATGCTATCGACTTTCATATTGGCCAGCACCATAACTCCTTTTTTCCACTTCTTCAAAGTTCCGAGCATAGTGCGTGTGCTTTCCCTTTCTACAGCTCTCTCTGGCACAGCCTCACCAGTTCTTACTCGTTTGATCACCAGTCAGAAAATAGGCAAATCAGACATAGGACAGCTGGTTATAGCAGCAGGAATGCACTCTGATTTTGTCTCCACCCTCCTAATTTCTGTGGGTTATGTTGCTTTTCAAGAAGTGAGCGAATCGAATGGCAGTCGTATTAAGCGAGCAATAATGCAGACCCTTGCGCTATTTGTTCAGTCAGTACTCACGGCTATAGTCTCTCCCTTTTTCTTGAACTGGGTAAATAACGAAAACCCGGAAGGGAAGCCTCTGAAGGGCTCACATCTTGTGCTCTCTGTGGCTTTTATGGTCCTTGTATGCAGCTGCTCGACTTTATCTGGGTACAGTCCAATTCTCAGCGCATTTATGGCAGGGATTTTCATGCCTAGAGAGGGGAGAGTTTCTAAATGGGCACTCGGTAAAATAAATTACTTCTTGACCAGCATTTTCTATCCGATATTTTTCTTTTGGATGGGATATGAAGCTGATTTCAGAACATTCGAGCCTGGACACCTAATGACGTGGGCACGGCTAGGGATCCTTCTTTTAATAGTGAGTGCTGGCAAGGTTGCTGGTATCATCATTTCAGGGGCAATTCTGGGGTTTAATTGGCCGGAGTCTGTCATGATCGGGTTGCTTCTTACTGTCAAAGGCCACTTCCACATATTCTTGGCTGTTGTTGCGAAGCAAGTAAGTTTTCCTCCTTGATCTGCTTGCACTTTAGATTTCATTTACGAGACACTGCTTCAAGCAAATAATTTTTCGGCAATTTTCAACAAGATTAAAGTGATGTTGCACTATGACATTCTCGTGAATGATTCAGTAACATTGTCTAATTAACACTGGGGAGAATTTACGTGAAAGCTTCAGCTAGTTACATAATATTAAACTTGCAATGCTTGTTCATTGACCGGGGAGAAGAGGCAATTCGGCAGGGAGATTGTGAAATTAGAGGGGACACAACTACTGACATCATAACCTCTATGCTTACATGAGTAGAACAGTGACTGTTCAACTATCATCCACTAAATTATCGGGTGTTGTTATCATTTGGTAGAACATACTTCTTTAAAACTTGTGGCGTAGGATTTTGTCAGTCAAAGAATGTAGCCTTTAGCCTTCCCATTGTAAGGAGTGTACCATGTAAACCTGCTTCTTTTTTCGGCCAATTACCATGCAAACCTTAAAAGAAAATGATGAAAAGCGTGTGCAGCAAAAGCAACATTCATGCTTTTCATCCAATCTCCATTCTCATGTCTCCATTATCTGATAAATCGATGCAGACTGACAAAACATTGCCTTCAACCAGCATTGGGATGATACTCGTCATTTTCTTCACCGTGGTCCATGCACCATCTGTCGTCGCAAACATTATCAAACGAGCAAGGAAGCGTTCACCAACGCACCGCATGGCACTTCAGTGGCTTGACCCGTCGAGCGAACTCAGGATGCTGTTATGCCTTCGAGGGCCTCAGGATGTGTCTTCTATCATCAACTTCATGGAGATATCTCGAGGAACTGCCGACCCCGGAATCGTGGTCTACGTCACCGACATGATAGAACTTACGGACCAAATAGCAGCCACACTGGTGCACGAGGAAATGGATAACATTACTGTTACAGACAAGGCTGTGACGGAGATGAGAGATCAAATAACTTCAGCAGTACAATCTTTTATGGAGGATAATGGGGATGGAATCACATTGCGGAGAATGCTTGCGCTCTCGCCATTCAGCGTTATGCCCCGGGATATCTGCAATTTAGCGGAGGATTTGCTGATCTCTCTTATCATATTACCTTTCCATAAATGCCAGCGTGCGGATGGAACTTTTGATGCAGGGCATCCAGGATTCAGATTCGTGAACCGTAAGGTAATTCTATCTCCCAATTTTTCTGATGCTTCTCAAGTACATGAGGTTCCAAGTACGCTCGAAATTTTAAGTTCAGCTTCAATCAAAAGAGAGATGGCTAAGTAAGGGAATGTGACATGTATGCCTGTGTTGGTGTACCTCAGGATCACTCTTTGCCTTCTACAGTTGTCAATAATCACTCTTCTGCTTCGATCAATAATTGTTCGCATGACTTATGATCATTGGAGGGCCTCGTATTTCCTTTTTGACTCTATAATACACACGTTGAGCAACATTCTCTTTCATGCAGAGCTATAGCACATCCGTAAATAGACAACATAAATTAAACAAACAAAATGCGAAAAAGAAAAAGGGCAGAAGAATTATCTACAGCAAGTTAGACTTTGGCTCCAGGACTAGAATCAGGTAGTGTTAGATCCATTCCCTACTGCTACAAAGAGACGAGAGAGAGATGGATAACAGAGTTTGTCTCGATATCTCTGGCATGTATATTTTGTAGTAGAGGCAAATCTATGTTCTCGTGTCTGATATAAGCAGCAAATCTAAGCAAGCACAAAAAGCATCGCAAGAAAGCTGGTAGAGGAGGAAGTATCTATTCTTTACAGACAATTATCATATTCATGACACCCCTTCTTCATGATGACATGTTTGATTTTAAACACACTTGATCGGGCTCTGAACTTGGCATTCACAACATTTTGTTTGGATGCAGATGCTTAGGCATGCTCCGTGCTCCATTGGGATTCTAGTAGATAGAGGGTTTGGATTGACAGAAAAAATTTCAGGATCATATGTGTCTCTGAACATAGCTGTCATCTTCATCGGTGGCAAAGATGATCGAGAGGCACTTGCCTATGCTGGTCGTGTGGCATGGCATGCAGGGGTGAAACTCACAGTCATAAGATTCCTTGTGCAAACCAATGAAGACATGTCCACAAGGAGAGCCAGCAATTACAGATACAACGCAGCCGAGCAGGAACAGGAGATGAAACTAGATGATGAGTTTTTCGCTAACTTCTATGAGAAACATGTGGCCGGCGGGCCTGTCGCTTACTCAGAGAAGCATCTTGCTAACTCAGCGGAGACATTTTCGACTCTGAAGTCACTAGAGGGACAGTACTCGTTGATCATTGTGGGCCGAGGAGGGAGGGTAAATTCGGTATTGACCGTGGGTATGAATGATTTGGAGCAGTGCCCCGAATTGGGGCCAATAGGAGATGTACTTTCGGGGTCTGATTTCTCTATATCGACTTCCATTTTGATCATACAGCAGCCGAATCTTAGAGGAGAACTGGAGGGTCTTGATGAAGATTTCTCCATCATGTAAATGTCAATCCTAGAAGTATTAGCTAACAGCTTCATGTACTTAATTTAGAGCTAGGAATCTTACTCTTGGTAGGAATATGGAAGAACAGGTAAAAAGATAATGGACAGCTCATAGTTGAAAACCTGGAAGTCAGAGAGACATTACTTTTAAGCAGCTCAAAACTTTTGTAGGGAGAAGGATAGAGAAGCAAAGAAAATGCATTGAAGACGGTCTGTACCGTACGTGACTGTTGAGATTTTTCACTTGCACAGCTTTGGTGTTCCGGATTAAACAATGTGACAGCAGGTGACCCCCTTGCGAAATAGGAGACGTGGCTAATTTGTTTCCTTTCTGCAAATTTTTCAATTTGCGATGGAGATTTCTTCTTGTTTCTCCCATTATGCATTCAAAGATTGTTTCATCAAGGAAACTCACGATAAGTAATACTAGCAATACTTTTAATTTTATCGAGTAGAGTAGCTCCGCACTACCCACCATGACACCATGACACGAGAAACATATACCACCAACCAAATTTAGTCATAGATATCTTCTCTTCATTGGCATATTACTCGGTACATTAGCACTGATAAAAGCTTTTGCAGATGCATTGCAGAGGCGAGTCTTTCAAAAATAGGTGTGTGCGCTATCTATCAAGTTTCCACCAACAGAAGTCAGCATCCAAATGAGAGATTTCTATTGTGATGTTCATTGTCTTTGACTATATAGAAATACCGGAGCAACTGTTAACAACACAAACAACCTGTAGGCTTTGGCGCAGTCGCCACACATCTACCTCGAGACATGGGAGGTCTGGGGTTCTGGGAAGAATATACTTGCAAGCCAATAAAGAAAGCAAATAACAAGCAAACTGCAGATAACCCAATGCAGGGCATAAATTGAGACCTGAGTGATCATGCAAACCATATAACTATATTCAACTGGACTGCTTCGACCAAAAGAAAAAAACTGGACTGCAATGTTGCGATAGTTGATGGCAATCATTAGACAAAGGTAAGTACAATAGGTCGATAACAATGGTGCTTGAACCCTCAGCTAGAAAACCAAACAGCTGTGAATGCCAATTTGCCAAGGACAAAACTCCGAGAATCCATTACGTCGAAGCAAGAATCTTTCTAGTAGAACACCAGCACCTGTGAATACATAAGCAAGCAAGAATAAACAGCTGTTCCCAAAATGCAACTCAGTAGTCCCTTGAATGCTTAGCCATCTCAGTCTGCAAAACAATAAATAGATAAAGAGGGTAAGGTACATTCCGTGGGTGGAAATTACCAGTCACAGCCACTAGAGTCCCATATAACAGGCAATCAATGAGTTCTAGTCTACACTTCTTTGTCAATTCCAATACCAGCAACCTGGCAATCTAGATTACAGGTCACCCGTGAGATGAGCAACAGTTCTCTCTCGATCACCCCTGAATCTTTCTGACTCTTTCACTTCATATCCAAATTATGCCATGTTTGCAATATTTTAAATAAGCACGCCTCTTATTTTGCAACGCACATGACACAAGCCCCAATCACGTCCCAAACACTGCAAAAGAGTCCAACGAGACAAAGAAAACTGCAATCCCATCCTATAATCCTTCTCTAGAAGCGGGTGAGAATAGATTAAGCTGAAATCCAAGAAATGCATCTACAACTGTTCCCAACAGTTCTGATCACATCCTTCAGTTGATCTACACGTCAGATGAAAAATACTCTAATTCTTTTGGTTTTCTATCAGTTAATTCCCCTTTCGTGCATGAAAGTAGCCTGAAACAAAATAAGAGCCGCTTAAAGTGCAAAATTTCTTGTAATAATCTGATTCCTTAGCCATCAAAAGAAGAAAGCCACACCTCAAAAGCATTCCTTAAATGATCAAGTTCCTTGTCAAGATCATTTATAGCTTGATTATACGCCTGCATGGGCGATGACTGGCTTGTAGTGTGCACCTACAAAACCCAATCAAACTGCATTAATCTTAATATATAAATTAATCTCCAGAGAAAATCCCAGCTATAAGACTACTTCTCAGCTAGGAAAAAATGAACGAGCGAAAGAGACGCCAAAGAGTAACAAGCCCGCAATTACAGCCCAAGCTTACGGTACAAATGATGTCATAGTCAGTGCTTTACCAGCCGATTCAACGACTTTAATCAATAGGCAAGTTTTCATATAAACAACAAGAGACTATGGCACAAATGACGTGATAATAGGTGCTTTACGAGCTAAAGCCACAAGTGCTAAAGTTCAATTGATAGGCAAATACCCAAACAAAGATCATCCTCACGCTGCAACTTTCTGAACCAGAGAGAGTTGTGTTCTAAATCCCGAAATGAGAAAGTTTAGAGAACCCCGATCTACACCACAAAAACCCGATCTCCCTCGTCCAAGAATTATCAAATTAACATCGGCCGCATGATCAACGAAAAACTTTCAAAACATGAAAGGAAAAAAAGAAATGTGAACCTCGAGGCGCAGCGCTTAACCTGCTATTCTTGTTACAAACTCTAGAAAGAGCATCAGCGTGATGGACAACAACCTTCATTTTAATTTCTCAGTCATACGCGCGCGCGAGAACTTTACTGAGTCAGACAAGTTCAAGCACCGCAATCCCACATAATGCACCACGTAATTGGAAAAGCAGACGGGCCGACCGCGCACGGCACGCGTGCATAAACACATACATGATCACCTATATTACAATTGCACAGACAGAACAGCGAAACAACAAAACGACCGAGAGTCTCAAAAAAAAAAAATGTCCTACCCGAACAATGATCTTATACTGCAGGGGGTGAGGGAGCTTGTAACCAGCGAAGAGCACATTCTCATCTCTGTGCAATTGCCTGAGTCAAAAACAAAAAAGGGCACCCGAAAGAGGGAAACGCGATAAGGGCTCCCAATCGAACGGCACATAGGGCGGGCAAAGGACAAGACTTTCGGAAGATGCAAAGGAAAAAAACAAAAGGGTGTACATGCGAAGGATGTTGCCGATGGTGTGGTCTTCCCTCTCGACGGTGAAGGAAGCGGCGTTGATGATCTTGGTGTCTCGCTCGTACGAAACCCTAGGGAACACGTTCGACGGTCGGTGAGGCAGCCAAGAGACGGTAGGCAGGAATCCAGCAGAACCCAGCGACGCGGGGTAGGGCGGGAAAGAGAGGGAGAGAGGGAGGACTTACTTCTTGGTGCCTTCGGGGACGACGAACCTCTCGTAACGATCGGGGGCGTTCATGGTTCCCTACCCGCTGTACGGACTCTGTGGGCGTGTCTCTCTCGGTGTCTTGATGAATACTGATTCTGAAGGAAAGAGAGCGAGAGAGGGGAACACCCGGTTCAGAATCTGATGGAGATGGTGGAGAAAGAGATGTGGTCTAGGCATGCCCACTTCCAAACTTTGATGAAGAAAGAGGCCGGACCGGCCCGACCGGAGGACCCGGCTCCCTCCGTCGTGACCGTTAACTCGGTCCAATCAGACCTCGCCACACGAGTCTCGCGATTAGGAATGGAGCCGAATCAACTTGCTAGATGATGGACATGTCGGGATCTGACTCGCGTAATTTCAAGTTGGGCTGGAGCTACATCGATTTTCTCGTCCAAGTTGAGCTCGAGTTTGTCAGTATTCGATTCGAGGAGCCCATGAGTCCTACTCGAACTTCTTTTTTTTTTTTTTTTTCAAAAATATATTTTCCTGTTTGAACAAAAAGCCCGTTAAAAAACTACATGATATTTGAGCTTATCGAGCTTGAGCTTAAGTTCACTTACAAGTCGATCATAGCCAAATCGAGCTCCACAATCGAGGCAGAAAAGTTGATATTGCATCGAGCTCTGACTTGAGTTTCCAACAATGAGTTCGTAATTACATGACGTTTGAGCCGATTGAGCCTGAGCTTGAGTTTATTGTAAGTCGACCGTAGTTGAATCGAGCTCGACCGTATCGATTTTTTTCAATCGAGTCGAAATTGGAGCAAGAAAGTTGATGTTGGATAGAGCTTGACGACTTATCTGCTCGATTACATTCGTACTTGCAATCAATGAATGGGCAGACTTAGGACTAGGATCGAGTCCAAGAAAATCTTGTTCGGCCGTGCTAATTATTCAAAAAGGTTAAAATTTATGCAATCGTATTGATCTGATTTGAGTAAATTTGGATAGGCCTGTTCCCTTAACAAAATTTAGTATCTAATTTTTTTTTTCCAACTGATAAGGGTTAATGTGGATTTAAAAAATTTGTGTCTGATTGAGACCAAACTGTAATTAATTGAACCATTCGAGCAAGTGTAATCTGGTCCTTGGACTCCGTTTGTTTGTAGGATAAGATCCTTTACACTATCATTGTTTTCTTTTCTTTTCTTTCTTTCGGTTGGCCACGTGTATTCCGAGAGTTTTGAATACCGAGTCGATATCCACCTTGAGTTTCCACGTAGGTGAACGTGATTATACTTAACTGTAAAATAAGAAACCAAAATTTGAATGTTGTTCGTAAAAGTAAACTCTATTTATTTTAATATCAGCGACACGTAAATTGATTATACCTTTCCCTCCCTCTTCCATATCTTCCAAGTTGAATATAGGCACAGGTGGATCTACATGTAGTGGAGAAGAAATCTTGGACATAGCATAAGAGAGTTGCAGCGTGTTTTATCCTGTGAAGCAGACTCCACGGATACGTTCTTTATTTTAACAACTCAATGCTCACGTGCCCATTCTTTGTCTTCCCGGGAAAGAACGCATACCTTTGAAAATTTTACATCCTGAAGATCTCGAAATGTGGAAAAAGATCCAAGATAAAGCCTTTTAAGGTCTTACTTGGGACCGACATAACATAATAAAATGTAATTTAATGAAGAGACAGAGAGCTTACATTGAAGAACACGGTATTGCGATTGGTGTATCTATTTCTATCAATACCGTCGAATTTCCATGGAAATTAAACATGACACACATATTTCCCAATGTTATTGTCCATCAAGGAACACTTCACTTCTTATCGTGAATAACGGTCCCGTCGTTGATTTGACATGGATAAAAAATTTGCGAAACTCGATAGACTATCGATTGTCCGTTCCCCACCTCTCTTATTTGAAATCAGAAATGTATTTCTGCAAAATATAGTAAGAAGCAGAGAAGCCCGATAATTGAAAAGGTTCGTTATTTTTAAAAAAATATTTCTTTTTGGTCATATATGAAATAGCCTTTTAAGTTATTTTATACTCTTCCGAGTTCCGACCAAAAGAAAAAAGTTATTGTATTCTATTGAATAGATTTTCAGGGGAATATAATCAGGAAGTTGTTTGGCACCAATGCGGCAGCATATGACTTCAAGTTGTTGTTTGGATGTATCCAAAAGTGAACTTATAGGCGGATGTCAATCTCGAACTCACACAACATTAAATTCTAAGGTTGATTTGAATTTCCGAAAGTGATTTTTGGTGAGATTTCATAAATATCTTGTACCTCCCGTCCTCGCAAATCTTAAATCTTCTAAATATAATCTTATCTCATGAATCCGTCATGATTCATTTTTTTTGTTCCCATTTTAAAACAATTCTATCACATCTCGATCCCTAGCATAAAAGTATCAAAATTCCATCTAAGTTTATTGATAAGTATCATCGAAATTAGTTCGCAGATGGACATCCAATCTCGAATCTGTTCGACTCCATCATCAACCCGCAGGACCTCTCTTTGTCTGCGTTTCCCAGTTCATTCCTCTCTTTTTAAGTTTTTAACATTGCGGCAGCAGCGTATCCCCACCACCTCTCGCTCAGAGATTTGTTGCTTTCTCGTCACCCTTCTTCAAACGGGACCCCGAGACAGGCACGAAGGAAAGACAAGGAAGGTAAATTTTCGGTCTTTGTGCACTCGACGTTTCGATCTCCATGTGGGTTTATCAGAAACTTGAGAACTCACACTCGCTGCTCGCAAGAGGAATCCCTTCTTTTGCCTCTGGGCACCATCGTGCGCTCACTTTCTTGATCGTCGTCGTCCATCGTTTTCTTGATGTAATTTGATGCGGAGATGTTGTTGGGTATGTGGTTCCGCGGTGTGCACAGAGCGGGCCGAGTTAATGCAGCTGGTGCCTCTAATTTGCGACTGTAATCTCATTATTGTGGGAAAGTATTGGGAACAATTCAAACTCGAGAAGTATAGTTTTTCTCCTTTTGTAGAGTTCTAAGCAAATATGCCGACGTGAATGTATAATGGTCCAATCAAGAACAGTTTCTTCGAATGGAATGCAATTTAGGGCATATTTGGTAACCTTCAGAAAAAAAAAAAAAGTAAAAATCATTTTCTATTCCCAAAATAGAAAAGTAACAATTTCTAAAATAAATCTTTTTTTTCTTTTTTTCCTACCCTCTTCTTCCTCTTCTAGCCGGTCGCTCTGTAGATTTGGGCAAGGTGGGTCACGTCTGACCATGGCAAGGTCAGCCAAGTGAAGTTGCCCTAGCAGCGGCTATGCGAAGTTGGCTTTGCCCAGCCATGGCAAGGCCAACCTCGGCCTCACCGGCCAAGGAAGGAAAAAAAAAAGAAAAAATTCAAAAAATTAGAAAATTTTTTAAAAATTATTTAAAAACTTAAAAAAGTTTCATAGCCATACACTTTTATATTTTTTTTCTATTCTGAGAATATAAATTTTATACGGTTACCAAAACTCATTCTAATAGAAATAGTTCCCTCCCTTGTATGTGTGCTTACTCAGTCAAAGTCTTGTCGCCTCCATCTCTTGCATGTAGCGCAAACTTTTTATTTTTTATTGAATTGTCCAAATGTCATGGCATTCTTTCTGTGTTCCTTTAATTAATTGATCTTCTTTCTCTGAATGATACCGTTGTGATTTATTTTGCTTGAGGTGTATGAAATTTGGAGCTTTTTCCTGTTTCAATTGTTCTGTTATGATCTGCTTGGCATTGGAAATTTCACCTTCCCGTGGTTAGGACTTAAAAGTAATGGTGTGTTTTTGGTCTTTGATCGATACAGTTGAAAGATATATAAGATGGATAACCTGTTCTGCTGCATTCAAGCTGACCAGTCCACAGTAGCTTTTATGGAGAGATTTGGCAAGTTTCAAGAAGTACTGGAACCTGGGTGCCATTTTCTTCCTTGGATTCTCGGATATCGGTGCACCGGCAAACTCTCCCTCCGATTGCAGCAGTTGGATGTGAGATGCCAAACCAAGACCAAGGTTTGTTCAATCACGTGGATTTGCCTCGGAAAGTTTATCTTTTTTCATTGTGCAAACTTCCATCAACATTTAGATTTCGTTTTAGTGGATTTTACTATAGTACTCAGTGATCATCTTAGCGGCAAACAGAAAATGTTTAAATTAGCACATCGCTCTTTGAATGTCCTGTGCTCAAATCATCATAAGAACTACATTTTCGCAATAAATTAGCATTCATGGGTTTGTCGAGAAGTATTAGGGAGGGTCCATGGATGTACTTCAAATAATTTGTGAATTTAGAGTCGAATGTCGACGAATTTGTCAATTTCCTTTTCTCGTTTCAGTTCTGTGATATGGCAGCTTGTCACTTGTTACCAACTGACTTGTAAATGCTTGGTTAGGCAATAACCTCGCGTGATATTTTTCTCGCAAGACTATGAGTTTGTATATGTTGTTGCATATGTTCAATACCGAGCCCTTGCCGACGAAGCAATTGATGCCTTTTACAAGCTCAGCAACACAAGGAGGCAGATCGAGACCTACGCGATTCATGGTACTTGCCAAATGAATTTCATCACATCTATACAAGTATAGTACCAGAACAAATTCGTACAATTTTCATGTGCAAGTAACATGCTTTTAGTCCTTCCATTAAACACTTCGAGTAAGCAACAACTATTGCATCCCTGTTGTTGTTGTTGTTGTTTCTATCATTTCAGCGATCGGAGCTAGTGTTGCAAAGCTAAACTTGGATGACGCTCTTGAGCGGAAGAACGAAATTGCCAAAGCTGTTGAAGATGAGCTCAAAAAGGTTGTCCACTCTAAGACTTTTTCGATATTATTATGAGAGATAATCTGAACTGGATTTCTTTAAATCTTGCAGGCTATGTCTGAATATGGATACGAGATTGCGCGGACCCTGATGATTGACATTGAACCGCCCCTGCATTTTGAGAAAGCTATGAATAAAATCAATGTTGATAACCTTGAAGTTTCAATTGCCAATTGATTATAGATAATTGTTCAATGTGGAAAAATTTTGAAATGGTTAGTGATACACGATATTCGTGTCATTTCTAATAGGCCACATGCCAAAAGGTTTAAATTTAAACTTGGCGTTCTTCATTGTTAATGCGGTCCATGGCCATCGCGTAAATAGTATATACCATTTTGAATGTAGTGGGCATGCACTTATAATTGCACTAGTCACGGTAGCTAAAAGCTATGATAAATTTGATATGCGGTCTCCTTTGTTAGTCAGTGCGCTACCATTTAGACAACTCATAAAAGTAAATCTCAAGTTTGTGGAGGACAAAAAAAGGGATTCGCGTAATGCTCAACTACTGTAACATTATTTCATCCGCGTCGGATGAGAAATTAGACTTTGGTAGGCGCTTAAAAGCCACTTCAAAGATACACCACCACATGTAAAAGTATATTTTGATCTGCATCGTATGAGCTTGTTTTTGTTTTGGAATGCGGGTTGCAGAAAACAGGGAGGCTAGAGCGAAAAAGATTCTGCAAATCAAGAGAGCTGAAGGCGAGGCTGTGTCCAAGAACCTTTCCGGGCTGAGTATTGCTCGCCAGCATCAGGTCATTGTAGATGCTTTAAGATATGGTGCACTTGGCTTCGCAGAGAACGTCCCAGGGACAACTACAGAGGACGTCATAGACATGGATCTCGTGACTCGATATCTTGACACCATGAGGGACATCTGTGCAGCACATGCGATACCATTGTCAGAAAATAATTTGTAATCACGGTAGACTGAATAGTCGTAATACGGTATTTTACGTTGTGTCCTGACTGCGTCTTATGTCGTATGAAAAGATATGAATGACTCGGTTTGTATTTGTAATTATTTCCTATGCGCTCCCGTACCGTCATAACCTCCTCCGTTTATTGAGTGCATTTGCTTTTTTATAGCTCCTTTCTTCTGAAAATTTGGCTGGGGAAAGATGAGACTGGATGGGTCTTGTTTTCGGCCCTCCCGAATTCTGAGATCTAATTTGCCAATGTAAGTACCAATGAACTGGGTGCATTTGGTATCATTTATGTTCTCGGAAACAATTTATTTTTAATTTTTTATATATTTCTTAGACGAGTTTTTGAATAGAAGAACGCATTTCGTAGCTGCATAATTTTTTATTCTTGAAATTAAAAAGAAAAACAAAAAAGCATCTGGTACAAGCCTAAAAAAATTTTGTGACGTGAATTTTTTTTAAAGTTTTTCAATAATTTTCTGAGATCTTTTGAATTTTTCTTTTATTTTTTCCTCCTCTAGCCGGTTACTGGGCCTTGTCTCTAAGAAAAGGAAGAAAATGCAAATGACGTTGTTTCAGAAAGTGTTCCCGAGAATAAAGAAGTGGATTTCTTTTTTATTTTGGTTTCAAATCTATTCCCTTGCCACTTTTCTATTTCAAAAAATAGAAAAATTAACTGATATTACTAAACGGATTTTCATTATTTTTCTGTTCCGAGGACTAAAAGAACGAAAAAAATAAAGAGAAATAAGAGTGTTACCAAACATGCACAAAACGTCCGGAGAGTAAAATCATTCAATTGCTTTCTCATGGCCACCCAAATTGAATTTACCCGATACCCGGACTCCGAGAGAGAATGCTTTCGTCGCGCTCCGAAGATGCTTCTCTCTTCTCCCCCATTTTCTCGATGACCTCCTCTCTGTAGTAACATTCTCTGCTAGATTTTCTGCCTCTCACTTCGATCCCAGGCGGCATGTGGGCCTTCGCCGTGGCTTTCTTTGTTCGAGTATTGCTCATGGGGTTCGGTCTCTTCCTTCACCACCGCGGTTGTAGCTCGCTCAGGCGCCGTCACGGTGACAAGTCTTATCTTCAAGTCTTCCGCTCGTCTTCCGGATGTCTGATTTCTCGGAAATTTTTTTTTTTTTTGGTCTATCTCTGGAACTTTGAAGGCAAAACAAACAACTCATGAACTTTGACTCAATATGCAATATGATCCCTAAACTTTTAATTTGTTCAGTGTAATCACTACACTTTGATTCAATGTGCGATGGGATTCCTGAATTTTTAATTTATTCAATGTCGTTCTTAAACTTTTGGTATATATTCGATTTAGTCTCTAAACTATATAAGAATGTTCATTATTACATTGAGTTAAAGTTGATGGATTACACTGAACAAGTTAAAAGTTGGCTTAGGGATAATTTGTGTAATTATCCCTTTATTCGAAAAAAATGTATATTGACACCTAAATTTCGACTCACCATTTAGTTGTAATTTGCATAAAAATTAAGGATTAATTTTTAACCCCTAAACAAAATATTTAAATTGCATAACATATAGTTTAGGTTCATTTTAATTTAATCGCATTTTGCATCGGACCGGTGATGGCGAACGAGCTTAAATTTCATCGAATGGGACTCGGTTCGCTCGGAAAGGCAAGGGCCGAAAATCACGAGTCAAATAGGTTTGGTCGTTTTAATTCAAGCTTAATTCAGCCCATTATGTTCAATTAAATTAAAACCCAAGTTAATTCAGCCCGCTTAGGAATTAAATAAAATCAGAAATTAGATTAAGGCCTAAGCCCAAGCCTAAGCCCATTAGGATTAGTAAGCCCATCTAATTGACTTAAGTTAGCACTATATAAACATGTTTAGGTCAGAAATTAAAGGGGGGACGACACAATTTCAGATCTGAAATTTTTTAGAGTACACGTGAGAGAGAAAGAGAGATCGGTGTTGCTACATAGTCACCGCCGGTCGCGTCGTTCCTCGCGCCGCCGCACGGCACCACCACCACCACGCAAGACCCGCGAGTGTTGCTGCTTTGCCGTTCCCTAGCCCATGCCACGTCCTTCCATCTTCACCGACGCCCCTACAGCCTTGAAGATCTCACCGTGAGAAACACACGCAAAGGAGGAGGAGAACGTTTCCATGCAAAGTACATAGAACACGTACAGAGACGAGGAAGAGGAGAAAGTGGAAAAGAATTGGTCAATAGAGAGGGGGCTCTTCTCGGCAAGAAGACAAAAGAGAGAAAAGAAGAAAAAGCCAGGAAAAAGTTAAAAGTGGGGGGTTGGTTTCACTGATCCAGAACAGCCGCGCCCGCACAACAATCGTCACCTCTGCTGATCTGTGGCTTCCTATTTTAACCACGACGAAGCCGAGACACGCACACTTCCCAGACATCCGGTCCGTTCCAAGCAGCACCGACAAGCTTATGTACAGTGTTCCAGTTTCGACGAAACTCCAACGCGCTCGCGATAGTGACGAGCTTGACTAGTCACCGAGAGCCACACTCGCCAGTTCTTCCTTGACTGAGAGGTCGTCATCGCCCCCACCGTCTTCGACGTCCACACCGTCGTTGTCCTCGACGTCGCTGTTCCCGAAGACGCCGCGTCGATATCGCGCGTGAGCCACTGTTCCCGACGCCGATTGCCAATCGTCAGTTGTTGCGATCCCGATCTGCAAGCCCGATCCCGAGTCGAATCCAAATTTGGAAATTATCTGCTAATTAGGTAAGATTATTATCCGAATCTTTTTCCGAAATATTTAATTTCCTAATTTGCATGCTTTGAATATTTCGTGATTATCATGTGGATATTTAGATATCTTAGGATAATGTTCGACATATCCGCAATATTTTTGAATATTCGAAATTAGGAAAATTTCCTAATTTAGCAACGTATCTGGACGACTATCCGACCTTATCCCTAAGGTACGATACGCGGTGATACGGGAAATTATTATCCTATTCATAATCACTTGGATACGATAATGATTTTATATGCTTTCCAAATTTGAATAATCGACTTTCCGTCGATATCTATAACCCTATAGATGTGACCGATAGTTCGATTTTTGTGCCTAATCCGAGTTTGAAACGAATTTTGCAGATCGCATGGCTGTTTTAAATGTGGATGCTATCTCTGTTTAAATTGTTTTTCCTTTTCAAATAAAAAAAAAGAAAATTCAAAAAAAATATCAGTTAGATTTGAATTAGAGTTTTGCATGTTTAGGGAATCCTAAATATATCTAGAAGATAGAGTAATTATTTAATTTAAATTAGGACTTGAGATAATCTATTTCCTAGTTTAAATTAAGTAATATTCTAATCTTAATAGATTATTTAGGTCATTTTTTTTAATTTCGAATTTTCATAAAAAAACCCAAAAAGAGTCATCTTAGGATAGATTAAATTAGGATAGATTGCATTCATGATTTGGGTTATTTTTAATTTCGAATTTTAACAAAAAAATTCCAAAAATCAATCATGTTAAGATATGTTAAATCATTATAGATTGCACGTTATTTTAGGCATATTTTTATTCCGAATTTCATTAGAGAAAAATACCAAAAATAAATCATTTGCCTGTCATTAGAATTAGGTCACGTCGTCGCATGACATATAGTTTGCATGCTAGGTTGCATTAATTGCATGTCATTTTTGCACGTCATTGCATATAGATTAGATTTCATTTAAATAAGTGAAAATCAAAAGAGAAATTGAGTGAATTGCTTGTTAATTAGAAATCATATTAGGATGTTAATGTGATTTTCTAGCTAACAATGCAGATGCTTACGTTGCTTCCAGGTAAGTAATTCTTCCAAACTTACAATTTATTTAATGCTTTCCTGGGTATTAAATTGGTGGTTTGCGCACCCGCATGAACACCTCACATGTTAGTAATTAAGTTAAAATGGATCCAAACTGTTTGCCAAAATATTTTTGAAAAGAAAATGTACCGAAAGGGCGTTAGACTAGATCTAGCGTAACCAAGTCCCTGAGTTTAGAATTTCTGGTTCGTAGGAATAAAACATATCTCTCTATGTTTTATTTAGGTTTCTAATCGACCAACCACAAAATAATTAGTGGCGACTCCAAGCATGAAGACATTTGCATGTTAAGAACTTAAACCCTAAGTTGCGAATTGGTAGGGCTTGGGAGGGCCCGAGTTAAGTTTAGTCTTAATAATCCATTAGCCTTAGGTCGCGACAATGTACTTTTTGTGTTTCACCAATCTTTCTTTGCTGACCGTTACATGAACGGTGCTATCAATCCGAATTATGATTTCTTCTTGAAATCAATATTATTTTGAGCGAGAGAGGAAAATTAGATCAAAACCCGGCATCACAGTAGGCTTCGAGGGAGATTCTAACACCTTAAGAGGATCATTTTAGATACAATTTCTCATATTCCCCTTCTACATTAATTAATTATGAGAGACTGATTAGAACATTCTTCTTGTAATAATTGCCGAGAGGGTCTAAATTGGGTAAAATTACCACAAAAGTCATACATATATTGCAATTGTGCCAATTTAGTTATAATCTTTTTTTTTTCTAATTCGGTCTTAAACTTTTTACATTTGTAAAAATTCAGTCAATCCGTCTTGGTCGGGCAGTGTTGAAGTGGACGTTGGCCGGCGCCTCCCATTCTACTTGGCACGTCTAGCGTTGACGTTGATAATTTTAAATAATATTTTATTTTTTCAATTTTATTTTTCTTTTTTTTCCACTGTGGGAAAAAAAAGACTGAAGAAAAGAAAAAGAAAAAGAAAATGAAAAAACAATAAAAAATAGAAAAAATATATTATTGAAAATTATCCACGTCAACGCTGGTCAGTTAAAATTGGCCGGATGGATTAAATTGGAAAAGACTTATGATTGAATTGGCAAAAAAAGGTTTAAGATTGAATTGGTACAGTTATAATAGGTTTAAGACTTTTTTTGTAATTTTCATATGTAAAATTGAAACCCCAAAGCAACACTCGGTGATCCTAAAATTTTGTTAACATATTTTTTTTTGTTAACATTGTATAAATATACAACATTCGACTGCCCCTTGAACTTGAAATTGGGTTCATGGAGATTACAAAGAGTTGAGTTCTCGGACAAATTGCAAGAATAATGCCTAGATAGATCGAAACACAATTTACTGAATGACGTGTCGAATTTTGATTGGTTGTCTTGTAATATAAAATGTTCTAGTACGAAGTTGTTTGGTTACAAAGATAGGCGAGCCCCAACGAGAGTCAACTGTAGCCATTGTCCGAAAAGGTCGATACAAATTTTTCCATGCAAATGGGGGAAATATTGTGACCTTCCATGAATCTAGTTCAAGACAAGATTTATTTTATTAATGATATTAAATGTGGCTTTAGGCTAAAATCGACCGTTGGAGTTTTTCCTTGACACGATTTCTTTATCAAAATATTTCTTTATATATATTTCCACTTTGAAAATGCCCGGTTGATATATATTTTGAGTTTTCACGTAGAATGTCTTGTCTAATAAATCGCAAAAGTAAATGGTGTAAGCGCCATTATACTTTTTGTAAAGTAAAAAACCAAAAAATAAGCAACAATTTGAATGCCATTCATAGAAGTAAACTCTGTTAATATTTGATATCATCGAGACTTAAATTGAACATTTGACACAATTAGAAAGTTAGAGGGCACGGTTACCATAAGAAAATGATTTAGGGACCCAATGAATCCAATTTTAAGTTCACAACCGTATTTGAATATACCACAACTTTTGACCAACACCGGTTGATTTTGTTATTCTTGGAATAAAGAACATATCAAAATTTTAAAACTATTATATAGCTATCAATTTTGTCCTAAAATTTTTAATTTGATCAATTTAACCTTTAAACCTTTTGATGATATTCTAATATGGTAATTTCGTCCAAATTTTACCCGAAATGCTAATGGCCATTGCAGGCCATCGCCATCGTATCCAGCACGGCTAGCAATTTGACGTGGATAATTTCAGACAAAAAGGCACCATTTTTTCATTAAATTTTTGAATTGTTTTTTTTTTTTTTGTGAAATTTTGCTGCAAAATTGATAAGTTATCACACTCAATTTCCACGCTCTTATCTTGGAGCCGCCCGCACAAGAACATCAGTCCTACTGGTTGCCCACTCGAGACGCAGAGAACGCACACGCTCGCTCGGATTTTGCAAAGTCCAGAAATCAAACGAACCACCTTCCGGTCTCTGTGAACGCCGGGATCGAGCCTTCAGCACTACCGTCAAGCCACGAGCCGCCGGCGTCGAGCTCCTGTAGACTCACTCGCTCGCCGGCGGGATCCACGGAGCAAGCCGAGAAGGTGAGCCCTCAACCTCATTTCCCCATGCCTTGTTCCTCTCAATCTAGGGTTCCCCTTCCGATAATTCGCGTCGATTGGGTGTGCAGAATCAACGGTCGAGCTGGGTTCGGGCTTGCGAGCTCGGAAGAACTGCCGCACGACACCGGCCGCTAACTCCCAGGTAACCATCTTCCTTTTTATACAAGTTTTCACGAGTAGGGAGAGCATTTTGGCAGACGATCCTCAGGAAATTGGTATCTTGGGAGGAATAGTGTAGCGCCCAGATTTGTGTCCATAGTGAGTGACCTTGGTGGATGGAATGATGATGAGGCTCGGCTTGCGTAATGCTGTTGTTCTGTGGTATAAATGCTATGGTAGCCATTTTTCGTATTGTGAGCACCTGTTATAGCACCCATCCATATTAACTTATCGGCCCTCGGGGTTGGGCTGAGTGGGATAGTGAGGATTTTCCTTCACTATTTCCTCATCAGAAAGTTCATTCAATTTCTGTTCATTTTACTGCTTGGTTTGTGTAGTGCTGTTGTTCTGTGGTATAAATTGCTGGGGTAGCCATTTTTTTGCATTGTGAGCACCTGTTTTAGCACCCTTCCATATTAAATTATCAGCCCTCGGGATTGGGCTGAGTGGGATAGTGAGGATTTTCCTTCACTTTTTCCTCATCAGAAAGTTCATTCAATTTCTGTTCATTCCACCGATTTGTTTCTGGTACAATTAGATCTGCCATACTTTGGGGTTCTTCTCGGTTGGCAGGTCCTCCTGCCTACCAGCTGAAGCCCACTTATCTTTGCGAATTTTAATCCATTTTCCATCTCCCGCCGACTGCATTATCTCTGGATAAATCATGTCTCTTCCCAATATTATGATTTGCCAGCCCCATGAAGGCCGGGAACCTTTCCCTGCTTTCCAAAAATCCCCCTCGTGGAAATAAATGCCCTTCAAGACTTGACTCCAAAGGGAAGTTGGGGATTGCGCAAGCCTCCAAGCTTGTTTGCCAAGCATGGTTTTTGTTACAGGAGATACGGTCTCTAAATCCAAGTCCGCCACTATCTTTTCTGGTTTTTAATAAGCCCCATTTCTTCCGATGAATTCCAGCTGTGGGTTCTGACCACTATCTTCTCTGTATGTGTGCTTAGTGAGTTAGAGTCTTGTCGCTTACATCGCTTTCATATATATATTACCTTCCCGTACTCACATTGGCTAGGGCTTAGAAGTAATAGCGTGTTTTTCTTATTTCATGGATCCAGTTGGAAGACATATACGATGGGTAACCTCTTCTGCTGCGTTCAAGTTGACCAGTCCACATTAGCCTTTAAGGATAGATTTGACAAGTTTGAAGAAGTACTGGAACCTGGGTGCCATTTCCTTCCTTGGATTCTGGAATATCAGCTTGCCGGCAAACTCTCACTCCAATTGCAGCAATTGGATGTGAAATGAGAAACCAAGACCAAGGTTTGTTGAATGTTTGTGAATTTGTGAATTTCCTTTTCTCATTTCAGTTTTGTGATGTGGCAGCCTGTCACTTGTTAGCGATTGACATGTAAATGCTCGAATAGGTAATGACCTTGCATGATATTTTTCTGACAAGACAATGTGTTTGTCAATCTTCTTGCATCTGTGCAATACCAAGCCCTTGCAGACGAAGCAAAGGATGCCTTTTACCAGCTCAGCAACCCGAGGAGTCAGATCCAAGCCTTTGTGATTGATGGTACGTGCCAATTGAATTTCCAAATTTGTACAATTTTCATGTGCAAGTAACATACTTTGGACTTTCAATTAACATGTTGAGCAGGCAACAACTATTGCATCCCTGATTTTGTTGTTTCAATCATTCCAGCGATCCAAGCTAGTGTTGCAAAGCTAAATTTGGGTGATGCTTTTGAGCGGAAGAACGAAATTGCCAAAGCTGCTGAAGATGAAGTCGGCAAGGTTGTCCACTCTAGACTTCTTCTTGATATTATTATGAGAGATGATCTGAACTGGAGTTCTCTAACTTTTGCAGGCTATGTCCGCCTATGGATACGAGATTGTGGGAATCCTGATCGTTGGCATTGACCCGGACCAGCATGTTCAGCGAGCTATGCTTGACATCAGTGTCGGTAACCTCGAATTTTCTTAGCCAGTACTACCATTTTGACAACTTAGAAGAGTAACACGAATTTATTGCAAGTTTTGTTTTTGTTTTGGACTGTGGGTTGCAGCAAATGTAAAGGCTGAAGCGGAAAAGATTTTTCAAATGACGAGAGCTGAAGGCGAGGATGAGTCTAAGAAGGCCATGCTCGACTTCTCAGAGAACGTCTAGGGAACAACTGCAAAGGATGTCCTGGTGCAACAATACGTGATGTAAATGTGGTTTTAGGTTAAAAATCAAGTTTTCCCTGATACGATTTCCTTATAAAAATATTTCTTTATATAAATGTATATTTACACATTGAGAATACTAAGTCGATATCCATTTTGAGTTTCCACGTAGAATGCTTTGTCCATTTGAATGCCATTACACTTTTTGTACAGTAAGAAACCGAAAAGCAAGCAGCCATTTGAATGTCGTTCGTAGAAGTAAATTCTGTTAATATTTAATATCATCGAGGCTTAGATTGAACATTCGACACAATGAGAAATTTAGAGGGTGCAATTAACATAGGAAAATGATTTAGGGACTCGATTAATCCAATTTAAAGTTCACAACCGCATTTGAATATGTTACGGGTTTTGACCGACGCCATTTGATTTTTGATGGTCTCGGGAAACTGCATAAAGAGCAAATTGAATTTTTGCGGACTCATGTAATCGCGTTAATCAAATCTAAATTGACGAAAGTTATCACCAAACTTCAAGAGTGATCGTTCTTTTAGTTTAAGCCCATTTCTCAGATACCCCTGACAGAAAGAATATCTTTTCTTACGGACTTGCATTTTTCTAAAAGATTGGATTATCTGGATGAAATGACCGAGTTATTCGTGCACCAATATTTCAGACTATTGTATAATCATTTTATGTTGAAACCGTGTATATTCTCGCATATTCTATGGATCTAGTTGATAACTCGAGAAGACATGACCGCACACAATTTGGATGACAAATTATTCAATAATTACAATATAGAGTTTTGGTCTTGTCATTTTTACTCTGTAGAAACATTAAATAATGGCATCATCTTCTAGCTAAATTTTATTATCAGTGTATGTCTTCAACCACGAAAGTAACTCTGAAGGTAAATTGCATTTTAAAAATTAGAAAATGGTTTATTTTAAAAAAAAAAAAGAGAGAGAGAGAACGAAATGAAGCCGCGTAAAGGAGAGGGTCGAACCCGCGACTCCCCATCGTCAATACGGAGCCAAAAGCCCCGATTCTCCAGCCACGCAGGCCCCCCGTCAACGTCGTACGTCATCCGTTCACCATCGTTATATATAAAAAACGAAATTTTTGGAAGGACGACGCCCAACCAGGAGGGGACGCGTGGGGCGCTCCTGGGAGAGGCTTCATCGGGTAACTTCGTTATGGCGCTGGCTGGAGGAAAAAACAGAAATAAATGAGAGGGGATAATAAATAATAGTAAAAAGGATCCCCTCCCCCCGGCCCCTCAACGAAAAGATTTTTCGGAAGCGGCCCCCTGCCCCTCTCTCTTCGCTAATCGCCCCTCAAAAACTCGAATAATTCAAAATCCCAATATCGTCTCTCCCTCCGCTTATGGGTATGGCCTTTCATGTAGCTTGCCCAATTACATGGTACGTCCTCCTTCCTCCCCCTCCCTCCTCCTCTTTATTTTGCCTCCGCTTCCTCTCTCCCCCGCTCTTCCTCGAGGTTTCACTCCCCTCCGTTGTTTTGCTTTTTGTTTGGTTGGTTCGGTTGTTTTCCCCGCAGTCGCCGAATCTGTTACTGCTCCCTAGGGTTTCCCCTCGGCCTCCGCCAGGACGATGGGTTCGTGCGCGAGATCCTGCAGCTCCAGGAGTTCCTGGTCGATCCGTGGGGGATTAGGGCTCGGGACGCCGCCGGTACCCTCCAGGTCGCCGTTCCCAGGGTACTCCCGCCGCCCCCGCCTCCCCCGCAACCCGCGGCCCTCGCCGATGCGCTCGGGATCGTCGCCGTCGGTGGCGGCGGTGCTGGCGCTGGCGCCGGCGCCGGGCCCGGGGCTGACGGAGCGGCGGACGATGCGTTGGCCGCCGTGTCGGCGCAGGCGAAGCGTGCCGCCCTGCAGAAGAAGGCCGCCGCCGCTATGGTCGCGGCCGAGGACTATGCTCGGCGATTTGAGTCTGGTGACGTTGCGGTGAGCTCACCTCCTCTACGGTTTACGAGAATTGCTTGGATTGTCATTGTTTATTTACTTTTACCTTTCGTTAGATGAAGCTGTGTCAGTGCGTACGTCGTTATTGAATATGGGTGAGCGGTTAATTTATCACATACAGTGTGCTTGCAGACCTGTTTAATTCCGAAACTGTCAGAAGTCTTTCTAGTTTTTGTACATATGTATATTTGCTCTTAGTGTTTTGGATAATTTCAAGCTTGGAGGTCATTGGGCTATTTGAGGGTATAATTTCTCCATTGAATGTATATCAGGGATTTCCCCTTATATGCACAATTGTTCCCTTTTGGTCTCGCTTAACAAAGTATGTCCGTTTCCTCGGGCTCTCGTCCTTAATCAGCACCGACATTAGACGATATTCTAGTGCATGTGTATTCATTTGGCCGAGCGTCCGATTTTATTTTGTATGCACTCAAGACGCACACATGTATCTGGTTCGCCGCAATGTAAAACGATTGTATAACTCAGTTTAGATCTGTAGAAATGATGGAGTGACCGCGTAAGCACACGAGGGTGGCCGACTGCTTCTCCTTCTCATAGGTTTCGAGCCTACTTCATGGCTCGTTTGCGTCTTGGTGCTTTGCTCCGATTCTGTTTTCCTTAATTTGACTCGTGTGTATAGGACGCATCTGTAGACATTGTCGGAGAAGACCATGGTCAAGGCCAAGGTCATCCCAACTCGAAAATATTGTGCCGGATGTGCCTTTTTGGGGAAAATGAAGGGAGTGAGAGAGCAAAGAAGATGCTTTCGTGCAAAAGTTGTGGCAAGAAGTACCACAGGAGCTGCATTAAAAGCTGGGCTCAGAACAGGGGTACGGATTTTTTGTTAAGGTTCTTGTTGGTCTGCATGGCCCCTGTCTTCTTTGTTTGTTCTAACCTCTTTTTTTTTTATTTATTTAATCTTTCTCAATGTTGAATGGCTGCAGATCTTTTTCACTGGAGTTCGTGGACCTGTCCCTCTTGCCGAATTTGTGAGGTAATATGCGAAATCCGGTGCTATCGTTAGGTTGCGCATGCTTGCTGTCATCAGGATCTTGTTCTTTGATTTAACTCAATTGACCAATCTCAAGATCTGGATTCAGATTTTTGGTTTCTTTACTCCTTTGAGTTGCAGAATTTGAAATCTTCACGGTCCATTAAGTGCTGACTCTCCCCTGTGTTTCTTCTTTCCTTCTGGATACACTTGCTGGGATTAAGTGCTTATTTTGTTGTGCTGGGTTTCTGGTGCTGGCCCATTAACTCTGTTCCGATTTCATGGGTGTCTCATGACTCAAAGGTGAATGTGGCCCTTATGCTTTGCTTTCTATTCTGTCATGCAAGATATGCCGAAGAGCAGGGGATCCTAAAAAATTCATGTTTTGCAAGAGGTGTGATGGTGCATATCACTGTTACTGCCAGCATCCCCCGCACAAGGTGAGTTTGCATTTTTCACTTATCACTTACATGGTTTTTAAAGTGCTCATAATGATTATGGGCGTCGCAGAACGTCAGTTCTGGACCTTATCTGTGCCCCAAACATACGAGGTGCCATAGTTGTGGATCCAATGTCCCAGGAAATGGCTTGAGTGTGAGGTACCATTCCTGTCTGAAATTACTATGTTGCAACATTTTTCCAGAAGCAATTGAGATAGAGTTAAGCATCTCTTGGGGTATAATAGACTGAAACAGATCATTTTCAATATTGTAACCTTTGTAATTTATGTAACAGGTGGTTTCTGGGATATACTTGCTGTGATGCATGTGGAAGATTGTTTGTCAAGGGGAACTATTGCCCCGTTTGTTTGAAGGTAATTTTGTATTTTGGGGCTTGGGAGGTAAAGAGAGGATTCAATGTGCATCAAAACATGGTGGATAATTATTGTTGTTGAAACTTGTAGGTTTATAGAGATTCTGAGTCAACGCCGATGGTCTGTTGTGATAATTGCCAGCGTTGGGTTCATACTCAATGTGATGGCATCAGGTAAGTAACTGGGACTGTGAACTTTTACTTAGCTTCTGGTAAAATTGTCCTATAGTGTGAAAGGTCATGTATGGTTGAGATGTCTTTGGTTATGGATGTCTGTTCTCTTTTTATAAGATTTCTCAATGCTATCAGTTCTGTTTCAAAGAATTTTTGCTAATGCACTTGCAGTGGATGATGTTGAGTTTTCAAGGATTGCTTTTGTTTAGTTCTTGAAGGAAGTTGTGCTGTCGAAGTTCAGTCAAATTGTCTTTTCAATGCTAGCTGATGAATTTGCGGCTCATAAAAAGCTTTTTCTTTTTCTTTTTTGCCCATGCACGTGAAGTATTGATTGTTGATTTATATGTTCCCACAGCGACGATAAGTATCTACATTTTCAAGTGGATGGAAATCTCCAGTACATATGTCCCACATGCCGTGGAGAGTGTTACCAGGTATGTCTAAAAGGAGACTTTCCTTGTCTTTTTCACTGGTCTTCTTTTCTTTTTCTTCTCTTTTCTCATTTATGGTGTTGTTTTGGAATTGATCCTTTTCTTCCCACTTCAATGTGTGGGATAGGTCAAGGATCTTGAGGATGCTGTTCAAGAGCTTTGGAGGAGGAAAGACTTTGCCGATAGAGATCTTATTGCTAGTTTGCGGGCTGCTGCTGGATTGCCTACTCAGGAAGAAATCTTCTCTATTTCACCTTACTCGGATGATGAAGAAAGTGGTCCCACTGTTTTTAAAAGTGAATATGGACGGTCCTTGAAGTTTTCTCTTAAAGGTTTAAATGAGAAATCGCCAAAAAAACCAAAGGAACATGGGAAGAAACCTAGCAAGAAGAATATTAAGAAAAAGCCGCATCCAGAATCTTCTGCTGGGACTCTGCAACCGCATCAAGATTTTGAGCCCCATCCTGATGTTCAATCGCTTGCCCACAACTCTAACAAGGACAAGAATGATGGTATACATTCCGAATGCAGAGGAGTATTTACTTCTCCCAATGCTAGAAGCTCAAGCCATGCTGAGGGAATATGCTCCATCAATGAGCCAGGCGTATTAAAACACAAGTTCATTGAAGAAGTTACTGCTGGCACTGAAGAGAAGAAACCACGGGTTCTTCATATTAAGAGCAGCAATCCTCAGGATTTAGCTGGCGGAGTTGATTCTGGACAGCATGCTAGCAAGTCAAAGAATGTAAATGAAAAAAAGTTGGTCATACACTTGGGTGCTCGAAATCGAAATGCTACTAATTCGCCCCGATCCGATGCTTCCAGCTGCCAAAGAGAACAAGATATCTTGACTTCCAATGGTATGCATTGTAATTATAATCTAGGTTCATTGTTGGAAGTCAAGTAAAACAGATCACGCTTTCCTCAATTTTTTTAGTGCAAGGAGGAATAGGAAGGGTGTGCATGTGCTGATTGTTCATATAAGTTTACCATTTCACGGGTTGCTGATGGACAAGCTTGTTACATTCTTGTATTTTTCATAGCATGCTTGGCTTATTTTGCACTCTGGCTTTTTATGATCAGGCAGTGAACACACGAGCCATCAGAGACTTACTGATAAATCTTTGGCAGATAGGAATGACAGCACTGGTATGCTGAGTTTTTGTGAGATGCTTGTTTGATCACTTCATGAAATCCTTTCAGGCTATTGGTTTATGGTATTCCTCTATATTTAAACTTTTGTAGAAGTTGAAATGAAATGGAATTTTCTCTCTTTTGCAGGAGAAATGTCTGATTTTTCAGGCCAATCAAAGGTTGTCAAGTCAGGGATAAAAGAAGGCAATCTCATCAAGTTTGGGAAAATAAGATCAGAAGTTCATGACATAAATCCAAGATTGGGTAGTAATGCTGATAGAGTTGGAATTAAACCTCCAGAGCACACTCGTCTTGTATTCAGAAGAAGAAATGCAGAAGGAAGCGTTCCTGCATCTGAATCTGCTGGTAAAATGCAAATGTCTAGACACGAGAAAGAATCTTTGGAAAAGCAAAGGGATGGCAGGCCTGATATGAACATTGAAAGCAATAGCGACCATGTTCATACACCCTTGTCACAATCCTTGCCAAAAGATTCTAAGCCATTGCTGAAGCTTAAGTTTAAGAATATCAATCGTGAAAATCCACCCGCCCAACTATCCCTCTGGGATGAAGAGAAGAGTTCCATCAAGGGCCAAAGGTCAAAAAGAAAGAGACCATCACCATTTATGGCCAAAGCCTCTAATGATGGAGATGAAGATGTTAATCGGCTGCATCAAGACAACCTACTGGATGAGATCATGGATGCTAATTGGATTTTGAAAAAATTGGGCAAAGATGCAATTGGAAAGAGAGTTGAGGTCCATCAGCCATCTGACAATTCTTGGTAAAAAATTTCTCTTTCATTTCTGTTTACCGTCGCTTAAATGTAGTAAGTGGCAAGCTGACGATTATATTTGTTCAATTGAGCTGATCCTGCAATATCTCACTTGTAAAATTGTGGTTGTGACATCCTTGATGGGAATAAAAAATGTGTATACTTCTTGGCTTATATGCCATATCTCTTAGAAATTGATTAACTCTTGAAGTATTTGGGGAGGTTCATGTTTTTGGGGGATTCTATTTAACGCTTGTCAACAAAATATCTGTACTTCTTGAGGGAAGGGGAAAAGTATGAAATATGGTATTCGGCACTGAAAAGAATTAAAGGACATTGAAAGTCCGGCAAATGCATTTGTTTGATTTATTTTTCCTTAAGCTTTATGCACCAAAAAGTTATGAATTAGATCGTCCTTGTTGATGTCAATTTTTGTTATGTTCCAACCTTTTGCAGGCATAAGGGCATGGTCACCAATATTATTGAAGGGACATCTACGTTGTCTGTTGATCTGGATGATGGAGGAGTGAAGACTGTGGAACTTGAGAAGCATGGTGTGCGTTTTGTTTCTCAAAAGAGAAAGAGGTCGAAGACGTGATTGGAATCGTGAAGAAAGTCAAAGAAATGAATGTGAAATTCTTTGTGATGGTGCGAACATATCATCCTGGATTTTGACAATACAGCCCCAAAGATGTTCTTTGTTGAGTAAAGCACCAAGATGAAGTGTTATTCCCTTGTTAGAGAAAGGCCGTCCCGAGCTTGAGGATTTGATTTCTCTGTGGAGCATTGTTTGCTTGTGGCGTGGTTCTTTCCTCAGGAGCTAATAGCCTTCTGCAAAGGTCTTTCCATTTTTTCTCTTATTCCCAATTGACAATTTTAGGTCAGCTTTCGGCTTCTTCTAGGTTTTAATTTGAATTTTGTAGTTAGGTATCTGTCCAATGTAGCCAAGTAGGCAGTTAGGCAAGGAAAGTCTTGGTATTTTTTTTTCCCTGGGGGCAGAGGGGGGGTCGCGGGGGGTGGTGATATGGTCATGGTCATTGTAGTTAGAGTACGGTGTGTTGTTAGCATTTCTCTATGGCAGATTGAGAAGGCTTGATTTGTTGGTTTCAAAAGTAGATAATTCTGAAGGCCGGAGTTGCGATCGCGCTGGTCAAGCATGTAATTTCCCATTCTTTGAACTCTCATGCCTTCAGATTGCTGTAATGATCGACCTTTTGGCTGTAGAGCTTTTCCCTTCTCTCTTCTGGTGCCGTGATCGATGAATTTGCCTGTCTGTAGAACTCTTACTTTTCATTGCCTGTCTGTTTTCTGAATGCGTTGTGGAATGCGTTGTGGATCTCTTTCAAGGGACATCAAACTCCTAGAAATAGTGAAATTGAATTTTCGTTAAAGAGTGTTTATTAAAAACACTTGTTAAGGGGGTAACCAAGAAAATTTTTCAGTTTTCAATACTGATTTTCTTTTATAATTCAAACTTGAAACTTTCTTATTAATGATAATTAACAAGTGTTTATAGAGCATTGATATTTGAATTATATCAAATTTCCTTTTTCAGCCAAACAAATATCCTTTTGTGGAGCCAAAAAAATACAAAAATGGGTTAAAAATAAAGATGCGGGTTCTTTTTGGTTGAAGATGCGACAACGGAGGGATGAGATATTACATAAATTTCTCCTTAGTCCGGTCTAAGCCTAGCTTCTGAAAACATTGCGAGTACACGGCCATCTTTGTTTGGCAAATTAAGACAGAAGGGAAACGAAGAGAAAGGAAATGGTGCGAAAATAAGAAGGAAAATAATACCACTTGTGGGTTGCTTGAATGCGCACTGAAGTAAAAGGTAACGAGGGGAATCGAGCAGGAGGTATGATGAGATAACTTTGCATATTAACTTTATTGGAGAAGGCAACGACTTTGATTGAAAAAAACAAGAGCTCACTTTACTTTCGAAGAAACTATACAAAACTTAATTTTGGAGATCATATGTATTTTTCGCAACATCTTCATCTGTTACACATTATTTTCATGAACTTTCATTTGTTACAGACGACAATGCCCCTTTGTATTAGCCGTTAATATGTGCCATGTACACGATTTTTTAGTATAAATGTGCATTTTCCTTTCATTTTTAGTATTAATCTCTCTTTTCCGTAGAAAACATGTAAAAAATAACTCAAATAGATAAAAGTAATTCGACAGAAATATCAAATCAACAAAAATAGCTAGTAATAATAGAATTAAAAGTAAAAACTTCATAGATGGATGAAAATATCAATAAGATTCATTACATATTTTAAGAAAAAGAAACACGACGAATTAAAAAGGATAAAAACCTCAATAATGAAAGGGTCAAATCATTAAATAAAATGGTTGAACGATAAAAAGTAATTTAAAAAATCACCTCAAACTTCGGTTAATTATTGCCTTTTATGGAACGAGAACATCATTTTCTATTATGATCGTGGGCTAATCATTTTATTGCATTAGCTGATCCTTTAAGTATCATTTCATCATTTTTTGAATTGCACACGTCAATGAAAACAATAAGGAGTGTTAATAGTTGGAAAGTTTGGGGGAGGGGGACAAAAGTGTGAAATCCCAGAGCTCATGGGGAGTTTTGTATAATTTCCTCTCACTTTCTTTTTCTCCCATTTTCCCCTGCAACCCCCCGGTGCGAAAATTTTCTCTTCCATTTTCTCGAAATTCCTTGGTTTCCACTCAATTTCCGTCAAACCAAACATATAAAAAGGAAAGCGGCCAAAAAAATGAAAAGATCTGTTTTTTTTCTCAATTCGCCATTGCAGTTGCAGACATTCAAAACCGTCAGCCCGCTCGCCGAGTTTCTTGAAACAGGGCGGGGAGGGGGGAACAGTAGTGAAGTGGGACTCCAACGTGCGAGTGCAAAGGTTGCCGTTCGGCAGGGTGTTTGCTGTTGCCTGCGGCTGCAAGCTGAAGCCTTGCCGAACCCTTTTGGAGTTCGGGGGTCCTGAAGGGCGGGCGCTAGGGTTTCTCGTCGTGATTTTTGTGGGGGCCCCCGACTCATGGAGGCTGTCGTCGTCGATGCTGGCTCCAAGCTCCTCAAAGCGGGGCCTGCGGTTCCTGACCAGGCTCCTTCCATGGTGAGTACTAAAGCTCTCCCCCCCCACCCCCTTTTTTTTTATCTTTTGCCTTTTCCCTTTCTGCTACCCTTGGTTCCGCTTTCTTCTTCGGTTTGTTGCTGAGAAATTGGGCACTGGAAAGTGGGTCGTGATGGATTTTTTTAGTTGCTCCCTTCCCTTCTTGTGCTTTCTTGTTCTCTGTGACTAAAGCGAGCTCCAATTATATCGCGTGGGAAGCATTTTCTCGCCTTTGCAAGCGAGGGGTTAGTTGTCCTTCTACGGAAGATTGTTGTCCCGAGTGTAAATTCTCAACCTTTGGGGCTGTATTGATCTTGATATGTGCTTCCCTTTTTGTTCTCGACTAGGTTTGTTTGCCAAGAGATTTCTGGAGAAGGGAAATCGAAGAGCGCTCTGAATAATGTATCGCTTGGCTTGTTTTCGGCATAAGTTGTTGTACTGTTCCTTAGTGACTCATACAATGCTGGAGGTTATAATGACTGGACGCGTCTTTCATGTTATATGGTGTAGGCACAGTGTGAGTATAGAGTAATGACATTTCTTCGGCCAATTTATTAGGATGCACTCTTCATCCTCCTTTCTAGATTGCACTTTTCTTTCTTTTTTCCCTTTTTATATTCTTCAGTGTTCTCATCGCTGGCTCAAAGAACAGATAACATGAGTTTTGATGATTATTCAGCAGTACTTGCTACCATCCTCGTATAAGCGAACTCTTTAGGGCCCTGTTTGGTCACTTGGAATCAGGCAATGGGAATGTAAATGAAGGACTCAGAATGGGAATGTAGGAATCAGAATGGGCAATCCAATCCACATCCCTCTGTTTGGTAGACCATAACTAGAAATTAGAATGAAACCCAACTTTTATGACATCTGGTCATGTTTTATGTATAAGTTGAGCTGAATATTACGTGAAGTAGATTTATGTAAGCATACTTTTAAATATTATCACTAACATACGATTTTCTTTTTTAGATAAATGTGTCATTTCTATGCATAACTTATATTATTTCTAAGAAATTATGAAAGAAAGTAACAAAACAAAAAAATTAACAACAATCACAATCAGAGCAACTTTAAAAGAACATGTATACAAGACCCACATGAACTAATAAAAACATATGGCAATAAAACATCATAATAGTTAAAATGACTACTGATTATGCGTATAAGGAACTCAACTAAATATTACAAAAGATATGAATTGCAGTGAAAAGTTTACTTTTTTTACCGTAAAAGAATGTCAAAAAAAATGAAAGGAAAAGTGGCAAAGATAAATGAAAAATGAAGTCCAGTCGCCACAGGAAAGTAGATGGAATACTTGATGTGATTTTCTTCAAAAGCCTGATGCAAATGTCAGATGACTTTTGGCTGAGCGAGAAACGAGCTAAAAGAGCCAAATGAGATCTTACATGGAGAACAAATTATTTCGGCGAGCTCTTTTTGCGTGTCTCTGAAAATCCTGGAAATTACGGCAATTTATTCCCTCCGTCGTAATATGTGTTGCCAAATAACCAGATCAATGGAAATTAATACCTCATTCCCATTCCATTCCTAAGACTCCCTCTTACCAAGGCCCAGGTGTTACTCCACATTGCTTTGCATGTGTGCTTCCGGTGTTGTTATGACTAATATATGATAATATCACTTTCAAGGTTTTGAGGGTGAGCATTCATATGATGGGGACTTACCAGTGCATTATGATCTAGTGGCAGTGAATTTAGGTTCACAAAAGTAATCCCAGCTACTTGACGATAAACAATTATTCGCATTCCTTCGATCAGGGGGCCTTCTTCTCTTGGATGCTTTTCAAAGATTCATTTTTATCCCTGATTGTTTATCCGATTGTTATGGTCAAATATTGCCAAATCTCTTTGTCTCTTTCTAGACGGATTTTCTGTTCCCATTTGATTTATTGAAGGGAATTGTTTTCCTTATTGTCTAACTGTGATCATTCTGTAGCTAATGGTGACCCGACTTCTCTTCTTTGTTCTTTCTCATTTTTTTCCCCTCATGTAATCAAGTTGACTCTGATTTAAAGTAATTGTGTTGTTTTTCCCCATTTTCTGCTTATGGTTAGATCATCCCTACGCATATGAAGCGCGTGCCTGAAGATGGATCATTGTCTGAAAATTCGTTGTGTGAGGATATCGTTGTTGATCCTGTAGTGCGTGGATATATTAGAGATTGGGATGCGATGGAAGATCTGCTCCACCATGTACTGTACACTGGCCTGGGATGGGAAATAGGAAATGAAGGACAAATACTATTCACAGATCCGCTTTGCACCCCCAAGGTTGGCTAATTCTTTGGCTTTCCTATTCTTTTTAGCTTTAATAGGTGCCATTAAATTGAGTCTTCAATGTTAATAATTGAGGATTTTCATGAGGTTTCTAATAGTTACCTGTCATTATAAGATATCTGTTCTCAGTTTCCTTCATGGCGTTGTGCTTGTTGGAGTATTTATACCTTAGTGATGGCCTGTGGCACTATTACCTATGTGATTTTAGTAAACGTGCTATACAGTTCATCAGATTTTTGTCGATTTTCTAGATGCTTGAACTTGTTGCATCCATCTAAGCGTAACTTATCTCAGTTCAGTATTACATGTGTGTCGAGATCTGCATGGACACTTTTGCTTCCTTTAGTAATGAGTGTTACCGGTTTTTCCGTAGGCTGTGAGGGAGCAGCTGGTGCAGCTGATGTTTGAAACATTTAACATCTCTGGCTTTTATGCGTCAGAGCAAGCAGTGTTATCTCTATATGCTGTAGGACGCATTTCTGGATGCACTGTTGATATTGGTCATGGGAAGATAGGTATGTTTAAATTGTGGAGGGAAAATTGCCATATTATGGTGATTTTACTTTTTCCCATTGTGCTTCATTTGTTTCATCCGTAGGCATGATGTCTTGTGCCGCCTATTACTTGTATATGAAGCATTTTGCGACCAAATCAACTCTCTGGTTGGGTTGCCATCTTGTTGCAACCCATTGATTGGGTATCCTTGAGCTGAAATCTGAGATTACTGAAGGAGGAAAAGTTTAAGTGGCTTCCCTTCCTCAAATATGCTTGACTGCTTTCAAGTCGGAATCCTATTGTGTCTCCATTTCTTTTTTTCTATTTTCGTGGATTTTTAGACTCGGTTTAGCAAGTTTGTCAGTAAAACAGGAATTATTTGATTCTATCTATGAGATGATTAGGGCTCAGGAAGGGGGTACTTTCTTTTAGATCCTTCTCTGGTGTTGTGCGATTGTAGCTTTCCCACTTTAATGAACATATATGTGTTCCTCAATTGTCATTGACACATGCCTTTTGCAGCTTATGTTTTGCACATTATTCTAAGTGCTCCCTATGATATATGAAATGATTAATCGTGAATCTAATGTTCTGAGTCACGCTATCTTTCTCTTTCACCAGATATTGCTCCAGTTATTGAAGGTGCAGTTCAGCATATTGCGTCTAGAAGAGTAGAAATTGGGGGCGTTGATTTAACAAAGCTACTTGCACAGGAACTGAGTAAATCAAATCCAGGTGTCAACTTCAACCTTTCAGACGTGGAGAAATTAAAAGAAAAGTTCTTGTGTTGTGCTGAAGATGAAGTTGCTTATGCCAAGATTTTCAACTCGCATGACGTTCAGGAAAAACACATGCTTCCGGATGGTCAGGTTAGTATATAGCTTGGAAAGTTCTTGAAAGTCCTTAGCTTGATCTGATCTTGTTGAAGTCTCTCCTAAGTTCTAACATCCTCATGAACAAAATGGCTGTTGTCTAGCATAGGCACGTGCTGAGTAGCTTTTTTCTAAGTTTCATTTCATCATATTATAATCTCAACCTCGATGGTAAGATTTGACTTTGAAAGCATTGGCTCGGTCAAGTTCTTGGTATAAATATGATAGATTCGTGTTTGAATCGGAACATCCTTCACTATGAAGTATCTTGGAGGCCATGCCCCTGCAATGTAGATGGCATTTGCTTGATGCACATGGACAATGCAGTCTGATTGTATCCGTGGGGATTTTCACTTAAAATTAAGAGCTACCTTTGATGGTCCGATTGCTGGCCTCATGAGATTGCTTCTGCTTTAAAGTCTGCTACATGAGACTGTATGCCCATATTGTAGATGCAGCTTAATGGGGGATGAAATCTGGTGATTGATTTGGCTGAAGGCATTAATGGGATTGAGTTTGTTGGCATGGATTTTGCAAAATATGTGAGTATGGCAAGAAAGTGCAGGAGATGGTGGCCTTTTCATCATCACTGGCAGAATTTGGTATAGTTCTTGTCGGGTCAAGATAAGACATGTGGCTTTGGTGAAAGATGAATTGAGGATTATCTATGTGCGCAAATAACACCAGAGTTGAGGTAGCTATTTTTTTGTTTGGTGTCCATTTTGCATATCCTATCAGGGGAAATGAAACAATTTCTAGACAATGAAGACTTTAGTTTTATATAATTTTGCTTTTGCACATGCCAGTTACCTGCTTATTGACGCAATTATTTTCATAATATTGTGGTTTCTGATGATGTGTGTATTGAATTGTTTTATTATCTTTTTGTGACTCCTTGCTTTTTACCATTGCTTCGGGCAGGAAATTGTTTTAAACTTTTTGGCTTGTCCGGGACAAGATATCATTCGTTTTGTTTTACAGCCTGGTAGTTTGAGTGGAGCAACTGGTTCGATTTTTATTCTTTTGATATTCTTGTCGATGATGATTGTGTTTATGTCCTTGGTCAATGTGTTCTGCCAACATGTGAGTAGAAAGAAAGTTCCAGTGTATATTTTCTATCCGAGATGTTTAGACATAACTTTTACTTGTTCAGGTTATTAAAATTGGAAGAGAAAAGTACACTGTGGGTGAGGCTCTTTTTCAGCCGTCAATACTGGGTTTGGAGGCACATGGAATTGTCGAACAGCTCGTACGAAGTGTTACACCTGTATCATCTGAAAATCACAAACAGCTTTTGGAAAATACTGTACTTTGTGGTGGCACTGCTTCAATGACTGGTACAGTGTTGGTGAAGGCTTGAATTAAGTTCCCTTATCTTTATTCATGACAAAGTTTCTTACATTTATGGAGCTATGATTTCAAGATATCTAGCATATGCACCTTCTCTTACATATTGGTTCGGCAAATCCTGTGCTGGCATATTCATGGAATAGGGTGGCCTACTGACAAGGACAATTGAAATTTGTGTTGGTCTTCTTCCTTTCCAGATAACATGTAATGTTCTCATGTGAAGCCATGCCTGTCCCTGGCTATGCCTGACCAGTGTGGAACTCGTAAAGAAAAGTTATTGCAGACAAGTTCTGTGCACACAATAGAGTTTTTTTTTTTGCTATAGTGCAGAGTATGAATTACAACCTTTAAATTGCCCTGTGCTTATTTCCCGCTGTTCTGTCAGTATATGGATGCATGAGGCGCCGGTATATGCTTCGTCTTTTTTAGTGATTGATATGATAAGTTATGATGTGCTCTCTTCTGCGTTAAAAAAGAATTTATGTTATACTTTTTTGCTTCATAATCAGTCAAGTCTCATATTCTGATCTTGAGAAACCATGCTGGTTTGGTTTTAAGCCTACGTTTGTCCTCTTCCTGCCCTTTTATAGTTGCTTTGCTTTTCCCTCTTGGGAGCAAGGGTTGGGGCTTGATGAAATGGCTGGGATAAAAGAACAATCAACAACAGATGACAACTGTTGAAATACAGTTGAGGGAGATCAGACGGTCTGGAGTTGTGACTTTTGTCATTATGCTATCTATTGCAGGTTTCGAGGATAGGTTTCAGAGAGAAGCTGGACTATGCTCATCAGCTATTCGTCCTGCATTAGTGAAGGTATCATGTCTTGCTAATATTGTCACGAATGGAAGTTTTATTGTCTTAACACACCCTGCTGGCAGTATTTCTACTTCTAATTGAATACTGCCAACATTTGGTCTTTGTCTCAAGCACATGCACTTTTTCGTTAGTAGTGATTTTGTCTTGTTGACCTTATTCAGCACCCCTTCTTTTACCCATTCAAATAGAGCTGAATAAGGTTGAAAAGCTGTGATTGTTCTGCCTGGTGGGCTGCTGTTTTTTCCCATTTCTCGTTAGATTATGTTGTGAGCTTTCTGTTTGCATTTGTTGTGTTCTTCGTGAGGCACTTAAATGTTAACTCTTTAATTGATTGCAGCCTCCTGAATACATGCCAGAGAATTTGACACACTACTCAGCTTGGGTGGGTGGGGCCATACTTGCCAAAGTTGTTTTCCCTCAGAATCAGCATGTTACTAAAGCAGATTACGATGAAACTGGACCTTCTATTGTTCATAGGAAATGCTTCTAATTATTCTCGTCTCATCTTTCTGTGCTGTTTAATGTTAAGATTGATCATCATTGTGTTTATTAGATGGTTGTTTCCTAGAGTAAGTGCAAGTACAGATGTCTCAACCTCCCTAAGTTTCCATGTGGTTGACCCCAGAGTAGCCTGGAAACTTGTGGGGTTTTAAGTTACTGTGGGAGAATGGATGCCATCTATTCGAAGTAAAAGCTTTGTTTTCTTATTGCCATACTGAGTAGTCAATTTTCTCTCCAACTAACATGAGCTTGGAATATAATTGAACGATGAAACTGTGATCCATTCTTCACTCATCTTTCTGATGGTGTTATTTTTTGGTACTTTAATAATCTCACCTCAACCGTGTTCATTTAGAATATTGTTTTTACTTATTTACCCTAGCACGTGGTGCCCGTGCCTTAACAAGTTATTCTGTTTTTGGTGTGAAAGGAGTACTGTGTATTGTGTAACATGTATTCAGCGAGATGAAAGGGGTCATCCTAAGAAAGTAAAATTCAGGGGCTAGACAACAATTTGCTTAGAAAAGTTTCTGTTCCTACAAATAATTTCTATTCAGAAATAATTTTTCCTATTTCTTTTCCCTAGACAGTTTCTGAGTAAAAAAATGCGTTTGGTAATTGTATAAAATTTTTATTTTTCAAGTAGAAAAATGATAGAAATGTGTTTGGTAGGATACTAAAAATTTCTACTCTCAATTTTTCCATTTAATTTAAAATTGTCGGTTGAGATTTAATAATTTATGTTTGGATAAAATTGGATTAGAAATGGAATAAGAATATATTATGATATAGAATTGGATGATCTTAATACAATTGTAAAGAAAATTACTTTTTATAGACAAGGTAAATATCGGGAGATGGTCAAGGAAATTGTAATTTAGTGGACTTAACAACTCATATTTGGATAAAATTGGACTAGAAATAGAATAATAATATATTATGATATAGTATTGGATGATTTTAATACAATTATAAAGGAAATTACTCTTTATAGATAAATCAAATATTGGGTGGTAGTTGAAAAAATTACAGTTTACGGTGTCAGATTTTAGGATTTGGGTTTAGGGTTTTAGGATTTCGATTTTGTGGTTTAGGGTTTGAAGTTTAGGTTTTAGAGTTTCGGATTTCAAGTTTGGGGTTTAGTGGTTTAGGGTTTTAGGGATTCGGGTTTTGGGTATTGGGTTTGGGATTTAGGGTATATGCTTTAGGATTTATAGTTTAAGGCTTGGAGTTTATGGTTTAGGGTTTGGAGTTTTGCGGTTTAACATTTTAGGATTGAGGGTTTGGAATTATGATTTTAGAGTTTCGGGTTTGGAGTTTAGTGTTTCGAGTTTTGGATTTGAGATTTTAGGATTTAGGATTTGGGGTTTATAAGGTTTAGTGTTTGGGTTTTTGGGTTTTAGAGTTTAGGGTTTCGGGTTTTTCATTTTAGTGTTATGGATGTTAGGGTTTGGGTATTGAGGTTTAAGATATTGGGGTTTAGAGTTTGAGAGTTAAGGTTTAGGATTTTGGGATTTAGGGTTTGAGGGTTCAAGTTTAGGTTTTAGGATTTAATATGAGAATATCTTGTGAAAAAGGGAGGGCTGATCTTGTTTCTCTGTTGTTTCTTTTTTTGTTCTAGAAATAGAAAAGTAGATTTTTTATTACTTTTTATTTCTGTTATAAATCTATTCTTTGATCACTTTTCTGTTTTAGAAAACAAAAAAACTAACGGACGTTATTAAACGAATTTCTGTTTTTTAATTTATTTTGAGGAACAAAAAAAACAGAAAAATAGAAAAATAAAAATGTTACTAAACAGACCCTAAATGGCTTAGTCTTTTTGTTCTTTTAGCTTCTTTGCAAGTTCCTTAAAAAAGGCTAAGTTTGGTTTTGATGTCTTAATTGCCATCAATGAGGCATTTGGGTGAGCTTGAGTAATCGGATGACACCTGGTCACTCGTGTGCCTATCGTTTCATGCTTTTGGGATCTGCTGAGAATTCTTGCGAATGAAAATGTCGGGAGACCGCAGAGACAAAGTAGAAAAACACTGCCAATTGTAAGTGAAACTGGGGCTGAAGAGGCACTAGATAACAAAAGTTCAATTATGCAAGTGGGACCAAAGTCTCACAGAAGTTCAGTGAAAGATCGAGCCAAAAATCCAAAGGCTCCGATCCCCACATCAGAATCTGATAAACAATTGTCCCATGCCATAAGAACTAAAAAGAAGTGGACAAAAAACTTCAGCATCGTTCCCTGCCTTACGAGAAAAGAAAGGAAAAAAAATCCCCTAGTAGACGCCCTGCACCACGCTCTTTCTGTGCTCTTTCCCTACCCACCCGTGCCCTCATGTCACGTTTCTTGCTTTTTTGACATAGTCAAGGCCAAACAACTATTCTTCTCGGAGAGAGAGAGAGAGAGAGAGTTTCTGAGAAATTCTTCAACTTTCATGAGATAGTAGAAGATGGAGCATCAACTGAAAAGTCATGAATATACAAAGAAGTGATTGGGATTTGGGATCTAGGTGATTGCCCACTTGAGGGAGAGTTATATGTTTGCTGTCATTTTCTTTTTGAATAAAATGGGACTAACACCAGGACATATATCTAAATATATACACTGACAACTGATGATTAATGAGATCTAAGATCTTAGGGTTTCCCCACTTTGAGTTGACTCGAATGATTGGTCCACTTCCCAGCTTTGTCTGGGTGCAACTCTATCATGGACTGGCTCATACTCCTGCAACCAATTCAACCAAGAAACACGAATAAAATTTATTCCCCTTCTTTTTGCCTGCAACTTCTTTTACTGTCATCCCTCTCCAATAATTCAACATCCAACCCTGGCTTGCTCTGTGGACACTACCTTTTGAGCCCAGCCAAGAAAATGAATATACAAATAAAAGAAAAGCGTTTTTGTCTACCTCCATTTTCTTGAGGAGTTCCTCTGCAGTATTGGCTGAAAGTAGTATTTTCCTTGCAGAGTCCTCTATGAAGCCTTCTTCAACTCCTTTATCAAACAAGGCAAGCAAGCTGTCATAATACCCATCCACATTCAGTAACCCCACCTGTTTATTGCATGGTTTCAGAAAAGAATCCACATTAACATTTCTCTTGTGCTTTAAAACCTGCTTGCAGTTTAAACCAAAGAAAATGACTTTAAACTTACTGGTTTTTCATGTATTCCTAGCTGAGACCAGGTAATCATCTCCAGGAGTTCCTCCATCGTTCCATAACCACCTAAATGCATAGAATCATAATATCAATCCTTATTGCTCTACATCAATTAGCGAACTACAAAAAAATATGTGGAAAATAACTAGAAGTTTCATGGTACTTGGCAGTTGGGTTTCTTTCGAATGCGAAATAAGAATGCTACCAGGTAGTGCTATAAAAGCATCAGCGTGCTTTGCCATTTCTGACTTCCTTTGATGCATGTCTGCTACTGTTTTCACTTCTCCATGTGTTTGTCCTGATATCTGCAATGGATGGGTTCACTTAGCCATTCAGTATTCATTTCATAAAGAGAGCTTGACCAATAAGAACGACTTAACTGATACTGTGACATACCTCATGAGGAAGAAGCGCTCTAGGGATAACCCTAAAGAAAAGAGAGAATAGAACAGTGCAAGCGAAATAAAAAAGAGTAAAACTTTTTACCAGAACAACTTAAGTATCAAATGAAAAGCAGGATAAGGATATCTGCATTACCCAAGAACATGGCGACCTCCATTATGCACAGTCTGGGATATTAAACCCATTAAACCAACACTCCCTCCACCATACACCAAATCAATCTTCTTTTCAACCTGAGAAAAGTGTACATATTTCTTTGAGAACATTGACATTAGCATGGTTTAGAATACTGGAGATTGTAAGGGAGAGAAAAGAATGAGAAATACCAGGAGTTGACCAAGCTGAAGAGCTGCCTCACTGAAAGTGGACTTGTGTCCAGCTCTGCTACCACAGAACACGCACACCCTTTTGAATCTTCCTTTGGCGTCTTCATTTGCTGCTCCTAATTCCATGTTGTTGACCTCAACAAAGCATGCGAGAGAGAGAGAGAGAGAGAGAGAGAGAGAGAGAGAGAGACAGAGACAGAAGGTGACACCAATGCTTTTGGAGCTCCACAAGCAAAATTACCTTTTGGATTTTATCTGCACACTTGCTTTTGTCTGCTTAGAAAGTATACTTGGTGTTGGAGATGACCCCGACAACTACCACCCCATCTCTTCTCCATTCCTCTAGCTGGGTAGCTCCTTCCTTTAGTATTGCTCTCTCTCTCTCTCTCTCTGTGTGCAAGTACATATACAAAAATGATGTATTAGTGTGTGCATTTATATGCATACTAATTAGTTTTGCTGATAGATTCGCCAACGGCCAACTTCTTTTGCTCGACTCAGAAAATATGTTGGTCCCATCTCACATTGTCTTTTCCTTTGTGTCTTTCTGACCAATGCCCACTTCTCCAATTATTTAATCTCTCTCAATGTTCTTGGACGTACTATGTTCCAATGCCATGACGCAATACACAGAACCAATAATGATTTTCAAAATCTCAAATGGACACTCGAGAAAAAGTAAATATAAATCTCTATACATGTATGTTTTCTATTCAGCGAGCAAGGCAACCGATAGGAAGACTTCTCCCCATAGCCGCACAATTCCGTCCTCTCGCATTCGAGTTCTGAACAAAACTAACCATGATATGTTCACTTCTCCTCTGCGTATCACTTGCGTGCGATGAATATGGGCATTGGCGTTGAAAAAACTGATGCATCGTTTTCGTTTAGGCCGTACTGTCTTAGCTCTCACTCTACTCTCATAACTCGAGAGCCAAGAACATAGAAACCGGACTGATGATGTCAGTGTTCCATTGACCCTAGGCTCGTGTAGATGCATGGGCTTCAATATATGGCATTGATGAATGAGCGCGAGATCAACCTCTTTCCAGGAATAATTACTGTGAACTTCTCTCTACTGTATAACCATTGCGTGTACCTAATCTCTTTGATTTTTATATAGACAATCTTTCTAGAACAGAACCAACAATTTGTCTAACCCATGTCTCTCAATTAATCTGGAATTCAAAGTTCACACGTCATATTCTTTTAGTCAGGAACTTCAACCATACAAGATCTTCTCATTCTCAGCAGATTCCTCCTTGATTTTCTCCCTATAGTTCAATTCCTATTTTTTTTTTCTCATTCCTAACCACTCTCCTAGCATAATATTAGGCTCATAATTAAATCATTATATACTTGTGCGCCAACTAATGCTAATTGGATTGTCGGGGGATTTTCTAAAATTAATTAGCTACTCTGAGATCTAATTTCCTTAAAATTTCATTCCGATCCAAACTGTTGGCAAATTGACATCACCACAAATGAAGCAAGGATGATGATGCTATTCATTGGATTGGGTATGCGAATAGAATATAGTCTATCATATTATAAACAATCCCACCGAAATTTTCCCTGGTCATGGCACTCATTAAAAGATTGTCTGTGGAATTAGTGCCTAAATGATTGTCCCTAACTAATAAAGCTTGTTAATCCCTTTGGTCTAAAGTGTCTAGAAGACCATATGCAATGCCTACATCAATGATGATACTTGCAATAATATATGTAAAGATACTTATTCTCTCTCTCTCTGTCTCTCTGTCTGTCTGTCTGTCTGTCTCTCTCTCTCTCTCTCTCTCGATCTCTCGAATAGCTGCCTCGGTCTGATCAATGTTCTGGTGCATCTTTCGATCTCCTCTTTGTGTCTCAAATGGATCAATCAAACTTGGGAAAGTAGTACAATAGTCACCAGTCAATTGAAAAAGTTTCACAAAGATTATAATAATGGGAAAGCAGTTAAAACATCAAAAGCCTAACTATTTTCTAGCCACATAGCATGCACATAGCAGGAGTCATTGATTAATTCGATTAAACCAGTAATTTTCTTTTTGGTCAGAGATTAAATTAGTAATTAAAGAACAGATAACTTGTGAAGAAGACAATGTTGATTTCAGTTGAATTTGTATGTGTGATTATTAACTTCCTCTTGCCCATTTTGGCCTTTGTGTACATTCTCTTGGCACACTGGACTGATAGTTGCAAAGAAAAGCTTGAGACCCCCCGATTCAATCAATCTGGACCCCATCTCTCTTTGCCCATGCTCTCTTTTGTTAGGTCCCGCACAGATTCTTCATTCTCTCTCTCTCTCTAGAATTGAACAGAAATTCTCGTATCAATTTCGACCTACGGTGCATGAAACAAATCATATCATTCGACGGGGCTCGATCAATATACTCTTCGTGGTTGCTGTATCGCGATTGATTCTGCCTACTGGATGCATTAACGGTGAACTAAAGGACATGTAGGTACTGAACAAGTCACCGAATTCATATTCCTACATATCCATCTATTGACAACGAGAGAAATAATGAACTGGGTAGTCTAAGCTAATTTGGCCCTATAGAGAAAAAGGAGAACCGAAGGGAACAAATTGACCATCTGATCCTAGTAGCATCCAAACTACATATTGTCTAGAATCGAGTAGGACAGAGAAAAGCCATATAGCGAGGCAGTAGTTGGGTGTGGTTGGTTTCAATGTGGGGCGATAGGATATATGTTAATGCGATCAAAGCATCAAAAGGAACAAAAGTCACTCTAGTCGTCAATATCTCTATATTCCAAACTAGGGATGGAGCCATTAGTTTTGTTCTCTGTTAATTCGGTTAAGAAAAGACAATGAAGAGATCACTGTTTGAAAAAAAAAGAGAGAAGAGAATGAAATTAATAAATAATGCTTTCGTCATCCGCATTGACACCTCACATCTGTTATATATACATATACTATATTATATGTGATAAACAAATGATATAAGGAAATAATATAATTGGTATTCCAATCAGGAATCTTCACCGCCACATAAATTGGGTGTCAAAGTCGAGGTTTAAATGGAGGGAGTGGTTGGACATTCTCTTCCTAGTGATAGTCACCAATGAAATGTAAGGGAGGAATATGGAGGCGGCTGTTCAATTTAGTCAATGTCGGCAAAGACTAGGGTTATGGTTCCCATTTGAATAGACCCGAGTCGCTTTTGGGCATGTTTTACTCAAGGCTTAGGTTGTCATGAACTTGCAGTACAATCATGGAGGTGAAAGAGGGTGGTAAATTTGGGGTCAATGTTGCAAAATTTAAAAGAGACGTTGCATTATGACTACCTAACAAAAGGCAGCAAGGAAAAGGTCGCCCATTAGTTTAATCCGAAAGGCAATTGGGTCCTCTTTCTTCACCTAAGAATGTCCTGTTTTGACAAGACGGTGGCCATCTAATTTGGAGAATTCTTGTCTCAAATCTTGTCTCAAAATGATGTTATGACAACACAATGTAGAGAAACAGGGGAGCGAAAAATCTCACGATGACAAAATGGTGCGCGACAAATAGGGAATCTTCTCAATTTTGGGACGACTTGACTCAATGGTTATCACGACATATTATGTTGAAGTGGATTATGAGTTTAGATTATTTGCGACGCCTTGTGTAAGAATCGCCCTTATTTTCTGTCGCCTATATTGTACATATTTTCCTCTTTCCAATTTAATTTGTTTGGACCACCTTTTTTATTTACATATCGTGGAAATTGCGATGGGCCTTATCCGCTCAATGACCAAAATGCCAAATTTGAAGGCCTTAAGGGTGTTGATCGACGGGGTCCATATAGAAGACTTGACAATCACGTAGGAATAGGATAGGAGAGCTTGTCGAAGTATAGATGAACATATAATTGCTAGCTAGATCAATAATTCTAGGGGGAAAAATTTCGTGAGTGTGTGATGCCACATCGTTTAATTCTGCTTATGCCACAATGAGGGCAATGCATGAATTACAGCTGTTATTTACATAACTGGCCATCTCAAAATCAAAGAAGGAAACGTATAACAAAGCAAAAAATGAAGATTTTTTTCTTCCTCCCCCAAAAGCTCTATGGATAGACATATCCCATCTTGGTATACCTTAGATTCGAGCTTGATGCTTTGGCGCTTTCCCCCGAATTGCTCACCAGACCGACATTCTGCAACAAAATCCCTCTGCAAGGGTGACTCTTACTGCAATCGAAATTAATGGCCACCTCAGACGCGCTTGTCCCTTTTATGTTCTTGTACACCACATTACTCACTTGGACTGCCGATGCCTTCAGTGATTGCAGAGACGATACGGATCAATACAAACTGTCATATGATCATTACCTACGTCGAAAGGGACTTTGAGTGAAAAGTTTTACCTGCTCTGGACATGCTTCAGCTTGATCACAGTAGTTTTGATCTATGATTATAGGATTGGTCACGTTGCGCATTGAGATATTTTGGAAAATGATGTTTTTTGCATAGCCAGATCCTCCCTATACAAGGGTAAACAAGAGACAGGATGTTAGATAGCAGTTAATAGATATATCTCCCTTTTATAGTTTTTTGACATGATCGAATAGTCAACTATCTATGAATACTCAAGTGCATCTTAACAACAATCACCTGCCAAGTCTTTATCCTCACTCCATTTGTGGTTCCTGAAAGCCTTGCTCTATTCACAAGCACGTTTGAAACGTAATCTGTTGATTTATCAGCTCCCAGGCTCCCAATGCTGCATTTTACGGGGAGGAATCAGAAGGTATTAATTAGAAAGAAGAACGATAAAGCAATAAATATGAAAAGTAGAATAAATATCATGATCAGATGGATAAATCCGTGCAGAAAAACTTGGTGATGACCCACCTGATGCCATGTCCTGGTCCACAGACTATATCCGTAGCTTGAACATTTTTGGATCCACTTACTATGGAAATGCAATCATCCCCTTTAGAGACAATAAATAGAACACATTATATAGAAGTAGTAGCTTAATCATAAAACTCATGCATCTATGTTGACTACTACACGGAGAGTATTTGATTAGTATTAGGTAAGCAAGGAATTAAGAGAGTAGATTCTTGTGAATTACCTGTCCTGATGACACAATTCTTGATGAGAATGTTTTGGGTGCCAGTGACATGAATCCCATCAGTGTTCGGGCTTTTCTCAGGTGCAGATACCAACAGGTTCAGTACTTTTACGTTGACACTCTTCTGGAATGAGAGATGCATTTGTTGTGCATTTTGGATGATCAGGTCAGCTACTCTCAAGTTCTTGCATTCATAGAATGTCATGGCCTGTAAAATTAAGCCAATTTTTGGGTCAATAAGAAACTACATGATGATTTGGATGAATGTATGAAATTTCAAGTGTGAAATAAGGCAGGATCAAGGGACTTACAGTTGGTGCTGTTTTGCATGGCTGCAAAATTAATGAAAGAGAAAAGCAATAAGTTAGACTCAATTACAGCAATAGATGCATAAAGGAAAATGAGGGGGATTTGGAAGAGACGTCAGAACAGAATGACGTACGAGTGATTTGTTGATTTTGCAGGAATTAGCCCACCATTTCCTGCCGTTGCCGTTGATGAAGCCACCGCCTTCCATTCTGAAGTCAGTAAGGTTATCAAACATAAGCCAGTGTCTTCTATCCTTGTCGTAGTCTGACAGGCGAACTGAAGCTTTGATCGTCCCATATACCTGAATAGTTTGTTCAAGCTGGTAAATGTTATTCCATGTTCTAATGCTTACATTTTGGTGTAATACAGAATAATAACGTGTGCGTTTTTCTGGTTGAAAGAAAAATAGCGTGTGATTTAGCAGTGTACACAATAAGGAATTCGCGAAAAGAATGTTTCTCGTGTGAATGTGAGCTAGGGACCATGCTATTGTGATCATTTCATGCATAGATCATGCATTTGCGCACCTTAAACGTAAGACCAGATTTACAGGGACCAGAGAAAGTAATGGGCTTAAGATGATAGATTCTGTTCTTGGGGACTACAATAGCAGCTCTCTCCGAAGAACAAGCCACATTCCATGCTTTCTTGAAAGCCTGAAGGTACAGAACAAAAGAATTACACCATTATTACGACTACATGTAAATAATAACATGACCGTATAAAGAATTCCTCGTGAAATATGCTCATAATGCATGTGTATATACCTCTGAGTCATCTCCGCCGTCACCTTTAGCTCCATAGTTATCCACATTAGCCACCTTCGTTGTCGAAGTCGAAGTCGAAGCGAGCCTTCTCATCATGTGTAACCTTGAGAAGCTCTCCTGGTTCTTTACGAGAAGGCTCTTCGTATCTGAACCAAGGCCTTTCCGATCATTAAAAGCCACAGCGAGGTTCCCAGGACCATTCAAGATGATGACAATTACCGAAACAAGAAGCCAAAGTCTATGGACATCAATGGAGGAGGACATGGTCGTTTTCTTTTGCTTTCAGAGAGAAAACAAGAAACGTGAGTTGGTTTAGCAGAGTTGAGGAAGATAAGCGTTAGCTGGGGAGACGATGAGACTCGAGCAGAATGAGATAAGTGACGTTGTTGGTGACGAGCTAAGGACGATGTTCGTGGAATTTATAGGAAGAGTTAAGTGGAAGTTTGTCTGCCAAAAGAGAGATTAACGAACGAGACTGAGGGAAAAAGTGGCTTCCGGATGGGAAATTGGCTGCGTGAAGAAGGGTCAGAGATGTTGGATTTGATTTGACGAAGTTGAATTTGAAGCTTTGTTTCGAATTGGAGATGGAGGATTACTTAACTCGTAGCTGACTCTTAACACAAAACAAAGAAAAGATATCAGCGGTTTATTATTGAAATGTTTAGTGTTGGTGCTGGTTCACCCAACACTATTTCCACACTCCTTGTGCGTCGGTCCACATTGGAGTCCTATTTCCAAACGGTTGACCCCGCCCGACTTCTTTCCTACACCTCCCATGTTTTACGCATTCTCATCAGCCCAAGTGCTACGTATATACTGATCCGTATATATACTTATACGTTATACGGTCCATCTCCTACAATATACAAACAAAAATCACTAGGTGAACCGGCTGCGTGCGCACACACACCATCAATTCATCTTAGCAGTCAATCTAGCATATTCCACGAAATAGCAGGTTAGAGTCACCTCATTTATCAATGGCCACAATGGGCAGGGATACATGTCCTCAGTCCATTTAGCGTAATGCCTCGATGATAGATACATTAAGTAGTTCATATTGTAGAATTCATATGAAGTTTAATGTCATTTTGCATAATCATATTGCGCAGATTAATATAAAGGGTTTTGCTAACGAGTGTCCTGGAATACTTGATAAACATACTCAATATGATTTGATTTTGGATTAATACCACCAAAAACCCCAACTGGTATACGTGTGACAATTTTACCCCGAATCTTTTTTTTTACTACAAAAAATCTTAAATTGATACACATGTGACAATTTTACTCCGAACATATCCCAAAAAACCCAAAATTGGTACATTTGTGATAATTTTACCCTGAACATACTACAAAAAATCCCAAACTGATATACATATGACAATTTTACCTTGAACTAAAATTTTAATATTATTATTTTTTTATTTTTTTCGAATTTTTATTAATTTTCTATTTTTTGTTTTTTTTTCTTCATCTTCAACCTCTGGCTGGTTGCCGGATCGGCGACTGGCCAAAGGCGAAAGCCGGCAAGGTCGGCCCCGCCGGCTGTTGGTGAGGGCCGCCCTCATCGGCTTCAAGCGAGGGCGACCCTCGCCTGAGTCAAGCGAGGGCTGCCCTCGCCGGATTTGGCGAGGGTGATCCTCGTCCGCGTCGGGTGAGGGCTACCCTCACCGGAGTCGGGCGAGGCTTGCCCTCGCCTAAGTCGGGCGAGGACAGCCTTCGCCCGACTCAAGCGAGGGTTGCCCTCGCTTGAGTTGGGGGAGGGCTGACCTCGCCTGACGCCGGCGAGGGCCGACCTCGCTAGATCCGGCAAGGGTAGTCCTCGCTTGAGTCGGGCGAGGGCCGCCCTCGCCCGAGCCGGTGAGGTCGAGCCTCGCCAGTAGCCAGCGAGGCCGACCTTGCCGGCTTCCGCCTCTGGCCGGTTGTCGGTCCGGTGACCGGCCAGAGTTTGAAAATGAAGAAAAAAGAAAAGAAAAAAGAAAAAATAATAATATTAAAAAATTATTAGTTTGTGGAAAATTGTCACATGTGTACTAGTTTAAGATTTTTCGTGATCAAAAAAATAGTTTAGGGTAAATTTGTCATGGGTTTACCAGTTTGGAGTAAAATTATCACAAATATACTAGTTTGGGGGTTTTTGGTGGTAAAAAAAAGTTTGGGATAAAATTATCACAGGTATACCAGTTTGGGGTTTTTGGTGGTGAAAAAAAAAGTTCAGAGTAAAATTGTTACGCATGTACCAGTTTAGAGTTTTTGGTGGTATTAACCCTTTGATTTTTGAAAAATCGATTGTGCGTGTCAAGAGAACAGTCGATGTGCTTTTATTAGGGTGTTTCTTTTTAACACAATCCTTCTATGAAAATAGTTGATTTAGCCTGTATGTGTAACTTAGTCCAGGCCAATTTTGATTTGAGGGTTTAGGACGCACTGACTTTCCAACGAAAATGTTAAGCTAATGGACGGAAGCCATGGCTCTGCGGGACACCAATTGCCTCCAAGACATCTCCACGAGTCCCACTATTTCTTTAGGGATAGTGACTCGTACCTGTTCTAAATAAGCCTAGGCGATGATTACTTGTCCTAAGAAAGCACCCCCACCATTTAATTCTTGAGGCCACAAAATATGAAGCATGTGTATGCGTGAGACATATGGAAACGTTAAAAAAAGCGCCCACCCAAGAAACATGAAGGCTACTGGCTAGTGCAGGCAAGCATTCTCAAATGCCATGCCACGTTCGACTTTGGCTTCCAACCATTGATCAAAACACATTGAAAAAGCGGTTGCATACGGGCACTTGACGAAAGAGTATGCGTAATTAGGCATATTCGGGTAGTCATCACCTCTTGATGAAACAAGCAAACTATCTGGTACTTAACCACTGACACATCCATATCTTTTTAAGGTTTTGATTGACCGCCTTTGAGTCTTTGACCCAGAAAACGGGTAATGTCGTTAACATTCCTTTCTGGTCCAACGGATACTATTAACCGCCGTGTCTTAGTTTGACTCTTCTTTCAGAAACACATGGACTAAAGAAACTAATTGAAAAACAGCAGTGTCAAAGATTTGACCCCCGCAACATGCTCTATATTATAGGGTAAAACCTGACATTGATAAGTCAAAAGGTTGTGCATATGCACCATTTCCCTATTTTAAGATCGAATTTGACAATGCGTGTTTTGATCCTCTCTCAGCCGGGATGGCAAAGAATGTGGTTCTTTTTCTTCTGATTGACCTTCTAAAATTAGGTAGTTAAAGTTGACTTTGATCAGGCTATTTTGGGTTACCGCACAACAAAAAGCCTAACATGGGGACTTAGGTCTTGTAGCTCTCCGGAGGAAGCAAAACTTGTTTTGACTATTTCTTTTGGAGATGTTGATGAATCATCTAAGTTGGGTTTAACTCCGACATTGGGTTTGTGTTAACAGCTTCTATCCGTTGATAAAGTTAACATTCAACATACGATTGGGGGAGTTTTTAGATATATCGATTAGGATTTGGAGTAGTTACACTCATATATTATCATCTGACATGTGGATCATACATGGGTGAAGTCTATATCACGTGTGAGAAAAGAGAGAATGCATTGGATATTGTTAAGTATATCTCCTTCTAGGACTTGACATGCATAACACAAACAATGGAGAAGATATACGTTGAGTTCCATGTAGAGTTTTTCTACCGGGTGCAACAATTTGCTGATCATCTTCATCAAAATATTTAAGACATATAATATGAAGTGGATCATTTTCCTGTGTGTATATATCCTTTTTGTAAGAGGACCCAGGTATACATCTTGCTACCGTAGCTTCTTGCTTTTGATGGACTTGGAGCAAAGAGTGTCGAATGCACTTATACATCTCGAATTGCAATTGGCAACAGCTTTCCTAGAAAGACGCTGATGGAATCAGCTCGATTGAGATGGCTTACTACTTAGGCCCGTTGGGCTGGAGTGGGCTCAATCGAGTAAAGGGAGTTTGAGCATGGGTCAATCTCGAACATTTCATAAGCCTGGTAGGCCTAGTTTTAGCCAATGGCCCATGTGTTAAGGTCATGATACATGTTATGTCTCCAGATGCGACACGATAATCGCTCATCCTATTTACACGCCAAATTCCAATCAGAAGTGCGATAACACAAGGAATTCATTTAAACGGGCTTAGTTGTAAGGATCCATCTATATTGCAGATGTGATGTGAACCCTTAGGGTTGAGACACATTAACTCCATCCTGAAAACATGTATGTTGTAAACGGCAATAACGGGTTACGTATACCCTTCTCTAGTAAGATCATCTTACTAAGTTGCATCTCTTCTTGATCTATTTCTTCTAAAACACGAAGGAAGCAGACTTGGTAGAAGGAAACATCTTTTTGGGTACCTTCAAATAAAAGAAGAAATAGCGGGGCCGTCAGTTACCACTCTTTCACAGTGATAAGAAGGGTAATTTCTGGTTTCTGCTACAGCATCATTCTAATGCTGCAAACAAGAAGAAAAAAACGTGGGAAGTGGTTTTTTCTTTTTCCTTTTGGAGGAGTTGGGTCTTCTTTGTCTCTTGTTCTCCATGTGTGTCCAATCCCGTCTTCCTCTGCCTTCCTTAGCATCTTTCAAATGGAATCTCATGGACTTATTCAATCAAATAAAAAGGAAGGAATGCGATGAATTTTGCCCATCAACTATCTTGTTACACTGTTCCCAATTCCAGAACGACAAGTTGATGATGCTGCATTCCAGCTCTTTCACGGGAGCAATGCTGACTTCTAGAGATAAATACGCGAACTGAAAAGCCTATGTCATATGAGCGAGAAGACTCCACGCTGCTTTGGGCCATCCGCCATTTTCCAACTCGTTGGAAACTGCCGTGGATGATTTTTATTTCTCTCTGTTGAACGCATATTAAAGTTTCCAGGTTAGACAAATTCCATCTGAAATTACGACCACAAAACAAACGGGGATGAGTACAGATGTACACACGCGGATCGACCCTTGGACGCTATCGTTATGACCACGTAACATTGGTTTTTTCCGCAATTGCCTGATATTGTCGGGGGGGGCGACGGCTCGTGAATCCGCCCCGAGAGCGTGGCATTTCTTGCACCAAAGACACCAATTCCAAAGATAATCCCCATCTGCCTCTTTATCTGATTATTTTCGCACAAACCACAAAAAAAGGACAAAGATTTTATAGCTTCCCTTCATTTTTCTCTTGAAATAAGAAAAGAGAAAATGACTTAAATAACCATGAACTTTTAATTTGTTTAACGTGACTGTTAAACTTTAACTCAATGTGCAATGTATGTGGTCCCTGAATTTTTAATTTGTTTAATCTAATCCCTGAACTTCTGATACATATTCAATTTAGTCTCCGAATTCTTTGAAAATATTCAATACAGTTATTTCATTAATTCATGTTCGGAGGCTATATTGAATATTTTCATATAATTGAATGACTACATTGAACATGTATTAAAAGTTTATTAATCACATTGAATAAATTAAAAATTTAAAAATTACATTAAATATTAACCTAAAATTTATAAACTATTAACTAATCATATCATATATTTGGCCAAAGGTGAGGCATTGGTTCCGTCATTATCTAAGGGAAAAAAACAACTAAAAACCTTAAATTATGTCACCTGTGGCACATTTACCCTGAATTTTTTTTGTGACACCAAAAACCCAAAACTATGCTATTTGTGACGCATTTACCAAATTATACTTTAGTCCATGAGTATTTTCATCTTTTTTGCTTTTTCTTTGTTTTTTCTTTTCCGGCGAGGGCGGCCCTCGTCGGTGTCGGACGAGGGTCACCTCACCTGGGCGAGCGAGGGCAGCCTTTGCCCAACTCCTGCGAGGGTGACCCTCGCTGGCGTTGGGCGAGGGACTCCGACGAGGGCCACCCTCGCTCGCCTAGGTGAGGCGACCCTCGCCAGACTCAGGCGAGGGCGACTCTCACCAAACGCCGGCAAGAGTCGCCCTCACCTGAGTCGGGCCAGGGCCGCCCTCGCTCGCTCAGGCGAGGCGACCCTTGCCCGACGCCGGTAAGGGTAACCCTCACCGGAAAAGAAAAAAAAAAGAAAAAGCAAAAAAGATAAAAATACTCACGGACGAAAGTACAATGGAGTAAATACGTCACATATAGCATAGTTTGAAGTTTTTAATATCACAAAAAAAATTCAAGATAAATATATCATAAGTAATAAAATTTAGAGTTTTTGATAACCGTTTTTCTCGTCTAAATAAGAAAATGGTGAGAGCCCACGGCCGTCCCACTTCATTAAGAAAAAACGATTTTTATCCCCCATATTTTTCCGACCACAAATTCTGCACTTTGGGGTTGGGCGGGGGGAGATTGGCATCCAAGAAAAAGGAGCGCGTGTCGACCAACCACGTCGAATCATGCAAGTAACTGGACCGGTAATATCACTAACAACAATGTCAAACAGCTCGCTTTTGTCGGTCTCCCAGAGAGAGAGAGAGAGAGAGAGATAGAGAGATGGCGGAGAGAGAGGAGCAGATGAAGTACGATGAGAAGAAAGGGAGCGGCGGCGGCGGAGGAGGAGGAGGAGGAGGAGGGATAGTGGAGGTGAATCCGAAGCCGAAGAAGGGTGTGACGTCCAAGGTGGTGGACTACATAGAGAAGCTGATCGTGAAGTTGATGTATGACTCTTCTCAGCCCCACCACTATCTCTCCGGCAGCTTCGCTCCCGTCCCCGACGAGACCCCTCCCGTCACCGACCTCCCTGTCCTCGGCCATCTCCCTGTAATTTGCTCCCCGCCTTCATTCTCGTGTTTCCTTGGCAAAGCGTGTTCGCCGTTCTTATCCATTTTATCGTCGATTTTATGGATTGAGTAAATCGTGCTCTTTCAGGATTGCTTGAATGGAGAATTCGTTCGGGTGGGCCCCAATCCCAAGTTTGCCCCTGTCGCCGGATACCACTGGTACTCTCTCTCTCTTTGCCCGGTTTCGTTCTTGTGGGAACTCTCTGGTTCGGTTTCTCTTTTTATGTCTATGACGAGGGGCTAGATACACTGTTTTATTAACTGGGTTCTGTTTGTTTTTTCCCTCCGTGCAGGTTTGATGGAGATGGGTGCGTATTCTTGAGCCTGCCCGATTATGCATTAGCTGATGCACATCTAGTTCATAACACGTTTTGCTAAAGTGGAGAATTGACGGTTGCCTTTTAGTTCCAATTTGCGATCGATCACTCTCTGTTTGTTCGGCATGTGCATTCGTTTGGACTTGTTCAGAGTCAGACTAGGGAGTGTCGTGGATTTATCCGATTACCTGTTTCCTCAAATTTAGCACCTGTCTGTCACACATTCAGTGTTTTAGCGTATGTGAATGAATGGTCTCTGAATCGGTTACCCTGTTCTTCATTTCTTTGCCCTCCCTTTTCTCTACCTCGCAGCATGGTTCATGGCATGCGGATAAAAAATGGCAAAGCTACTTACGTCTCTCGCTATGTGATGACATCGAGGCTTAAGCAAGAGGAGTACTTTGGAGGATCTAAATTTATGAAGGTGTGTTCATGAGGCGCAGAGACACAAATTTGGGATGTTGCATGATAAGAGTTCATATCTCAGTTCGATTGGTTGTTGAAACTCCAAAGCATGTGCCATACTCTCTTTGAATCGTGAATATATCAACACTTTTTGGCCAAAATAAAAACCATGTGTTGGCACATCTCCATTGCAATGCAGATGGAGGATTCTAATGTCAATCGACAAACATCTTCGATTGTTCTGAGTGGCCTCAAATTTTGAAATGAGCAAAACATCAAGTTCCTTATGAAGTGACAAAAGCTATGTATACAGGAGACAGGCGTGGTCGTTGATTTTTATTTCTCACTAGGCAAAGGATGTGCTAGGATTCTTTCTGTGGACGTTCGCTTCCTAAGTGTTATTTATTGTTTATCCAACTCCCAATTTGCAGATTGGAGACCTTAAAGGGCTTTTTGGTTTACTCATGGTCAATATGCAAATGTTGAGAGCAAAACTGAAAATACTAGATGTATCATATGGAACAGGGACAGGTAGGGCTTTTAAACTCTGAGACCTGTGCATTGCTCTGAAAACCTTTTAGTAACTTGAGGAGGACCTCTTAAAAGTGTTTTGTTAGCAGTTTTGAGCATGATGGTGCAATATGTGGTGGGCTTCTATGCATATGTTAGTCGATTCTTCTGGATGACTGCTTATGCAGTTTAATTCGATGTTGACTCTTTGAGACCTAGCAAAAGAAAATAGTTGAGACTGTCCTAAGCACTCGAGGAATGTCCATATGCCATCATCATATGTCCATGGTTCTTGCCAATTCTATGTTGACGATCAAAGAACAAACATCTCTGTACGGTACAATGCATTATCCTCTTTCCTGATTGAGAGACACATATAGAGTCTCACTTGGAACCATATCCATACAATTATGCCTAGCTTGGGACTCCCATGCAGTTTTCTGTAACAAATATGAAAATTAACTGCTTTATGCTCGATTCCAGGCAATACTGCACTCATATATCACCATGGAAAACTCTTGGCGCTTTCAGAGGCCGATAAACCTTGTAAAACTTCAAGTTCTCTGTGCCCTTCCTCGTTTTGGTGACCTTTGTTAGTTTACAGTGGGGAGCTTAAGTTTGTGATTTTGTTCAGATGTCCTCAAGGTTTTGGAAGATGGCGACTTGCAGACTCTTGGAATGCTTGATTATGATAAGAGACTTGCTCATTCTTTTACAGCCCATCCGAAGGTCGATCCTTTCACAGGTAATTCCGAGCTCCTAACAGTCCAGTCAGTTTCTTCTATTCAGGGAAAATGCTGTAACTTATGCTTGTTGGTGCAGGAGAGATGTTCACCTTTGGCTATACGCATACACCGCCATATATCACCTACAGGGTTGTTTCAAAAGATGGATTCATGCATGATCCAGTACCAATTACCATTTCAGATCCCGTCATGATGCATGACTTTGCCATTACAGAAAATTATGCAATTTTCATGGATCTTCCTCTTTATTTCAGGCCCAAGGTATGGTAACATATAAGTACAAAAGCTTTATGAGAATCACTTCTCAGACTAGAGCCAATTACAGCAGATAATGGGTCTCAGATGAAACTTTGAAATTCTTAAAATGAGAGCATATTATTGGCCTAAACTCTCTGGATTCTATTCAAATATCAGGGGAGAGTATTGCTGATCACAATGGTTATGTCATCTTTTTCATCTTAAATTTTGTTTGACATTCTTAATGCCCCACCTTAAATTGCTATACTGTTTGTATGATACATGCCATATATTATTTACCATAGAAAATGATCATGACTGTATGTTCTCCAATTATGTTGACAGGAAATGGTTAAACATAACAAGCTAATATTTACATTTGATGCAACCAAAAAATCTCGCTTTGGGGTACTTCCGCGATATGCAAAGAACGAGCTTCACATCAGATGGTTTGAGCTTCCAAACTGCTTCATTTTTCACAATGGTGCATCTTCTTGACCATCCTTGTGTTTTATAGTGAGACAAATTTTATAGGCCATTCTTGTTTGTTAGGAGCCATAGATCTTGGGTTGATTTTTGTACTGTATGAGGAAAAGTTTGGATAGTATGCTCACGGCCTTTTGAGTCAGTTAATTTGACATTTAGATATTTAAAGGCATCTTGTCTTCACCTTCTACTTTTTCTATGATTCCTTTGAGCTTTGAAAATTCTGGCAATAACTTGCACATTGTAGTAGTGCAATGGTGGTGGGGAGTCTATTGGTTAGGCTATTGAAACTTCTATTCTGGCCAAGTTTTTCCTTGTACTGTTGTTATTTTGCCACTGGCATGAGCAACGTTGTATATTTTATGGTGTTTTGCTGCTATCAGTAAATCCAGTAGTTTATTAATACCTTAACTCTGGTTTTCCCTTCTCCTTAATGACTAAGCTGGCTGTTTACTTCCAGCCAATGCATGGGAGGAGGAAGATGAAGTTGTTTTGATTACTTGCCGCCTTGAGAATCCTGATCTGGACATGGTCAATGGGACTGTTAAGGAAAAGCTCGAGAATTTCACAAATGAACTGTAAGAAAAACTGTGATCTGATTATGCCCTGCCAAATGCTCTTTTTAAATTCCGACGTTTTAAAAAAATTTCGACTGTTTTTTTGTCAATCAGGTATGAAATGAGATTCAACATGAAAACTGGCCTGGCTTCACAAAAGAAGCTGTCAGCACCTGCGGTTGATTTTCCGAGGATAAATGAGTGCTACACTGGCAGGTATCGCTTTAATTCAGGTCCATGAATGGTTGTTTAGGGAAAATTTCATTTGGATTTACAAAGCTACATGAATGTTTGCAATGAGCGAGAAAATGCTGAAAGGCCATTACTGCAACCTGAGGTCAAGAAATCCTATCTGCTCTTAATCATTGTAGAATATCTTATCATTATTTTGTCAGTCAGCGTTATTCCATTTCTGTATTTCTTACTTCAGCCATCTTTTGGGTGCCTAGGAAACAAAGATATGTGTATGGAACCATTCTGGACAGCATTGCAAAGGTTACTGGAATTGTGAAATTTGATCTGCACGCTGAGCCAGAGGAAGGAAAGAAGAAGATTGAGGTTGGAGGAAATGTTAATGGTGTCTTTGACCTTGGACCAGGTAGATTTGGTTCTGAAGCTATTTTTGTCCCTCGAGAGCCTGGCATCACTTCTGAAGAAGATGATGGGTACCTGATATTCTTCGTGCATGATGAAAACACGGGGTATTTTGCTCATCCTTTTCTCACCATTGATCCAGTTAATTTTAAGATCTCCCACTCTTTTGGCAAATCTCACTGGTGCTGCACTGCAAGAAAACGATGACCCCTATAGTTCAAGGAGGATGATGAGAACATGGACTGATGTTTGTTCAATAAATGTGCAGGAAGTCGGCAGTAAATGTAATTGATGCGAAAAACATGTCATCTGATCCTGTTGCTGTTGTTGAATTACCCCACAGGGTTCCTGTTGGCTTCCATGCCTTCTTCGTGACTGAGGTTAGTAAGTTTTTCCATATTTTTAGTATAATTTCTGCTTCCGAATGTTTTTGCTCTCTCACTGGCTATCTTTTTCATATTGCACACTCCCCACTTTTTGTCACTTCCACTTTGGCTCTCCTATAAACATTTCTATAAATTGCAGTAGGAATTAAGTTAGAGAGAGTTGTCTTCATCCTAACATTTGAAATAGTCAGCGTGTTGTCTCGTATGTTTTGTTCCAGTTGAGTGACATATTTTCATCCAGTGGTATTGCCATTAATCTCAATTATTTGTACTTGTACTTGGATTTGTTGCATAAGAACTTTCCACGACTGGCACCTGCCAGCATGTCCCGACTTCTCAGATTATGAATGAAATTCTCATGAAGGATACTAAGAGAACTCGTTGCTATTTGTTCCTATTTGTCTGGCGTTAGTTCCCAACAGCTAAGATCCTTGCCATATTCATTGGTCTTTATGATTATTGTGCAGGAACAACTTCAGGAACTGGCTAAACTGTGAGTCTCCACATGCATGAATAGTTACGAATGCAGGTGTTGCAGGGGGCAGGCATGTCTCTGTAAAGCTGCTACAGTTGATGTAATTTATGATATTACACGAACAAATATTTTATGCTAAATATAATGGAAATATAAAGAACGGAGACCATTATCGATGAGATACTCATTGTCATTAGAGGCCACGTTATATCATAGAAATTGGACCTTTTGATTTAAGGTAGCGTTTTAGTGATAATTTGTTGGTGCGACTACATAATTCACGCATGTTCTCTTCATATACAACCCACTTTTCACAATACAGGTTGATGAATCCTGCGAATCTCAGGTGCAATATTGTAAGTGAAATAGTGAAATGGATAATACCGATTCTTATGTTTCTGTAAACTGTTCTGCCACCACCGTACCTTGATTGGATGAATGCGCTCCTAAAGTTTTGTCACTACAGCAATTAAGTTCTTCCAATTCTGGTCAAGCCTGATGATACACAACATGACAAAATCGACATTGGCAAAAAGTTGAATCCTGCTAATTATTCTATTTCTTTTCTTGTACCTTTTCACCAATAGTCAATATACTTGGCCAAACTGCTTGATTCTTGAGACGTGTGGTATTCTGTATCCTCCTGCGTGAAATACTTTGAAGTTGGAAATTAATCTAGGTCAATAATCCCAAAGACACCCACCAAAACACGTAATTCAGTGATTAAATTCCTCAAAACACGTAGCATTGCACGGCAGAGCATGCACAGCACTGATCAATCATGAAACTTTCGAGTGTTAGACATGAAACTTTCAAGTGTTAGACATAAAACACAGCATAAATAACCTCGTCCCAAGATCCTCAGAAACATGAACAGGAGAGATTATTCAAACATCCACTATAACAACTGCTGGCAACTTGATAAGCCAGCCAGTAAGAACTCTCTTCCTTAGGAGCACGAAATTTAAAGAAAACGTATCAGCCAAGAATGAATTGCCGGAGCACAGCAAACTGAGGGTTCCTCCATTTGGGAAAGATGTACATCTGCAACCTTCACCTTACACACATCTGCTATCTCTGATGGAAATAAAAGACGGTAGCGCAAGCAATGTGGAGCTCCATGGGACCCCATGCAGAGAGGTTTCACTATTTGTAGGCCCCATTAGGACCCTCATATAGCTGCAAGGTTTCCTTCTCCACACCAAGGCAGCTCATACCCTTGCATTCAATAGCATCTGAATGGCGCAAAGATGAGAGTCCATTGGCACTAGCATTCCCATTAGAGGAAGTGTAGAGCCTCAGCATGTCTCCTGTTGAATCTGCTCTTGCGGACCTAGTGTGAAAGCCTTGAGAAGTTGATGTCTTGACAAATTGTGTTGGCAGATCTACACTGGGGTTCACAGCTTTCTCTGATGCGAGGCTGGAATCATCAATGTCCTGCTTTTTCGTGTTAAGAAAGCGGCCTCCAGAACCCCTTGGTCTTCTCATTGCATGCTGGTGTCGTGACTCATGGAGATATGGCTATAAAAGACAACTTATATTATGGAACCTTTCATTATTGAGCTAAGGTACCTTTAAATAATTTAAGGGAATGTCTCTGAAGAAATAGGCAAATCCTGTACATTTCAGAAGTAAGCATTACCTTTCTGCCCTTTAAGGCTTTTCTCTCCAGTTCAGCCTTTGCCCGTAACCTTCTCCGTCTCAGAATACCATGATATTGCTTAGCATTTACATATACTGGCTCCTCAGCCATTTCAAGGGGCAAAGGCATTCTACCATGAACCCCATAAAGATGCGGTACCTACAGTTGAACCGAAATTTCGGAGGAGATTTATAATCCACAAAATATGGAGGATAAATTACTCTGACGTCATATCAATTTTGGGAAAGTGCCATCAAACCACTTTAACTTTAGAAATATGACAGTGATCCCTCTTGAACTTAACAAAAATTCAGTTCTAACATTTTCTTAAGAAAATTGTTGGACCCAAAATAATGAAAATATCAAAAAGTACATTTATAAGGCTAATTGAACTAGGCTACTGACATAATTCGTTTTTTTATTAATTTTGATACATTGTTCAATGGATCATGACCGTTCATATGGGATAATCAGGTAGTCACACGAACTTCACTATTTATTACAAAGTGCTGACATATTGAACCACGCCATTAGTCGACAGTGTCCTTGGAAATTACACTTCAAAGGTCTTGATTAAGAAAAATTAGCATATTTCAACCCCTTTTGAGACCAATGCCTTTTGATTGGGGAGGCCACAGTCATTTCTAGAAACGATTCAAGGGGTAGTATATATTATCGAGAAGTAACGATCGTTTGAATGGCATGATATGTGAAGTAATCAAGTGTCCCGCCAAAACTGGATGTGAACAACATAATTCATATTTTTTAGACTTGAGCAAGATAAACAAGTATAAATCAAGCATCAATCAAGGCTCATAAATTAGAAAAATTTCATATTAGAGTGGGCATACCATGGCTTGAGGTCCATAGGAAGAAGTCAGAGGACCAACAAATTGCGGATCTGAATAGAGAGATGAGGTCAGAACCTGCAACTAAAGAAAATTTAAGAAACAGAATGAAGGCAACATTTATGTCTTAAATTATCCTTGCAACTAAATTCTTCCAGACAGATTTATTGTTATGCAAAATTAAGAGTCCATGTATGAAAATACAGATGCACATGGATGACTTACAATTGAGTGACCTACAAGTTCCATGGGGGAATTCACTCCAAGGTGTTCACCAGTTGAAAGAGTCGTTGAGGATACAACACTCTTAGCATGTTTCTCCTCTTGCCCATTACTCCCATCTGCCAAAGACTGAATTTCATTGCAAAGAAATGATAGCTCACACAAAATATTGAAGAAAACTAAATCAATTTTTGTTGAAGTACAGCTGAATCACATATATAGGAAAAGGATGGTATTATCAAAGATACAACTTCACAGAAGAAGACAAATAATGACTTCAATCAATCTCATATGTTGGAAGTGCTTCATACAGTGTTTTGCCCAAGTTGCAAAAGAGGAAACATTTCTTCTCGTAATATTGACATCCCATAACCAATTATAGAAAGAGGATAGTACAATATTCGACTGAAATAATAAGATCAAAGTCACTGCTCTAAAAGAATAAAGTATAAGGATAATAAGATCAGTCACCATTCTATAAGAAGAAAGCACAAGGTATAACTCGGATTATAATTGTGAAAAATTCCATATATAGTATTTTTGGCCCAAAGTAATCTGCCCTTATAAACAAGGTTGTTTCAGAATTCTGAGGGAGAAAGAATCTAACACAATACAATTTCTCCCAGACAAAAAAAGAGAGAAGGACTCTAATATCACTCATTAGATTCGGCATAACCAGTATCGAGGCTCTAAATCAGTCTATAGTACCTTCAATTGTAACTGAAATAATGTTTCTAGCTCCATGCCACCAAGGTTGCACATACGGCGAAGAGTGCAAAATGCTTTGAGTTCCTTGTTCTAACTGTGGATCTATATTTTCGGTCCTCCCCGGCATCACTAACATCTCTGCAAGAAAGGTTATATAGGCCTTTCATGTGCACTGTGAATAGCTAAATGAAAGAAACTAAAAGAAAGGATAAGTATAAAAATCACCCATGAACAATCCTGCGAATGAAGGGAAAAAGTACAACCAATTACTCACAGTTCAAGGGATCGAGAGCAGTACCATCCATCTCACCATTAACTTTCTAAATGAAAAGTTCTGTACCTTTTTTTTTTTAAAAGTTCATTTGTCTGGATAAAATAAACGATTATTACGATATAATTTATCCTGCTGTAGCAAAGCCCTAAAGTCTATCACCCACAAAAGGATTTCAAGCAACCACTTTGGCAACCACTGTGAATAGCTAAATGAAAGAAACTAAAAGAAAGGATAAGTATAAAAATCACCCATGAACAATCCTGCGAACGAAGGGAAAAAGTACAACCAATTACTCACAGTTCAAGGGATCGAGAGCAGTACCATCCATCTCACCATTAACTTTCTAAATGAAAAGTTCTGTACCTTTTTTTTTTTAAAAGTTCATTTGTCTGGATAAAATAAACGATTATTACGATATAATTTATCCTGCTGTAGCAAAGCCCTAAAGTCTATCACCCACAAAAGGATTTCAAGCAACCACTTTGGCAACCACTGTGAATAGCTAAATGAAAGAAACTAAAAGAAAGGATAAGTATAAAAATCACCCATGAACAATCCTGCGAACGAAGGGAAAAAGTACAACCAATTACTCACAGTTCAAGGGATCGAGAGCAGTACCATCCATCTCACCATTAACTTTCTAAATGAAAAGTTCTGTACCTTTTTTTTTTTAAAAGTTCATTTGTCTGGATAAAATAAACGATTATTACGATATAATTTATCCTGCTGTAGCAAAGCCCTAAAGTCTATCACCCACAAAAGGATTTCAAGCAACCACTTTGGCAATCACTGCAGCAGCAATTTTCAGATTCTGTACCTACCCATTAATGAACTTAGAAAGACATAGATCAAGATGGTTGTATACTCGTGATGATCAACATGGTTGTATACTCGTGATGAGGTCCACAAATACTACATGAGGTAATCAAACTAACAAAGTTCAGACGAAAGTAGGAAGAACAGCAAGCTAACAATTACCGGAAAAAATGCCCTCTCAGGTCATAGATGCAGACAACTGCTTTAGAACCACTTGGGACTTTGAATAGCGATCAAATTCAGACCACCCCCAATCGACTCAAAAAGAAAAAAAGGAAAAGATCCAAATTTCGGGACACTTCCATTTCAGCCGCAAGACTCCGTTTTTAACTGCTTCTAGTAAGGAAGAGAAGCAGCCGAAGTCCAATGCATCCAGCGATTCGACCCCAAGTAAAACTCGAAAAGAAAGTCGTTGACTCACAGCGATTTCAGAAGGTCCACCACAAAAATTGCCGAAATCCAAGAGATATAGCGAACTACGCTCCAGGAAGCGAAGCGCCGAAACTAATGGGAAACCGCGAGCTACGGATAGATGCCAACAGAAAGTTAACGGAACTCACCAACTCCTTCAACGGCTCGTTTCTTGAAGTAAGTTCGAACAGGGAGGAGTGGGGAAGCGGGTCTCGCCCCGGAACAGAGAGGACGGAGGTCTTGAAGCCCTTAGACCGGAGGAAGGGCAGGAAGGAAGACGATGATGGTCAAGGGCATGGGTGAAATTGAAGCCATCGCTCTCTGCATCCTCCGAAGAGACAGTGGCATTTGACCCCCCCACCCCACCTTCTCTTTATGTTTTTGATGTTGGGGAAATTGTTTGTCGTGGTTAATGATGATTGGGGGTGATGACGACTGCTTCGATTAGTTGTCTTTTCTCTTGACAAATTGGTTTTTTTTTTCTTGTTTTCTTTTCTCTTGGGGGAGTTCTTGTTTGTTGTTGACGCAAAGGTTTTAGGTTGTCGTTGTCAAGGAAGAGAGAGGAGTGGAAACAAATGAAACGTAGGAACCGGGGCACATTGACAATTTTCGTTACTTTCTCGCCCTCGATTTGATCATCTTGCATTTCTTGTTGTCTCCCTCCCCCATTGACTTGGACAAAAATGAGAAGGAGGGTCTCTTTCCTCCTGTCAATCTTATCTCACCTTTAGGCACAGTGCCGATGATTTTCCATCCTTTCTCTGGTTTATTTCCTTTTCTTTTCCAATCCTCTTGTTGGGGGTTTGGTAGAGGTAGAATTTTCTTGGCCGAGAAAATTCATTTTTCCATCGACATGTGCTCACCCAGAAGTAAATTTTCGTCCTTTCTTTCTGTAGTTTTCACTTGGAGAGAACCGTTGCTTAAAGAACAAGGAGGGGAAGGAGTCCAAGAAAGGAGTGAACATTTGGCAATGTTCAAATCAAGAAAACGATCTTGAAAGGGCAAACGGGTTTGGTGTCAGCATCCCCTTTGCGGGTTCCATCATTAGCTGCACAATCCATCGCACCAATCACCAGGCTTCACCTTGATGATTCTTGGGTGCATAAGGGCACCGACAAGAAACTCAAATTTCATTGCACGTTTCATCATTGTGTTTGAAGCGGAATAAACCTTTGCTTGCTCCAGTCGTATTAAGTCGCTCATTGTTGGGTTCTGTTACTTTTTGGTCTTCGTCCCAATTATAAGCTTCTTCTTCTTTTCTCCCTACCCCTTCTCCTTTGGCCTTTTCATATGTCAAATTAGTAAAAGGTTGACACAATCCGCTAAATCCTTTGCGAAAACAATGATAGAACGCTATGCCATTGGACCTCCTAAGCTGAGAATAAGACGAACCCAAGCTTCAAACCCTCCCTCAAACTTGGAATGTACTCGTGCTGTGAAGGATAGGAGGTTAAATGGTCACTTCAGACTAATCGGGAGCTGGACAAATGAAAACAAATCTTGGGGCTTACGGCTGCAAGATTGCCATCTCCTATAACCTATATAATTCTATTGCTCACGACTCATCCAAAGGCAAATGTGTTCAGAGGAAGACACATGGCATTCCGCAGATGATGGGATGACCCAGCAGGCAATGCCGGCTGACAGGCTGATGTCTGGTGTTTGGTAATAAGAGAACAAAAACAGATCCTCGTTGAATGATTCTAATATCCTCAAATATTGTTTTTCTAGAAGATTTGGGCCCAGTAAGGCAAACCAGCAAGAGCACAATAGTCCATAAAAATCAGGTACAGACTACAGATTACAGGCGCTTTTGCTCTTTTCCCTGGCGTGCATTGAGCATTGGGGTTCCCCTTCACTGCAGAATTCAAATCAATTTGGATTAATAGGCCACTCAGCCAACTCTTCAGTCCAAGCCCACCCTCAGTTACAAGCATCCCTCTACTGATCTCAACAAGAGGCGACCATAGTTCCAAGATAGAATCTAAAACCTAAGAACCTGACCAGTGAGAACCTATAAGTTCCAAGGTATGAAGTCTAGATTCCTACTTCTAAAAATTGAAGAACTTATTTTGATGAGTAAGTTCCAGATTTAGGTAGGTGAAACCTTAAACCTTAAATAAACTTTTTGTGTTTTTTTTTTTGTCTATATCTTCACATGTCCTGCGATGTTCTATGGTATTAAATGAAGAATGTGTAATCTGAAATCACTAATTTAAGCTTTCATTTTACGACTTGTTAATGTTTCATGTTCTTCGTATTTTTAAATATAAATTGTGGTCAGTGAATCGTAATAGGTGGTGATCATTAAATGTAACGATTCACTACAATTGTTCAATTGATAATACAGATGAAACCTACATAGACATTATAACCGATCTTGGAACTTGTGACAAGTTAGGTTTCGAATTCCAAAGTATGTAGGGTAGGTTCTATGTTCCAAAAAATGAGGAATCTGTTTTTATGAGGATGTTCCAAGTTCCAGGTAAAACTTGCATGAAACTTGAAACTGCTCACCCCTAATCTCAGCAGTGTCAGGTTCTCCTGGGGTTGACTTGTAAAAGAATTACTACTGAAATTTCATCCAATACCATCTCTACAACAACCAATGAAAGGGATTTCCAGGTGAGTGGATATCATACTACCCATTGTAAATCACGGTATCTATGGTAATGTAAGTAAACTTCAATGATACTTTACATATCTAAGTTTTCACAGTTTTGTGCAGTCTATCTATGTTGCTGTAACAGCAGTCATTATGGGACCATTTTTCTTCACTTGGTAGAAAGGATAGTTTGAAGTGCATACAAAGTATACCAGCACAGCTAAACCACGGCCATCAGACGCTCTATTATTCCAAAATTAACCATCTGATTCCTTCAGGTCATATCATGGAAACATTCCCTGGAGAAACTCGTCAAAATTCTCATCATCATCATCATCATCATCAGCTTTATGCTTGCCCCTCGAACTAGAAGCCTTCTTCCCTGCACAAAAAGCAAAAAATGAGCCAAAAAAAAAAAAAGAACATTAAAGCTGGGGTATGATGAGTGCAGCGATTATAAAACAGGCACAACTGCAGCGATTAAAACTGGGGTATGTGAATCTCGAACATGAAGTTGTCCAGCTCCATGGACATACTGTGGCCCTAATTTCAGGAAAATGCGGAGCATCACTTCCTTAAACAGTCAGAGTGTAACAGGCTACATGGTACAGCAATTGAGGTTCAACAAACTTACACATAAAGCTCAGTGGTCAGCCTGTTGAATGCAGTCAGCAAACCAACTAGTTTACTCTTGTAAATGTCACCTCCATTTTCAAGACCAGGGAGAAACAAAAAAAAAGGGACCAACGTGCATGTCCTGCAATACACATTACAGAAACAGAAAAAAGTAGGTCAAAAGCAAAACCTTTCCTCCTGCTCGCTTCTCTCTCTTCACATCCACAATCTGTATCATCATCAATCCCAGATTGATCCCTGAAAGGCAATGTAAGATTCTATTATGCTCTAAGCAAAGCTATAAGGGTAAATCATCAATCAGCTCACTATAGCAAAGCTGGGACCTCTTTCTTTTCCTTTCACTGTTTGCCAGCTTCACCAATTTCTCCTTCTCTTTCCTGTCCATTAACTCCTTCTCTTTTCGCTTCTTGTAATGAAGCTTATCTGCACATCTATTGTCATCAACAGCAAAGGCATGCATCGCAAGTGAACATGTATAGAAGGTATTTTCTAATCAAAGGTTATACGCCACATCTAGACTCACAACAAGGTTAAGGAAGAACAAAGCGTTGACAGAAATAAAGTCTCTGGAAATCATGCAAGAAGCCATGTAGGCATGTTCTTCCTGTTGCAACAGCAGCACATGGACTAAGAATACACTCTCAAATTTCATGTAATGGAAGAGTTCCAAGACTGAACGGTCCAATTCACTCTCCCAATATTAAAAAAAATAGATAGAGAACGAGGCACACGAGCAAGCACTGACATTAGTTGCCTTCATCAACATATATTCCAAAACATTAAATTAGCAATTTGTCCAACGAGTAAACTAAAGAACTTCAGGTTAGGAGATAAAAAGTGATCTCCACGGACCTCTCACAAGTTACCAATTTCACCAAGGCTTGTTTGTTTTCCCCTGCTTCAAAATAAGAAAAGTTCACCTGCCATGTAACATCAAAATATCTAACTGTAAGAGGTTCTGCCACAAGTTTACCAACATAGCAGAGTCTGAAGTCTTAAAATAAAATTCCAACATCATGAGCAAAATTCCGAGATTTACTTCTTCTACAGTTCTAGTAACTTGGGAAGGTAACAAGGAGAGGAGAGTGAGTTCTCATCCTGCATCCCCTTGACTGAGTGAAGATGTACCTTAGTGAATGCTGGAGAAATCAACAGGCCAAAGGAATGACACAAGAATTAGGACAGGTTCCTAAAGCTGATTGCACAATTCAGGCACATAGTGAATGAGCAAATCAATATTTGCACAATTCAACATGTTCAATTATGGTCATCAGCCTAAAAAATGAATGAAAAACTGGGTGTATGTTGTGGCTGGTAAGCCAATAGAATCAAGTGCATCAAACCTAGACCTGCAACAGTATAGGAAAAAACGCATGTTTGTGAATTGTGCAGATGATGATAGAACAATCAATCATGTCTCGGAACTAATAAGACTACCTAAATAATTCCCTCAAAAGCTACGCATTGTTCGTTTTGCTTCAGTTTGGAGTACCTTAGCTTCATTAGGGAGAAAGGAAAGATAATCCACAACAAAGGCTGGGATAAAAACAATGTTCTGAAGTGAAATAATTGGTGTTTGAAAGAGGAAAGAAATGGACTGAAGGGAAGTTAAGGTAGAATATGAGATCTCTGCAGATTAGAGGTAAAGACCAGAACAAAATATAGCAAATCTGCTTCTGTTTCATTCCTCTTTATGGCATCCTCATATATCAATTGAATGTATGTGTATTTCCATCTATATACATTAATACTGCATGAACCTTTATTCCTCCTATAAGCCTTTCATCATGTCGTATTTTCTCCAATCTTCACAATTAGTTCACCCAACATTTCTTCCCTTTCCTACTCTTTTCCCAAACAAATCATCAAGGAGAAGGTTAGCACCAAGATCAATCAGGAAACTAGCAAAAAACACTTGCCTCATAGCTTGCAAGGCCATCCGTCTCATCACAATGTTTGTTACCACACATGAACTGCCCTGGCAGAAGAGGATGTCAAGAGTCTACTTTCCAACCACAAATGATATCTTTGCTAACAAACCAAGATGACAAACATGGCACTATGACTTTTAGCCCAGTGGGAGGCAAATTCAGCAGTTTCCTATAAAATGTTCTTTTGATGCAACTCTCTCTTTGTATAGATGGAATGACTTTTTTCATGTGAAAAAAATACACGAAAAGAAGCAAGAAGCATGATAGGGAAAACATCAAAACAATGTTGAGCATGCCGTTATTGGACCCTACATATTCTAGGATAATAACAGTGAAATATAAGGTTGATCAAAGAAGAAGTTGTTTTGTATATGAAAGATCAATTACAAAGATATCCACCAAACTCGCATTTATTGCCACATTACTTTCCTAAATTTGGCATGCTGGACTTTTGCCACCGCACAACATATTTTCTATTGGAGAATCAAAATATACTATATCTGAAACCTACTCTCCAAGTTCACCTATTTGACATAAGGCATATGTATATGTCATTGTGATATACAAGCTACCACCTCATACACATGTATCATACGTCAACAAAATAAATTGGTCCAGATCACAACGATTTAAGATAAAAGCATTGTGCAGTGGACAGCCATTTTAAGTTAAAAGCATTAGCAAAAATGCAAGCACTTATTCCTATTTACGAAAATGGGAATAATTATCTAAAACAAAAGGGAATGACGATGGCAGAGATATAGATAATTTTCCTACACTAACCAAGTTGAAAAAAATATGTACCTTTTCCAGATATGACTTCTTTCTCTGTCCTCCATCTTAGACCAATCTAGTGAAGAACAAACAACTGGATGTCAAATATAATGGAGACAAAGGGGAATGAGGGGTTAAGATACAGAAAGAAATGCTTCTTTTATGGCTAAAGCTGCTTAAACATGATTACTGACAGCACTCCATTTTTCCTATGTCCTAACTTCCTCCCAGCAACCTTCAGTAATCGATGGCCAGTCCATACTCAACCAACTGAAGCATCACATAGCTTGAAACAGAAATTGCTTTTATTGAATTAAGTTTCCAGAAACTAAAGTCATCACTAGACTTTCCTCTTTCATGGGAAATAGCGAGCTTGTCAAGAAGTTACATGTGATGTCAGAAATGTTTATGTGTCCACAAGAGATAACAGACGAAGAGATTGAATCCAATAAACTGATACAACAATCTTAAAGAAATGGTGTTAACCAAAATACTCTTACTCAACCATGGCAAACATCAGTAAAAAAACTTTAAAAAGCCAAAGAACTGTTTGTCCATATCCTTTAAAGATTCAAGCTTTCTAGAAAGAGCAATAGTATTCAAAGTGGGCATGCATAGGTTCAAAATATTGAAAGCGGCAGCATGATTTTACAAATGTATAAGGATGGGTTCACCTTGCCACTTTTGTACTTCGTCATATCAGCTATGCAGTATCTGCAAACATGTTAAGGGAGGAACCCATGACAGCAGTATAGAAGAACCTTAAAAGTGCAGAACATCAATGGAGTATCTAATTATGTATTAATATTTTCCCATCTAGACAAAGTCAACGCAATGTCACTGAACTAGCAACCAACATCAAAATTAAAATAATGTCAAGAATGATGCACTGAAAAGACGGTTGACCTTACAAATGAACAGACTACAAACATGAAGTTTTGAAGGGATGGAAGTGTTAACAGAAACTTATATAGATCTACCAGTGATGACATGACTAACTAAGATCGCACAAGGCCCAAATAGCTATTGGCAGCAAAATTTCTCTCAGATGTCAACCCCCTCTATTGTCCTGGCCATGGGCAGATGTGGAGCTATGATATGGTTATGTTAGAAGCAACCAAGGCTACAGAAAAGCCTGCCATTTCTACCATGAATGCCCACTTTAAGGGGCTATGTTTATGCTTCTTGAACATCTGTCCAACACACTTAACTTTATTTTTTGACCTCAGCCACCTTATTTAACAAGCCATCAAGAAGCAAGAGCATAAGCCACCCAAACAGGTGTAAAATCACTCCGTCGGGCATCCTCGTCATTAAACGGTTTTAAAGCCACTAGAGGAAAAGTACACTGAGCAGAATTCAGCATCGATCCTTCCTCTTCTACGATGGACACTGGATGCTAATTTAAACATCTATGAAAGCTACACTGACTCATGACACACTCCCACAGAAAGATATACATCACACTTCCAGATACACCCCACTCATGATTCTCCCCAGAGCCAATGTTTGCTTCCAACAAGTGAACAAGAAAACTTTAACAAGGCACATATATGGTTCCAACAAAATGAGAGTGCTATCGATGTATGGCAAGCAAAAAGAAATCAAGTTGCACAATTGTCTCTTATTTGAAGAGGCAAATGTCTAACCAGCATAAGCATTGATCAGCTCTATGAACGAAGAAACAATCACACAAAGGAAAAAGTAATTATCAGTTTCAGAGTAGAAGATATGTCACATTGGCAACCCTGATTAATGACCATGATGGTACATGCAGCAGACATTCATCTTCAAAGCCTCTTCCATATGCACAATCAAGAGCATGATTTTGGAAAGACGTCAAACAGTAACAACATAAAAGCAAGCATGAGACAATTTTAATCCGATGTACAAGTAGCATGAAAAGTATGGGCAAGAAAACCGGATCCTATATAAGAAATGCACAAAATAGTCTCAAAGTATGTGACAGATGGTAACTAGACAGGATACTCTTTGAAAAGCTTGGCATAGTAACGCTTCACCAATCTTTGCTCCCAAGATGAATCCATATCATCTTCCTCTGTTCGTATAAACCTAAATGAATCAATTAATTATTGTATTAAAATAAATCTGAGGCAAATATGGCCTTGATAAAAAGCGCTGAAATCGATAGATGCATACACTGAAGTGCAAGAGAAGAAAAGTCAAAGATAGTTGAAAAGACCATCCACATAAACCGAGCAAACTCCCAATTAATAGCTCATGATTCCTAGCAAACTGTTAAGAGATACCAAATGGAAGAACCGGTAGCAGTTCAAACCATCGCTTCTTTCAATCTAACATATATAAGAAAAACAACATCATACAAAACCATGAAGTGGAGATGAGTTGAATAAATATTCACTGTTACCAGGACTTACACAAATGATACCATAAGCTCGTGAACATCAGTAAACATTAAATCCCAAAAAAAAAATAGGAAAGAAAGGAGAAAAACGGTTGACTTATACAGTAAAAGTCATTGGCAGTGGTACGTTCTATGTAGCCTCTGATTCACTGAGGAGGAAAACGAAATTTAAGAACCATGAATCATGGATGTATTTTCATGAAGATGGAATGCCTGCCAACATTGATGCATTTCACTTTGATCATATGCCCTCTCTCCTAAGTCATAGTCCTCAATAAAAGTATAATTAGTGCTTCAGAACAAAATAAACACAACTAGCACCCTCTGGCTCAAAATAGCAAATATTGCATATGCAAAATGCTATGAAAACGTATAGGGACACAAGATGAAAATACCTATAGCCTTCTCGTAAAGTATCTTGATCAGTTTTAACTGGCAAATTAGCTTGGGCTGATCTTTCTTTGCCATAGAAAGTAACTGCAAAACCCGTAAGATGGTAAGCTGGGACTTTGCCCACAAGGAAATAGCAAGCATACCTCTATAATTGGAATGCTCGAATATGGTGAACACCCGTATCACCATAAGAATTAACATTGCCGAAAATAAGAATCTAAGATGAACTCTACCCAAAAGAATTAATATGTGAGGATAAGTGTAGACACCTTCTCCTTCACAAAAAGGACCATTCTTTATCAATTTACTGTGGGACACCACGAACCTACAAATAAGAAGCTCGATATTTGCACTCTTTCTTGGCATCCAACTTCAGCAGACAACTAAGTCCCACTCAACTAAATCCTTACACATAATTATCGTAGAAAACAAGGATAGAAGCCCTGTCGGGATTGCATTGACATCGAAGACGAGAATATGAGGATGACTGTAGCCCCCATCCTTCTAATTGGAGGGGACTGTTCGTCATCCTATTCATATAGGACCACGGGAAAACCACACATCAATAGCTCTTAATGTGTATCGTTATATGTAGTCCAGCTCTAGAGTAAAACATACGGCTAACCCAATCACACCACAAACTCAAACTTGAGCTGTAACTAGCTAGTACACAGAGAACTTCCGCGGACACGACACCACCTAAATAAAAAATTTCAGCAACCCACATACAAAAGCCGAATTCCCATTCTATCAGAGGGAGATGCCAGACAAGAAAGAAGCCACGCGCACCGTAATCATCGACGAACTTCTTGTGCCGGTCGTACGCATTGAGACCTCTGATATGAGCTTGGTATTGCCTGAAAAATGAATCAAGATAGCACATAAGAAGTGCACAAAACACGAGCACGAGAGCACGAGGACGAAATCCCAACATCGGAGGAGGCAGGAAGTTGTGGGAAAACATACTGCTTTCTCTCTTCTCTGTCGAATATCTGCGACTTGAGAGAGCCCAAAGACGACATCTTGGTTCTTCTTCCTCGGTTGCTCCGAATCTCGCTCATTCGCGGCAATCAGCGAGAGGCACGGTCGCAAGAAGAACACTCCATGTCTGAATTGACCCTAAATTGCTCGAAGCTCGCCCCCCGAAACCGATACGCTGCCGTTTCCACGGCCAAGTGAAGTTTTTCTTATTCCGGAAAATGGGAGATGGCCTCAAAATACCTCTCCTCCAAGCTCTTCTGCTTCCCTCATTTGCGATCACGCCCTCAACAAGATTAAAATTATCATAGTGATGTACTTATATAAATGACCCCTTGATCCAATATTCGGCGTTATTTTTGAATTTTCAATTTATTCGATATGATCCATGAACTTTAATCAAATAAGCAATATCGTTCCTAAATTTTTGATTTGTTTCATATGGTTTTTGATTTTTTTTTTTTGTAAATGTTCGGTTCAATTCCTACCTTATATGAAAAATATCTAGTGTCATTTTTCATTAATTCAAGTTAACGGAATTCGCTAATTGGCTTTCAATCCCGTAAGTTTGAATGGTGGAGATCATTTTTGTCATTTTTGTTTTGTTAATTGTCATCCACCACGAGAGTCTTGATCCACTTGAAACTTTTTTGGTCTGCCGTTTGAACATAGAAAGTAAGATCGGTGTTATCTTGAATAAATGGAAGGATAATATTAAACATTTTTATATAGTTCGTGTGAATTAAATTGAACACGTACCGAAAAAAATAATAATCATATCGGGACGATAATACACGTTGGATCAAAGTTTGAAATCCATTTTTATCAATTTCTTTCTGTTAATTTTCTCGGAAAATGGCAGATTGCCTCAAATTACATCCAAATTGACCGAAAAGAAAAACAGAAGAGACTCCTCCCTCCTCCGGGCCAGCCCTAGTCTTTCCCCGGCTACCGACACGCCCTCCACAAGATCGAAATTTTAAAAGAAAGAAGACCCTTTTTTCATGAACACCTCGTGCTGTTGCTATTTCCTTCTCCAGCAAATTTTTTTAACAGGAAAAATCCAGTCAAATGGGGAGGTTGCCCCGCGTCTTCTCTGGGGAAACGTCACATCAGTGGTTAGACGATTAAGATCGGGATGACAAAACAGACAACGAGAAAGCGATGATTATGATTGATTGGGGGGAGTTACAACATATGATCAGATGGCCAGTTTCTCTCATTGCCGTTTGATCCGTCGGTGGTGGCTTTGTCATGGATTATACAATACAGCTGCTGCTCTGTCGCTTTCGGCCATTTTCCTTCGTCTACCCCTTTTGCAAAGTTACGAACTTGGAATTTCCCACCCATTAATCAGAGGATTTACTACTACAGCTGGGCTCCGACACTCGGAGAGGGGGAGAGAGAGAGAGAGAGGGTGATGGGAGTTAAAAACATGATTTTTTTTTTTGGGCCTTTTACGCTCTGATTAAAGCGATTAAAATACGGAAATGAATGAATTATAGCACTGCCGCTGCCGCTGGTGGGTACATCGCCATCGCGTCGCGTCTACAAAGCGTTGAGCGAGAGAACCAGAGGAGCGACAGCTAGCGCTTCCCCTGCACACAGAAACTCTCTCTCTCTCTCTCTCTCTCTCTCTCTCTCTGTGTGCTCATTTTCCTCTCTCAGCTCGGGTCAATTTCGATCTGCATGCTCGTGCTCTCTCTCTGTTCGATTCGGTTCGGTGGAGACTTGAAGAAAGTGTCCTCCTTTGCGCAGAACTGATCGTTTCGCCCACTGTCCTTCGTCGTTCTGTCTGGTGAAGATCGGATTTTGAGGTGAGTGCGCTGCTAAATTTCGCATTTTTTTTTCCGGCGGCTGCGATCTGTAATTGCCGAAATAAGACGGGACGGACGATCTGGAAGGTTTGGATCTCGTCACTCTTGATTTGACTTTGATCTTTGACTGGTGGACTCCGGTAGACAGCAGAAGAATCGCTACTTGATTGTGCAGTCTTTATAGAAGTTAGTCCAAGTCTTTTAATTTCGTCGCCAATTGTCGTTCACTTGGGAGCGATTTGGGCTTGTCGAAGGAGGCTAGCTTATTTTGGGACCTTTTTCAGGAATTTACTCACGGATCTGCGTGTTCACTGGAGAAGAAGCTGCTTCTGAATGCGACATTGGAGATCTCTACAGCTTCTGCGGATGCAACATTTAGTTCGGAATCAGTGAAGTCATCCTCTGTGAGCATCCAAGCTGAGGAGGAGCTATTGCGATGGAGTCGGAAGGAGAAACTGGGGTGAGGGCTGACTAGTCTTTCGACGATATTTTGTTTACCCCATTGTCAATTTGATAGCACGGATTTAGGAATGTCATAGTGAGAGGAACTTTGTATTGTCGTTTAAAAGTTTGTCTCGTGGAAAACGCAGAGATAATTGCTAAAATATCTTGGTTCTCGTGACTTTGAAATCTTGGCCTGTCAGTTAATTGTGGACATATGGAGGTTGATAAATTGGGGGCAACAGAGATTTCAATGGAGCGGAAATTATCTCTCGCTTTTTTTTTTAATCATTTTTACATTCCTCAGGGCAGTAGTATGTTTTAGACTGCGCGGTTAGTGTTATAAAGTCCTGCACAATTATAATTGCTGATATCATTCACATCACCTACTTCTTTTGACACATGAAAGGGTTTGCTCAAGGCTGTTATTTGTCTGACTTTTATACAGGGAAAGCCAATGAAAAATCTGGGTGGTCAAGTCTGCCAGATCTGTGGTGATAACGTTGGCAAAAGAGTTGATGGCGAGCCATTTGTTGCTTGCGATGTCTGTGCATTTCCTGTCTGTAGGCCATGCTATGAGTACGAGAGGAAGGATGGGAATCAGTCATGTCCTCAATGCAAAACCAGATACAAGAGGCACAGAGGTCTGTTGTACATAGTACTTTTGGGAGATTCTATAGTAGAGATTTGTCAGAAAGGATATTTCAATTTTCAAAAGTATCTCTTATCTTACTTTTGGCTGTTTATGATTCATGTTATGCTATTAATTTTTTTTCGTGACTTCATTTTGTCTCCTACTCATTGCAGAAGTATTATAAATGTGCCATGAATTGTTAATGTAAATCTTTCACATGTACTCTTTTCTTTGATATACTATCATTTTCATGTTCTTTCCCTGCCGAATCTGGGGCTATAGCTAGCTCCCATAATTCTGCTGTCAAACTACTCTTGATATAGAACCTTGTCAATAATATTGTTTTATTGTGTTTGACCTTAGCCTCTGTGGTTCCTTTTATTCGTATTTGTTCTTTCCAGGAAGTCCTGCTATTCTCGGTGACCAAGAAGAAGATGCTGATGCCAATGATAGTGTGAGTGATTTCAATTACTCAGAAAATCAAAATCTAAACCAGAAGACTGAAGAACGCATCTTGAGTTGGCACATGCGGTATGGACAGAATGAGGATGTGAGTGCTCCAAACTATGATAAGGAGGTTTCTCACAACCATATTCCTCGACTTACGAGTGGCCAAGAGGTGCATTGTTTGAGCTTATGGGGTGCTGGTTTTCTCTTTGGCGTTGTTTTAGAATTAAAATTGTCTTTGCATTGTTATTCATCGCAATGTCTTCAGGTTTCTGGGGAGTTATCTGCTGCTTCGCCTGAACGCCTCTCTGTGGCGTCTCCTGATGTTGGTGCTGGGAAGCGCATCCATTCTCTACCTTATGCAGCCGATGCTACTCAATCGCGTACTTCCCTCTTGCTATTCACAAACATCCTCGTTTCTACATGCTTGTAAACCCTAAGTATGGCGTGTACTGATTATGTGGTACTGGCAATGCAGCTAACATCAGGGTTGTGGACCCAGCGAGGGAATTTGGTTCATCAGGACTGAACAACGTTGCCTGGAAGGAGAGAGTTGACGGCTGGAAAATGAAGCAAGAGAAGAATGTAGCTCCAATGAGCACTGCCCAGGCTACTTCTGAAAGAGGAGGTGGTGATATCGATGCCAGCACCGATGTACTTGTGGACGACTCTTTACTGTGAGTCTCTACCGTATTAAGCTTTATTAGTTTTTCTTTTTTTTTGCTTAGTATTTCTTACAGTCGAATTTGGCTCGTGTTGGGTTAAAAGTGAGGCTGACCATCTTCACTAAGATTTCCTTTGTTGATGTTGCTTAATTATGTGGTCGTCTCTGTTTTCAGGCAAAAAAGCTGTTAACATGTATTGAATTGCTAGAAATTCTCAAAATCGTTCCTGACGCTGGCTCTCCATTACTAACTATAGTTATTGGTGTCATAATGTAACTGCAACTACTTTTTAATAGATCGTTCTATCTGTTTATCCTGTTCAGTCCTTGGCTGCATTTCACATAAATGTTTTTCTTATTTTGTAGGAATGACGAAGCCAGGCAGCCGCTTTCAAGGAAGGTTTCTGTTCCATCATCAAGGATAAATCCATATAGAATGGTTATAGTCCTGCGGCTTATCATTCTTTCCATCTTTTTGCACTACCGAATAACAAACCCTGTGCCCAATGCCTTTGCTCTGTGGTTAATATCTGTGATTTGTGAGATTTGGTTTGCAATATCTTGGATATTGGATCAGTTCCCGAAGTGGTTTCCAGTAAACCGTGAAACATATCTCGACAGACTAGCCATTAGGTAGGATAACTACTTCATGAATCTGGTAACTTAGGTTTTTCTTATCATCGACTTGTTTTGTCTTATCAAAAATTTTGGTGGAACTTTACATGTTATAGGTATGACAGAGAAGGAGAACCATCACAGTTAGCTGCTGTTGACATCTTTGTCAGTACTGTCGACCCACTAAAAGAACCTCCTCTTGTGACAGCGAATACTGTACTCTCCATTCTTGCTGTTGACTACCCAGTTGACAAGGTCTCATGCTATGTGTCCGATGATGGAGCTGCTATGTTAACTTTTGAGGCCCTTTCTGAAACATCAGAGTTTGCAAGGAAATGGGTTCCTTTCTGCAAGAAGTATAGCATTGAACCTCGAGCCCCCGAATGGTACTTCGCTCTGAAAATTGACTACTTGAAGGACAAAGTTCATCCATCATTTGTCAAAGATCGCAGAGCTATGAAGGCATGAGTTTGGATCAGAATCACGATAGTGTTTTGCAATCCCTTTGTAACGGGCATCATTGTGACATGTTTGCATTTTCATTTATTGCAGAGAGAATATGAAGAATTTAAAGTCCGTATAAATGGACTTGTTGCCAAGTCACAGAAGATTCCTGAGGAAGGATGGATTATGCAAGATGGGACACCATGGCCAGGAAATAACACAAGAGACCACCCTGGAATGATTCAGGTAAATTTATAATTTTTCCAACGTAGTTAATATTCTGATTTAGCTCGTAAAATCATACCCACCTTGGGTTGATTCAGGTTAATTTATAGTTTAATCCAATGTAGTTAAATCGCGATTTGGCTAGTAAATATATACAATTTTATGAGCCAAATCATGGAAATCGAGTCAACTCTCTGCAAAATTACGAAGCAAGTGAGCTGGAAGTGAAATTGTGAGTTGACTTGGTAATATTGCAATTCAATTTGGTAAGAATCGTTGGGCTGGCTTATATCCGTCCAGGGGTTTGTTATGTGGAATTGCAGTCTTTTCCTAGGCCCAAAAGCAAATGAGACAAAGCAGCCCATCTTAAGGTGTAGTGAAATGGTTCGTTTCATCACTGTCAGTGTGAACTTAATCTCGAAAAAACAAAGAAAAACACATTCTAAACTATCAGTGAGCAACGCAGCAATCTCTCTCTCTCTCTCTCTCTCAGTTCAATGAAGCTGCCACTGAAAGCCTCATATGCCACCCAACCATAACAAAAATCTTTGTTGGAAATCTCCTTTCCCACCCTATTACTTCAGCAACAAAAAGTGAAAGCTTTAAAACTTTTATCATATGGGAAGTTATTTCTTGATAGGCCCCGATTCTTTTTTTCTTTTCCTGTTTCAAGTTAATGCATTCTCTTCACAATCAATCTGAAACATATTATCTAATTTACTGTTAGTTAGCAGAAAGTTAAAATAATGATGATGACGTATCGACTGGCTTTATGTTTGTGATTATATCCACTCCATGAATTTGCCTTCCTAATTTAACTCATAGGATTAGTTTCTTTATTTTTTTTCTCTTCAATAGTGCAAGTATACATCAGGAAATCACAAGAGCCAACATGCTAGTTGGAAAGTGTTTTTTTCTTTTCATACAATGTGACATCGGTGGTGTTGTTAATAGGATAATAGTATCATTTAATTTCTGTTACTAAATTTGATGGTGTGGAGCTCTCATGATCAATAATGATGAAACTCATAAAATTCTATAGGTTATTATATAAAGTTTGCATATCTGAAGATATTACAATTCGATTTTATAAAGGTCTTTTCTCGTGAATATCATTGTCTGTAGCAGATTTCTCTTGTTTCCTATTATGCTGCATCTTCAGGGCCATGACTCCAAATCCAAGTTCTCTTAACTCAGTCATGATGAGGGTCAAACTGTAGTTCCTGGATCTTGGAAGCAGTGATTTATTTTTTCACTAAAACATTTGCATTACTTGCATGCTGCCAGGTTTTCTTAGGGCAAAGTGGAGGTCTTGATGCTGAGGGTAATGAGCTGCCACGTTTGGTCTATGTTTCTCGTGAAAAACGTCCAGGCTTCCAACATCACAAGAAAGCTGGTGCTATGAATGCTCTTGTGAGTAGATGTCTGTTAATTTTAGATGTCGATGCTTTCATGTTTTGGTTTTCCTTACCTTTTGTCTAACTTTATTTCAGGTGCGAGTCTCAGCTGTCCTCACTAATGGACCTTTCTTGTTGAATCTTGATTGTGATCACTACATAAACAACAGTAAGGCATTGAGAGAAGCCATGTGTTTCTTGATGGACCCTAACCTTGGGAAACATGTGTGTTACGTTCAATTTCCACAGAGATTTGACGGTATTGATAGAAATGACAGATACGCCAATCGCAATACCGTGTTCTTTGATGTAAGCTCTCTGTCTCTTCATTAAAATACATTTTCTTATGTTATGTCCGAGATTGCTACTAGTGCTGACATCAAAATCACGTCCTCCGTCGAAGCAAGTACTTTTGTTATGGACTAAGATTTAAAACATTCTTCAGCTTCCTTGCATAACTCATTAGATGGAGATTGTAATTATTCTGTTTTATGAACTAGATAAACTTGAGAGGTTTCGATGGCATCCAAGGTCCTGTGTATGTTGGAACTGGGTGTGTGTTCAATAGAACGGCCTTATATGGTTATGAACCTCCTCACAAGCCAAAGCATAAAAAGTCAGGATTCCTGTCTTCTCTCTGTGGTGGATCACGAAAGAAATCAAGATCAAGTAAAAAGGGCTCTGACAAGAAGAAGTCTAGCAAACATGTAGATCCAACCGTGCCTATCTTCAGCCTGGAAGATATAGAAGAGGGAGTAGAAGGTACAGATCTAGCTATTTCTTGGATCATTTAAATTCGGGTGGAAACTTCCTTGCAAGCTCACTAACATTTGACTGGTGAAAACATGGTAGTGGTATACAAGTTAGTGAGGCCTTGAGATCTGGAATGTATTGTCATTTTTATATGCCCTTTCCCTCAGAAATTTAGTGACCATTGAGGTTTTGACACTCTTGCCTGAGGACGACTTTTGTCCCCAATGTCTTGGGATCCTTCCGATGATGCATTTTCTATGTTCTTTCAGTCATGTAGTTTCTTAGTTTTTCTAATGTTTTCTTTTCCTGGATTCGCTTAGCTTCATCAATTGCTTATTTTGTTGAGACCTTGCTAGTGTACTTTGGCAGTTAATGTTGACAATCCAGTTCATTATCCATTTTAATGCTGCTCCTGTGTGTAAGAGCTGTTAAATGTCTGATAGTTCATTTCTGGTGATAGTGTCGATCTTCTGCTTGAAACTTATAATGCCATAAGAGGAGCTTTAACATTTAAATTAGAACCTCTCGGGCTGACTTTTTATTTGCATAATCATAGGTGCTGGATTTGATGATGAAAAGTCATTGCTTATGTCGCAAATGAGCCTAGAGAAGAGGTTTGGTCAGTCTGCTGTCTTCGTGGCCTCTACACTTATGGAGAATGGTGGTGTTCCTCAATCTGCTACTCCAGAAACCCTTCTTAAAGAGGCTATTCATGTCATCAGTTGTGGTTATGAGGATAAATCAGACTGGGGAAGTGAGGTATGTGAGCTTATTCTAATATTTATTCCACCTGAGCGTTCGATGTTATATGATAAAAAAATACATGGCTATTGGTGAGTGAAGACTTAGATTGCTGGGGAAGATATCTGATGCAGTTTGTCTTTATGTGTACTTGGCAGAAGAGATCAAGTGTGAAGATATTCATTTTCTTATTTTTTCTTGTATGTGATTTAGCCTTTGCCTTCTGAAAACAAGTAATTTTCCTACTTAGTAGGTCACTTTGTTAGATAAAATTTGACTTGTACTCTAGTGTTTCTCTTCATGTCTTTCCTTTTTCCTCTAGTATTTTGTTCGACCGCTTGAACACGATCTATCTATTGCTTTGCAGATTGGATGGATCTATGGGTCTGTCACAGAAGATATTCTAACAGGATTCAAGATGCATGCCCGTGGTTGGCGGTCAATCTACTGCATGCCAAAACGTCCTGCATTTAAAGGGTCTGCTCCTATTAATCTTTCTGATCGGTTGAACCAGGTGCTTCGATGGGCTCTAGGTTCTATTGAAATTCTTTTTAGTCGCCATTGCCCCATCTGGTATGGATACGGTGGTAGGCTTAAATGGCTCGAGAGGTTTGCATATATCAACACTACCATTTATCCTATCACTGCCATACCTCTTCTGATGTATTGTACCCTGCCAGCTGTCTGCCTGCTGACAAACAAGTTTATCATTCCACAGGTGCGCCATTCAACATTCATTGGTGTGTCATTTTGTTGTCTTGATATTTAGCCTCTTATCATTTACTTCCACTTACTGATACCATAATTGCTCTCTCAATGATGTTGTTGCGCTCAAGAATACCATCAAGTTTGTAGGTTTTAGTGTTATCTAATTGTCAATCACTGACTGAGGTTTGATCTTGCTCGTGCAGATCAGTAACATTGCCAGTATTTGGTTCATTTCACTCTTCCTTTCCATTTTTGCCACTGGTATCCTGGAGATGAGGTGGAGCGGTGTTGGAATTGATGAATGGTGGAGGAATGAGCAATTTTGGGTTATTGGTGGAGTGTCGGCCCATCTTTTTGCCGTCTTCCAGGGCCTGCTCAAAGTCTTGGCTGGAATTGACACCAACTTTACTGTTACCTCCAAAGCATCTGATGAAGATGGGGATTTTGCCGAACTCTACATGTTCAAGTGGACAACTCTTCTCATCCCTCCCACTACGCTCCTCATCATAAACTTGGTCGGGGTTGTGGCTGGGATCTCTTACGCCATCAATAGCGGATATCAGTCGTGGGGTCCACTTTTTGGTAAGCTGTTCTTTGCATTTTGGGTGATCATTCACCTGTACCCCTTCCTCAAAGGTCTGATGGGACGCCAGAATCGCACACCGACCATTGTGGTTGTTTGGTCAATCCTCCTAGCATCCATTTTCTCTCTTCTGTGGGTGCGTATTGATCCCTTCACAACCCAAGTTACTGGACCTGACGTCGAGCAGTGTGGAATCAACTGCTAATAAAAGTACACAGATGGGGAAACTGTAAGATCCGAAATTGGTTAGTCCCCACTAAGCTCAAGTTGTTAAGGTGAGGGTAACCTTTTTCTGTCATCAGAGGTACCCACCTGGCTGGCTGCAAAGTGCAATCTTGTTTGTTGTTGATTGTAAGATTTATTTATTTGTGGATAGATAGGCTGTGAGAGTTTTTGTTGCGGAGGTCATAAGTTAATGTGCCTTAGTTGGAGGATCTGTATTTTGGCTTCCCTTTGACTGCTGCCGAGACAGTTAATGTATTGTACTCATGAACAGCTAATACATTGTATTTGCTCATCCAAATGCATTATACCTATCACATGGTGATCCTAAGCTTAGTGGCATGCTTACACTTTCCTTTTGAGTGTTTGGAACCTTTTTCTTTCCCTTCTCGTGGGCCCCTTGAGTACCGTCCTGCTCTTTCTTTTCGTTTTGTTTTCTAGCAAGTGTACTCTTTTGAAAGAAATATAAGTTCTGGAAAATGTGATTTTGGACCCTGTTCCGCAGAAAGGGAATGGGATGTGGGGAATTTCCTCTCATTGGAAGATCAAAACTTGTGAAGTTAAGCCCAGAAAAAGAAGAAGAAAAAGAAAAGGAGTACTGTGTGAACATGTTGAGAGGATGTCTTACTTTTTATCTACGCCAACTTCTACAAAGTTTAAGGTACAAAACCATCTGTCCTAACTCATTTCGCTGTAATGACTTTGTCGGATGAGGGCAATGACCATGGTCTTCGAACCAAGATGCGACTTAACGTATGCTTTTACGATAGCGAAGGGGCCGGAACAAATTGGACTGCAATTCAAATGAGGAGTGTTTCTTGATTTTGGGTAGAAAAATTGAAAGTAAATTGTAAAATGCATCTTTTCATGTAGAGGATAGGCGAAAGCGAACAAATTTAGAAATTACCACCAATTTTTGTGATTATGACCTTAGAGTAATTAGCTCAAAAGTATCAATTTAACCGTTGGAATACCAATAAATTTAGTGGATAATGATATGGGTCTTCTTCAAACTTTTTGTACAATATGTTCTTTTATAATTGTCAGTTCAACGGTTGAATGTTCATGAAATTTAATGGATAATGATGATATGCCTCATCGTTTGGGTTTGTCTTTTCACTAAAAATTTTATGGACGAAAATCCAGCTAACTGGGAAAAAGTAGCTAAGGGAGAGTATGGAATTTCCTCAGCTATTTTAACGGCTGTCTGGATAACATCGGCCGTCAACTGGCGAATGAGCATGCGGAACCTTTGACGTGTCCCATGTCCCATGCAATGTCTGACAACCGAAGATGTTCAGTGTGCCACGTGTAAACTCTTGCCATCTAGGGCTTCGCCACGTGTAAAGAAGCACCCTTTTCTTCTCTAGCCCACCTTCAAAGATTTCTTACTTTCTCTCGCTGCTACTGCTGCTGAGAACCTTTGAATTGCTCATCCGCTTGTATTGCTTATACTTCTGTGGAAAAAGAACTTGAGAATGGCACTAATGGAGGAACCAATCCTCTCTCGCATTGATCGCTTGGATAACATGGTATGTTGAGCCATTGATCTCTTTTTCCCATGTATTTATATTTTACAGTTGGAAATTTCTCTGCCTTGAAATGCTCGGGTTGTGTAGTTTCGGAAGCTAACAGCTTAAACCACGCTTATCTTCCTTAAGCGTAATTTGCTTCCATGAGTTGTGTGATTTGAAAGATCTAATTAGCTATTGAGTGGATTGAGTATATACTTATGTAGAGATAGGAAACCCACGACTTTGCGAGCAAAAGTGATTTGTAAAGATTGATTTGGAGTAAAGTTTATCAGTCAATGTGGCAAGTTTCAGATAGACTAGAATATGAAAGGAGCTCCGTGTATGTGGGTTTGTATATGTCATATTCACTGTGTTAGTATATGCTATTTTGTCTCCAATTACAGGTTGTAGGGGCTTCTTGTTCATTAAACGTATTTCAATTGAACGAGTCAGATTATTACATGAGAGAATAATTTCAAGGTTTGATGGGTTTAAATTTCCCCTGTGAAATGAAGTGGGAATACTTAGCTTAGTATAGTGATCGTCTTTGTATTTCCCTCTCGCAATGACAACTCCAGTTAGAGCAACTAGAGGAGATTAGAGGGGGTAGCAGATCATTCACAAAGCGCTCATCTGGTGCGTCAACCCCATCAAGCGGGACTCTGACAAGCGAAGGGCACGCCTCATCCGTTGACTTTTCTCTAAAGAGTCTGGAGAAGTACTGTCGTCCACTTGACCATGTGATGGTAGAGACCGAAGACAAAGGCAATCTCGTTGAGAGGCTCCATCATGTAGAGGACCGTCTCCACAAGGTATGTCAATTATCGGCTCGGTAGTCTCCGCTTTGCCAATATTCACGATGAATTACTAACTTAATTGCATAATGTTTGGTCAGCTATGTTTGTAGGTGGAGTTGACCTTGGAGGCTGAGAGGAAGATGATAAAAGACAAGTATGAGAAGAAGGGTCGTAAAAAGAGGGGATTGAAGCAGATGGTCAAGAGCTTGGTCAAAGGAGGAGGCAAACGCAATAAATCCACTTCCGCTTAGCAACGTAAAGCGCTTGCATGCACGCAATGCATGAAGTTGCCTTCTCTTTTGGGCTTTTTGAATTGTTCTCTTCTTTCCTCTTGTTTTAAGGGAAAAAACCACAAAAAATCCCAAACTTTGTTACATGTGACACATTTACCCCGAACTTTTTTTTGTGACACGAAAAATTCCAATCTTTGTCACCTGTGACACAGTTACCCCATTGTACTTTAGTCTATGGGCATTTTCATCTTTTTTGTTTTTTCTTTTTTTTTTGCCTTTTCGGGGAGGGCCCCTCGCCGGTGTCTGGCGAGGGCAGATCAAGAGAGGGGGCCCTCGCCGGAAAAGAAAAAAAAAGGAAAAAAAAAGCAAAAAAGATGAAAATGCTCATGGACTAAAGTATAATGGAGTAGATGTGTCGAAGGTGGTAAAGTTTGGGGTTTTTGGTGTCACAAAAAAAAGTTCGGAATAAATGTGTCACAGGTGGCAAAGTTTGAGATTTTTGGTAGTTTTTTTTTCTTATTTTAATATGAAAGGCTTGAGATGGCTTTGTTGCCCGAGTATAAGACGGAAAGAGGGAAAGCGATCCCGGGTTGTGCTTGTGCTTGTGGATGTGTGACATCTTTTGTCACGCCCCGAACCCCATCGAGCTCTTGACATCCCGCCTCCGGTCAAAATGATGCGACGTCCCAGGAACGTCGCCGACCCAACCCAAACATCAAAAGCACATGCGGAAGCGAATAACAAAACCCCGGACAGAAAGATGACGACAATGGGGTAGACCACCATAACAATCAAACAACATATTCATACAATACCAAATATACAAACATTATATTACAGACATAATTAACAAACTAGCATCCGAAATCACCGTTATAACAAAAAGATCAAGGTCTGGTTAACTTAACTTCCCTATGGGTCAACCCGATTAACACAATCCCTAAAATAGCCTAGGGAATGCCTACTGGTTGCCATCTTCCACCATGCTCCTGATTCTCCGGGCGTGAGCCTCCGGAAACTCACCTGTAGTTCCACTAGGTACCAAAGGTAGCTCCCCGGACTTCCAAAAAGATGAGGTAGACTTCCTGGGTTTACGGCTAGGGGTCTGAAAGTGGCGGTTATACAACCGTGAGATGAATTTTAATAAGTGCACAACCCCAAACCCCACGTAGGCACTCACGTACCGCCAGACGAAACCACACATAACACGCGACAATCAACCAAACTAGCAACCACACACGACCCTACCTGGAATCCATCATGCACGCTCCTGCACATTAAACAATAATACAACCAGCACATCACATCACATCACATCACATCAATGAATCAAAATCGCGCGCGTGCCTTAATTATAAGACAGAAACCACTTGGGCACGTCTCATACCATGCCTAACAGTTTCTACCCCATAATTAAGCGTCACATCACGCGTTACAAATACACTCGTACACCAACTCACACCATGCATCACTTTCTCAAACCTCGCACCTCAAGTCAATTCCCACTCATTCTTAACTCCTCCATCACTACTGCGCCCGCGTAAAACGCATCAGGCCAACGGTCTTCTGACCTCATCAGGCATCGACACCTCGTCGGGCCGGGCATTGTCACCTCGTCAGGGACGGCATCGTCCCGCATAAACGAACACGCCTCAGGACGGAATTCTACATACACTTTCCTTCTACCGCGCCCGCATAAAATGTATCAGGCCAACGGTCTTCTGACCACGTCAGGCATCGTCACCCCGTCGGGCCGGGCATCGTCACCCCGTCAGAGACGGCATCGTCCCGCGTAAACGAACACGCCTCAGGACGGATTCTTTCCAACCAATTCCACATTTCCATCTCCTCGTTCCACTCAAACCACACTTACACACGGCCAACAATCGCACGGCCAAACATACACACCTCACATACACATTTCACAATTTCACATTCTCGTACACTTCACAAACACACATTCTCGTCATACGAACACCACACGATCACACATATTTAACGCGCAAATCCAATGCACATTCACCTCGACACATTGCCACACTACACGGCCACACACACGCGGCACAATACCAATCCACAATCAATCCACAACACAACCGGCACAATCATTCGGTTCAGCCCAATTAAGCCACAATAATTTCAATCAATCACACATTTAATTCCCGATCAATCCTCAACATCACAGCCCTAACTCAGCCTCCTAAACCTCGAAATTTCATCGCCAAATCAGTCCACAACAACCCAAACATCAGCCCCTAATTCAGTTCCAAAACAGCCACAAAAATCGTCCAAACTGGGCAGTTGCGCAGTGACCGAAATCCATTTGAAATAAATAGTAAATCAACTCCAAAAATTCTGAAATTTGGATATGTTGTACAAAAAATCTTGATAAACATTTTCCGTGAAGGACTCAAAACCCAGATCCAACTGTAAACACCTCTTTTTGTCACTGGAAGACAGAAGAAAATCAACCCGTCCGGTCAGTCCGCCTGATCATCAAAATAAATTTTTTTCAATACCCAAATCACCTTGAAAAGTCTTGAAATTTTTATATGTTGTAACCACAAATGTCCCCAACAACTTTCATGAAGAAAGTATTTTGAAAATAGGCCTGGAAAAATTTATAAAAATTCAAACAGACCCGAAAGTCGGATGAACAGTAAATCCGGCAGACTGATTTCGATCCAAAAATGGACTTCTGAATGGTCTCAAATGATTTCCAAAAATTCCCAAATTAAATTATGTTATACTTCAAGATGTTGGGAACAATTTTAATGAGAACACTTCCTCAAATTCGGGCCACACAAGTCACAGTAAAAATAGTAAAAACCAGCGACGCAGCAGCAACCTAATCGGAAATCAGCCAACAACCACCACCGAGCACATCCAGCCACGAAATTCACCATAAACCGAACCTTAAACGAGCCTAACAATACCCGAGGTCCTAGGCGACATTTGGGGAGGTCACTTACCTAAGAAAGGCGAGAAGAACGGGCTGGATCAATCGGACCAGCAGCAGCAGCAGCATCGGCGGAGGAGGAGGAAAATGAAGATGAAGAGAGTGAGAGAGAGAGAGAGTGATCGTGGAAGAGGGGGGTTCTGGCCAGAAGAGGGAGGAGAGAGAGAGGGGTCAGAAATAGTGGGCTGGTGGGGACACATGTCGGCGATCCGCAATTTTTCCAAAAATACCCTTGATCCAACGGTCCTCGTTTGTCTTTATCCAATAATTCAAGGGCAAGGTAGTAATTCAATAATTCCAATTTCTTTTCACTTATTTTAGTCCTCAATTATTGCCCAAAATTGTCAAAAATTCGGAATTCCCAATACAGGGTCCAGGGGCAAAACGGTAAATTTCCGGTCCCGGAGCGAAATTCCAATTTTCGTACATACGGGTTCCATATGGGTGTGGCCAACATAATATGGCGTCGGAATCATGAAAATAGCTTCTTAAGCCCTCGAAAATCAACCGCAAAGTCCTGGGAATAAAATAATATTATTTTTCACTTCCGAGCCAAATTTCCAATTTTTGACCGTAACGATTCTAAATGTGCGTGGCCACCCCAAAATGGCATTGGCCTCAAAAAATAATCTCATACGACCTCAAAAACCAATGTCGACACATATAGGGGCAAAATCGTAATTTTTTCGGTCCCGAACCGAAATCCATTTTTTTTTTTTTTTTGCAGAAATGGGTGGCCCCAAGGTTGGCCAAGCCAAAAACGTCATCGGCCGCTCAAAATTGTCACTTTCAAAATTCTTGATTCCCGGGCCCGAATTCCAAGAAATGACTAAAATCAAACAATCGCGACTTTAGTTTATCTCTGGCTAACGGGTGGCTCATTGGGATTATGCACTCTCGACCCATGACCAACACTAAGTCAAATCACGTTTAAGTTTACTCTACTTGGGACGATCTCGGTTGTCATATAATTGCGAGGGTCTGTCACTAGTTCTCTTCGGACACGATCAATTAAATAGATCGCTCTCTGTTGGCCCAAAACATTCCCTCGTCAATTCTTATGGTCGAAGATCGAACCCAGATTGAGTTCTTTGGTCGTGCGAACTCAATCCCGTAATAACCCTACCCCTAAGGTTAGCATCCCGTGAATGCGCATTTCCGGGCGAGATCTCACTATAGTGCATTGATCAACTTCATTTCTTAAATCCCGGGAAAAGGATCGAAAATTCAGACTGTTACATCTTTATAAGCCCAAGCGGTGAAAATAAGAGATTCGACTATGCGGCCTCGCCTTTATGGTGCCCCTGTAATTCATCAGATACATGCACTTCAACAAAAAATGATCAGGCAAACTTATTTGTATTTTTCACTTACTACTTCGTTATGAATTGCAGCCAGGCCACCTTTGCTTGCGACGTTAACATGCTGCACTTAACTATAGCATATTGGAATTCGAGTACAAGCACAGAAGAGTTGATCCTTTGCGAATATGAAGTTGACTAGGAGTAAAATTCTTGTGGGAGAATTGATGATACCATCAGAGAGTGATTCAGCATTGAGATTCCAATTTGCTGCGAAGAAGAAACTTCTCTGCACTTTTACATCCTGTGTGCACGCTTAAAGTCGTGCTGCTGTTTATTCTGTTCAACTAATGTGTGAGTCTCATTATAAGTGGAAATTGAAGGTCGTGACAAGTCTAAATTTTCATGAGAAATAAGTGTTTTAGACTCAGTTGTCAGAGATCTAACATGATTCTCGGTTTGGTGGGTGCTTAATTGAGTAGATTCGAGGTGTCGAACTATCCGGACTTGAATAGAGAGCATCCATGTTCAAGGAACGTAGGTGTATTCCTATCTTCAGTTTCTGCTAAAGCGCCAATGAAGGGAACGCATACGCCAAGAAAACAAACTTATGAATGGTCAAAAAAAGGCGGGCAGGCATGCCCATGCTTCATCTTGGACAATTCAGACGCATTGTGCATGCAGAGAGAGAGAGAGAGAGAGAGAGAGAGAGAGAGAGAGAGAGAGAGAGAGAGAGAATATGTGTATATAACCAATTATTGAGTGGGTAAACTAGGAGACCCACTAGGTAAAAAGTAAGAAGTGTAATGTAAGTGATGCATGGCCTCTATAGAAATATTAATAAACATGAGCTGCGGAAGTGGCGTGAACTATCTAAGAAGAGTTTTTTAAGGTAAGTTCGCAATCATAATCGTTGTGGAAGAAGTCCTTCCTTGAGGAAGCGCCAAGGTCCAGTCCCAGTTCCCATTCTGCAAAACCACATCAAACAAGCAAAATTATACTTCACATGCTCATAAACATTATCCTAGCGGGGAATTATTACTACTCCATAATACTCCTAATGAATACTGGAAATTAACTTTTTGTTTTCAGTTCATAAATTGAATCCAAATAGTAAGGTGCTTAACTTAGTGCTTCATCAAACTTCTCCACAACAAATATTAAGGAAGAATGGAAATTCTTGTCCTGAGATATAAATGAAAGACTTCATCTAGAAAATATCAAAAAAAAGTAGGAAATCATACCTCCAAATACCAGCTATAGTCCGAAGACCCATATATATAGTCAGAGCGACCCATATTCCAACAAAACCGTCACTCTTAGAAAGAAGGAATAACGAAGCAATGCTAATACTGGAGACCAAAACCTGCATACAAAAACTTTTTAGAGAAGAGGTAACACATTTGGAAGTCACATGAACCAGATAAAAGTTGGTCTTGGTAGCAGAGATTTAGGGACTTGCCATGGAATATGCAGAGTAAGCAAAATCCGATGCTCCAAAATTGACGCCATCAAAGACAAAAGCCAAGGAATTGATAGGTTGTGTAGCTGCAACAAACTGTTATGTACATAGAGATGATTTACTCAATTTAAGCAAGAAAACTTTTATTGTAAGACATTAAGACTTGTGAGAACATACCGGAATGCCCACAAAAATGAGATGCTGGACATTGACATCTTTTGAGAATACTCCGGATCCGAATCTCAGGCTAACACCAACAATCACAGTAAGCCCCAAGCCAAGAACAAATCCCATCTGTATGATTTAATTGTTGAGAAGTTAGAATGTCAAGTAGTAAGCAGCACGAGTGGGCTCCGACACTGCACGGGCACTGCACGGCACCTAGTTAAGTGGTCTAAACATTTGTGTCAACTATCCACTAAGCCTAAAGAGGAGCAACTTTTCTCTTTACTCTCGAGAATCTTAAATTTACAAGATCAAGTAATTCAAAAAGTTATTATTATTCATCAAAATAAGTACCTGTAATACCCTGGACGCAGCTGCAGTTGCCTTGTCATAATCTTTCTCTGAAAATGCACTTGCTAGGATTGCCTATATTTAGAGTACGGGCATCTTAGTCAATGATCACTACCGACATTACAGGATATTGCACATTATAGCATTAAGAAGAACGTCTACAGTGATCAATACACGGCTAAAAACATGTGTTATAAGATAAAGGATGATGGTATATTCAGTAGCACATATGAGGAGTCTATAGCACAATTTTATAGTGAACAAGAAAACTTTCAAAGGAACATACTTCCTTTAGTTACTAAAATCAAACATCACGAAAATCATGGCCAAGAAGTTCCCATTTGAGTGATCTAATACTTATAATTGAAATAGCTTCCTCTATGTTAAGACCCTCTCCTATCAAAGAAATTAAGAATCTCGAATGGCAACTATCTCCTAATGAAATGGATCGTACTTCTTTATTGCATTTTGCTAATAGCTAGGTGGTTTAAAGAAGTTGATGAGAAATCCTTTAAATATGCTAGACTAGCACTGAATAATAAGTCCAGTTAACAAGTTCAACCTAGGATTGATACCTCTGAAATATTCCTCATCTCATTTTGGTCTTAGATACCAAAGCTATATTACGTCCTTTATTTGAGATCTTTTTAACATGCTCAAGTGGACAATGACCATTTTAAAGCAGGTTCGAAATTGGATATCAAACTAAAAAGTATAAAAGGGAGAAAACAAAAAGAATTCTAGATGTGGGGCAATTTTTTTTTTTTGAGAATGTGAACAACACTTCTAACAAATCTCATTCTTGCTGTTCAAAAAACTAATTGCGTCGTGCACATCGTTTTGCTTCACTTAAAGATCTAGCGAGGGCATCACATACTGAGGAAGTATTCATTGTGTCTAGAAAAGTACTCGAGGAAGCAGTTTTACCTGTCCAGCAACAGCCAAACCATCAGCAAGAAGTGATGATGTCATCCAAACTTGTAAACATATCTGAAATGCAGCCATAAATGTTGTACCCAGCCGTGCAGCCATTGAGGCAGCAAGGGTAACACAGAATGTGACAGCTATCACCCTTGCCAACAAAAGAAGTCCTGTGAATTAACACAAGCATTTCTTTAGAATTAATAATATTCTCAAAATTAAAAAAAGAGTATATAGCAATATAAACATGAAAGATAATAAACTATATATGAGCAAATGAATTATCATATTTATATGAGACAGAGGTAGAACCTAAAGGGCAACTCTACTCCCCTTTTCGAAAGAAGGAAGAAAACAAAGCGATAAAGTTGTTTAGCTGATTCGTGTGTCTATGGACATTTGCTTATGCAAGATTATTCACTAACCATTCTTTAAGAACCGGCGAAATTGTAAATCGTTAAGGCTCGGAGGTAAGAGATCAACTTGTTTCATCAGCCTCCATAGGAGAATAAGAGATATTAAGTACCTAGCAAAATCACAAAATAATTTATAAATATAGATAATGTGGTCGATTGTCAATTCTTTAAGACATTATGACATGCATATGAACATATGAATCAATGTTACTTCTTGAGGTATAAGTACAAATCCAAAGAAAATTAGGGATCGATGGCACTACTTACTGAGAAAGAATGTGCGCAATTGCAGCACCACTGACACCCAAATGGCAGACAAAGATAAGTATCGGATCTAAGATAATATTTGCGACATCTCCTGCAACTGTTATTAACCAATCAAATTAACAATCAAACAACCACCGAGAATAAACATAGTTCTAGTTTGCCAAGTTACAAAAACCACTAACTTCACTGTAGTTATGAAGCACCGGTATACCCTACAAAGTGATAACTTCGTAAAATGCAAGATGGGAAATCTCTAGACCCTCCTATTGTATTTTATTTTCTAACTCAAAAAAATCAATATCTTTCTATTCTCCCGGCTAAAGTTAATCGAAGATGAACTTGCAACAACTTTATCTGGGATAGGAACTATACGTTTTAACAAGACACATCATCCGATAATCCGGTCAGTGAACTGACAAAGAGATAGGCAAATATAACATAACTCACTACCAACAAAATTGTTAACTTTCATGACGAACAAGTTATGGCATTTTAGGACTCTATAATTGTACTTTATGTAAGATATGATGACTATTAATTGGCAAGGTTGTCCAGAAAAGCACTCTTCCTCCAGCTTACACTTTAAACAAATTGAAAAATCTGATGCTTTAAAGCTCCAATAGAACAGCTCTATTTGATCTACAATCATTGTTTTCTCCTATCTCATTAGTCCATAGGTAATTTCTCCTTGTCTCAGGCACTTTCATCATAAACACATTTTACTCTATGTTGGACATATCAAATTTGCTTCCACATCTGATATTAAACTCGTGCTATATATACAATGTAGACCGGTTTTCTAAATGGTTAAACTTTTCAGCAAAAAACGATTGTCCAACCTTGTCTCAAAGAATAGGTTTAGATTTCAAATCCCGACGCTTTGTCTATTGTAATTCTTCTATATTCTCCTGTTTTGGTATTCTTGCCTCCGGTCATCTAGTTATAGTTTACGTTTTTAAGAATATAAAATGTAGTCTACAATAAATGAAGTCAATAAATGCAGGTTTTGCCATTTTGACACAATAGTTGTGAATAGAGATATTATCTCTTATACCAGTGGCATATAGAGGAGTTTTGGTATCCTTGAAGCCTCGAAACACGCCTTGCATTGCCAAAGAAAGAAGAACAGCAGGAGCCCCTAGTGATCTTAGTGTCAAGTACCTTCTAGCAGGGGTTAGCATAGGAGAACCCTGTCCAAATAAGCAACACATGCAATTAGTTAAAATCATGTCAAGGCAATGCAAGTCATTTCTAGCTTAGTTAGTGAGCTCAAATATACAAGACTAGATTCTCCGGCTGATATGTTACTCGAAGCGCCATGCAGCAAGGGGAAAATGAATATAGTGAGACCAATTGTCTATAATGTTGCTATTACTAAACTAATAGTAGAAAAGGAAAAGGATTAGTTGGCGTGATCTACTCATGTGTCAACGTTTCTATGTGAGTAGGCAAACTATGATAAGCGTTTTTCACTAAAAGTCTGTTTGGGACTATTGTAGCTTTGGTGTTGTGTTGCCTAGAGGCAGAGACGGAAGGGGTTTCCAGGTATCAGGGTTCCAATCTAAATCTATCATATCCCCTCATGGAGCCACCTTAAAACCTGTGGATGGTATCATGCACGTTTTGTATGTCATATGCTATATCAAACAAATAAATTTTTGAACTTATAAAAGACAGGAGAGTTTTAGCAGTTCAAAAAGTTCAGCAAAAAACAAAATCAAAAGACTTACAGATTTTACACCCATAAAAGCTAGGAGGGTTTTAGCACCAAATATCAGAAACAATGTTTGTAAGAAACCAAGGATCCCGCCAATTGCAAGTGCCGTTGATGCGGAAGGGATATGTCGCCTTTCCTTGCTCAATTTGGCTTTATTTGTTTTGCTACTGATTATTGGAGGAGACTTACATTTAGTTGCAGTAGAACCTGGTCAACCACGGGTAGAGTCATTAGAGACCCAACATCCCAGCAAGTCTTCTGGTTAACTAGTGAAACTAAAAACATGAGATGAGAACGGCATACATGTATTACAGTCACCAAGACCTGTACTTGTTGTGGAGTACCTACTTGTGGGGGAAGGGGGTGGGATGTAAGCTTTTACTCTATCCCAAAATTTACAAGAAAAAAGGGGAAAAAGATTTTGGATGGACTCATTCAGCTTTTGATGCAGGACATGGAGCCAATCTCACTCCAGTGTAACATCTGGAGCTCACTATTTTTCCTGTTCTTTTTCTACTTGAGGTCCAGTATAAATATTGCTGCTTGAAGGATGATTGGCTTAGTATGTGAAATGAGTCAGGCTATGCATTTTCAAAGATAAAGTACCTTCTGCTGGAAGTAAATCTTTTACTTCACAGTTGTTACTGGAACCCCTTTCCAATTTCTCAAGCATCGTATCATCAGGCATCAACTCTTTCATTTCCACGCTCTTAGTTGAGCATTTCTTAGGGTTTTCATCTTTTTCCAGGTCAGCACATGTTTTTCCAATGGTTTCTTCTTCCGCGACAAATGAAGTTGTTATACTGACCAGCGGAAATATGGTAATCTTCGAAGCTTGATTAAATATAGCAATAGAAACTCCTACAGCTGCAAGCTCCACTGGACCTACACACGACAAAATTACCATAAAAAATTGTGTCCATCCAGTTATCACACCTCTTAAAGTCTAGAGGCAAGTATAGTGAGTCATTATCCTCAGATTCATTGCTACTTTGAACCCATCCACATAAAGGTAGGTGTCGAGGCAAATAAATCAGCAAAACCAGCGGTCTATTCACCAAATGTTCTGCATTAGGAAGGCAAGATAGACTCAAGGGGAATTGAGCCACACAAAACCCTAAAATCTCTTATCGCACCAAAAGCATTTGGATGCTATTGAATGTGGCAACCAAAGTTGTCATAATAAATACTCCAATTGTAGTTACCAACTCAACAGATTAGTCATATGATGCCTGAACAGGCATAGGAACATAAACCTAAGATCAAGTTCTTGAACTATAGAAATCTGGAGCTCCTACCAGCTTAAACTTTTCATTTTGGCCTTAAATGATAATTGTGAAAATGATCATACAAAATCATGACATGCTATAGAGTTCATTTGTAGTCCAACAAATCACAATAGCAACCTGCCTAGACTTCATGTGGAAAAGCGTAGACATGATCATCATACCTATACGACCAATGAATGCAGTATCAATTAAGGAAGCAACAGGGTCAGCAGCTAAAGCCAAGGCAGCAGGAAAAGCAATCCTCAATATCTCTCGACCAAGTTCATCCATTTTGAATACACGCCTGCAATCCAGAGACCATTGTTTAGCATTAAAGAAGACAGTTGAGGTATATTTCATCTAACTTGTTCGTGTCATGAAATGACTTGAACATTAAGTTCCCATGACAGACATCACTAAAGGGCATAACGCTTGACATCATAGAAGCGAGCTGGTTGGCAAGCCAATTCATTTCTACCTAGATTTGACTTGCGCCAAGTAAGCATTACATGAATGAATATCCAAGATGATTGGTATTGTGAAAAGATGATATCCTGCCAATGTTAATTGAAATCTTGCACTAAGCATTATTTGCGAGGGTCATTGAGAAATCATTACTAGCCTTAGTCTTAGCTGTTCAAAGATGCAGCCAGGGTAGCCTTACCTTGCATCTCTGAAGAAGACAGAGATTGGAATGTTCCACTTGCTTCTTAATGAATGCCGATCACTTTCCTCTATCACCATCACAGGAACATGTTGATCAGTGCCTTCAGGCATGCCACGTGGAGTATTTAGTTTACTGTCCTCAATGATACTGTCGACTACAAGAACATTAGAGTCTTCGGCCATGATAGTCTAAGGAAAATGAACTTGAGCTTTAATCCGCCAAAATTTTAAATCTAACAGATTCAACCAGGTTGCTGCCACCCAGTTCAATGTTGCTCTTGATGCACCGTGATCAAGTACTCAGTTTCTAGTGTTCTTTATCTGCAGTGTGTAGCAAGCTCCAGATCTGGATGAGAAAGAAACAATTAAGTCCACGAAAATAATGTAAGGAGTACAAATATGACATTCTGGTGTCTAATTAGGTGACCAGCTGTTGGGCGACAAGAAAGAAAGCAAGCGAGCACAAAACATCGAAGAGTTTATGATGGACCTCCGTAGCAAAGAAACTCTAGCAGAGTGTACTGAAGTCCATACCTCACAAAAACGGAGAGATGGTAAAAAGGAGATGACGAGACATGCATAAGAACTGAGTCTAAATAAACACAACCCCTAGCATGATGACAGTTGGAACCTCCCTCAGCTCTTGAGAAGAACGCATCAGTCAAATGGTCTTTCCACTTTCTCTATCTGTGGCATCAATTTGTGGGGAACTATGCCGCATATGTGAACATGCAGAAGACCCAGATTATAAGCAAGTCAAACAAAGATTTATCAAGTATTTATGAATGAAAAGGCAAACCATTGTTATGTCTCTAATTGAAAAGCTTCGGTCTATTTATCAGTTGTGAATAGCAACATTCCATAGGCTAGTAAATAGGACAGATGAATGTATACGAACGGACAAATCAACCTATTCATTGTTTGAAATACTTACTCATAGAGCAACTTAGTGTTTACGTGTCAGACGTGTGGGGTTGGTCAGATTCAGAGCACGAGATAACAAGTGATACATGGGCAGACACCAAGCACGGTAAAGCTTGGTTCTTCTTCGGTTGAAACGAAGGAATATTAATATTAGAAAAAAATTAGGCGCCTCGACATTCGGGGGACGAGATCCGTACAAGGATCCGGTGATGCAACCTCCCTCAGTATCATATTCCCCTAGTTACACAACACCTCTGAGTGTTCAAGGTCCAACTCACGCTTGGAGAAAAGTTAAGAAGACCTTCTGTCCTGCATATACGAACCACCCTTCTTAGAGAAGACTCCCCTAGCTTTTTCTCCCCCAGATAAATGCTCAAATGGTACGTTTTTTCCTAGGGATTCCATAAACCAGGACAAATAATTTATAGGGAATCAAAGAGGCTGAAAACAAACCAAGGAAAACCAGAGAAACAGAACAAGCTCATTAACTCCGCTATCACACGGACCCATGGGGTCAACAGAGATCGGATATATAACTTAAAAAAAGGGTCCAAGTGTCTCAATAAACATCAGCGCCTAGGAACTCACAGGCTCAAAAGCACTTTCTTTCTGTCTCCCTGGATTTACGGGCTGAATGTTATCAACGTAAGAAACAATGCCAAGAATATTGGGTGGTTCATTGGACATAGGCCACTCCATTAATTGCTGCCACGTGTCCATTCTCTCCGCCGTTACCTCATCTCTCCTCTCACTCATGGCTTCAAAGTTGGACAGCTCCATCATGGCACAAGCAATGAGCTGACCTCTTCTTTAGCCTCAACGAGCCCACCACGACGCTGCCGGGTTTTAATGCTCTCTGCACAGGATGAAAGTGCTGCCAAGCTCGGGCTTACGGTTATTGTGAGGTTGAGGTGTTTGTCTTTTTCAAGATTCGCTTCAATGACCACGAGATTTGTCTGCAGAGGAAACAGAGCACTGGAAAAGGAATTTAATCAAGCTTTTATTTCGACTTACTTTGATTCTCAATGAACTGTAAAAGTTCAGGGGATTTTACTTGTGAAATTTCCCCGTAAATTCGGTCTAGCTTGCTGTGCACATGGTGCAGAAGCAAGAAGAAGTAACTGAAGGAGAGAGAGAGAGAGGTGAAGGAGGGGGAAAGAAGGAGGTAATGGAGGAGGAAAGAAAATAATCTTAAAAGTTGGACCAACTTAAACAATTGACGATCAATGAGTGAAATGGATAATTGCCTGCACGGCGGTTTTGGACCACCTAGTATTTGGGCGGTGTTTAAACCTGTGCCAGGAAACAACAGCACCAGATACAATCACATTTCTGTAAAAAAAGAAGTGGTCATGGATCAATCAATTAATGTACCCAGGACAAGAATTTATTCCGCGTAATCAAATTCCTGGGAGTTCGGCAGCAATATTCTAGCATTTCCCAGAATGTGAACGCATTTGGATCCGCGGATGTGATTCAGCCTCGGACGTCTCACCCTGCCCTACCCGAAGATCTTCTTCATAAAAATAAAACCCGATTCGTGAACAAGTTGTCTAAACTCATGCACGTAGTCCTGACACGCTTCACGACCGAAATCATCGAGGAACTCCTCTGTTGTTTGGATGCCCGGCAAATGCATAGTGAGCTTCCTACAACTACGAAGTTCTTCAGGAACAATTTTTCATTTCAATTAGTTCACACTTATCGTTTCCCAACCGAAAGTTCACATGACATGCCAACCGGGACCAGCATTTGCTCCTGAAATTTTCGACGAGTTCCAGCTAAATTGCATCGATTATGAACATACTGAAATATGATGCATTGAGTAATCGAAATCAAAGTTCAGTTCTTCATTACGAAAACACGAGTGTTTAGTGACCCTTGTGGAATTTATCTAGTAATCCATGGTTTATTTTCAGTTTCTTTAAGATACTTTTCATGAATTAGATTCTGAGTTGTACTTTATAATATATATGTATACGTACGCGATCTCCAATGGATTACTATACTCTTCATGGGAAGTTACACGCATAAGAATGCATGTTGTATTCACATATATATATTGATTCATATAATGCTGCACAGGACCAAATTAATTTACAAAAAAATTTATCTCCACATGATGGCATTATTCTCCTTAGCTAGCTACGATACGAATGAAATGACATCCAAACCTCACCGTCAAATTTAAATATATATATGTCGTATTCTTGAAAATATTACTTTAGAAAATCATATAGGTACAACTAGATCAGCCCATTGTTGAACTTATCCTCAACCTGGCTAATATAAATTTATAACATTTTCAGATCTTTTGGATAGTCGACAATTACAAGGAGGTATTAGTTGATGACTTGCACATATAGCTATCAAAATGGGTCCGAAAATTCATTTATCGACACATTCATATAGAAGGGTTATACATGGGACACCTAAAATTTCGCAGGCCAACCATAAGTGGGTTCTAAATGAAAGGGTCGAAATAAACGGCTGTTGAACCCACTTAAACGAAGAAGATGCGAGTCGCAGAGGGAGACATGCATAAGAACTGAGTCAATGGAAACACAACCCTCAGCACGACCACAGTACGAACCTCCCTCAGCTCTTGAGAAGCAAGCATCAGTCAAAGGACTTTCCACTTCGTCTTTTGGATAGATATCACTACTTTGTGGGGACTCATGCCGCATGCAGTACGCGAACTTGCACACCCAAAATTATAAGCTAGTCATGTGGGGGGGGGGGGGGGGGGGGGGAAGAGAGAGCGCAAAGGATGGACAAATGAACCTGTTCATTGTTTGGCATACCTATGCATATGTACCTGATAGTCCTGAGGTTGGCCCGATTCAGAGCATGCAATGACGAGCGATGCGTTGGCCGACATCAAACGTGACAAATCTAATTATTTTTTGGGTTGAGAGACAAACGTCGTGAATATGGATATAGCATAGACGCCTCAATATCAAAGAAGAAGGGGGAGGGGGGTTGGCGGACGAGATCCGTCCACGAATACTGCAATGCAGCCTCCCTCAGTATCGTTCTCCTCTGGTCACGCAACGCTCCAGACTGTCCAAGCCCAAGTCGAAATCATCACGCTCGGAGAAAAGTCGGAAATACCTTCTGTCCACGCATGTACGAACTTTCCTTGTTAGAGATGATTCCCCCTAGCTTTTCCCCCCTCCCTAGATGAAAGGCATTGTTTATCTTCCCGGGGCTCCAATAAAAAAGGCGAATAGTTTATAGCGAATCCAAGAGAGCCGAAACAAACCAAGGAAGCCCGAGAAACAAGACAAGAGCCGTGACCTAACGTACCGCAACAACAAGAACGACGTCTGTGGATAGGACATCGTACTGATCGACAGGGTCAGCAGAGGACGGAGATTATCACTAATAAAAGAATGTCCAAGTCCGACATCAAATAGCCTCATCCCCAAGAAATTCACGGGGCTCCCAAACTTTATCGTGCGTTCCTGTATGTACGGGCTGAATGTCATCGCAAGTAACTTGGCATGGGCGTGTTAATCAAGTCATGTACCCAGAGCCAAAAAAATTTCCGCGCAATCAATTCCTCGGAACTCCGCTGCATTTGGCATTCCCAAAATGTGAATGTATTTGGATTCCCGAACTCTATCCGAACTCAGACGTCTGGCCTGCCCTAACGCGAAGATCATCATGAAATGAAAACAAGCTTCACGATTTTCCAAATGAACAAGTTCTCTGCACTTGTGCACGTAGCCATGATGGCCGGGATCGTTGAGGAGCGAGGGTCCTCGTGCTTCATGGCCGAAATCACCTGAGAAACTTCCTCTCTTGCTTTGATTGCTCGGCAAAATGGGGTAGAACGAGAACAAATTCGAATCGAAACGGTGGAACGGGCGAGCGTTGCTCATCTCCCTCCGTCTGTTCTGGGCTGATGCAAAATCTTCAGGATGCAAAATCTTCAGGACGACCTATATCGATTTTCATGTCGAAAGCTTAGGCTCTCTTTTTCTGGCAGACCAGCATTTGCCCCTGAATTTTGATGTAGTCCTACTTAAATTGCATCAATCAGTAATTATTAAAATCAAAATTCAGTTCTTATTTATTAAAACATGAGAGTTAGTGACCCTTGTGGAATTTTTCTAGTAATTCATGGTTTTTTTCTGTTTCTTTTATGATACCTTTTATAATCTAGAATCTGTTGTACTTTCACTTATGATATATACACGTACGCGGATCTTCAGAAATTTTTTTGTGTGCCGCACATTCACTGGACTTATAAAAGGAAGCTCCTTTTAAAGCTCCTTTTTGGGTCCCGCACGTTCACTTATGTCCATCAACTATCGCATCCATTTGTCAAATCGCGCTTCTCAACACTTTTTTGTTTACCGGACTACCGATTCAGAATCATGGCCTTCATCAGTACATTGGTGTACAACGTTGATGTTCGATGAAAAGAAGCTAATAAGTAAAGCAAAGACGTGAAGCTTAAGTAAAGCTAATAAGTGCACTTCGCTCAAACGAACCATCCATGAATGGATCATGTTTTCCCTCAATCACCCTTTAATTGGGCAGCTATAATTTAATTACATAAACATTACCCACATTTATATTTAATTAATTTTGTATGTGATGATATTCATAACTTTTAACCCATTAACTACAAATTTGTTTAGGTAGAGAAAATATGAACATAATTGAATCCAAGACTAAGACTTCGTTTGTTTCGTTGAAAATTTTGTAGCGGAAAATATTTTCCTTAATTTCCGATGTTCGGATGACATAGGAAAATAAATCAATGAAAAATCTTTTCATATTCAACCGAAAACCTGTGCTTAAAATTTGAGATAATGATATATATATACACACACGCACATACACATGACTAAGCATCGGTGCTTGCATAAGGGAACCACAATGCCCATGTCTAGGTCGTCATCGGTTGGGCTGGGTCATAGAGGTCGAGCCTGAGTCCGTAGAGGCCGACTCAGAACCCTAGTGCCTTTGCCCAGGTCCTCAGCAATCATGCTTGAGTGATCCCAATGCCTGTTCTCGACTCCCAGGAGGCTACCCGACCATGGTGCTTGTTTGCGGATGCCCAACGACCATGCCTTAGTACTCGGCTCTCGGGCTCGAATCCACTGAGGTTGAGACAGGTTCCTCAGTGGCCAAGCCTAGGTCCACAAAAGGCTAGGCCTAGGTCCCCTAAGGTTGAGTCCAAGACCCCGATGTTTGTGCACGAACTCGAGTACCTAGCTCCTACGCTCAAATTGTCTACACCCAAGTCTTTGGCCACCATACTTGGGTACTCGACTTCCACTCCCAAGTCACTAGCATCCTACATGATGCTTCGGCTTAAGACCCCGATTCGACGCCGAAACCTAGTCCATCAAGCCTGGGCTCGATCCCTGGCAGCCATGCCCATGCACCTGGCTCTCATTCTGAAGTCACTAGTGCCTTAGCTTGGGTCTATTAAGGCTATGCTTGGGTCCACAAAGGCCACCCCTAAGACCCTAGTGTCCATGCTCAAATCCCTAGCAGCCATGCTTGAGTAACTAGCTCTCGTGCCCAAGTCATTAGCGCTGAGGCTAGGGTCTCTCGAGGCTAGGCTTGGGGTACTCAGTTCCCACACCCAAGCCACTCGTGGCCCGGCCCATCAAGGCCAAGCTCAATTCCTCGGTGGCCAAGTCCAAGTCCTTTGAGCTCAGCTCAAGACCACAATGCTCGTGCTTAGGTACCTGAGGCTCCCAAGCTCGAATTCACAAAGGTTGCACCTGAGTCTCTTGAGGCTAGGCTTAAGACCTCAGTGCCCATGCTCGGATCCCTAACGGTCATGCCTAGGTACCCTGCTCTTGTGCACAAGTCACTAGCTCCTAGGCCCAGTTCCTTGGTGGCCAAGCCAAGTTTCACACAGGTTGGGTCCAAGTTCCTCAAGGCCGGGTCCAAGACCTCAATGTGGGAGCCAGTGTCTTGAATGGCTAGGTATTACTAATATCACACGACTAGTACATGTCTCTTTAGAATAATAAAATTAAGTTTTCCTTTCAAAACAACGGAAAAGAAGTTTCATTTCATTTTTAGATTTCAACCAAATGCTAAAACATGTTGCCATTTTCCCATGAATGACTTTTTAAAATACATTTTCTAGCAAAGTCAAATTTTTTGCGAAATTAACAAAGCCTGTATCTTTTGGCCAAGAAGATTGTTTTCCCCAGTAGTGTAAAGGCCCATTAAACCACTAAGTTAATAATTAGTTAATAATTTAGATAGCAGTCGTTGTAAACGTCGCTTAGATGTACAACATATATTCAATTATACTTTGTGCGAGATCTCCTACTAATTGAAGTAGAAGCAGCATCACCATTTCCAACTGAATTAAGCTCAATCGGTTCTTGCTTCAACGATGCGGAACCAGACAGAAATTCACCAGCAACATTGCCGTAAGCTTAAGAAATAGAATAACTACTGCACTTCTTGCCAGTCCTGGAAGCGAATGTTTGGCAGATAGCCACTGGTAAAGACAAGGAGGGTTCCTCTTGACATTCAGCATATACATGCTCTTAATAAGAACGCATCAGTCGAAAGGTCTTCCACGTTATCTATGGATAGCATTATTTTTTTGGGGAACCATGGCGGATGTGTTATGTGAACATGCAGACACCCAAACCATAAGCTAGTCTTATAAGGGAGCGCAAGAAGATTATTTATCATGTATCTATGAATAAAAAAAGCAAACCATTGTTATGTGACACAGAGAGAAAGCGTAAATTTGGAACAACTCCAAAAAACTCAAAATTTTTATTCAATGATACTGTGTTTTTTATTACAAGACGGACATCTTATATATAGAGATAGGACTCCTAATATTAATGGAAACTGAATAATTAAAGATAACATCTAATAAACTGATATAGAAAACTACCTGAATGGTAATATAGAAAACTGCCTGAATGGTAATATAGGAAACTGCTTGACTGGTAATATAAGAAACTACCTAAATGATAATATAGGAAACTGCTTGAATGATTGTTTTTCCCAAAATCAGAAAAACTACTGAGATTTCCGGCCATTACGGCGATCACATTCTTCAAGATAATCACAGGCTAACTGTTTTACATCATTCCCTCCCTCTTCGGAAAAACTCGCCCTCGAGTTATGATCATGATAGAGGGATGTATCCTGTCACGACCTAAAAAATTTTTATTTTTCGGGCTAATGGATTATTAAGACTAATCTTAACTCGGGCCCTCCCAAGCCCTACCAATTCGCAACTTAGGGTTTAAGTCTTTAACATGCAAATATTTTTATGCTTGGAGTCGCCACTAATCAATTTACGGTAGGTCGATTAGAAACCTAAATAAAACATAGGGAGATATGTTTTATTCTTACGAACCAGAGATTCTAAACTCGGGGACTTGGTTACGCTAGATCTAGTCTAACGCCCTTTCGGTACCTTTTCTTTTCAAAAATATTTTAGCAGGCAGTTTGGATCCATTTCAACTTAATTACTAACATGTGAGGTGTTCATACGGGTGCGCAAACCACCAATTTAACACCCAGGAAAGTATTAAATAAATTGCAAGTTTGGAAGAATTACTTACCTGGAAGCAACGCAAGCATCTGCATTGTTAGCTAGAAAATCATATTAACATCCTAATATGATTTCTAATTAACAAGCAACTTATTCAATTTCTCTTTTGATTTTCACTTATTTAAATGAAATCTAATCTATATGCAATGACGTGTAAAAATGACATCCAATTAATGCAACCTAGCATGCAAACTATATGTCATGCAACGACGTGACCTAATTCTGATGACGGGTAAATGATTTATTTTTGATATTTTTTAATGAAATTCGGAATAAAAATATGCTTAAAATAACATGCAACCTATGATGACTTAACATATCCTAACATGACTTATTTTTGGGATTTTTGTTAAAATTCGAAATAATAAATTACTTAAATTAAGAATGCAATCTATCCTAATCTACCATAAAGCAATTCATTCTTTTTTTGGGGTTTTCATGAAAATTCGGAATTAAAAAATAACCTAAATAATCTAATAAGATTAGAATATTGCTTAATTTAAACTAGGAAATAGATTATCTCAAGTCCTAATTTAAATTAAATAATTACTCTATCTTTTAGATATATTTAGAGTTCCCTAAACATGCAAAACTCAAATTCAAATCCTAACTGATATTTTTTGAATTTTTGGTTTAAAGGAAAGTAAATAATAAAAAAAAGACAATGATAGCAACCACATTCAAATCGTCCACGCGATCCGCCAAATTTGTTTCAAACTCGGATTAGGTACAAAAATCGAACTATCGGTCATATCTATAGGGTTATAGATATTGACGGAAAGTTGATCGTTTAAATTTGGAAAGCAGATAAAGATCATTATCGTATCCAAGTGATTATGGATAGGATAATAATTTTCCGTATCGCCGCGTATCGTACCTTAGGAATAAGGTCAGATAGTCGTCCAGATACGTTGCTAAATTGGGAACGATTCCTAATTTTGAATATTTTCAAATATTGCGGATATATCGAACATTATCCTAATATATCTAAATATCCACATGATATTCATGAAATATTCAAAACATGCAAATTAGGAAATTAAATATTCTGAAAAATATAGGATAATGTTCAATCACCTAATTTGCAGATAATCTCCAACTTTATCAATTTCGGAGAAACATCTTCTGAATTCTAAATGAATGAAAATCATATCTGGACACAGATACTGATCAGATTGTGAAAATTCCTTTTGAAAATCCAAATGACCTCCGATTTTGATGAAATTAGTATCAATGGAAAGATCTCAATCTCAGTATGAACTTTCATGAAGAAAACTTTTTCAGATTTCGAACACACAAATTTATGAAAATTGAAGAACACACGAAGGTCAATCTGGAACTGATCTGTCATCAGATTCATGCATATATGACGTTGCAGATCGTATCATGCTAACAAGCTTGGAATTTTATGAAAATTTTATGGTGAACAGATAAAGACGTGATCTACAATTTTTGTGAAGAAAGTTTTTTCAAAAAATGATCATAGAAAATCATAAAAATCACGGAACAGCACAACATCAGTCAGAACATTATCAGAACAGACTTCAACATCATATTCCAGATTTTGATCCTAACTTCCGAAATAGTTTTGACATAGCAAATCAGGTCCGATTGAGGCATATGATATATCAAATCAAAGCTTAAGACGTGCTTTACGATTCTCTAGTTCATCACTTCACAAGATTTTGACATTAACTAGCTGAAATCGGCATCTCAAGCATACTGGTTTCTATGTACACGATTTTACAGAACAAAGTCCAAGTGCACTTACCTTGTTTAACGATGCTCCGGCACGAAATCGAGCGATCCGGCCTCCGTATTCAAATCAAAAACAACACAGAGAAATCTCAGAAAGCTCGGCCGACCACAGTGATGTGAAGATGCCAAGGAGTGTTGCCGCAAGTTCTGGATCGCCGGAGGAAGTCGCCGATCAGTCGGTTCAGCCGCTTGAACCGGCTGATCACATCATCGGCAGCAGCGTTAGCGGAAGGCAGCGACGTCGGCGGGCGGTTGAGGCGCGACGACGGCGGTGCAGCGGCGTGCGGCGTGCCCCCGGTGGTGGTGCGTGACGTCACTTTCTCTCTCACACTTGCCTTTCTCTAAAAATCAGATCTGAATTATGTGTTGGTCCCCTCAAAATTCTGACCTAAACATGCTTATATAATACTAACCTAGGTCAATTAGATGGGCTCTCTAGTCCTAATGGGCTTAGACGTAGGCTTCGGTCTTAATCTAATTTTTGATTTTATTTAATTCCTAAGCGGGCTGAATTAACTTGGGTTTTAATTTAATTGAACATAATGGGCTGAATTAAGCTTAAATTAAAACGACCAAACCTATTTGACTCGTGATTTTCGGCCCTTGCCTTTTCGAGCGAACCGAGTCCCATTCGATGAAATTTAAGCTCATTCGCCATCACCGGTCCGATGCAAAATGCGATTAAATTAAAATGATCCTAAACTATATGTTATGCAATTTAAATATTTTTTTTTAGGGGTTAAAAATTAATCCCTAATTTTCTATGCAAATTACGACTAAATGATTAGTAAAATTTAGGTGTCAACATATCCGAAACATGATATTCAAATAAGTCCGCCACATTAAATGTAGGGGAAATGTTGAGATCACCAGGAAGGTCAACTATATAAGCATTGTCGTTGATCTTCTTCAGGATCCGATAAGGACCAATCTTCTTGTGCTTCAATTTATTATAGGTACCTATAGGAAAACGCTCCTTTCGCAGGAAAATCATTACCTGATCACCTACTTCAAAAATTTTCGGACGTCGCCGTTTATCAGCATCCTCCTTATACTTTGAATTAGAAGCAGCCAATTGACTAGCCACAGCAGCTTGGACTTCATTAATTCTGGTCGTCAAATTCTCTGCCACGACACTATAGCTAGGAATCTTGGGCAAGGGAACCAAATCCAGAGTATGCTGTGGTGTACGCCCATAAACGACCTGAAAGGAAGATGTACCGATAGAGCGATTAACCGAGTTGTTGAATGTGAACTCAGCAGGAGCAAGATACCGGTCTCACTGCTTAGGCATATCACTGCAGAGGTAGCGAATGATATTCACCATAGTACGATTCACAACTTCCATTTGACCATCCGTTTGGGGATGGAAAGAACTATTATACTGTAAATCAGTCCCAAACAAACGCCATAAAGTATGCCAAAAATGGCTTAGAAATTTCGTGTCATAATCGGAAGTGATTGTTTTCGGCACACCATGGAGACAAACTACTTCACGAAAGAATAAACTTGTCACATGCGAAGCATCTGAAGTTTTCTTACCAGGGATGAAGTGTGCCATCTTTGAAAACCGGTTAACCACCACGAAAACAGAATCTAAACCCCATTGAGTGCGAGGAAGTCCCAACACGAAGTCCATCGATATGTCTACCTAAGGACCCGAAAAAATAGGCAAGGGGTTATAAAGACCAGTGTACTGAGAGTGGCCCTTAGCGGTCTGGTAAGTGTAGCATTTACTGATCGCCCTAGGTCTCGCTTCAGTTGAGGCCAATAGTACCGCTCCTCCACTAAAGCTATAGTTTTATCTCACCCCAAATGTCTGCTGGGAGTATCACCATGAAGCTCTCAAATGAGTTGTTTACACAAGGAACCACGTGGAATGCATAATCTATTACCAAAGAACAGGAAATTTTCTTGAATTATCATATCGCCATGACAACTTGTTTCAGAACACTTCTCCCATATCTCACCAAAATCATCATCCTCAAGATAAAGAGAACATAGGTGATCAAAATCGACAACATCAGTGCGCATGGTCACGAGAGTCGCAGCACGTCGACTCAGCGTATCTGTTACCTTATTTAAATAGCCTACTTTATGATGAAGCACAAAATTAAATTGCTCCAGAAAAGAAACCCATCGTACATACATTCGATTTAAGTGCTTCTAACTCTTGATATATTTAAGAGCCTGATGATCGGTATTAAGAACAAATTCCTGCTGATAAAGATAGGACTGCCAATGCTTTATAGCTCGCACGATAACACAGTATTCCTACTCATACGTTGACCAACGCCGGAGAACTTCATTAAGTTTTTCACTAAAGAATCCTATAGGTTTACCTTCTTGAGAAAGGACAGTGCCGATTCCGACGCCGGAAGCATCACAGTCCAGCTTAAACACTTTTTCTAAAAAAAAAAAAATATCAGCGTTGTGGAGAGCTTTTCTTTTATAAGAGCAAAACTGGCCGAAGTTTCATCTCCCCAATGGAATTTACCCTTTTTTAAACAGTTAGTGATCAGGGTCATAATAATATTAAAATCTTGAATGAAACGCCTATAGAATGTTGCAAGGCCATGGAAACTTCGAGTCTCGCCAACATTCTTGGGAACTAGCCAATTGCGAATCATGGCCACCTTATCTGCATCAATGTGAAGTCCATCCGCGCCAATAACAAAACCCGAAAACAAGAGGCGTTTTGTCATGAAGCTACACTTTTTCAGATTAATGAATAATTTATTTTGCTGCAAGGTTAGTAGAACATCCCTCAAGTGTTCCATGTGTTGACGCCTATCTGGACTATATATGAGTATATCATCAAAGAAAACTACCACAAACTTGCCAATAAAAGGTTTGAGAACCTGAGTCATCAAATACATGAAAGTACTAGGTGCATTAGTGAGTCCAAACGGCATGACAAGCCATTCGTACAAACCTGCACTTGTCTTGAAGGCCGTTTTCGATTCGTCGCCGGGACAGATACGAACTTGGTGGTATCCACTTCGAAGGTCGATCTTTGTAAAAATCCGTGATCTAGCAAGTCTGTCTAGCATATCCTCAAGTCGTGGAATCGGAAACCTATACTTGACAGTAATCCGGTTAATGGCACGACTATCTACACACATAAGCATGGTGCTGTCTTTCTTTGGCATGAGAAGTGTAGGAACTGCACATGAACTTTTGCTTTCACGAAAGAAACGTTTTTGAATGAGCTCTCTCACCTGCTTCTGTAAAATCTTATTCTCCTTCGAATTCATCCGATAATGTGGCAAATTAGGAAGACTAGCACCTGAAAGAAAATCAATCTCATGCTGGATATCCCTTAAATGAGGTAATCCGTTAGGTAAATCCTCAAATATAACATCACTGAATACCTTTTAATAATGGCTTAAGAATGTCGGGAACATGAACCACAACTTGATGGTCGCTCTTGTCCACAATCATATACATCCATTCACACTTTCGGATGTTCATTATAACCCATGCATTCTGCTTCTTCACAATCTGAGGGGAATTACTCTGTGGTCTCAAAATAATTTTAATCTTTTTCTACACAAAAGAATGCGTATTCTCCCTAGCTCAATGCGTAGCATCAACATCATATTGCCATGGTCGACCCAATAAAATATGACATGCATCCATTTCCACAACATCACAGACAATAGTATCTTGATATGATTTTCCGATCGAAATAGGTAAACAGCATAATTGATTTACCTTAAGTTCTGCTCTCTTGCGTATCCACCCGATCGTGTAGGGTGCGGGATGCAGCTCCATCTTTAGTTGTAAGTGATCCACCAAGGCCTTTGACACTATATTCTCGCAACTTCCGCTGTCAATAATGATATCACATACTTTGCCGTTGATAGTACAGTGAGCGCGGAAGAGCTGATTCCGTTGGGTATCTTTTATTCGCAGAGCAAACAATAGACGATGCACAACACAATTAACTTGCTCGCCCACTTCATCTTCCACTCCCACTTCTTCTTCATTTTCCCAATCTTCCTCATACACATCTTCGTCATGTTCAACGATATTGGCCATTCTATTACGAGGACAATCGCTAGAACGATGGCCCAACTCATTACATTTGTAACACTTGATCGATTGGGGCTTGGCATATGGATTCTAGGTATTCTGATTGGGAGTGCGATTGCTTGCTGCGACTGCTTCCTTAGGCGTCCCCATAGTACTCCCTGGAACTCGGCTCGGATCAGGAGTTTGTTGACTAAAAGAATTTGTAACATCAAGCTATCTTCCTTTCCTGAATGATCCACGATTTGAATAATTGCTACCACGAGTACTAGGGCTAGTCCTTTCTAATTGCATCTCAATTTTTCATGCCATATCCTGGGCATCTTCGACAGAGAATAGTCGATGCAAAGAAACCCGATCTTGGATATTAAGTAGCAAACCATTAATGTATCTAGCAGTTTGTTGTGCCTTGGACTCATCCAGGTTATTGCGAGCAGAGAGTCGAAGGAACTCTTCCGTATAAGTTTGGACAGATCTATTTGATTGTTGGCAATTCTGGAATTGCTAAAATAACAATTGCTCATAGTCCGTTGGGAGGAACTTCTTTTTCAACTTCTGTTTCACCTGACCCCATGATTGAATAGGAGCCTTGCCTTATCGACGTCACGTCAATTGAGTTTGTTCCCACCAAGCTGAAGCGTCACCCTTCAACTTGTACGCCACAAGTTTCACTTGGCGATCCTTGTCAATATCCATAGCATCGAAGAATTTCTCGACCTCCCAAAGTCAGTCTAGGAAATCTTCATATCCAAATTTCCATTGAAAGTAGGGAGATCTACCTTTAGTTGATATTGCTCATAATTTCGTCGATAGCCCCCCTGCCGTCGATCCTCACAAACATGCTTCTCTTGGAATGCCCTGTATCGGCGACCACCACGAATCTGCATCTCCTGGAAATCTTCGTCTTTGTCTTCCGTAACCTCGACATAGTCTTGATTGAACTCAACTCGCGTAATAGGCTCGTTCTCATGGCTCTCAGCAGCAGGGAGATTGACATTCACGTTATTCACCATCGTCACAGGAGAAAATTGCTCTGATATCAAATGATGCAGAGAGAAAGCGTAAATTTGGAACAACTCCAAAGAACTCGAAATTTTTATTCAATGATACTGTGTTTTTTATTATAAGACGGACATTTTATATATAGAGATAGGACTCCTAATATTAATAGAAACTGAATAATTAAAGATAACATCTAATAAACTAATATAGGAAACTGTCTAAATGGTAATATAGGAAACTGCTTGAATGATAATATACGAAACTGCCTGACTGGTAATATAGGAAACTGCCTAAATGATAATATAGGAAACTGCCCGAATGATTTTTTTTCCCAAAATCAGAAAAACTTTTTTTGGTTTCCGGCCATTACGGCGTTCATATTTTTCAAGATAATCACAGGCTAACTGTTCTACATCATTATGTCTCCAATTAAAAAGCTTGGTTATATATCAATTCTGAATAGCAACACTTCATAGGCTAGTAAATAGGACAGATGAATGGATATGAATGGACAAATTAATCTGTTCTGTCTTTGATATACATATGTGCATACAAATAGATAGCGTTTGTGTGTCAGACTGAGGTTGGCCGGATCCAGAGCAGGAGATAACAAGCGATGCATGGGCAGACATTAATAAAAATGACGAAACTTGTTCTTCGGGTGAAGCGACAAATGACAGAAACATTGATACGAGAAAGAAATAGAGCCTCAATATCAGGGGGACGAGATCCGTACAACGGTACAGGGTCAATGCAACCTCCCTCGGTATCATGTTCCCCTAGTTATACAGCTCCGCAGAGTGTCCATGTCCAAGTCCAACTCACGCTTGGAGAAAAGGTGAAAAGTCCTTGGGTCCATGCATAAACAAACTTTCCTTATCAGAGAAGATTCCCCTAGCTTCGCCCCACCCCAGATAACTGCTCAAATGGTGCCTGGGATTCCACAAACAAAGACAAAGGTTTATAGTGAATCAAAGAGGGTGAAAACAAACCAAGGAAATCCAAGAAATAGGACAAGTCCAATAGCCTAACATACCGCAACAATGAGAATGACGCGTGTCGAGATTTGCGGTCATAGAGACCGACTCGGTCAGCAGAGGTCGGAGACGTAACTAATAACAAAGAGTGCAAGTCCGACGTCATTTAACATCACCGCCCAGGAATTCACAGGCTCCCACTTTCTCGTGCGTCCCTAGATTTACGGGCTGAATGTAGTCACAAGTAACGAGGCACGGACGTTTACACCTGTGCCAGGTAAGAACTGCACCAGATACAAAAGCACAGCTGGGTATACACCGAAAAAGGAATAGAAAAATGGTGATCAATCAATTGATGTACCCGTTTGGAAATATAATTCCAAAAAATCTTAAAGGTACGACTAGATAAGCCCTTTTCCATCTTGTGATTAATAGGAAGAGAAGTAAGTTTTAAAGAGTTCACGGATTCCCCAAGTCATGCAACAATGCAGAGTGTCCAAGTTCAACTCGAACTCACGCTTGGAGAAAAGATAAAAGGACCTTCTGTCCATGCATGTACGAAATTTCCTTATCAGGGAAGATTTCCCCCAGCTTTATCCCCCCAGATAGCTGCTCAAATGGTACTTTTTTTCTTTGGATTCCGTAAACCAAGACAAATAGTTCATCCAGAATCATAACTACTTCAAGAAAGTCCGAGGCCGACATCAGATAACATTAGTGCCTAGGAATTCACAGGCTCCCACTTTTTATCGTGCGTCCCCGATGTACGGGCTGAACATCATTTTAAGTAACGAGGCAGGGGCGTGTCAACCTGAGCCACGTAAGAACTGCACCAGAAACAAGCATATCTGAGTTTCACTGCGTTTTTCTAGCATTTCTCAGAATGCGAATGCATTTGCATCTGCGAATGTTAGTCAACCTTCGACGTTTGGCCTGGCCTAACCCGAAGATCATCATAAAATAATACAAGATTCGCGATTTTCCAACGAACATGTTCTCTAAGCTCATGCACGTAGCTGCGATGGCTGGGATTGTTAAGGAGCGAGGGTTTTCACGCTTCATGACCGAAATCATCGAGAAACTTCCTCTTTTGTTTGGTTGCCCGGCAAATGCATAGTAAGCTTCCTAGGGCTATCAGGTTCTTTATGAAAGACAGGTTCAGACGCACTAAACCTCGATTGTCCATTTCGATTAGTGCACACAAATCCGTTTCTGACGAACAAACCCAGACCGGCATTTGCCCCTGAAATTTGATCGTGTTCTAGATGACCCTTGTGAATTTATCTAGTAATTGATGGTTTATTTTCAGTTTCTTTATAATACATTTCATGAATTAGATTCTCCGGTGTACCTTTACTTATATTATATGTATAAATATGCGATCTTCGGTATATCTTTTGTGTCTCGCATGTTCACTGAACTTATCAAGCGGTATACCTTTTAAAGTAAAATGGACTGTACACACATAAATTGTATGCCGTACTCTACTTAGGCGAAAGTGCTTCAAATTTCTAAATTCTTTACGGCAATCGATTTATTATGTATACACCAAAAACATGAATATATATTCTACCAGATTCATACAAATAAATGTAATACTTTTTTATTTCTCACTAGAAAGCACAAAATATAATTGAAATTTCAATTATTAGATAGATATTGTAATCAAATACATGGTCTTAGTTTAACATTGAGTTTATCTTATTTATAATACAATTGTTTTAAGTCATTAATACCATTTTTTACGTAACACTAAATTTCACGTACATTTAAAGAATATAACTATTTATATCTTATTTTGTATAATTGTCCTCCCCGTGTAATGTATTACTAACAGAGATCCCATGGCCATATTGATTTCTATGTCTGCGCGGCAACCATTATTCGAGATGGAACATGTTGAGAAGGACCACCAAGAAACAAGTTGAAGTTGGCAACAATGTCTCTCTCTCATATATCGATTCATATAATGCTGCGCAGGATGCGATTAATTTGCGTATATATTACTTTGAAAAATATTAGTTTAGAAGATCTTAAGGTACAGGTAGATAAGCCTCCTTCCATCTTTGATTAACATGGAAGAGAAGAAAATTTGATTATTTCACGACATGCATATTACGCGAAAGGACCAACAAATTATTGTGTGTTGTTGCGCATTACTGTGCCATAAATTATAACCTGCACCGATGGTTCGTTTAAAGGTAATTTTGATGTCATAGGTTGCTGAAGATTAATGTACTTAGTTAGCTAATCCAATTGAAGTGTACCGTTAACGTAGTCTGTTGAGAATTGTGAAGGGGATTCAATAAGTTGTCTATCTTCTGACTGGTCGTATAAAATATACAATATACATTCTCTTGTTCAACTCATTTACGCTGAACATTGAAAACATTGTTGGAGATGCAAGCGTCATACCAACAGACCCTGCACCACAAAGTGAAGGTTCTAATGCATTGGAATATATGCATGGGAGTTACGTTGTGGGGATTTGATGATAAAAAGTCATTGCTAACTTCGCAAAAGAGCCGAGGGAAGAGGTTTGGTCAGTCTACTGTCTTTGTAGCCTCTAGGCTTATGAAGAATGGTGGTGTTCCTCAATCTGCAACTCCAGAAACCCTTCTTAAGGAGGCTATTCATGTCATGAGTTTCGGTTATGAGGATAAAACAGACTGGGGATGTGAGAAATAAACCTTTTCACGTGGAGATTCGTGTTCTGATCACTAAACCGAGATGCCTTCCATACGTTTGTCGAAATGCCTGAATGAAAATCGTGTGCAAATTTGGGAAGTACTTTCACGTTTAGTGTCCGGATTGATTGTTGTCCAGCATAGATGTTTAGATATCTCATTGCAACTTCGAATGGTGAAATTGTGGACCATGGCTAAGACCTTCACTTGCCTGACTCTTATCCGTTTCTATTTGCTATGTCTATGCTTCTGTGTTGTTCGTGTATTCTGGTAACGGCCGGTGATGGTTTTTGGTGAGGACGTGGATCGGAGACGATCGTTTTGAGCATCTATTTCCTACAGTGTTGGCGATTGAGCATACGATGTTGCAGTAAATGTTATTCCCTTTGTCTTGTGTGCATTGGTGAAATCGTGTTTGCAACTATGCCGTGGTCCAAGGCGACCGGACATAAATAACAGTGTGGGTAGAGTGTCTTTTGCTCTTGAAATAATTGATCATAGACGAAAATAGAGACATGGTGGTGCTTAGCGTATAACTTGTGTAGGCACAGCAAGTTTCGCTGGAGAAGACAATAGATTGAAGAAGTAAAAAAAAATGCAATAAAAAGGCACAAAAGCAAAATAAAATAGGGAAAGGGGAGACAAAAATGACAATGGGATCATTACAATTGAAACGAAAAAGGGCGCTCCGTAGTCATGATATTAAATAGCCTTGATTGGAGTTTAGTGGAGCGTTAACAGAAAAATGGGCTTAACAAGACTGCACTGGACTTGGGCTTAGGTTGTTTGTTAAATTCGGTTTTAATTGCTTGGAAAATGGATTTGATATAAAAGCCCAATCGTTTCCTATGGGTCTGACCCGTTAAAAAATATCAGACCATATTCGGACCAAGCCCAAGCGCCCGGCCCGAGTCGCCCATTTCCAGAAAACAATAAAAAAAATCAAAAAATTGAAAAAACAGTTAGAAAAATAGACTTTGATTAGGTTGTAAGAGTTTCGTATTAGAATTAGTTTAGTTTCATGTAGTTAGCATACATAACTTTCTATTTTCTCTAGTTTAGATATAGAAAAATTAGTTTCTTTAGAAAATTGAACTCAATTTGAATTTAGCTCATGGGGTTGTCGTCCCGGGGCTTAATAACATGGCCATGTTATATTTTTTGCCTGACTCGTATCATATTACTTTACTGCACTATATCCTTTACTTGTTCTTCATTACTTTATTAGATCAATTGATTGTGATTTATTTACGTTGTTTTACTATGCTGTGATTTGCTTTCATTGGTTAGGTTACATCTTTAGGGTCATAATAAACACCAATAAAAACATCACTTGGACACTTAGCAAATGAGAACCGTAGGACTCATAATTGGTCAATAATCAAGTTTAGGAACTGAAAGGGCACTGATTAGATAGCTAGTATAATTAAGTCCTCAATCATAGATCTTTAATTACGTAGGAAGTGAGGTATACTCCCATACCTCACTTGGTTTTTAGCTTACCCCAATAGGCTAGTGGTGACTCCTCATATAGAATTCTCTTAAAATTAATCAAATCTAAATGAAAAATCATAATGTTGTGCAAGGTAAGGGTTTGAAAGAACTTGCGCCAATTGTGGACCGTCGGTCCACCTACGGCATTACCTCTAAACACATCCTTTTCCCTAAACCGGAAAAGAGGGTCGCAACATGAGATACATTTGTAATCATAAATGTTGTGGAAGAAGTCCTTCCTAGAGAAAGCACCAAGGTCCAGCTCTAGTTCCCATTCTACAAAACCACATCAAACATAGTAAAAATGTACTTCGCATGCTCACGAAAATTATCCTAGCGGGCGATCATACTCTATAATTGTCCTAGTGAATATTGTGTTTCTAATTGTTAAAATGATTCCAATAGTAAGCCACTTAACTTTAGTTCTTCATCAAACTTCTCGACAACAAATATGACGCAGAATGGTCTAACAGGTGGAAATTCTTGTTATAACATAGAAATGAAAGATTTCATCTAGAAAGTTTCAAAACAGCAGGATATCATACCTCCACATATCAGTTACAGTCTGAAGACCGATAAATATAATCAGAGCAACCCATATTCCGACAAAACTGTCACTCTAGCTTATAGAGAAGGAATATTGAAAGAATGGTAATAATGGAGGCCAAAACTTGCATATACAAATTTATCATAGTAGAGTCAATATATTGGAAGCCAAAAGAATCGCATAAAAAGTAGGTCTTGGTAACAGAGATTAGGGCTTGCCATAGTATATGCAGTATAAGCAAAATCTGATGCTCCAAAATTGATGTCGTCAATGACAAAAACCAAGGAATTGATGCGCTTTTAGCTGCAACGCACTGTCATGCACATAAAAAGAAAACTTTATGCCAAAAAACTTTTATAGGAAGACATTGAGCTACTTAAGAGGACATGCTGGAATGCCTAGAAATATGAGATGCTGAATATTGACATCTTTTGAGAATAGTCTTGACCTAAGTCTCATGCCAACACCAACAACCGTAGCAAGCCGAGAACAAATTCCATCTGCATGATTTAATTGTTGAGAAGTTAGAATGCTAACTAGTAAGCAACACGTGTGGGCTTCAGCACTACACGAGTGGATGGCACAACACTCAGCTAAGCGATCAGGACATTTGTGTCCACTGTCCCTTAAGCCTGAAGAGGTGCAAATTTTCAAAAGAAAAAGAGGATGATGCAATTGGCTGAGATCTAAAAACAATATCGATTGAGTTGGAAGCCACGCTACAATCCACAATTGTGCATTTTCACATCTAAGTGTGTGCATATGAGTTTAGCATGCAAAAGCAGGCATGCATGGTATGTGAATACTTGTACCTACATGTGATCCCTATGGATGTAATCATAAGTAATGCGTTTTGCGTGAGCCTTGCCAAATGAATATCTTGGGGAAACAACGAGATGAATTCTCCCGAAACATGATGTTAGTTTTATCTAAAAAAGAATATTGGGGAGCTGCACATCTTTGTCACATGTGATGTATTTGGAAACATTGCAACAAAAGAAGTTTAAATGCGTATGATGCTTCTATTTCGACTATCTCGAATATTTTTGCATGTTTTTATTCTTCATGCTCCAATACAGTTTATTCATTCAGTCGCAACATTGTCCCGTTTTCTTTTTCTCTTGCTCTTGGGAATATCCAATTCACAAGATCAGTTGAATTAATAAATCATTTATCATCATTCATCAAAATAGTACCTATAATATTCTAAACGCAGACATAGTTGCCTTCTCATAATCTTTTTCTGCAAAAGCACATGTTAGGATTGCCTACTTGTAGAGAAGGGACATCTTAACCAATGATCATTACTGATAGATATTCTAAGACAAAGGATCATGGTATAAACAGTAGTGCATATGAGGAGACTCTAGCTCAATCTTTGAAGAGACCAAGAAAACTTTCAAGGGACCATACTTCCTTGATTGGCTAGAATCAAACATCATGATGATTATGGCCAAGAAGTTCTGCTTTGAGTAATCTAATGTTCATGAATAGAGTAGTTTCCTTTGTGTATATAACAAATTTCAACAAACAACTAACTGCTAATGGAATAGATTGTACTTCCCTTTTGAAATTGTTAATAGCTATGAGGTATAAACAAGCTGCTTGCAAATCATTCTAATTTGCTATATTAACACCAAAATATAACTTCAGTTCACGAATTCAACATAGGATTGGTACATATGAAATCTTCCTAATCTCCTTCCAGTCTTAGATACCATCTTGCACTATGAACTCTATTTGAGATCTTGCTAATATGCTCAAGTGGGAAATGACCATTTTAAATCAAGTCCCGTTGGAATGAATATCAAACTAAACACAAAACGAGGGAGAAAATGAGAAAGAATGCTAGATGTGGAACTGTGTATTTTCAAGAAAGGATAAATCTCATTTTTGTTGTTAAAGAGGCTAATTGCCTCATGTACGTAGCTTTGCTTCACCTAAAGATCCAATGAAGGTCTCATACACTAAGGAAATGCTCCTTATTTCTTGAAAGTATTCAAAGAAATAGTTTTACCTATATAGCAATAGCCTAACCATTGGCAATAAGTGATGATGTCATCTAAATCTATAAGAATATCTGAAATGCAGCCACAGGTGTTGAAACCAAACATGCAACCAGTGAGGCAACAAGGGTAAAACAGGATGTGAAAGCTATCACCCTTGCCAACATAATAAGTCCTGAGAACAAACGCAAGCATGCATTTAGAATTAAAATTATTCTCAAATCTAAGAAAGGAGTACATAGCCATATGAACATGAAAGACAATCAAATTTGTCCTCCCTTTGTATTGTAACACTAGGGTAGCACATGGCTATATAATTATGAGCAAATAGATTGATAAAAAGTAGAACCTAAAGAGCAGCTTTAGCCTCTTTGTCTAAGGAAGGAGGAATTCGAGGCGATAACATTGTTAATGTTGAAGTATTGTCTTAGATGATTTGACAATGGGCATCAAATGCTTATTATATTCATGTGGTCTTCCTCAACCTATGAGTTTAGACTTTTATATTAGACTTTTGTATTAGACTTTCTAGCTATCTCATTAGTCAAAATTCACGTGCTAGGGTCAAAATTTTCGTAATTCAGCTTGCACATGAATTGCACGGGGCTTGCACATGAAAGGTGTTAAAGCATTTTCCTGTAGCGCTTGACAATGGGTCCTAACATTGAGCTGATAAATGTATCGATGGGCTTGGAGGTATTAAGTATTTGTTCATGTAGAAATATTCACTTACCATTCTCTAAGAAATGACGGAAATGTAAATCTTTAAGGTTCGGAGATGAGAGATCAAGTTGTTTCATCAGCCTCAATAGGAGAATAGGAGATATATATATTTGGTAAGGTGGAGAATAGGAGATAATAAGTACTTGGTGAAATCACAAAATTTTTTAGAAACATAAAGAATATGGTCAATTGTCAATACTCTAAGACATTATGACACGTATATAAATATGTGATTAAACGTGACTTCTCGAAATATAAATACAGGACCAAGGGAAATTATGGATGGATGGCACTACTCACTAAGAAAGAACATGCACAATTGCAGCACCATTGACACGGAAATAATAGACATAGATAAGTATCAGATCTAATGTAACCGAAATAGATTGTACTTCCCTTTTGAAATTGTTAACAGATATATGGTTTAAAGAAGTTGGTTGCAAATCCTTCCAATATGATGTACTAACACTAAAACATAACTTCAGTTCACGAATTTAACCTAGGATTGTTACCTCTGAAATCTTCCTAATCTCCTTCCAGTCTTAGATACCATCCTGTACTATGAATTCTATTTGAGATCTTGCTAATATGCTCAAGTGGAAAATGATCATTTTAAAGCAAGTCCTGTTGGAACCGGATATCAAACTAAACACAAAATGAGGGAGAAAATAAGAAAGAATTCTTGATGTGGACCTACATATTTTTAAGAAAGTGAACAACACTTTCCATAAATTTCATTTTTGTTGTTCAAGAAGCTAATTGCCTCATGTACGTAGATATGCTTCACCTAAAGATCTAGTGAATGTGTTATATATTAAGGAACTACTTCTTATTCTAGAAAGTATTCAAAGAAGTAGTTTTACCTACACAGCAAGAGCATAACCATCGGCAATAAGTGACGATGTCATCTAAATCTATAAGCATATTTGAAATGCAGCCATAGGTGTTGAAACCAACCATGCAACCAGTGAGACAACAAGGGTAGAACAAGATGTGAGAGCTATCACCCTTCGCAACATAAGAAGTTCTATGAATGAACGTAAGCATTCATTTAGAATTAAAATTATTCTCAAATTTAAGATAAGAATACATAGCCATACAAATATGAAAGACAATCAAATTTGTCCTTGTGGCAGCTTCTTTTGGATTGTAACACTAGGGGAGCACATGGCTACATAATTGTGAGCAGATAGATTGACAAAAGTAGAACCTAAAGAGCAGCTCTAGCCTCTTTGTCTAAGGAAAAAGGAAGACAAGGCGATAACATTGTTTAATGTTGAAGTATCGTCTCAAATCGTTTAACAATGGGTATTAAATGCTTTTTATATTTATGTGGTATCCCTCCACCTATCAGTTTAGACTTTTGTATTAGACTTTCTAGCTATCCCATTAGTCAAAATCTATGTGCAAGGGTCAAAATTTTCATAATTCGGCTTGCACATGAATTGCACGAGGCTTGCACATGAGAGGTGTTAAAGTATTTTCCCGTAGCGCTTGACAATGGGTCATAACAATTAGCTGATACATGTATCGATGGGTTTAGAGGTATTAAGTATTTGCTCATGCAGAAATATTCACGTATCATTCTCTAAGAACAGACGAAAATGTAAATCTTTAAGGCTTGGAGATGAGAGATCAAGTTGTTTCATCAACCTCTATAGGAGAATAGGAGATATTAAGTACTTGGTGAAATCACAAGATTATTTAGAAACATAAAGAATATGGTCAATTGTCAATACTCTAAGACATTATGACACATAGATGAATATGTGATTAAACGTGACTTCTCGAAATATAAACACAAAACCAAAGAAAATTATGGATGGATGTCACTACTTATTAGGGGTGTCAATAGGTGGGGTCAAGTCGGGTTTTGATGATACCCTACTTGATCCAAAACTTATAGGGTCATGCTTGACCTAGCCAGGCCCACCCCAAGACCCTGTTCAGCATACACACTAAGGGTTGGGCCGGGCCGGGTCGGGTCGGGTCGGAGTTTTTTTTTTTTTTTGCAGATAGATTACAAATTTTGGTACATAATCAAAATATAAAAGGATAAGCTTCGGTCAATAAACATCCCAAGAAAAGAATAAAACTTTCTTCGGTCTAAGAATGTGTCTCAAAGACCACTGTCCAACAATGATCTGGAAAGGTTGCTTATCAAATGCTTAGGTGAACCAGTTAGATGCTGCATTTGCCATACGCAGAAGCGCACTTTCAATTGCCACAATACCCCTAGAGCTCCACCATTGTGCGATTAAGTCAATAGAACCTTCACAAGACTAGTCTCTTTTAAGGGGTGGAAACAAGCCGGCTGGCATTAGTGAATGTACATAGAAAACATAAGAGGAACTATTTAAATTCAAAACCAACAGATCCATCCATTATACGTTCTAACTAGCTTTCTAATATCGATATAATATAATACAAGTACCTGAATTGATGTGAGTATTTTTGCAACATCACATATAGGGCTCTACTGAATTTGCAATATATCGAAACCAATACTTCCATTGGCATTAATATTTGGATTTGAGAAACAAAACGCACTCCACCCATGGTGTATCATCAGGACCGAATATCACAGCATTTCAAAAGAGTTATTGTTGTTATCTTGGGTTTGAAGTGATCGGTCAAATTAAAGCGGAGGTTGACAAAGCTTGTACAGACTCACTTGTATCATGTGCCAACATCTTGGCTGTCGCATCTCGTGACTCCGTTGTTGCAGGAAGTCCAATCTTAATGCCACATATGATGTAAAGAGAGAGTCTCCAGCTAATTGAACACATTATGTGTAGACTTACATTGCAAATATCTAAGAATAGCTCAATTTGAATTTAAGATGTTGACTTTCATATTTCAGCTTGGAGGGCTTTCAAGACCGGACACCAATTTAGTTAGCCAGACATCTAGAAGCAAATCATAAACCTTAGTCAATAGAACATTCACAAGCAGACTAGTCTCTAAACCCAACAATTGTCGGAAGGAGCAACAAAAAATTTGCTAAGAGCGGTGCTGAAATCACAACAACCGCACACTCGGGACACGAACAATCAATCGATCTCCAGGTAAAAAAAACCCACATCCACACCCAATGATCCTATTAGTCTCGACGGTTATGCTCGGAAGCTTAACCCTCTGGTCCGCAAGAAGATGGCCATCCGAAGAAGGGGGGTTCAACGCAGAGCAAGGTAGAAGCTATCTGGAGCTCCCACTTCTTCCCTGGATACTACAAAACCAGCAACCAAATTACAACTCACGGACAAATGTTTCGGACTAAAATGCTCAGGATCTGAAAAAAGGAAAACGATTGACAAATGACAATCTCTCAATCATCTAGAAAAACTGTGTCAATATCTCCTATGGTTGGTGTAGACATTATGACTGAAATGTATTTTAGCGAAATCGGACAACAATATTTGGAAGAAAAATCTGAATTGGACAAGTATTTAGAGGAAGGATGTGAACGTTATAGTGCTGAGTTTGATATCTTAAGTTGGTGAAAAATAAATTCTTCGAGATATCTTATCATCTCTTCCATTGCTCGAGATATTTTGGCCGTACCCGTCTCAACTGTAACATCAGAGGCAACATTTAGCATAGGAGGTCATGTGCTTGATGTATTTCGTAGCTCCTTGACTCCAAATATGGTGGAGGCTCTTTTATGTGTTTAAGATTGGTTACGTTCTGCGTTATTTTCACTTTCGATTGAAGAGGACTTAGAAGAACTCGAAATCCTTGAATCGGATGAAAAAATATGGTTGTAGAATATTAACACCCTTATATATTTCAATGGATATGTTAATTCTCATTTTCATCGTAAATTTAATGTAGAGTTGCCAACTATAGCCATGGAGTCAAACTCGATATCGATCATTGTCTTTGTACCCTTTAACCTCAAGTTACTTTGGGGGCATATACTAGTGTGATATTACTTCAACAATGACGTCAGAGATGTTAATACTTTATCTTGTAAAGTTTCCGCTTCCTTGCTTTCGTAAACATGATTATTGAATTTATCCATAATACTTTATCCATTTCACATATTCCCACTTATGTCGTGGGTCAAGTATGCAAGCAATGAACAAAGTAAGATTGATGTGGTTCACGTTGCCAAAATACTTATTGAATTTAATCTTCATTCTCTTATTTATTTCCTGCAAACTCTGGTCCCTATTCTCACAACATCTATCAATCATTATATAAATCCCATATACATCCTTGCCATATCATCACTAGTGACAAAAGAAGAACCCAAAACTTTTAAAGTCGTATCAAAGAACATCTTCAGGAAAGGAAGAAAGTGACGGCATACTCCCAATCATCACTAGTGGGCAACCCTTTTCGCCTTGGAAAGCTCTTCAACAAATTTGCTATCTCAAAATTCCAATGAGCTAAAAGCTGTTTGAAACTTTAAAGCTACTTCCAACATTATATATGTCAAGTTCCAATAAGTCTCGACATCCAAACATACAAGACTCTTAGACTCAATTTTCTCTAGCTCAATACAGCTCTTAAACTGTCTCAGCTTTACAGGAGAAGATCTCTCTTAACGCACAGCTGAACGTATTCTAGCAATGGAATCATTTATGTCTTTCAACCCCTCTCTCACAATCAAGCTCAATATGTGAGCACAACACCTCATGTGGAGTAGCTCACCTCTCAATACTAGAGAATTCCAAGAGTTTAGTCTCTTCTTCAAATATTGAATTCCTAAATCATTTGAGTTAGTATTATCCACAGTGATAGAAAAAACACTCTGAATCCCCTAAGCAATCAAGCATTTCTCAATCACTTTTCCTATTATCTTAGCAGAATGACCTGGAAATTGACAAAAATTTAATATTTTCACGTGCAACTTCCAATCAGCATCAACAAAATGAGCAGTGAGATACATATAGCTTAAATTTTGACAAGAAATTCATGTCTCAGTTGTAAGACACACTCTTGGAGATGTCTCCGAGAAATATTTCTTCAGTTTATTCCTTCAATCCATGTATAAATCATAACATTTGTGCCTAAAAGTGTTGTGCGACAAGATTAAGAAATTTTGCTGGATTTTATTCACAAATCGCTGAAATCCCTCGTGCTCTACCAACTTGAAAAGCAATTCATCATGAATAAATATGATCGCTAATTCTTTTCCACTATTATCTTGGTCAAATTTCCAAGAACCCGAGTCAATTTTTTGCCTTTTCTCAACACTTGCTTATAGGAATTTCTTACATCTATCTAAATGACAACGCATCGAACTGGTCCCTTGACCACTAGCACAACTAATATGGGCCCCACTATATATACATTCAACCTTTTCTTGATTAGGAAATGTCTAAAGTGTTCCCATACTATAGATCTCGTCTTTCTTTCTGTGACACTAGAAGCACTCACTTCAGACATTTAGCAATCCTTCTATCTATGACACTTATAACCCGCAAAGTATTATTATAATCAGAAATGTAGTCCTCAACATACTCTTGACATATACAAATGGTAAGCATTTCACCCTATTAGTAGAAACTATATCAATCATCTTTTCTCTTCGTGCTTCAGACTCAGCAGAAAAAAGACATGAAGATTCTCAATTTCAAGCTCAAAATATTATTTATCATGCTCAACTTCAATCTCAAGCGAACGTACACATGTTAATGTAGGACTACACAACCCAAAACTCAATTCTGATCACATTCTGCATCAGCCTCCGCAAAAGATAAACATTAAATTCCTACACCAATCATGCTAATCGATACGAACCTCAGAAAATGAGCAAGTTGGTGGAGCTAGACAACGATAATGAGATTGAGATTGTCGCTCGGAGTTTACGGGGACGTGAGGATATTGTCGTTGGAGCACCAAAATGCATGACGGCCATGTTGATACAGGGACCTTAAGACATCTTCTTCGACTCTCTCTCCCCGATATTTCTTTCTACCTTTTGTTTTCTTGTTCTTTCCTTTTGTTCTCTCCTTTGCGAACTCTCTTTCTCTCTCTTTCTTTTTACTTTTCTCTCATTCAAGACAAATTTCTCTCTTTGTGTTAGACTCTATGTGAGAGGGCCCCCTTCCTCCCCCTTGACAAACCCTTCAATGGAATTGACTAAACCATATGGCTCCACTTTTGAATTCAAAAGATATTTTATTTATTTATTTATTTAATTTTTATTTCTTAAAAGAATAATTTTAAACCAGATAAGTTTGGTCCCAAATGTTATTGTTACCTAAATGTAATGTTATGAGATACATAATGCCTAATGAGTAATTAAATAAGGTAGTCAAATTTTAGGTGTCAACAGTTTCAAATTCAAATAACCTATATAGTCTCCCATAGTGTCTGGTGCAATCCCATGTGTCGTAGTGGTTGTTGAGAACAGAGAATGGATCAAAATTGTTTGGCACGGATATATTGTCCATTGAGGGGAATGGTGGGGGAAATGAGTCAATGCATGCAGTTAAGACGTCATATTGTGTTTGAAAACTAGGCATAATCCCTGCAGTTATTGTTGGATATGTTTGTTTGTAAAACAAATATTTAAGGCACTTTCCTTGTCCCACATAGGAAAGAAAGGAATGTTTTGGTCACTTTATCAGTGAAAAGTGGATTATACTATTTTGAAATAAGAAAATAGTTTAGTGGGCTAGACCCCACTATACCCGCGTGCGGGTGCGCGTTTTTTAGACGCACTTAGCACTTTGGGCGCGGGCGCGCCGTGGACCAAAATTAGCCTTAATCAACAATTCAATTATTATTTTCATTTTCGAAATTATTTTTTAATTTATTTATTTTTACTCATTTTAGCTTGTGACTGGTCGGACATAATTTTCATTTGTGACTGTTCGAAAAGAAAAAAAAAAACCGTCTGTTTTAGGACACGAAAGGTGTGTCCGAACTGCAAGTTCCGAACGTGAATGGTCATGTTAGAACGACGGTTATCACAAACGAAGAGTCATGTTCGAAGTTCAATTTTCGGACATGAATAGGTGTGTCCGATTCGACATGTTAGACACCAAAAGGTGTGGTTCACTTGTCGTATATATATTTTTAGAGAGCATTTTTTCCATTTACCGGTTTTCTTCAAGAAAAAACATAGTCTTCTCTCTAATTGTTTCTTTTGAGAGTTTAAGGAGATTTTCTGGAATTGCTATCCAAAAAATTTCACGTGACTTTGTTGTATCCTGAAGGGAATTTGCCAGAAGCCTGTAGCAACTTTGTGGGGCAAATTGATCCTAAAAGAAAGTGATTACACGCCTCAAAGTCCGATTAAATTTCGATTCCATTTCTTCCCCGTACAATATTTTCCCAACAGTTATGTCTTGTGGCTTGGATAAATCGTTGTTTTTTGGCAAGGATGTAGCAGAGTTCATCTTTAATCTCTTCTCCAGAGTAGAGCTTCAAAAATTCTTTATTTCGTTGTCGGTTCTTCTAGGAAGACACGCTGTAATCTAAGATCATCTTAATTTATAGTGACATGTGTTGTATGCATCAATGAAATAGTCAAGAGAAATAACATAATAGATTACAAGTTACAGAAATTTCCTTTGGCTTATATTTGAAAATAACTAAGGGTGGTTAACATAAATATAATTGTTGGAGATGGTATTAACAATGTTGGAAACTGATCATCGTTCAAAATATTAAGTTGTAAAGCAAAGTTGGTTATTCCATCATCCCATCTTAGGAATGAAAAGGAGTATGAGCATATTTCAGCATTAATTTAAGGTTGTGGCATAAAAAATAAGTGCCACAACTACATTCTTTTGGCTCAAATAATGCTAGTGATTTAGTAGTAAACCAAAAAAAAAAAAAAACATAGACCGATACTAAAAAAATTCTATCTTACGTTTAAGAAGAAACGTCAATAAAGATATACCATCGATAACTTCTAACATGCATCGACATTTGTTTAGAGAGAGAGAAAGCGTGCTGCCGAGAATGTTGAGGTTGGGCCTCAAGTAATTACTCCAATGGAGATGACCACCCTCGCCGCATCTCTGTAAGCCGGCATTCCAAACAATGTCATTCCAACGTCCTGGCCTCAACTTCTCATTTTCTTCTAGTGACCCCATCTCTTTCATTAGCTTCTCGTCTTATTCCGATGTTAGTTTTGCTGCACCTCTTCAATCGCCACCACCATCCCGTTGGTCTCATTTGGCTTCCTCATTGTTGGATCCAGCTAGTCCCAACTTGCTTGTAGGGGTGATCGGTTCCCGCTTCCCAATTTTGAGAACTGGGGACTGGACTAGACCGGTGGTCAAATCCAATTCTGGTCCAATCCAACGGAACCAATCACTTTTTTATTTTTTTTTCCCATAATAATGAGAAAGAGTGACAAATCTCAACATATTAATGAAAGAGATAAAGAATGAAGAGTCATTGTGGTGTGACGATAAGGGGAAAGTGCTGTACATGGGTTGAGTTCACATTTTACTAATTTTTTTAAAGAAATAAAAAATAAAAATATATATGTAGTTGATCCGGTCCGGTCTGATTTCTCCTTGGAACCAAGAATTGGATCGTCCAAACACTAGTTTTACTTTTAAGAATCGGGAACTGGACCAATATTCCTGAGAACCGGATCGAATCGGCCGGTGTGGGCGGTTCCCAGGCCAGGTAAATTGAGAAGCCCTCAGCCCAAACATTTAAGAAAATATTTGTAGCTCCTCGTACTGTAAAGGTCGCTTTGGCCGAGTGGTTAAGGCGTGTGCCTGCTAAGTACATGGGGTTTCCCCGCGAGAGTTCGAATCTCTCAGGCGACGTTTAATATTTTGTCCCCACTTCTTATTTTTTTTGTGCGTAGTTTCGTTCTCGACCTTCAGAGAGCACACGTGCAACATATGAAAGGCTGATGCTAAAGTGGAAATCCCCAACCGATACTTGAACACACCTCGCATACATTTTCAGAGTCCCCAAATCACATTCAATATGCAAGAACTGCAAACATTTTCACAGGGCTTATGTATAAAACAAAAGGCACACATCAGACAAGAACAAACAGCTACTTTGCGCCTCATACTATGCGTGCACATGAGCTCCAAATGATGTCGGAGACGCCAATGGGCCCGGGGTTGGACCTTATCGGCATGTATGGATTGAGCTCTTCTTATGCATCTCAAGCACACGTAAATATTGCTTTACACTACGGAGCGTGAAAAGGAGCACTAATGGCCAAGAGGTCCTCATATATTCACGTAGCAGTCGCACAACCGGCGGCTGTTTCATCCTGGATGACTTTCCCATCAACCGCAGCAACAGTCCTGGAGTAGCAACCTCCCCTTTCATCCTTATAACTCAGCTTTTGCTCTGTTTTTACGGAGCCTCCAGTCGCTGCTTGGTCGTTCTCTTTCGCTTCCCGCAACCCAGCTGAATTTCGACTGATGTAATAATATCTTGACCTATCTCCCTCAACATGCTTCTCCTTCATGCTCATGTTCACAGCGGTTCGACACGCACTCGGATCATCCGATTCCAACAGAGTTTGAGTGCCGACAGTGACATAATACTTTCGTTTTGCTATCTTTTTGGATATTATCTCACCAGTTTCCGATTTGACAACCACCTCTCTCTCTGATTCAATCTCGTGCTCCATCATCGCAGTCCCTCTGCAAGTTCCGTCCTTTTCGTACCTTATGAAGCTCTCGAACTCAAGTTCTTGGGATACATGAGTGGTGAAATTACCTCGGCTGGTTTTAACCCAACCCGAGAGCTTGATCTTCCTCTTCGCCTTTGCCTTCAATGACCCTTGGGCTTTCTCCAACACCTGTTCGTAGTGAAGAGCGGGGTAGTGATGCAATATGGAGTTCGCTTCAACTGCTGGTGATTGCTCATCCAACCAAACGTGAAGATTCGCGCTTGCAAGCCAGTAGGGATTGCCGTGAGAAACTCCAATGCCAAAACGGTGTGGCTTGCCGTCCAACATGGAGCCCATAATCGGTGTTAGCTCGATGTCATAAGACGGGAAACTAAATGCTCCGAACGGCAAAACTATGATTGGTGATTCTGATCCGACAATTTTGCCATCAATCATGACGAAAACTTCCCTGAAAGCTCGATGCTCGATTTCACGAGGAACGTTGGAGTACCATAGCTCGTCGCTTCCATGAGATGACACGTACAGTTCAAGTACTGCTCGGCGAGCATTGCAGGGTAGCTGAACATCCTTTGACTGGACGGTACTCTCGTTGTGGATTCTGAACCATAATCCGCCATCCCCGTTGACCGGTATGATCAGATCGGGCGGTGTATCATTTGAACTCCGTGGAGCTTCCCGCACTTGATCTTCACTGTTTGATGGACTTGGGTCATCAGAATAATGCAGAGAGACCGAATTGCGCTTCAAATCTTCACCCGACACGGTCGCCGGGAGGGTGATATTATCGGAGATTACAGAGCTATAATCATGGTTGTAGTAAAACAGAGTGACATTGACCAGGTGGGCCAATGAAACCGCAACGTTAGAGGGCCAGTGGAGGGAAGTAAGCATGAGATGGATGCTGGATTGCGAAACGAGCGAGGAGTATTTGGTGATGTCCTTCCGGACCTCCCAGCACCCTGCTCCGTCCGTGCTAGTACGGAGCAGCTCGGCGCCACCGAGCCAGAGGCTAAGCAAGTGGTTGGACTGGTGCTGCAAAGGTGAGGTGGCGCGGATCTGGAGGGAGACGTGTGACCAGGGAGAGGGGCAATCGGATGGCGGAGAATAGAGGACTGATGTTGGCAGGGTTTGGGGGAGGAGGGCCACTGAGAGGACGCAGGATGGGGTCAAGAACTTCAAGTGATCGAACGGTGAAGGATTGACTACGAGCTCTGAGTTTGGCTGCGATGGTCCGAGTTGAGAGATCACGGGTGTCGACGAAGAAGAAGATGATTTCTTGAGGTAACGAAGGAGGAGGGAGGAGGAAGAGACATGGCCATCCTCAACTAGGAAGAGGAAGAGGAAGACAAGAAGCAGTTTCGACATGTTTTCTGCGGATGGTCAAAGTGAGTGGCGAAGTGTACTCACATTTTCTTGTCTATAACAAACCCAGCATTTGTTAGTGTTGACATATGTAATCTCAATAATGATGAAAAATATACGGTATCGCTTAGGAAGAACACTCACAAAAATGATAATTATCACAATAAAAATCGAGAATATAGGATGAATCGGCGAAGGTAAGATTCTGGGAGGGTGGTAATGCAGGAGTTAGTTGACCTTTTGCTGGGTGTTACTTCACTGCTAAGTATTTCACTTTGTGGATTAGTTCGGCAAATCCTGGTATATCATATTTTACCCCTTCTCATTTCATTGTAATTACCATTCATTCCTGTGCATCATGTCATGCGTAGATTTGCCGACTTAAAAAAACGACGTGACAATCTATATCATTATTTTGGCCCAATAAAACACATACGTGGCGGTCCATGTAAAAAAAATTGCACGTAACACGGTCATGCACTTAATGAAAAAAATGCATCCAGAAGATTTTTGAAAATTTAGAGATTATTAAACTAAAAAAAATTTATGGACTATTTTGAACATTGAAGAAAAGTTCCAAAATATTTCTTGTCACTGCCCCTTACATGTACACTATTACTTGGTCTAGAGATAGATGTAGTCATGCATTAAACACAGGATGCGTACTTCTTTTGGGATAATTGGTGGAGGAGGTCCCTCAACTTTATCATATTGTTCAACCCCAAACTTGATGTTTTTCATTCGAAACGGTCGTTCCGTCAAAATTATGTTTAGAATTGCCAACAAAGCCGTTAAGTCACCTTTAAATGTTACCGTGGTATTTAAAAAATATCAGAAATAAGGAATATCGGGAAGAAAAAAATTTAAAAAATTAGGAATAAGGGAAATCTGAAAAAAAAAAATAAAACAAATAAGGAAATCTAACCCTGGTAATGCGACCCGGCCAGATTTGGTTTTGTGGTATCCGACTATTGGCCTGCTATTCAATGTCAAAGAAGAAGTACTGCACGGATCTCTCTTGATTTTGTAATATCGTGATAACAAGCGTGAATGAGGCCTCAAATCCGCTCCTTCTTGGCCGTATAACATCTCGATTATGTCACAAGAAGAAAACGATTTATCGTGAATCCTCTATTTCCAAAGTCAACGTTCATCTTCCCCAATTGGAACATGTACAATGAACGCAAAAAATGACTTATTTGGAGAACATTTACCTAAACACGATCGCTTGAATCACCTATAAAAATGAATAAACGTTAAATATTTTCATCGTCTACGAAAATATTAAAATATTAATTATTATTGATAATAAAAATATTTTTTATTGATTTATTATTTCAAGCGATACAAATGATGGTTTTTAGGAAAACGTTGAGCAAACCATTAACAAATAGAGCCTAGGATCAACCCAGTTCTTGACCGGGCATGCGAAGAAAATAGATTGAGACGAAAGCTGGTGAAGGAACCAATCCAATGCGTAACCCGAAAGTGGGTGAAGCGAATAGTGATGGTCATAGGCTAGATATTGCCTCCATTCAATGACATCTCTTCGGTCTGGTCAACTGAAATCGACAGCGATAGCCAAAAACAATAATAATTGATCCTCTCCTTCTTCGTAACTTCCTTTCCTTTTACTTTTTGCTTATTTAAACACAAGTCCTAGTTAATAAACATTACGTTCAAGGAGGCCCCGCCAGGTTGTGGTTTGCGCAACTGATTGTGGCTAGTGATTGCGCAACAAGCCAATCAAGAGAGACCCCTGTAGTACCTTAGCAGATGAGTTTTTGGTTGATAGACAATACACGATACGAATGTAACCCCATTTGTCTATATCAGTGGGATGTCATGTGGTATCCGCACATCATTTTTTACTTGTCCATATGTTTGCATTGGATTTGTGTTATTAAAATGTTCCATCCATACTCTTTATTTCTATATCTCTTGGCGTGGAGGTGACATTTATGATTGATTCATTTATATGAAGGGCATTGACTACTAGTGCTATTATTTACTAGTTTAGATAATTGAGATAATTTGATACTAGATTTGAGAATATTACTTGCTGAGTTCATTAGCTCATTCGATATTTATGTTTTTGAGATTTTTAGAAGATGGCAACAATTTTTTCCTGAGATGTCTGAAAGCAACAGAGATTGATTTGGAGCACGAGATTTGACAGGATCAATTTCTTTTTCACTTAGGAGTTACATTCGGTGCGTGACTTAACATGGATACATGGTGCCCCTTTTCCTCTCGAGTTCTAATGGTGGTACCTACATGTCAATAAACTTTAGACAGATCTCTAGTTTGTCATTCGAACGAGCTTTGTTGTTGGAGTCTCTTTTTAGCGTGTGAATTTTTTATTAAGCATCACTCGAGTTTGAGTACTATATTGTCTATGATTGTTCTAGGTTTATGTTGTAACAACGTCCATGGACGGACCACCTTATTACTAATGACTTTATGTATGTGAAGTTGGTGTATATGGTGTTGAATAAGAGAAAAGATTGTCTTAAATCAATGGAAGGAATCTGTGTGATTAAAAACTGTAAATTAGTTCCGCGTTACAAACATGTTTTTCACATTATTATTTGGACCTCCCGAGCTCCCCACATGTTGGGTTTTCGGGTTCAGGTTACTTTGACTTATATCTATAAAAAAAAAAAAGTTCAGATCATGACATGTGATACTTTTCTCCCTAGATATTTTTCATCGCAATCTTCTTCTCCTCTAAAAAAAATGAAATTTTCAAAGCAATGTCACGTTTCTCCGTAAATTATTACTGAAATTTGTGAATTGCCCTACAAGCATCTGTCTGTTGTTCGGTCAGTGAAGAGAGAGAGAGACAGAAATGCTTCATTTGAAAGCTTTGTTTCCATGATGATGCTTACATGAATCTCAATCTCCACGAATCGACGTAGGCATTATTTGCTGTTTTACATGAATCTTGCTACAATATCTCACCAAACTAGTCTTTTATTCTGCCTTCCTACACATCTGGAGTAATATTCACATTTCTTGACAACACCCTTCCCTACCAAGAAACCTTCATATGAAACTGATGTACATGAAACGAATGATACGTAAACTTGCTTTATCTCACAGTTGCAATTCAAGCTTCCGTTGCTGATATCTCCGATATCCAAGACCTCATTGTACAGAATCTCGATCCGCCGAGGGTATCATATGGGGGAGAGGAAGAGATTTATTGTATGAAACATGCAGTATAAACAAACTTCTGTTGTATGTGTGTGTAGTTCTTTCATTATTCAGTAAAAGGGAAAATTGATGGGGTAGGTCGAGAGAGAGAGAGAGGAGAAGGAGGGTTTTATCTTCTGGGGTGGGAAAAAAAATGGAAAATGGAAGTTAGAAATCAAGAAAAGGGAAGGAGGGCAAATCATCCATCAGACCCTCCAGGTCCCATTCCCCGATTCTCAAGTTAGCTCCTTGCAAATTATTCCCAAACCCAGACATTTCGTCCTCCACTTTAAAGCTAGCAACAGTAGTATTGCTGAAGCAACTATCATTGTTATTGGAGAAGCTGGTCTCTCCTTTTCCATCCATGCCGCAACCCATGGATCTGTAATTATTCTCCTCGGTGGTTGTTGTGCTACTAGCTAGTGGGGGAACAGAAAACTCACTTCCTAAAAGCCCAACTTTTGCATGCTCCAAATTCAAATAAGCTGAATCATCTCCCGTACTAGCTGGTGCAATGCTTGAGGGGAAGGTGAAAAACCCGACTCCTTCCCATGTGTCACAGCGGTTGTTGAGTATAGGGAATGTATCAAAATGGTTTGGCACGGATATATTATCCATCGAGGGGAATGGTGGGGGAGATGAGTCCGCGCATGTAGCTAAGATTTCATATTGTGCTTGAAAACTAGGCATTATCTCCGCAGCAATGTCTCGTGGATTGGATAGATCGCTGTCATTTGGCGAGGATGTAGCAGAGTTCATCCTTAATCTCTTCTTTAGAGTAGAGTTCCAAAAATTCTTAATTTCGTTATCGGTTCTTCCAGGAAGACGTGCTGCGATCTGAGACCATCTGAATTTACAGTGACATGTATAGTATGCATCAATGAAATAGTCAAAGAGTAGTAAAGTGATAGGTTACAAGTCGCAAAAATTTTCTTCAGCTCATATTTGAAAATAACCAAGGGTGATTTGGTTAACAGCTAATTCTAGAGATGGTATTATCAATGCTAGAAACTGATCATCATTCGAAACATTAGGTTGCAAAGCAAAGTTGGTTACTCCATGATCTCATCCCAGGAAAAGGAGTATGACAATATTTCAGCATTAATTTGCGGTTGTTATATGAAAAATAAGGGTGGCATGCAATGCAATTACATTCTTTTGGCTCAGATAATGCTAATGATTTAGCATTAAACAAAAAGAAATCTATACCGATATTAATAAAACTATATCGTATGATTAAGAAGTAACGTCATGGAAGATATACCGTCACTAATTTTTATCACGCATCAACGTTTGTTTACCGAGAGGGAGGGAGGGAGGGAGAACCTGTTGCCGAGAATGTTGTGCAAATGGACAATGAGCTCTTCCTCTTGGGGAGAGAAGGCACCTCGCTTGAGGTCGGGCCTCAAGTAATTAATCCAACGGAGACGACAACTCTTGCCGCATCTCAGTAAGCCGGCATTCCGAGCAATGTCACTCCAACACCCTTGCCCATTGGTCAGCATGTACCTCATCAGCTTCTCATCTTCTTCTGGCGACCACAACCCTTTCCTCAGCTTATTATTATGAGGGTTGCTGGTTACTTTCTCTTTAATCCCCATTGCCATTCCCATGGTCTCACTTGGCTTCCTCATTGTTGGATCCTGCTATATCTTTCTTTCTATCCTTTTAACTATCTTGATGGAGATGAGAGAAAGCTCTATATATCTATAGGATGCATACACGGTAGCCTTTATTTGTTATGAGAGAGAGAGGGAGAGAGAGGGAGAGAGAAAGGAGAAGAGGCTTCCAAGTGTGGCAAAGGTGATGATGATGGCGACGGTTGTGGGGTTTGCTTAGAAATGGGATATTATGCTCTCTCATGAAACTAGTAGCTAGCTTTTATCATTGTTTAATTACCTGCATTCGCGAGAGAGAGAGAGAGAGAGAGAGAGAGGGAAGAGACAGTACGTCTGAGAGAATAAGAAGATATCACAGTCATGATTAACTGGCTGATGGGGGAAATGAGATAGGTGTATAATATTGAGCGGATGATTGATGGGAAGAGTGGGAAAAACAGATTGGAGGGGGACCTTTTGTTTCTGGGATGCATAATAATTTGGAAAGCGAAGTTTGGTCTTCTTGTCTTTGACTCAATCTTGTCCTTTTCCGCCTTCATTTTTCTTCACTCATAAGGTAATCATCTCTTTTGTGCCTGTGCGTGAGGCAAACTACCATTTTTTGCTTCCACTTCACATTTATTCATTCTCTCTCTCTCTCTTTCTCTCTCTCTCTCTCTCTCTCTCTCTCTCTCTCTTTCTCGGACAAAAAGAGAGTGAAATTGCTGTTGGTTACTCTTACCTGTCTTAATGAAGCAGGTTTCATGTTTGACTTGTGTTTGTTTCGTTCTTGTATTATTTGAGAGGACGACCTAACATGCTTCCAAAGCACATTGAAGCAACTATTAAGTGTATACTAATCTACAAGAGTAGAGAGAGGGAGAGAGGCTCTACAGATCTCATGATTGGATTCCCATAAATCAAGTTGAAAGCGTATTCCAGAACTCCTCCAGAGGACCATCTCTTGAATATTCTATTTGCTGCAGAAACATTCTAAGCATATAGTAGTCACTGCTCTTTGGAAAATTATTTGGAGAACTCCAGAAACGTACCGTAAAACGAATATCATATGTTAAATACTGCAATCTAAAACTGCATTCATTCCTCTCCGCCAATAGGTCCATTTTCTTGTTGACCTTTTCCTCTATGTACATGGTTTGAGTAATCCATTAAATTTTAACCTTTTGTATCAGTTGGATTTCGCCATTTAAGCATCATTACGGAGCACTTCATGTTACATCCCGAACCCCGCCTAGCTCGCGACACTCCGCCCATGGTCGTATTGAACGTGACATCTCAGAAAGCGTTGCCGATCCAAACCCAAATCAGAGAATAAAACACTTGCGGAAGCAATTGACACCCGAACAAAAGAAAGACGATGACCCAGGATAGCAATAACAATAAGAACCATCATTTACAACAAGAACTAGGGAGATTTACATTATCAAATATAACAAAATATACATAAACCAAAACGGGTCAGAGAGCCACTACATCAAAAAGGGGCACGTGGCTCGGGCAGTCGGGTAAAGAAACTAAAGGGAACTCCTATCTCAAAAAGTGTCGGTCTCACCAACTAGAGCTACGGCTGGCTCGACCCTACGGCACCCAGTCCGGGTCGGATCCCGAAGACTTGAAAGAGCTATCAGAGGGCTCATCCTCGGAGTCCATGGAATCCGGCTCAGAGTCCATTGAATCCGGCGGGCTCCCTCGCGGGCTCATCCTCCTCTGGCTCCGAATCCTGCTCCATGGGCTCCGGCTCTTCATCCCACTCCATAGGCTCCGAGTTGAAATCCCAGTCCACTGGCTCCTTATCCATCGAATCCGGCTCATCCATCTCCCAGATAATCGACCTGCGGCCTGAACTAGAACTCGCCTCAGATGAGGCTTCGGGGCTCGTCAATTCCCCATCAGCCGGTTACAGGTCCCACTGTCCTAGCCCATCGAACGGGATGTCGAAAGTCCTAAGGTGTCCATAGAATCCCGTCTCATCCCGATAACACCATCCAAGATAGGGATGGGCCTTAAGCTGTGGCTCGCCCTCATTGACCCAAACAATAGTGTAATACCTAATATATGTCTCCCTGTTCCAGCTCGGGTACTCGGTCACCGAACGGTCAATGCGGTTCGGGATCCCAAAATGTAGGGATACTCTTGCCATTCTCATGGTCGGGGGTCTGAAATGGTTATATAATAACCGTGAGAACGAGTCTCAATAAGTAATACCCTAAATCCTACGTAGGCCAATGTGTACCCAGACAAGTAGTACAATCGATCTAACTCTTAACCTAACCAGTTCACCTCATAGTACATACCTCGCCATTAACGCATGCCGGCTCTGCACGTCAGTCAATGATAACAAAATAATAATAATAATAATAATAATTCAATAACAGGTCACAATCATACGGATACCAATCACTAAAGCACTCGATCAGTTCAAACAATCCGATTACCCACTCAATCAGTCAATTCAATCAAATCAATCACATTCAAGTCGTATGCATGGTCGAACAACTTTCCACGACCTCCCAAGTCCTTTCACTCGACCCGCGCCACTGCGCCTCAGGCCCAATCTCACAGCCCATGCCACTGTGCCTCAAGCTCAACCCTCAGATCAAGCTGAGCTTGGTCCCGCGTAACCACGTCTCAGAACATTTTCCCCTTTCAATGACCCGCGTAACCTACGCCTCAGGTCTAATAATGCCTTTCCCGCTACACCCGCGTAACCACACCTCAGGTTAGCAGCCCCCCGATCAATCCGAGCTTTTTCACATGCACATGCACCACAACACAATTCGTCATTCTTACAAGTCATACCAATCAAACTCAAAACATGTTCACCACGTCACAATTCACCAATCAACGAGTCGTACAAATCCAATTCACATCACAGCCCATCACACTGGCCCACAAATCCGTCATTCAAGCCGACCACATACGAACATTGATTTCATCCACACACGTCACGACAATCCGGTCATTTGATACGTCACCATTAGCCATGTGATCGCCATAAATTAACCCACCACTCGCCATATAATCCCTCGTACTAATTATAATCTAACCGACTAATCTATTTTTCTAATATAATCACTAAATTCAATCATATAAATCCCTAAACATGTCTAATAATACCCATTATACTAAATAGGGATTAGAATATCACTTACTAAGTTTTGGCCCAGTAAAAATCGACTCGGGCCTAAAATGGCCCGAGTGAACAGTGTCTCACTCAGCGCGTGCGAGGGCACTTCAGGCACGGGGCTCGGCTATGGGCACAAGGCCCAGCCACAGGTTCAACCACGACTCAGGGCCCAACTACGGGCTAGGCCACAGGCACGGGAGTGGGCATGGCGGGGCAAGCGACCGGCTAGTCGACTGGAGGGCGGCGTGCACTAGCGGTAGTGGCAGGGACAGCGATGGCAATGGTGGTGGTGACGACGGTGAGCAGCGACGACGCGGTGCGGCAATGACGACGAGCAGCGGCGACGAGCTGCTCTCCGGCGACGGCTGGAAGCGAAGGAAGAGGAAGAAGATAGCTGAGGTGGGGTAGCGCTGTTGGGGGCATTCAGCGACGGCGACGGCAATACTCCGACGTCGAGGCAGTGCTGAGGAGCTAACTGGACGGCTGGGCAGCGGCTCGAACCCGTCAAGTGCGGCGGCAAGCTCGAGCAGTGGCTGCTTGCTTGCGGCGGCATCGAGGAAGCAGCGACAACGACGGTGACTGTTGGGGTGATGAGACGGACTAGGGACAACAGCTGGGGGGGAGGGGGGGGCGACGAGTGGCGGCGGCGGCGGCGGCGGCAGTGGCTGGTGGGGGTGGCGTCGAACGGGCTGGAGGCTGCGGAGGAGGGGAGGAGAGGGAGAGAGGCTGCTGTGGCGACGGTGACAGGGCGGAGGTGGCGGCCGAACGACGCATAGTGGCAACGAGCAGCGAAGGTTAGTTCGGCGAGCCGCGGTTGGCAACGAGTGAGGCAGCGTCGGACGGAGCAAAGGTCAAACACGGCTCGTTGGGGAAAAAAAAAGGGGACCGAAGAAGAAGAAGAGAAGAAGGGAAGAGAGAGAGAAAAGAAAGAGAAGAAGGAGGAAGAGAAGAGAGAGAGATAGAGGTTGGGTGTCAGAAGGGGGGGCATACGTGCATGCATGATGGACGTGTGCATGCAAGGGGAAAAGAGATAGAGAGAGAGAGAGAGGGAACGAGAAAGAGAGAGAGAAGGGAGGAGAGAGCGAAGGAGAGAGAGAAAGGACAGACACACGGGGAAAGGGAAACGTGCGGGCAGAGGGTTCGGCGCAGCAGAAGGGGAGAGAGAGAAAGAAAGAAAGAGAGAGAGAGAGAGAGGTCAACGCGCACTTGAGTGCGATCCAATGGTTAGATTTCGAATCTGAAAACGATCCTACAGTCCAAATAATTTCTAGAATATAATAAAGGACAATGGCCATAAAAATTAAGGCAAACTAATCCAAGGGAGGTCTACTAGTCCAAATTCATACCCGGTCAAAATTTCACTTTTCCACTATTCCTAACAATCTCGATGCTGGCCATGATAATATCGACACCGTCCAATTTATTTCGTCCCAGAACCCGAGAAATTCGACATCGAAGTTTGGGCTCTAAATTAACGGCCGAATTCGATCGAGTGCGATTCTAACAAAATCTCTAATTTAAAATAATAACCAGGAGTAATCAATTCCCGGGTGAGATTCTACTACAAGCACACTGACGAATTATACATTTCAATAAATCCCAAAAATGAGCCAAAATTCGAGATATCACAATTCTTCCTCCCTTACAAAAATTTCGTCCTCGAAATTTACAATCCCACCCAACTATTCAAACAATATGGGATACTGGTGTCGCATCAACTTTTCGCTTTCCCATGTTGCACCTTAAGTCCCGTGATATTCCCAAATCACCTTCACCATCGGGATTATCTTGTTCTGTAGTACCCGTTCCATTTTGTCCTCGATTCTTATTGGCTTTTCCAAGTACGACACTCTGTCGTCTACGTCTACTTCTTCATGATTTAGCACGTGTGTCGGGTCTAGCTCATACTTCCTTAGCATTGATACGTGGAACACATTGTGTACGTGAGATAAATTTGGCGATAGCGTGAGACGAAAGGCCAGAGTACCAATTCTCTCTAAGACTTCAAACGGACCCACGTACCTCGGGCTCAGTTTTCTTTTCTTGCCAAACCGTGACAATCCTCTCATTGGTGACACTTTAAGGAAAACGTGGTCCCCCACTTGAAATTCCAAAGGCCTATGTCTCCGGTCTGCATAATTCTTTTGGCAGCTCTGAGCGGTTTTAAGTCTGTCCCGGATAACCTTGATCATCTCGACTGACTGTTGAACCAACTCAGGACTCGTGATGCTCCTCTCACCAATTTCATTCCAACACACCGGTGTTCTGCAAGCTCTGCCATACAATGCTTCAAACAGAGTCATTCCAATACTCTGTTGATAACTGTTGTTGTAAGCAAATTCAACTAAGTGCAGTTGTTCCTCCCAGCTACCTTTAAAATCCAATACACATGCCCGTAGCATGTCCTCTAAGGTCTGAATCTTCCTTTTAGACTGGCCATCCGTTTAGGGGTGGTAGGCCATGCTAAATTGTAATTTCGTTCCTAATGTCGTATGAAGACTTTTCTAGAAAGTAGCAGTAAATTTAGGATCTCGGTCTGAAGTGATCGTCACCGGTACCCCATGTAGACGGACTATTTGTCGCACGTAAATCGCGGCATACCTGTCCAAGGCGAAGTCCTTGCTCACCGGCAGAAAATGTGCCAACTTTGTCAATCGGTCGACTACTACCCAAATTGAATCATTATCCCTTTGACTCCTCGGTAGACCCATCACAAAATCCATCGTAATATGTTCTCACTTCCATTCGGGGATTTCCAATGGCTGCAACATTCCACCCGGCTTGTAATGTTGTGCCTTTACTTGCTAACATGTCAAGCACTTGGCCACATGCTTGGCTACATCCACCTTCATGCCGTTCCACCAACAATGTTGTCACGAGTTCTGATACATCTTTGTACTACCTAGGTGAATACTATAATTACTACGATGTGCCTCGAACAAAATCTCCTCCTTAAGTTCTACATTACTGGGTACACACAACCATCCACGGAACTTCAGAATCCCATCTTCGGATATCTAAAAGTTCGATTTCCTCCTTGTAACATCCATATTCAGAATTTTCTGAATCTCTGGATCCGTCAACTGTAAGGACTTGACCTTAGTCTGGATTTCCTGCTCAATCCTTAATGTTGCAAGCAGACTTGAGACCTGACTCACCTCGAACTTAAATTCGGAATCTCAGACTCCTTCCAACAGAGTCCATTCTCTGACCATCATATGCGCGATGCTTGATTTCCTGCTCAGTGCATCCGCTACTCTGTTAGCTTTTCCGGGGTGATACGTAATCTCACAGTCATAATTTTTCAGGAGTTCCATCCAACGGTGCTGTCTCATGTTTAATTCCTTTTGGAAGAACAAATACTTTAAATTTTGATGGTCTGTATAAATCTGGAATTTCTCCCCACACAAATAGTGCCTCCAAATCTTAAGGGCAAAAATAATCGCAGCTAATTCCAAATCATGAGTCGGATAATTTAACTCGTGTGGTTGCAATTGTCGTGATGCGTATGTCACTACTTTCCCATGTTGCATTAGTACACACCCCAGTCCTCTTAGCGACGCATCACTATAAATCTCATATCCTCCCGGGCCTGACGAAATCGTCAACACCGGCGCGGTTGTCAACCACTATTTTAGCTCTTGGAAACTCCTTTCACACTTATCCGTCTATTCAAATCTCGTTTCTTTCTTAAGCAACCGCGTCAACGGTGTCGCTAATGCCGAAAACCTTTCCACGAAGCGCCTATAATAACCTACCAGGCCTAAGAAACTCCTAACCTCGGTCACTGTTGTCGGTCTCGGCCAATTCACAACAGCTTCAATCTTTGTCGAATCTACTGTTATTCCTTCTCCAGGTACTACATGTCCTAGGAATGCCACTTGATGAAGTCAGAATTCGCACTTACTGAATTTAGCGTAAAGTACATACTCCCTTAAGGTTCGTAGAACCTTTCCCAAATGTAATTCGTGCTCGGCGGCACTCTTTGAATACACTAGAATATCGTCTATGAACACGATTATGAACTGATCTAGAAACTCCTTAAATACTCGATTCATGAGATCCATAAAAGCTGCAAGAGCGTTGGTCAATCCGATCGGCATTACTATGAACTCATAGTGTCCATATCTTGTCCTAAATGCCGTTTTGGGTATATCCTCCTTCTTAATCCTCAATTGATGGTACCCCGTCCTTAAGTTAATCTTTGAAAATATCGATACTCCTGCAACTGATCAAACAGATCGTCTATTCTTGGCAATGGGTATTTATTCTTAATGGTCACCTGATTTAACTGCCTATAGTCTATGCACAACCTTAGGGATCCGTCATTTTTCTTCACAAATAACACTGGTGCTCCCCATGAGGGCGCACTTGGGCGAATAAAGCCTTTATCTAGCAATTCCTGCATTTGGACCTTTAATTCCTTCAATTCGGACAATAACATCCTATAGGGCGCCTTTGAGATCGATTCCGTTCCTGGGGTCAACTCGATCACGAATTTCACTTCCCTATCAGGTGGCAGTCCCGGCAATTCTTGAGGAAAGACATCGGGAAAATCGAGCACCACGGCAATATCTTCTAATCTCGGCTCCTCAGTCGTCGAATCAAGTACAGTTGCCAGAAATCCTTGGCATCCTTCGTTTAGCAGCTTAGTCACTTCTAGTGACGAAATCTAGGGAATCAAGGTCCCTCCTCGGTTCCCCACAAACTCGAATCTAGGATGTCCAACCGGATTAAATTGGTTCACCCTGTTACTACAGTCCATAACGGCTCTTTGTTTAACTAACTAGTCCATCCCGACAATCACATCAAAATCGTGTATAGTTAAAATCGTCAAATCTATTATTCATTCCCTATTACCAATCACTATCTTACATTCAAGGCATCCAAATTTAATCAGTACTTTATCATTCAACGGCATAGTCACACATAGCATAATTTGGCTTCGGCTCAATCCCAAATAATTTAATGAACTGCTCAGCTATAAATGAATGCGATGCCCCCGGATCAAACAAGACATATGCAGCATGATCATAGAGAGAGACTGTACCTGTGACCACACCAGGCGCGTCCTCGGCCTCCCTTCTTGCCATTACATATACCCGTCCTTGGGCCGATGGCCTATTCTGATTGGCCGATTGGGCAATTCCACCCAGGTTTTTGTTCCGGGGCGGCAGTGGCAGTAGTGTAGGTGGTCTAGCTTGCCTGTTGTTATGACAGTCCCTCATTTGGTGACCCCTTTTACCACATGTAAAATAGGCCCCGCCCCTATTCGGGTAGTGTCCATTCCCGTGTCTTCCTCCACATAACTTACACGGAGCATTCGGATAACGGTTTGGCTTCCCCATAATCCTTTCAGCGAGAGGGACAAAGCGACTATTCCCCGCCATAGGTCTTTTCCCGAGTTGGCGGTTGTCCATAGCCGGGACATACCGCGATCCAGAAGCGGTGGCCCGCTCTGTTTGGTCTCGCTCGATTGCCTGGGCCCTCTCGTAGGTCTCATAATAGCCCTTTAAGTTTAATAAGATCATTTGACTGCGGAGGTCTGGCTTCAATCCATCCCGGAACCTCCTTGCTTTGTCCGTTAGGTCCTCCACCATCCTGGGGGCAAATTTGGACAATCTGGCAAACTCAGCTTCATACTGATCCACCGACATTTAACTCTGGCGAAGTCTCATAAATTCTGCCAATTTTTGCTCTCGAGCGCTTTTCGAGATGTACTTACCATTGAAAACTTCAGTAAAGATGGTCTAGTTCAGAGCAGTACCAGTGGGGAATACTTGACTTCTGGTGGCCCTCCACCAATCATTTTCATTTTCCTGTAGTTGGTAAACTACTAGAGTTACTTTCTCCTCCTCAATGTAACCCAACACTTCGAAGTCTTTCTCTAGCTCTTCCACCCATCTGGGTGCAGCCTCAGGGTTGCCTTTCCCATTGAACTTCAAGGGTTTCGGTCTCAGAAACTGTTCTACTAGCTTGGACATTGGTCTGGTCATATTCATTCGCACAAGACCAGGATTTCCATCAATCACATTATTACCCTAGTCTCCATTATTCCCAACAACCTCGCTGGCATCGGCAGCGGCAACAGTAGCGCTCCTTTCCCCTGTCTGTCATCCTGATAATATTACTGCTTCTTCTAGTAACCTCCAAATTTCATCTACCCTGGAGTCTCCCATAAGTTTAGTTAGAGGGACTACACGACCTCGACCTCAGCCTCTACCTCGACCTCAGCCTCTACCTCAACCCCTAACTCGACCACGTCCACTCATCTCACCAATTCTCTCAAAGGTTCACCTGCTAATAATTCCACACAGGAATTAGAAACCTAGGCCATTATTCCAGTTCGAAACCCTAGGCAATTAATCACAACAATAACTTATTAAGCAAGCAAGCAATCACATGCATTAATTAGTCTCAATCAACATGATTCGCACACTTACCTCAGGTCCTGACACACCTGCATTTCACGCGTCATAGTATATGTCACTCAGCAATCACAATCAAATAATCTGGGGTACGCATGACACACAAGTCTCCCTAACTGTCTACCCAAGGTCATCGCTCCTTATCACTCCAGGTTTCGACCAATTAGTATCGAGCTAATTTTACTCTGATACCAATTCAACGGGGATGTCACGCCCCGGACCCCGCCGAGCTTGCGACACCCCCCCCCCCCCCACGATCGTATTGAACGCAACGTCCCAGAAAATGTCGCCAATCCAAACCCAAATCAGAGAATAAAACACATGCAGAAGCAATTGACACCCGAACAAAAGAAAGATGATGACCCAGGATAGCAATAACAATTAGAACCACCATTTACAACAAGAACCAGGAAGATTTACATTATCCAATATAACAAAATATACATAAACCAAAATGGGTTAGGGAGCCACTACATCAAAAAGGGGCACGTGGCTCGGGCGGTCAGGTAGAGAAACTAAGAGGGACTCCTATCTCAAAAAGTGTCGGTCCCACCAACTAGAGTTGCGGCTGGCTCAACCCTACGGCATCCAGTCTGGATTGGATCCCGAAGACTCACAAGAGCTATGAAGGGGCTCATCCTCAGAGTCCATGGAATCCGGCTCGGAGTTCATGGAATCCTGCTCGGACTCGGCATCTGCGGGCTCCCCCGCGGGCCTATCCTCCTCTGGCTCCGAATCCTGCTCCATGGGCTCCGGCTCTTCATCCCACTCCATAGGCTCCGGGTCGAAATCCTAGTCCACTGGCTCCTCATCCATCGAATCCGGCTCGTCAATCTCCCAGATAATCGGCCTGCGGCCTGAACTAGAACTCGCCTCATATGAGGCTTTAGAGCTTGCCAATTCCCTATCAGCCGGTCGCAGGTCCTACTATCCTAGCCCATCGAACAGGATATCGAAGGTCCTAAGGGGTCCATAGAATCCCGTCTCATCCCGGTAACACCATCCAAGATAGGGATGGGCCTTGAGCTGTAACCCACCCTCATTGACCCAAACGATAGTGTAATACCTAATATATGTCTCCCCGTTCCAGCCCGGATACTCGGTCACCGAACGGTCAATGCGGTTCGGGATCCCAAAACGTAGGGGTACTCTTGCAATTCTCACAGTCGGGGGTCTGAAATGGTTATATAATAACCGTGAGAACGAGTTTCAATAAGTAATACCCTAAACCCTACGTAGGCCAATGCGTACCCAAACAAGTAATACAATCGATCTAACTCTTAACCTAACCAGTTCACCTCGTAGTACATACCTCGCCATTAACGCATGCCGGCTCTGCACGTCAGTCAATTATAGCATAATAATAATAATAATAATAATAGTTTAATAACAGGTCACAATCATACGAACGCCAATCACAAAAGCACTCGATCAGTTCAAACAATTCGATCACCCACTCAATCAGTCAATTCAATCAAATCAATCATACTCAAGTCGCATGCGTGGTCGAACAACTTTCCACGACCTCCCAGGTCCTTTCACTAGGCTTGCACCACTGCTTCTCAGGCCTAATCTCACAGCCCGCGCCACTGCGCCTCAGGCTTAGCCCTCAGATCAAGCCGGGCTCGGTCTCGCGTAACCATGCCTCAAAACATTTTCCCCTTTCAATGACCCGCGTAACCTACGCCTCAGGTCTAGTCATGTCTTTCTCGCCACACCCGTGTAACCATGCCTCAGGTTGGCAGCCCTCCGATCGATCCAAGCTTTTTCACATGCACATGCACCATAACACAATTCATCATACTTACAAGTCATACCAATCAAACTCAGAACATGTTCACCACGTCACAATTCACCAATCAACGAGTCGTACAAATCCAATTCACATCACAGCCCATCACACTGGCCCACAAATCCGTCATTCAAGCCGACCACATACGAACATTGATTTTATCCACACACGCCACGACAATCCGGTCATTTGATACGTCACCATTAGCCACGTGATCGCCATAAATTAACCCACCACTCGCCATATAATCCCTCACACTAATTATAATCTAACCAACTAATTTATTTTTCTAATATAATCACTAAATTCAATCATATAAATCCCTAAACATGTCTAATAATACCCATTATACTAAATAGGGATTATAATATCACTTACAAAGTTTTGGTTCGGTAAAAATCGGCTTAGGCCTAAAATGGCTCAGGTGAACAGTGTCTCACTCGGCGCGGGCGAGGGCACTTTGGGCGCAAGGCTCAGTCACGGCAATCGGCCACGGGCACAACCCTCGGCCACGGGTATAAGGCCCGACCACAGGCTCGACCATGGCTCACAGCCCTCGGCTACAGGTACAAGGCCCAACCACAGGCTCGGCCATGGCTCAGGGCCCAGCCACAGCACAGGCACAAGCACGTGAGCGAGCACGGCGAGGCAGGCGGCCAACTGGTCGGCTGGGGGGCAGCGTGCGACAGCGGCGGCGGTGGGGACAGCGGTGGCGACGGTGGCAGCGACGACAGCGAGCAGCGGCGACGAGTTGCTCTTCGGCGACGGCGGGAAGCGAAGGAAGAGGAAGAAGATGGCTAAGGCGGGGTGGCGCGGTTGGGGCCGTTCAGCGACAACGACGGCGACACTCCGACGTCGAGGTGATGCTGGGGAGCTGACTGGATAGCTGGGCAGCGGCTGGGACTCGTCAGGCACAGTGGCGAGCTCGAGCAACGACTGCTTGCTCGCAGTGGCGTCAAGGAAGCAGCGACGGCGGCGGCAACTGTCGAGGCGGTGAGGCGGACTAGGGACAACAGCTAGGGGGCAACGAGTGGTGGCGGCGGTAGTGGTTAGTGGGGGTGGCGTCGGACAGGCTGGGGGCTGCGGAGGAGGGGAGGAGAGGGAGAGAGGCTATTATGGCAGCGATGATTGGGTGGAGGCGGCGGTTGGACGGCGCACGGTGGCGACAAGCAGCGAAGGTTAGTCCAGCGAGCGGAGGTTGGCAACGAGCGGGGCAGCGTCGGACAGAGCAGAGGTCAGACGCGACTTGTCGGGGAAAAAAAAATGGGGACCGAAGAAGAAGAAGAGAAGAAGGGAAGAGAGAGAGAAGAGAAGAAGAGAAGAGAGAGAGAGAGAGAGAGAGAGAGAGAGAGAGAGAGAGAGAGAGAGAGAGAGAGAGAGAGAGAGAGAGAGAGAGAGAGAGAGAGAGAGAGAGAGAGAGAGAGAGAGAGAGAGGTTGGGTGTCAGAAGGGGGGGCGTGCGTGCGTGCATGATGGACGTATGCATGCAAGGGAGAGAGAGAGAGAGAGAGAGAGAGAGAGGGAATGAGAAAGAGAGAGAAGGGAGGAGAGAGGGAAGGAGAGAGAGAAAGGACAGATGCACGGGGAAAGGAAAACGTGTGGGCAGGGGATTCGGCGCGACAGAAGGGGAGAGAGAGAAAGAAAAAGAAATGTCAACGCACACTCGAGTGCGATTCAACGATCAAATTTCGAATCTGAAAACAATCTACGGTCCAAATAATTTTTAGAATATAATAAAGGACAATGGCCACGAAAATTAAGGCAAACTAACCCGAGAGAGGTCTACTAGTCCAAATTTGTACCTGGTCAAAATTTCACTTTTCCACTATTCCTGACAATCTCGACGCTGGCCACGATAATATCAACACCGTCCAATTTATTTCGTTCCAAAACTCGAGAAATTCGACAACGAAGTTTGGGCTCTAAATTAATGGCCGAATTTGATCGAGTGCGATTCTAACGAAATCTCTAATTTAAAATAATAACCGGGAGTGATCAGTTCCCAAGCAAGATTCTACTATAAGAACACTAATGAATTACACATTTCAATAAATCTAAAACATGGGCCGAAATTCGAGATATCACACTTCATCTACTGTTTAATCACCATTCATGAATTAAATTCCAAAGGTGCACCACAAAACACCGTATAAATTGAATTGAGACAGGTCCTTTGAGCAGCATCCGCTGATTCTGACAGGCTCCTGCAAGAGAAATTTTAGCTATGTACTGCAGAAGCTCGTACGGGTTTGTCAAGTACACCTCCTTTCTTTTCATTTTCCATAGAATTCTTATCTTTCTCTGCGATATCCTTTTCTCACCTAATCTCTCTGTCGCACATGCTAACACGTTACAACATCGTTGAAAAATGAATGAGAACGTCGAGTGAATGAGTCAGACCAAATCCTTAAGGAGGAGGTGTGCTATCTTTTACAGTTCGGGGTATGTGGATCCTCGGCTCCACTGATCGAGACGTCCTGAATTGACGGAGAAAAAGTGGAGTGGGAAACTCTCAAGCTACTCAAAAATCGCTTAGAATGCTCTGGCTTGTCCACAACTGTCCTGGAAAAATCCGAAGGCTCATGCTTATGAGCATTTTCCAAGCAATCTCTCTACTTGGCTAAGAAGACAAGAAATAGGACGCTCCCCTTTAGCGACACCTTGGACCTGCATGCATGCTCCGTGGATCGACCATGTAATTAATGAATGGATGAGTGAGCATTCTATGCTTTTGTTGAATGCAATGGCCTGACAATACCTTAAGAGCTAATGCAATTGGCGTCTTCTGGCCTACGTGGTCTATCGACCGCGAGTATGCTTCAACAGTAACTTAGAAAAAAAGGAACCATTGCAGAATTTTCTGGTTTTTCACCTCGGATTTACTTTATATCATTCAATTTTGGCTACTAAGTTCTTAAACTAAACACGAAACAGCCGGAACACCAAAAAGCCAGCATTTAAGTATATGTAAATACAAAAATATGTCAAGGTAAATCCCGAAGGAATTTGACCGTTTGTCAAGAGGACGCGAATGATCCCTCCTGCAAGATGACGCTTAGGCTTTGCATGAGCCCTAACTTGATTTCTCATTCAAATTATATCATTTATTTTTGTTTTAAGAGTCGCCACTGTTATATTATGGGCCGATCAAGAGAATAAGTAAAATGCAGGAGCCCGTCTTACTTCTCCAAACCAAAGATTCGTGGGTCTGAGAACTTAGTTACACTAGAAATATTCAATCACCCAATTTGGTACCTTTTCTCTCTTAATAAAAATGATCATTCATGTGGTCTTTCCAATTTTATCTCTATTTTATCCTATGGGTCGAGCAAGGCCGGTTATCATGCATAAAATCACTAGAGCAAACATGTTATCCATAATTCGATGATATCCAAACAAATAAATCAAATAAAATGCAGGAAAATAAAGAATTCGAGTAGTATCGGTAAAAAATTAATAATAAGCCTAGTTATTAAGTCTCAGGACAAGATCCCATAAGCTGTAGATAGAAACTTAATGTAAAATTTCCAAAATAAACAAATGCTCAAAACAGGAAAGTAAATATGCGAACATGAAATGCTATGAATATCTACTATGTTAATTAAGTTCTTAAAATGAATTACTAAATGTGGAATAAAATCTAATTAATGCAATGTTGGGAGAATGAATCTATGTGTGAGTATGCAAATTTTCCTAAATGCTTTCCTGGACATTTTTTGTTACCTTTGCTATAAGGATGCAATTTAGTATTACTAACTTGCAAGATATTTTTATATTGTTTTCATGACACGCAATTATTGAAATGAAAGTGCAATTGAATAATTATGCAATCTGAATGGCCTAGGTGCGCATGAAAACGTTTACTCATGAATATCCTATTTATTGTAATATAGCAGTTATCTTGATACAAAAAATATGCAGAATCGGTAAACGCTTGACGGTGCAAAGATGAACACAGTTAAAGATGCAACTTAAATGCAATCTTTATTTAATTTGGTCATTTTTTTAATCTTCATCAATTTTTCAATTTTATTTTTTGTATAAAACCGAATAAAAACTTGAATACTAATTACATGCCACAATAGAAGTAAAGCAATCTACATGCCGAATTTAACATGAGGTAAAATTTATATGCATGGATCAACCTATATTCTGAATGCACACATAATTTGAACACCGAAACCACAGTTTCCAACGTGACCCCTGAATATACGGAAACTTGCACTGACAAACCATCGTCCTAAGTTGGGGACTTTTCGATCTTAGAATTCCTGCGAAGACCGCCAACTGGAAGATAATGAAAGCGACATAATGTTGGAAATCGAAGCGATGACTATTCTAAGCATGACTTAAACATGCAAACTACATAAACACTATGCGAAATCAACATGGATGGATCACAATGTACATACATGTATACTAGTCATAACTCATGAATGCCGAAAATAACTACTAATTTAAAAGCCAAACTTGTCCTTTTCAGCACACCAATTCAGACCGAGAATTGGTGTGCAATTGGACTACATCGTGTATATTTAGCAATACGAATTCCTTAAAGTAAGGAGAGCTAACAGAACCGCGCCTGATGCATGTCTGCGTCTAAAGTAAACATGAGATAGCCAATCATAATGCAAACAAACAGCTGAGATGTCAATCTAACAAGAATTTGCAATAAAATCCAATTCATGGTAACCGAACTTAATCAAATCCTAGAGGGACAAGCAAGTAGCTTAGGGATTAAATCACATCTAATCAAACATGAGACCAATACTAATCGTACTTTAGAACAAGGCTACAAACCTACACGAAGAGGAATCATTCAAGAGCAAAGGCCAAGAGATTGACTCAAGCAAACATGCATACACAATCTGACAAGCCATCGCACATTCGGTAAACATGTTATTGAACCATGATAATATATATATAGGAATTGTTGGTTGTTACCTTGTGAATCTCACTTCCCCATTTTTGAGAATATGTGAAAGTACATTAAAGACAAATGAAGGTTAGCAAGAGGAGTCGTGCATAGAGGTAATGGAGCTCATTCAAAGGAGGAAATTAAGGATTTGCAAAATGGATTGTGAAGAAGCAAAGGAGTCATGTACACAGCTCATAAATAGAGCCAATTCAATTCTTTAGTTTGTATTCCTTACGCATCTCTAGCGATTATTACCTCTGTTTTGCAATCGCACATTGAGATAGAGAGGTCCATTTCCATAGTTGCCCTAGAGATATACTATACAAACGGGGAGAGATCTTTAACTAAGAAGCTTTAAGCATGTAGGTTCATTATTATGAGAAGACCGACGTCTAAAGGAAATGGTATAAATGCGTAGGACATGACTAAATGCCTTCATACTCAAACTTGGTGCACAAGAGTAAAGGTGGCCGTCACTTCAATTGCCAATCCAAAAGCAACATTTCAAGTCATACAGTTTGCACCAATTAGTTTCCAAAAGGAAAAGTTTGCCTCGTTTTCCCAATGTCACGTGACCTAGTATACTGAAATTTTATATTACTATATGTATGTATGTATGTATGTATGTCATCAAGTTAGGTTGATAGGATTATAAGCGGTGATGATCTTCAAAAGTTGGAAGCAGACATATTCATGAATCCTCTCGCCATTCCTTATTGTGTTGGTTTGTCATCCACTTTCGTAATTTAGAACATACGTGCATTGCACATGCTCCTATTCGGCCAAGCAAAGGAGAAGAGGAAATCCCAGGTAGAGGACGGGCTCATATGGGCATAATCTTGACAATTGAAATGAGTTTAGGGCCTAAATTTAATATTGAGTCGCACGTCGGGCCACTTTAGATGAAATCTGCAAACGGAGTACGTTCCGTTCCACGCGGAAATGTCTCTACTATTTAAATGCAACAAACAATACGAATGCAGAATTATGCATTATCGTTGTTTTTGTTTAGGAGTCAAATTCTGTGCTGTTGACCGATTTGCTCCCTAATTCTTTATAGTATGCAGGAATGGTCTTCAAGCAAAGAACTAGGTGCTAGCAAACTAGCATTGGAGTTAGTCCTCTCATCGCAAAATTCGTTCCCTTCTAACTACACTAATCTCAGACACCCTTGGAACAAGACTATTACTGCATATTACATTACACTTGCACTATGAAAAAAAGAAACATAAGTACACCGAAAGTTCTAAAATTTGACGCAAAAATTTAATGAAGTCCTAAATCTATTAAAAAACGCAATCAAGTCATAAAATTTGTCATACTGATGCAATCAATTATTTCCATCAACTCCATCCAAATTAATGGACTAAAAATTGGCATAGTTTTTTATATGTGGATATATAGTTCCCATCCTGGATCTTTGGCCGATTTCACAAGAGACTATGCCAATTGCCCATGGGAAAATTACACAAATGGTCCCCAAATGTTGGCCAAATGTACAATGTGGTCCTCAAATTTTTAATTTGTTCAATGTAGTTTTTGAACTGTAGTCTAATGTACAATGTGGTCCAACACTGAACATTTTCACATAGTTATAAAAAATTCAAGGACCACATTGCATATTAAGCTAAAATTCATGGACCACATTGAACAAATAAAAAGTTCATGGATCACATTACACATTTAGCCAAAGTTCATGTGCCATTTGTGTCATTATTCCATTCCCCATCCACAGCAACCGTTTTAGAGAGCTGGTTTCAGCAAGTCCAAAGCCGCAAGTAATCCTCAATCACTGGACAGCTATTGCAAGACAAAAGTTGCCTCTAAAGGAAACTCAGGTAGTAAAACTTGGGGATGATCTCAAACGGACGAGAAACTTCAGTAAGCTGATTGCTCTTCGCAGTTTCATTTGTTTCCGAAAGCAGGCAAAGCATTATGACTGTAATGACAAACTAAGAAATTCATCCGCCATTCTGTCAAAAGGAACCACCCGTCAAATGTTTCACAAGTAAAAAAAGCTCATCTACCATTCTTTGATAAGTTCCGATCCGTCAATCTTTCTTAGTTTTGAAATATCCAATTCACCGCTCACGCTTATCCTGTGTGGAAGTTTGTGTCTTTTTTTTTTTTTGCTAAAATGGAAGTTTGTGTCTTGATCCTTCAAAATAGTGGTTGGCTATGCATCAAGAGACGTGTAGAACTCCCGACCGCGAAAAGTGGATCAGTGTTGCCAACTTTGGCTCTGCCTGGTATTCACTGGGACACAGAGAGAGAGAGAGAGAGAGAGAGAGAGAGATGGACACCCAACCAGCCACAGGTCAGAGAAGCCATGCCGTTTGTATCCCATCTCCATACCAAAGCCATATAGGAGCAATGCTAAAACTGGCAAAACTTTTATATACAAAAGGTTTCTACATATCCTTCGTGAATACAGAGTACAACCATCGACGCTTACTCAAGTTGAGAGGCAATCGAGCAATGGATGACTTCCATGGCTTTCAGTTCCTAACCATCGCTGACGGCCTTCCACTCACGGATGCAGACTCGAGCCAAGACCTCCTAGCTGTATGTGATGCTATCAGAAAGAACATGTCTGTTCCATTTTCTGATCTCATCTCCAATCTCAACCACACCCCATCAAGGTCAGATTTTCCTCCAGTCACATGCATTTTCTCCGATGGATTCATGTCATTTGCTACCAATGACGCTGCTCAAGAGTTCGGCATCCCTATCATAAGCTTGTGGACGATCCCCGCCTGTGCCTTCATGGGATTCAAACAATACCGGACACTGAGGGAAAAGGGTCTGACGCCATTAAAAGGTACAAGGCAAATAGTTTTATTTTAACTTGGCATTAGAATCAGTGATTAAGCAGCGTACATGTGTATACGGCTTATGTCTTACCATCCAAAACATCGCGTACAAGCAACTCTGTGCCCACCCACCTGAGGTTTGGCTTGTATTTACCTGATCCTAGGTTACGGGTATTTCTTGAACCCAAGGTCTACCGACCTAAAGCTAAACTTCCTCGTGTAAAGAAGAGGGTTTTATTTTCGTAATACGATATCAATTTAAGACTGAGAATATCATGCGTGATGCAGATACCAGCAACTTAACAAATGGTTATTTGGATACCGTAATTGACTGGATTCCAGGAATGAAGGACATTAAATTGTGGAACCTGCCAACCTTCCTTCGTAGCACGGATCCTGACGATATCGTGTTCAACTTTACCATGGATGCTACTGAGAGAGCAAATACAGCCTCAGCAATGATCTTTCATACCTTTGATGCCCTTGAATCAGAATTGCTTGATGCTTGTTGCGACCTAAAAAATTTTCATTTTTCGGGCTAATGGATTATTAAGACTAAACTTAACTCGGGCCCTCCCAAACCCTACCAATTCACAACTTAGGGTTTAAGTTCTTAACATGCAAATGTCTTCATGCTTGGAGTCGCCACTAATCGTTTTGTGGTAGGTCGATTAGAAACCTAAATAAAACATAGGGAGATATGTTTTATTCCTGCGAACCAGAGATTCTAAGCCCGGGGACTTGATTACGCTAGTTCTAGTCTAACGCCCTTTCGGTACCTTTTCTTTTCAAAAATGTTTTGGCATGCAGTTTGGATCCATTTCAACTTAATTACTAACATGTGAGGTGTTCATGCGGGTGCACAAACCACCAATTTAACACCCAGGAAAGTATTAAATAAATTGCAAGTTTGGAAGAATTACTTACCTGGAAGCAACGCAAGCATCTGCGTTGTTAGCTAGAAAATCATATTAACATCCTAATATGATTTCTAATTAACAAGCAATTCATTCAATTTCTCTTTTGATTTTCACTTATTTAAATGAAATCTAATATATATGCAATGACGTGCAAAAATGACATGCAATTAATGCAACCTAGCATGCAAACTATATGTCATGCGACGACGTGACCTAATTCTAATGGCAGGCAAATGATTTATTTTTGGTATTTTCTAATGAAATTCGGAATAAAAATATGCCTAAAATAACATGCAACCTATGATGACTTAACATATCCTAACATGACTTATTTTTGGGATTTTTGTTAAAATTCGAAATAATAAATTACTTAAATTAAGAATGCAATCTATCCTAATCTACCATAAAGCAATTCATTCTTTTTTGGGGTTTTCATGAAAATTCGGAATTAAAAAATAACCTAAATAATCTAATAAGATTAGAATATTGCTTAATTTAAACTAGGAAATAGATTATCTCAAGTCCTAATTTAAATTAAATAATTACTCTATCTTCTAGATACATTTAGGGTTCCCTAAACATGCAAAACTCAAATTCAAATCCTAACTGATATTTTTTTGAATTTTCTGTTTAAAAGAAAGCAAATAATAAAAAAAAAGACAATGATAGCAACCACATTCAAATCGTCCACGCGATCCGCCAAATTTGTTTCAAACTCGAATTAGGTACAAAAATCGAACTATCGGTCATATCTATAGGGTTATAGATATTGACGGAAAGTTGATCGTTTAAATTTGGAAAGCAGATAAAGATCATTATCGTATCCAAGTGATTATGGATAGGATAATAATTTTCCGTATCGTCGCGTATCGTACCTTAGGAATAAGGTCAGATAGTCGTCCAGATACGTTGCTAAATTAGGAACGATTCCTCATTTTGAATATTTTCAAATATTGCGGATATATCGAACATTATCCTAAGATATCTAAATATCCACATGATATTCATGAAATATTCAAAACATGCAAATTAGGAAATTAAATATTCTGAAAAATATAGGATAATGTTCAATCACCTAATTTGCAGATAATCTCCAACTTTATCAATTTCGGAGAAACATCTTCTGAATTCTAAAGGAATGAAAATCATATCTGGACACAGATACTGATCAGATTGTGAAAATTCATTTTGAAAATCCAAATGACCTCCGATTTTGATGAAATTAGTATCAATGGAAAGATCTCGATCTCAGTATGAACTTTCATGAAGAAAACTTTTTCAGATTTCGAACACACAAATTTATGAAAATTGAAGAACACACGAAGGTCAATCTGGAACTGATCTGTCATCAGATTCATGCATATATGACGTTGCAGATCGTATCATGCTAACACGCTTGGAATTTTATGAAAATTTTATGGTGAACAGATAAAGACGTGATCTACAATTTTCGTGAAGAAATTTTTTTCAAAAAATGATCATAGAAAATCATAAAAATCACGGAACAGCACAACATCAGTCAGAACATTATCAGAACAGACTTCAACATCATATTCCAGATTTTGATCCTAATTTCCGAAATAGTTTTGACATAGCAAATCAGGTCCGATTGAGGCATATGATATATCAAATCAAAGCTTAAGACGTGCTTTACGATTCTCTAGTTCATCACTTCACAAGATTTTGACATTAACGAGCTGAAATCGGCATCTCAAGCATATTGGTTTCTATGTACACGATTTTACAGAACAAAGTCCAAGTGTACTTACCTTGTTTAACGATGCTCCGGCACGAAATCGAGCGATCCGGCCTCCGTATTCAAATAAAAAACAACACGGAGAAATCTCAGAAAGCTCGGCCGACCACAGTGATGTGAAAATGCCAAGGAGTGTTGCCGCAAGTTCTGGATCGCCGGAGGAAGTCGCCGATCAGTCGGTTCAGCCGCTTGAACCGGCTGATCACATCATCGGCAGCAGCGTTAGCGGAAGGCAGCGACGTCGGCGGGCGGTTGAGGCGCGACGACGGCGGTGCGGCGGCGTGCGGCGTGCCCCCGGTGGTGGTGCGCGACGTCACTTTCTCTCTCACACTTGCCTTTCTCTAAAAATCATATCTGAATTATGTGTTGTTCCCTTAAAATTCTGACCTAAACATGTTTATATAGTGCTAACTTAGGTCAATTAGATGGGCTTACTAATCCTAATGAGCTTAGGCTTGGGCTTAGGCCTTAATCTAATTTAAATTGGCTGAATTAATTAAGGATAATGGGTTGAATTAAGCTCAAATTAAAACAACCGAGCCCGTTTGACTTGTAATTCCCGGCCCTTGCATTCCAAGCGAACCGAGTCCCATTCGATAAAATTTAAGCTTGTTCGCCATCACCGGTCCGATGCAAAATGCGACTAAATTAAAATGAACCTAAACTATATGTTATGCAATTTAAATATTTTTGTTTAGGGGTTAAAAATTAATCCCTAATTTTCTATGCAAATTACGACTAAATGATTAGTAAAATTTAGGTGTCAACAGCTGCCCCTCTTTGATGGTGAGCTCACAGAAGTTGCATTCAAAGACTAAATGATACCTAAATTTCAACTATGCAAATGCAATGAATGTTGTTTTTGTCGGGATTATGAATCCCATTTTTTAAAATGCAATAAGAAATGATGCATACTGACATGAATGGAAAACATACCTGGAATTGCTTACCTGATGTCGCGAGATAATGCAATTCAAGGTTTGACTCTGATTTATATGTTGTTCGGCAAATGTCTGGGCTCAGTCCCATAGGTTTTGCCTGATACACTGTTGATGAACTTCGGTGATCTGCAATTAAGTCAAAACACACGAAGAAAGCTCGACGTATCCGATCATCATCTGGATTCGCGAGAGCAGTTTGTAGCGAAAAAAAATGTAAAAACGTTCCGACCTTTACAAACTACCTATACATCTCCATAGGTATTTGTAAAGATTTAGCCGCTGCGCCTATATCTTTGACTCATAGGTGCGTCACGGGGGAACTCAAGAGGATATTCCAACCCTTATGAGATACCTATACATCTCCATAGATACTCATAAGGATTTGGCCGCTTCACCTATACATCTCCATAAGTGAACTACGGGGGAACACCTGAGGTTGAGGAATATTCCGACCTTTATGAGATACCTATACATCTCCATAGGTACTCATAAAATTTGGCCGCTCCACCTATACATCTCCATAGGTGAACTACGGGGGAACACCTGAGGTTGAGGAATATTCCGCCCTTTATGAGATACCTATACATCTCCATAGGTACTCATAAAGATTTGGCTGCTCCACCTATACATCTCCATAGGTGAGTAGCAGGGGAACATCCAGGATGGGGAGAATATTTCGACCTTTATAAGATACCTATACATCTCCATAGGTACTTGTAAAGATTTAGCCGTTTCACCTATACATCTCCATAGATGAATCACGAGGGAATCTTCTCGAGATTGTGTAAAAATCTGTGATTTGGTGAACAAAGGGGCTAGCCCGAATGTTCGAGGGTTTCTTGACAAAGTACCTGGACATCATCGGAGGTACCTGTAAAGGGCTTGATCAATAGACACCTGAACATCATCAAAGGCATCTAGAGATCGCAACAAAAAGATCAAATATGGGACCTGACGATTGCTCGAACAGGTTGGGAATACCTAAATAGTCATAGACATCCAAGGGATAGAGATATACTTACCTGGTGATATCTCCGACTTTTGAGGGTGTGTCTCCTGCTAGACACGGTTTTAAGCAACATGTAATATGCATTCGCATTATCAAGAACACATATATACACGCACTATGATTTCAACTGGTTTTTCATGCACGATGGTTTCGTCAAATCGGCATTACAAACTTCGCTGGGGATAAATCATGACAAGACAATCCGAATTCACAAGCGGGTATCTTGAAAATGTCGAATGAGGGACTTTCAGTCCGAAAGGTCTTTCACTCATTCTCATTGAAAAAAGCTGATTTATGAGAATCTCTCTATCTCACCATCATCATGTGGACTAGGGTCCGAGTATTCTCGCAAGCGGTACGACCTTACCAATATGAGAGGTCTTTGTTAGGAATGTAACATGGCTTGGTCAATGGCTTAGCAAAAGGGACTCTTCGAGTCAAGGCTATTGAAAGAATATCCTTCGTAATCGTCTCCGGGCTTACAAGTCAAGAACCCTGCAAAATGAGATAGAAACGGACTTGCTCGCACTTCTTCGAGCTAAGCTTATAAGCATTTGAAACACTACGTTAGTTCAAGTGCCCTAATCTGAAGAGACTTTGTAAGGGACGTAACGTAGGCTAGGCTCATGGGTTGAGAAATGAATGGATCATTAGGCTCAAAATGTGTATAATTAGGGTGAATAAGTTGGTGATCATCTTGGCATTGTCACCAGTCTTCTTCTTTACCAGGGATTATCTCCTCGGTAGATGTTCCATTAGCTTCGAGAGTTCATTACTTGATTCCTTTGAGACTTGTAGGATTGCTGCTCTACTGGGGATGATTTTGATATGTCATATCCTGACACATTTTTTGTCAGGCATTGGCCTTGCTTTTATCAGGCACACTGTTTTTTCTTGCCCTTCCTTCTTTTTTTGACATTTAATACATGTTGCTTACAATATAAACACTGGCCAGCTAATCTGACTGATTGACTTGCTGCTTGAACTTAGAAGCTCCTCGTCTTTTGTCTTCTATCGACACTTCGGATATGCTGTGTAGATAATGACGACTTTTGCCTTGCCCCAGTGTGGGGGATGATCACCAACTGGGTTTAAGAAATGAAATTGTAAGCTCAATTGGGCTTAGCAAAGGATAAAATGTGTATAGGATAGAGAAAGAAATGCTCTTCGTCATCCTAAGGCACTTGAACTTTCGTGTGAATTCATCTGAAAATGCAACACTCGAAGATTGATGCAAGTGAGAGCAAGAAAATTTCAATTCATTTTCCACCTTATAATGCTGACTTACCTCCAGTTTGCCCCGATGTGGGGTGGTTCTTGACAGGGGTAATTTGAAAGGATTTCTCCAAGCATTTAGGCTCAAAGTGGTGAAACAATGGATAACTTGTAGTGTTTGTGATAGAGAAATGAAATGTCTCTTGTCATTTCGGTCACCGTACCTTTTGCGAGATAACTCTTTACCTTGCAAATATGGAATTTTTCCACTCAATTCACTGAGGATTTGTGCATGGGACTGTGTATAAGATAGAGCTTGCCTTTCATCATCCCAATGTACCTCATTCAACACATTCAATTCATTCCACATGAATTGTCAGATTGTCCAAATGGATTTCCCCCCTTGAAATCGATGATATAGACCGACAAAATAACCATGCAAAAATTAAAGCCAATGCAAACATCTTAGCTTGAAATTGTTCAAAATCATTTATTCATCAGTGAATTGTTTGCAATTCAAAACATGAAATCAAACATTTAAAAATTTTGCTGCAAAATGTGAGATTTTATCAGAGATAATACATCTTCACAGCATTAGAATTAACAGGAGTGGAGAACTCACGACCATCCATTTCTGCAAGAATCAAGGTACCTTCGGGAAGCACATTTTTTAACCACATATGGACCAATGTAGTTTGGGGCAAATTTACCCTTAGGAATAGGAAAGACTGGCAATACCTTCCTTAGGACTAGATCATTTACCTTGAAGTGTCTTTGACGCACTTTATGGTTGAAAGACTTACCTACTCATTCGGCAACTGGATTGGGCGTTTTGTCTCACTCTCAGGAAGAATTGCCCCTATTTTTACCTCTTTAGTTTCTCCGGAGTCACTCAGGTTAACGATGACAGTTTGGTCTGCTATCAGGACTTTAGGTCTTTCATGATACTCAAGATCACGCTGAAGGTCCGAGGAATCATCAAGTTTGCCGGCATCATTGGGATCAATCTCGATTGCATATAATTCATGATGTTGGACCATTCCCATACCTTCACGTGTCACAAGATTATCTCTGAAACATAAAGCAAGGGATTCAGAAGGACAAACAGAGCTAAACATTGCATTTTTTTTTGTAAATTTTGTTTTTTTTTTTAAATTATTTTCGAAAAAATTTTAACACGAGGGAGCATGAAGAAGCCCAGGCCTCAGAATTCTCCTTGGACTATATTTTTCTTTTATCGGTTGGATATCATCACCGGGCTGATTTGATGTACCTCAACATGCCCTCAAAAAACTAAAAATAACTTGTAATTTCATTGATCATTTCGAAATGAATTACATTTATTGAATAGAAATTGCAACAACCAAGTCCTAGAAACGAGAACGGAAAGCAGCACCCGAGATGGAGCAAATCCTAAAAAGCAGTAAAAGCTCCCATGCAGGGGAGTGTGCGAAAAAGTAAAGGTTTTACTCTTGTGGGCCAGTGCCCATTCCCTCTAACGGTCCTTCTTCGATAGCTCCAATGAAGACATCATCGAATAGGGCAGTAATTCCTTCCATTGTATCATCAGAATCTCCTGTCATTTGAGGTGTTGGATCATCCATACCTCCCCATCCGTCGGGGACAATGTCACGGGGATCAACATAGAAACTCGAAAGTACTGAGTACTTCACATAATAGTCGAACTTGCCGCTCGGTTGCCCCAAAGTGTCGATCACCTCCTTCTCTTCATGCATCATTCTTGCAGGGCCTGGGAATGTAGTGCAAATGTGTGGAGGCAACCTACCACGCCCACGTTTTCCATCATTCGGCCCTTCATTGGATTGCTGTCTATTCTGCTCAACTCCTTGACCTTGACCTCGACCATATCCACGTCTCTCATTGTTCGGCACAGTTGATCCCTAGTACCCCAATCTAGAAGTACGGGGTCTTTGAGAGGCTTCGACCGGTCGGCGGATACCTTGACCATCTCTGCCAAAGCCTTCGCCCGGGATGAAGCCCTGAGATACCATTACTCTTCCAACCATTACTGTAGCATTTGACACCTCAGGAACTGGCGGCGATGATCCTCTAGACGCATGAATGGTCGATACAAGCTCAAGCGACTGATAGCTCGATTCAATTTTGCAGTCCAACTCGACATAAGGGATAGCCGTTGCATGATAAATTGGGTGCTCTTCTTCACCGTGTACTGTGACTAATTTCCTCTCTACCACGAACTTAACTTTCTGATGTAGACTGGACGGCACAGCTCCAGCAGTATGAATCCATGGACGACCCAGCAGAAAGTTGAATGCAGTGGGAATGTCCATGACTTGAAATAGGACGTTGAACACTGTTGGCCCTATCTGTATGTCGAGGTGGATTTCCCCCATCACTTCTTTCTTCGTTCCGTCAAAGGCTCGTACGGAGGTCTTCGCAGCATTTATCCTAGAAGGATCTATCTTGAGGCGGTGTAAAGTTGCCAAAGGACAGATGTTCAAGGCCGAACCGTTATCAATGAGTACCCGAGCTACGTGCGAGGCCTTGTATTTGACAGAAATATACAATGCTTTAGTATGTCCTCTGCCTTCTAGAGGGAATTCCTCATCCGAGAAGGCTATGAGGTCTTTGAGGAGTATGAAACCCATAAATTCCTCCAGTCTCTCATGATCGATCGTCTCAGGCACGTGGACTTCACTTAGCACTTTCATCAGGGCCTTTTGATGTTTGACAGACGTCTGGAGTAGCTCAAGTAGAGAGATTTGCGCGGGCATCTTGCGCAACTGCTCAATTATGTTGTATTCACTAGCCTTGATAACGGCCAGGAATTCTTTAGCTTCTTCATCAGTGACAGGCTTTGCAGGTTGAGCATTTGCTTGGCCATAGGCACGTCCAGATCTGGTGACTAAGTCAACATCGAGACTATAGGACCAAGGGACTGCCTTATCATCCGAGTATTCATACGGTTGAGGTATCTCGATCACTATCCCTTCATCAGTTGCAGGCGTGTTTATTATGATCCCTTCATCATCGGTCGCGTCTTCGAGCGGGGGCATGTCTTCAGGTAAGGGATCGAGCTTGTCCTTTCCGGTGTTTAACGTAGCAAACTCTTCATCCCAGTTAATGACGAGCTCGGAGATAGTAGAGACGATGCCGGTGTGGTCAGCATAAACGATCAACCCAGCCTGTACCATCCCTGAGATTCTTTCTCTCATGATGTCCAAGGAAAGAACTTCATTAGTCGGGTAATAACCAGCTTTCACCAACTCGCCATAGACCTCAGCAGTGTATACCTTGACGTTCTTGATTCGACCAGCATCGAAACAGAATATGGCATTTACATTGCCCGCGTGATCAGGGAGCGGGTTGTTCTGAACATTCGGCTTAGCGGGTTGGAACGAGAAAGCCTTCGTGTCCAGGAGGTTCTGGATTCGATGCTTGAGGATAGAACAATCGTCGGTTGAGTGTCCAGGTTCGCCCATGTGATAATCGCATTTCTTTGATGGGTCGTAGTTATAAAACTGCTCAGGATTGGGCCGTTTTGGCTCGGCAGAGAGCAAGCTTTTCTTCCGGAGCACTGCCAATACTTGAGACAACGACCCAGGGAGGGGGGTGAATTGCCTCTTGTTGTTCCTTCTCTGAAAAGGTTGACGACCCGGATTTTGGTGCTGAGCTTCTGCTATTTGGATTGCCGGGGCTGGGTTAGTATTCCGTTGGGTTGGTTGGTTATAAGTCACATTCACTTCAGCTGCCGGTTCCTTCTCTTTCCTCGCACTAAATCTTTTGGTCGACGAGGACGGCTCGACAAACCACCCATCTTTCAGCCCTATCTCGATCTGTTCGCCTATGGAGATGAGTTGGTTGAAGTTGTCAGCCGGAATGGCCACCATTCGATTACGGTACTCGAACGGGAGAGTCTTGATGAACATCCTCTTCAGCTCACTGTCAATAGGTTCTGGGACAACCTGAGCGGCTAGATTCCTCCATCTGATAGCATAGTCTTTGAAGGACTCAGTCTTTTTCATCTGAGCACGCTCGAGGTCATCGCGGGTTGGAGTGATGTCCGTTATAAACCTGTATTGCTTCAGGAAGGCCTCACTAGCTTCCTTCCAAGTTTTGAGGCCATTTATCTTCTTCATGAAGTACCAGTTCAGAGCAGGGCCGGTCAAGCTCGCTTGGAATGCATGGATCATCAGGAGCTCGTTGTCAACGTACGAGGTCATTTGCACGTGATAGAGCTGCAAGTGGGCTTTTGGGCATGTGGTGCCATTGTACTTGTCAAAGTCTGGCATCTTGAACTTCTTTGGGATTTTGATCTGTGAGTACAGGGACAGATCAATCGAGGGTGAATCCTGTGAACCCTCCAGCTGCTTCACTCTCTCTTCGAGTTTGTTGACTCGTTCATTTGGTTTGTCTTTGTTGACGATGATCTGGACATGGTCATCTTCCAATTCAGGCATATCGTCATCTTCCTCAAGATCAACATTCTTTCCACCTTTATGCTTTGGAGCTAATGCCTCGAGGGATGTTGGAACGGGGATCGACCGAAGAGTCTTGATTTCAGCGGACATTTGCTGCATTGCGATGACGAGTTGCTTCATCTGGTCTTCCATACCAACAACACGCTCTTGCAAATTGGTTTGATCGGCCATTCTGGCTCTCGACCGTGCATGAATAGGCGATCGTGATCGGTCCGTAATTACCTGATTTGCATGAAACAAGCATACATAAGTGTTAAGCGAAATCGCACACCAATCCATGACATTGGACTAACCGTTCTGAACTGAAAAGACCTCTTTATTGAAATGATGAAAATTTTACAACGACTAATGACTTGAAATCAAACTGAATTAAAGACAAATGACTCAATTCCTAAACAAATTTAAAACTGAAACTAAAATGAAAAAACAACTTCAAGCTTTTTATTTAGCTTGATCTATAGACATATGGGAGGCGACTTCCTTCTTCAATTGCTCATAAGCTCGAGCTATCTTGGCTGCCTTTTCTTGAGCTTCGTCAGCCTTCCTCTTAAGACGGTTGTTCTCTGAGAGAGTAGCGGTCTTGAGGGGCACCTTGGGTATCTTCGGGAGTAACTCCTGCGGGATCTTGTGCCGTCGAATGTATCTGGTCGTGGCGAAATAGGATTTCTGCTCCCCCTTGAGCTCTTCTTCGGGTCGAGCTATCTTTAACACACGGCATTTCTTCCACATCATCGTGAGTTGAGCTACGGTCCCTTCGTGGTCTTCACCCTCGTCGAAGAAATCGACATGGAGGAGCTCGGGTTGTAACGCCGGAGGGAGCCCTTGGAGAATCTGGTATTGCCGGGATACTCTGGCGGGATAGTATTCAATTGCACCAGTGAAGCCTAAAAGTGGCACCGGTCCAACACCATTACACGTAAGCCGAGCTTCCTCGACATTGAACCAATTAGCATGCCATTGGAAACCTTGGGGTCTAGCGTTTTTCATGAAAATGATCCATTCGGAATAATGATAGTCAGGTGCATTCGCTTGTTTTTCTTTATAGCTTAAGACGGGATGACTGGAATCACTGAGTTCGGATATTTTGAGTAAATCGCCACATCCCTTTATGTGAGACAAAAACCAAATTTGCAATAGTTCAAGGGGTGCATGAAATGTTTTGTCATCATTTTGCTTGAATTTAGTGAGAGAAATGAAAGTTTCGGCTAGAATGGTGTTGACAAAATTCTTTTCAAGACAGACTTGTTGGACCAACCATGCAATTGACGGATTACATGCATTCTTGCAGTGAGGGAGAATGACGAACCCGAAAAATGCTAGTAGAAAGATTCTGCCCTTCTGAAAAGGTGTGGCTTTTTCAAAAGATTGACTCATGAATTAAAAAGGACATGTTCCACGATTTGCTTTTAAAACTTTTGCCAGTTCATCTTTTCCGACATTCAAAAATTCTGATAACATTAATGTCGAATCAATTCCCAAAGGTGGTGTGATTAACTCCAATCCTAAAAGTTTTCCAATGAGCACACTATACTCTTCCAAAGTCGGGGTAAGTTCATGCTTACCGAATATAAAGGTGGATGTCTTGGGGCACCAGAAGTGGGCTAATGCTCGAACGAGACCGGTACGGACTTTGACTTCCAGTAGGGGGAGCAGCCTTCCGATGTAGCCCTCAACTAGCTTGCGGTTGGTCAGACTGAGTAGATTCCACCAGGCACGGAGCTCGTCCTTAGGAGCATCAAGAATCCGGATGTCTGCCCCTCTCATAGTGTATAGACCAAGACGCACGACGGACCTAATGTCATGGACCGACCAAAGAAAAAGGACGAAATGTAAATAGATTGCGAGATAAATGTTGAAGAAAACTTACTTCACCGGGTAGGGAAATGGCAATCACATAGACATGCGCATGAAATGTGAGGTTCGATTTCTACCTAGACTCTGGCTTGCAAAATGGAGACGTGAGGATTACCGAGCTAAACCAGTCATGGTGGTGGTTAGGCTGGGATTCCCCTGACTCCGGCTTAGTCAGAGAGCCGACCCGGGTTGCAAAGGGCGCAACCGTGGTGGGTATTCAATGACACCATGAAAGAAAATTTCGGGACCGAGGAGGGCGACCCGTACCACATGATTTTGGTCGAGGTATCCACTACCTCAGTACCATCCTAAACCTATACCGCCCAGGTCCGGCAGCGGGTAGTGTGTGCGGTGTAGTGTAAATGTAAGGCATGCACAGCAGGTTATATCAAACAGCGCTTCGTGCATAAATTAAACCATACATCCGAACACCTCCCTGCAAAACAAGGGTTAACAATCACGCCTCCCCTTATACCTCCCATTCTGCAAGAACATTTAACACCTAAAATGTTAGGGACGTACCTGGGATCCTCGCTGCCAAACAAAAATTATTTTTGAAATGAAAAATTGGCCTAAGTCCACTAAGAGTTTTAACTCTAGTCCCCAGCGGAGTCGCCAAGCTGTTGCGACCTAAAAAATTTTCATTTTTCGGGTTAATGGATTATTAAGACTAAACTTAACTCGGGCCCTCCCAAGCCCTACCAATTCACAACTTAGGGTTTAAGTTCTTAACATGCAAATGTCTTCATGCTTGGAGTCGCCACTAATCGTTTTGTGGTAGGTCGATTAGAAACCTAAATAAAACATAGGGAGATATGTTTTATTCCTACGAACCAGAGATTCTAAGCCCGGGGACTTGATTACGCTAGTTCTAGTCTAACGCCCTTTCGGTACCTTTTCTTTTCAAAAATGTTTTGGCATGCAGTTTGGATCCATTTCAACTTAATTACTAACATGTGAGGTGTTCATGCGGGTGCACAAACCACCAATTTAACACCCAGGAAAGTATTAAATAAATTGCAAGTTTGGAAGAATTACTTACCTGGAAGCAACGCAAGCATCTGCGTTGTTAGCTAGAAAATCATATTAACATCCTAATATGATTTCTAATTAACAAGCAATTCATTCAATTTCTCTTTTGATTTTCACTTATTTAAATGAAATCTAATATATATGCAATGACGTGCAAAAATGACATGCAATTAATGCAACCTAGCATGCAAACTATATGTCATGCGACGACGTGACCTAATTCTAATGGCAGGCAAATGATTTATTTTTGGTATTTTCTAATGAAATTCGGAATAAAAATATGCCTAAAATAACATGCAACCTATGATGACTTAACATATCCTAACATGACTTATTTTTGGGATTTTTGTTAAAATTCGAAATAATAAATTACTTAAATTAAGAATGCAATCTATCCTAATCTACCATAAAGCAATTCATTCTTTTTTGGGGTTTTCATGAAAATTCGGAATTAAAAAATAACCTAAATAATCTAATAAGATTAGAATATTGCTTAATTTAAACTAGGAAATAGATTATCTCAAGTCCTAATTTAAATTAAATAATTACTCTATCTTCTAGATACATTTAGGATTCCCTAAACATGCAAAACTCAAATTTAAATCCTAACTGATATTTTTTTGAATTTTCTGTTTAAAGGAAAGCAAATAATAAAAAAAAGACAATGATAGCAACCACATTCAAATCGTCCACGCGATCCGCCAAATTTGTTTCAAACTCGGATTAGGTACAAAAATCGAACTATCGGTCATATCTATAGGGTTATAGATATTGACGGAAAGTTGATCGTTTAAATTTGGAAAGCAGATAAAGATCATTATCGTATCCAAGTGATTATGGATAGGATAATAATTTTCCGTATCACCGCGTATCGTACCTTAGGAATAAGGTCCGATAGTCGTCCAGATACGTTGCTAAATTAGGAACGATTCCTAATTTTGAATATTTTCAAATATTGCGGATATATCGAACATTATCCTAAGATATCTAAATATCCACATGATATTCATGAAATATTCAAAACATGCAAATTAGGAAATTAAATAGTCTGAAAAATATAGGATAATGTTCAATCACCTAATTTGCAGATAATCTCCAACTTTATCAATTTCGGAGAAACATCTTCTGAATTCTAAAGGAATGAAAATCATATCTGGACACAGATACTGATCAGATTGTGAAAATTCATTTTGAAAATCCAAATGACCTCCGATTTTGATGAAATTAGTATCAATGGAAAGATCTCGATCTCAGTATGAACTTTCATGAAGAAAACTTTTTCAGATTTCGAACACACAAATTTATGAAAATTGAAGAACACACGAAGGTCAATCTGGAACTGATCTGTCATCAGATTCATGCATATATGACGTTGCAGATCGTATCATGCTAACACGCTTGGAATTTTATGAAAATTTTATGGTGAACAGATAAAGACGTGATCTACAATTTTCGTGAAGAAAGTTTTTTCAAAAAATGATCATAGAAAATCATAAAAATCACAGAACAGCACAACATCAGTCAGAACATTATCTGAACAGACTTCAACATCATATTCCAGATTTTGATCCTAATTTCCGAAATAGTTTTGACATAGCAAATCAGGTCCGATTGAGGCATATGATATATCAAATCAAAGCTTAAGACGTGCTTTACGATTCTCTAGTTCATCACTTCACAAGATTTTGACATTAACGAGCTGAAATCGGCATCTCAAGCATATTGGTTTCTATGTACACGATTTTACAGAACAAAGTCCAAGTGTACTTACCTTGTTTAACGATGCTCCGGCACGAAATCGAGCGATCCGGCCTCCGTATTCAAATAAAAAACAACACGGAGAAATCTCAGAAAGCTCGGCCGACCACAGTGATGTGAAGATGCCAAGGAGTGTTGCCGCAAGTTCTGGATCGCCGGAGGAAGTCGCCGATCAGTCGGTTCAGCCGCTTGAACCGGCTGATCACATCATCGGCAGCAGCGTTAGCGGAAGGCAGCGACGTCGGCGGGCGGTTGAGGCGCGACGACGGCGGTGCGGCGGCGTGCGGCGTGCCCCCGGTGGTGGTGCGCGACGTCACTTTCTCTCTCACACTTGCCTTTCTCTAAAAATCATATCTGAATTATGTGTTGTTCCCTTAAAATTCTGACCTAAACATGTTTATATAGTGCTAACTTAAGTCAATTAGATGGGCTTACTAATCCTAATGAGCTTAGGCTTGGGCTTAGGCCTTAATCTAATTTAAATTGGCTGAATTAATTAAGGATAATGGGTTGAATTAAGCTCAAATTAAAACAACCGAGCCCGTTTGACTTGTAATTCCCGGCCCTTGCATTCCAAGCGAACCGAGTCCCATTCGATGAAATTTAAGCTTGTTCGCCATCACCGGTCCGATGCAAAATGCGACTAAATTAAAATGAACCTAAACTATATGTTATGCAATTTAAATATTTTTGTTTAGGGGTTAAAAATTAATCCCTAATTTTCTATGCAAATTACGACTAAATGATTAGTAAAATTTAGGTGTCAACAATGCTCTTTCATCCATGTATCCTCGCGTTTATGCAATTGGCCCCCTCTCATTACTTCTCAATAAACTAGTTAAGGAAGAGAGCCCCCTCAAATCTATAGACTGCAATCTGTGGAGAGAAAATAGAGAGTGTCTTCGATGGCTTGACTCGAAGGAACCGAACTCAGTGCTATACGTTAATTTTGGCAGCATAACTGTCTTGACAAGAGAAGAGCTTATTGAGTTTGCAATGGGACTAGCCAACAGCAAACATCCATTGTTGTGGATAATTAGGCCCGACCTTGTAACTGGAGATTCAACAGTTCTTCCCCAAGAATTCATTGAAGAAACAGAAGGAAGGATTATGCTTGCAGGTTGGTGTCCACAAGAGGCAGTTCTTAACCACTTTTCAGTTGGAGGGTTCTTAACTCACTGTGGATGGAACTCTATAATCGAGAGTGTGTCTGCAGGAGTTCCGATGATTTGTTGGCCATCTTTTGGGGACCAGAGGACAAACTGCACTTACGCATGTAGTAAATGGGAGATTGGTATGGAGTTATCAGGTGTGGTCAATAGAGAGGAAGTGGAAAGGCTAGTGAGTGAATTGATGGACGGAGACAAGGGAAAGCAAATGAAGAAAAGAATCACAGAGTGGAAGAGCATAGCACAGGAGGCAACAGAACCTAATGGGTCATCGTCCATAAACATTGACAAGCTGTGGAATGAGCTTCTGACTTAAATACAGAATTAGACGTCTGCTTATGGAACTCTCCTATAACAGATAATTCTTCTTCACAACAGCATTATACTTTGTTTATGTGTAATTGAGATGAGATGTATTCAGATCATTTGTGTTTCAAGAGGTTTGCAGACTACCTAGTTCATCTATCCTATAGACTTGTTCCCTACAAGAAGAGATGTCTTTCCTACACCCATCTTCTACTCTTCATGCTTAGTCATAACTTCAATGATATCTATTAGCATACTTTTCTCCTGGTTTTCATACACGACGACTGCCATGGATTTGTTGTATATGTCATGGTGAAGGTCAAAAGGGTGCCCATGAGACCTGTAAAAATCTGAAGGCTCGTGCTTATGACCATTTTCCTAGCAATTCTCCCCTTGGCTAAGAAGACCTGAAAAAAGACACTCCCCTTTATATGATACCTTGGACCGTGCATGCATTCTCCAAGAAGATTGACCATCTCAGTAAATGGATGACTGATCATACTAGGATTTCATGTGAATGAAAAGGCCCAAAAGAGTTCACTAAGAAAATCTGTAGTACGCATCTTTTGGCCAATGCGGTCGATCGACAGAGAATACGCCACTATTATGAGTAAACTGTGGCCAAAGAGAATGGGGAAATGAACATCTTTCTGCTTCATGAAATTCAATTTTGAATACCAAAAGACGAGGCCTGGTCTCGCCTGGCTGGGATGACATCATATTGGCTATCGATCCATCGGTCACAAGCACACCAAAGCCTCAATTAATGAGAGTTCAAAGATCATTCTGAACTATTCCAGAATTTTCTGGCTTTCCAATTGGATTCACTTTACATTGATTCAATTATGGCTACTAAGTTCTTAAACTAAACCCAAAACAGGCGTGACACCTAAAGTCAACATTTATGCATGTACAAATATGAAAATGTCATTGGATAGCCCATTTAATTAATCTCAGACAGGCCTCAGAAGAGCCCAGCATATAGCAATAGCATTTTAAAGTTGCACCGCCAAAAAGAATAATAAAAGGTCAGGCAAGCTTAGGGCACTTGCTCCTGGTCTTCATGAGACCTCTGTGGATGTATTATTTAAAGACACTGATTTGTCAAGCAATATGGTTATCAGAAAAATAATTACCAAAGATAGCAGAAAGAGAGATGTTATATTTCGTCAGTTTGCCCATGATATGTGTGTCCAAGGGACACCATTTGCTCTAATAAGAAGTGTGTCAAAGAGACACCTTTTGAAGAGGTGCGAGAAGAGTTTCTTAAGGGAAGTTAAAATAACTTCCTCAGACTAATGAACGTACAATAAGAAAAATTCAGAACTCTCTCTCTCGACAAATAAGGATTCTGCATCTATTTTGAAAAGACAAACGGCATTAACGCTGTGGAATAAGAATACTTTCCTTGTGATTGTATTCGGACCAACGTGAAGTAGATTTGTTCATCGTTTGCTAGTAATTCAACGTGCAATTCTGGAAATTTTGTTCGTAGTGCATCGAACAAGTTAGTCGTTTTTCCCGATACACGTTTCCTAACATTGGTATCAGAGCCTCAATTATGATCTCTACCTTGTTTTTTTTCCGTTGATTTTTTCCGCTTGTTGATTGATATGGAGATCATGATGATGAACTGCATACTATCTGCATGATCATTACACGAGAATTGCAAGATGAATCGACGAACATGAATTGAAACGAAAAAACAGTTTTGAACATTATGGGCAACCGTTCTGTTCGAATGATTTTCGAAAAATTCCTTTCGGTGAAAATTATTTTTTAATACATACAATTGAAGAATTCGTCGAGATGAACAAAACGGTGGGTCGAGCAACACCGGACGACGCTGGACGGGCCCACACACGTGGGAAGAAGCCGCGGCGCGTGAGAGCCACGCGCCCAAAGCGCTGGCACTACTAGCGCGTGACGGACATGTGCGCGTGGCCAACCGGCGCGTGCTGACATCACCAATGACGTCAACAAAACCATTGGTGTTGACACGCTGACGTCATTGATGACGTTAGCTCGCTGGCCGATGACCCGACCGGCGACCTGACCTGACCAGCGACCAACCCAACCCGAATTGGAGACCGACCCGAATGGTAACCCGACCCGGAAACCCACGACAGTCAACGGTCAACCGGTCGGACTGGTCGGACCGTTGATCGGTTGGACTGGTCAACGGTCAAACCAATTGGACTCGTCGGACCGGCTCTGAAGCCCTTATAGGGCAGGCGCGTGCACCACACGCGCCGCGCACTTAGGCGACGCGTGTAGGCACGTGAGACGTCCAATTGGGCTATGGTTGGTACCGTTGTGTTCGTATTGAAATTCTCTACACTGTGGTACAGTTATGTTATATGTTTGAAGCTTTTAAAGGTATGAAAATGCATACGGAACCCTAAATACGCGTATTTTGGGGGTATTATTGCATTTTACTTGTATTTCCCTATGGTTTTGGAAATACATAAGCTAGCTTACATGTAAATGACCACATAAAGATTATGTAGAGCAAGGTTCTTTGATGGTATGATTATATGGTTTGATGTGCTTGCAATTTCCTAATTTTGAGCATATTAAAATAATGGCTGGAGATCTTTACGTCATGAATTCCACTGTTGATTATACTTATTGCATGAATGTTCTATTTGTTGAATTTACATCATGCCATGCTATATGATTGCTCGAAAGAGAGTGATCATTGTTTTAGATATTTTTGTGAATTGTCTAGTCTAGTGGGAGTTTATAGGTTGGTAGAATTAGAAGAAATTCTCACCTAGAACTTAAAATTTGCACAAATTAAACAAGTTAATGATAGTAGAACAATCGTACGCCGAAACTGATTGGGAACATCGTGAACTTTCATTTTGGTGTCTTTTGTTGAATTATCATTAATTTAGTTTGTCTTTGCTGCAAATTAAAATATATGTATTTGTGTGGAAAATGTACTAGTATTGATTCTACGTTTATTATGTCAATGTGTAAAAGATAGTGATTATGGCTTCAGCATCCAAGACCATTGTAGCTGACCTCAATAAGGGTGAGAAGTTGAACGGTGACAATTATGACATTTGACACCAAAAAGTTCAATATATCCTTGAGGAGCAAGAGGTTTTGGAAACCCTCAACCATACCATGGATGAACCTGAGCATAGAACTTCTGCTCAACACAAAAGAAATCAAGAAGCTTTTCAAGCTTGGAAAAAGAAAAACAGAATTGCTCGCATCACATTGCTGAATTGTATGTAAGATGATCTCATGTGTGAGTTTGAAAATTATGACAAAACTCAAGCAATATAGGTTGCCTTGAAAGATAAGTTGGGGGGTATGTCTGCCACTAAGTTGAGGAGGCTCACCATCAAGTTTGACACATACCAAAAGCGCCCAAATTTAACAATGAGGCAGCATCTTCGGGAGATGTCAAACATGGTACATGAGTTGAAGTTGGCAAGTCATTCCCTGACTGATGAACAGCAAGTTCAGACTATTATAAGATCTCTTCCTGACAGCTGGGAACATATGAAAATCAATATGATGCACAATGAGAATATCGTCACTTTTGACGATATTGCGCGTCATTTGGAATTAGAAGATGAGCGCCTAAAGGCTGCAAAATCCTCTACCCATGCATATGTTGTTGAATCAGGTTCAAGCAAAGCTTCGGGCTTTAAGCGAAAGAGGAACCATAAATTCAACAACAAAGGAAAAGAGACTGATCAGGCACCCAAGAGAGCCAAGACCTTCCGACGCAAGAAGCGCGGCGGGAAGAAGGACATGACCAAGATGATGTGCTACAATTATGGCAAATTGGGCTACTTCGCTCATGAACACTGAGCCGAAAAAGTTACCACATTACTTTATTACTTTGAGTAATGCTTTTGTTTCTAGCACTGTAATACTTGCTGAATCTCATCCAATGTGGACTGTAGACTCAGGAGCAACAGACGACGTAGTTAGAGATTAAGAAGCATTTATGGAGTATCGTCGAATACAGCCTGGAAGAAGATGGATATATGTTGGAAATAACTCAAGAGTTGAAGTAAAGGGTATCGGCACATGTAAATTAACCTTTCGTGGTGGTCGAAACCTCTTCCTACATGATGTCCTCTATGCTCCAAATATTCGGCGAAACTTGGTCTCTGTAGTTGTTCTTCTTAGCTTAGGTTATATATTTAATTTTCATGGTGATTGTGTTGACATTTTGTTTGGAACAGTTTATTACGATTCTGGTTATGTATTAAATGGTTTTATGGTGTTAGACATTGACTATGATATGTACAAAGTTAATGTTAATGGTTGTTTTTCTTTAATTGCATCTTCTAATAATGTAGAGATTGATGCATGTACTTGGCATGCTAGACTGGATCACATTGGGTTACAAAGAATGAAACGATTAGTAAGAGAAAGCCTTTTGGGGTCACTCATTAATGTTGAACTATCCATATGTGAACATTGTTTAGCGAGAAAAACAACTAGAAAACCATTTGGTAAAAAAACTAGAGCTGAACTTCCATTGCAACTTATACATTCTGACATTTGTGGTTCATTAAATGTGAGGGCAAGGCATGGAGCCTCATATTTCATCACTTTTATAGATGATTTCACGTGTTTCGGTTATGTTTTTCTGATCTCCCATAAGTCCGAAGCATTGGATTGCTTTAAGTAGTTTATAGCTTTGGTAGAGAATCAGTTGAACAAAATAATAAAGGCATTGAGAACCGATCGCGGACGTGAGTATCTATCTAAGCAATTCAAGGCTCTTTGTGATGAAAAGGGAATTGCAAGGCAATTGACTATTCCTGGAACTCCGCAACAAAATGGGGTTGCACAAAGAAGGAATAAAACCCTATTAGAAATGATTAGGTCTATAATGATGCAAACAAATCTAGCTGTCTCATATTGGGGAGATGTATTATTAACTACTGCCTATATACTTAATTGTATGCCCTCTGAGTCAGTTGCTTCCACCCCTTATAAATTGTGGACTGGTAGAAAACCAGACTTAAGTAATCTACTACCTTGGGGATATGCAACATATGTTCATGATTCTTCCCATAAATATGACAAATTAGGCCCTAGAGGGAAGAATTGTATCTTTATTAGATATTCTGAACACTCCAAAGGGTACGTGTTCATAGGTGAACAAGCTGATGGAAGTGTGACTGAAATGGAGTCACGAGATGTCACGTTCTTGGAAAACGATTTTCCTAGTAGAGGTGAGATCAATAAGGACTTCCAATTACATGATATGGAAGATCCCGATAACACACCCACTAATGTTATTGAGGGAAATACAGATTTACCTCAATATACAAGACCTAGTGGGAGTGTAGCATCGCCTGGCGAACTGAATTCTCAAGAAGTTCAGTTGCGTAAAAGTAATTGTAAAAGTATTCTCCGTCGTCAATTTGAGATTGAAGAGGAAGCATTTATGATTGCTCCACAAGACGATGCGAAGCCTAAAACAATTCAAAAAGCTCTCTCATCTCCTAACAAAGAAGAATGGAGAAAAGCTTTGGAAGACAAAATTGAGTCTATGAGGACAAACCACGTCTGGAACTTGGTTGATCTACCACCTGATCGCAAAGCTATTGGAAACAAATGAGTTTTCAAGATTAAGCGAAGGGCGTATGGATCCATTGAAAAGTATAAGGCTCGCCTTATGGCGAAAGGCTATACTCAACAAGAGGGTATAGACTATGAGGAAACTTTTTCACCGGTCATAAGGTTTGCCTCCATACGCCTTATCCTAGCCATTGTTGCAGATTTGGACCTAGAATTACATCAAATGGATGTAAAGACAGCATTTCTCAATGGAGAACTAGATGAAGAAATCTATATGAAATAACCGATAGGTTTCATAACTGAAGGTCAAGAACATAAAGTTTGCAAACTTCATCGCTCAATTTATGGCCTTAAGCAATCGTCTAGACAGTGGTATTTTCGTTTTCATCGAGCCATAACTTCTTTTGGATTCACGATGATCAAAGAAGATCACTGTGTGCATATTAAACGGTCCAAGGATAAATTTATGATTTTATCTCTTTATGTGGACGATATTCTGTTGGCTGGGAATGACAAGGGTTTGGTAATAACCATAAAAGAATGGTTGTCTTCTAATTTTGAAATGAAGGACATTGGAGAAGCTGCATATATATTGAGAGTTAAGATTGAAAGAGATCGATCAAAGAAACTCCTTGCTATGTCACGAGAGTCTTATATAATGAAGATTCTTGAATGCTTCAATATGCAGTACTGTAATCCCATTGATACCCTTGTCATGCAAGGCAAAGGCCTGAGCACTAAGATGTGTCCTAAGACTCCAGAAGAAGAGAAAGAAATGGTAACTGTTTCTTACGCTAGTACTGTCAGAAGTTTGATGTATGCTATGATGTGTACTCGACCCAACATATGTCATATTGTAGGATTAGTGAGCCGATATCAATCAAATCCTGGTCCAGCACACTGGAAAGCAGTTAAGAGAATCCTGAGATACTTGAAAGGCACTATGGACTATCGACTTTGCTAGCAAGGGAGTGATCTATGCTTATTAGGATACTCCGATGCTGATTGGGGAAGAGACCTAGATGAGCGTAAATCAACATCTGGATATGCGTTCTTGCTTAATGATGGTGCAATTTCTTGGAATAGCAAGAAACAGACATGCATAGCTTTATCTACAATTGAGGCAGAATTTATTACATGTTCTGCTGCAGTGCAAGAAGCAGTATGGCTAAAACGTTTCTTGGACAATTTAGCCATTGTCACTGATGTTACAAGACCAGTGACGGTATATTGCAATAGTCAAGCAGACGTTGCCTATGTGAAAGATCCCAAATACCATGGTAGGACGAAGCACATTGACATAAAGAATAACTTCATCAGAGATATAATAGCGCAGAAAAAAGTAGTCCTACAATATATTTCAACCAACAGGATGGTTGCTGATCCATTTACGAAGGCTGTTCCAAGAGACGTGTTCTTGACCCACAGGATGTCTCTAAGATTACGTAGAATGGGATTATGATATGTAATATTGTTGAGGATCACTGGATTATGTGTGTAAATGTATTGTACTTGTTTGTTAATGAATTGATGTTTTACCAATTAGTACAATAGTATGAGACTAGCACAAACACACATATATTGTTGAAAGGTATGTCACCAGGCAATGATTGGCTCACTCACACGAGCAATCACCTCAAACGCTATAGTAAGCGGGTTGAGATGAGACAATATGTACTATAAATGCTGGAAGAGCAGTTTAGTACATAAAACAATTTAATGTCGCCTTGATCGGAATCAAGATGAGGTCTGTTATTCGTATGTGATAAGACCGAACATAATAGTCCCACAATCATGCATGCCTAAAGGTAGCCGAATGCGAATACTAAATTGGGCGTTATGGAAAGCGAGCTGATATAGCACTCAGGCTAAACATGAGTACATGAAAAACATGTGACTATGTTTAGGCTAAGATTCGTATAATGGATATGACTAACAAATGACATACGCTCTTATAGAAAGAGAGATCCACTATAGCATGTAATTCATACTACATGTGCTTTATTTGACCAATAAAGAAAATGAGTATAATTATCCCTATTTATTCATCGTGTGAGTCCTTAAGGTAATTTATAATTTACCTTATTTTGTGAGCTATGTTACTTCTGACTATGTTCTCGAAGTAAAAGATCAATGTTGCTACTTTAGTATGTTACCAGTGGTCATGAATAGATATGGCTTTATAGGACATGTCTTGGAAAGCAGTTGTTCCGAAATAGAGAGAGACATGAGTACGAAGGAAGACTATTATTGTTTTACATCTATCACATGTGTTTATTGGTCAACCAATTATTTCGCCTTCAATGGCTTTAGGAAATAATTGTAAATACATGGTGTTTTCCTGAGAAAAGTTAAGTATAGCCTATCGCGACCTAATATTTTCTCATGCTAATGGATTATTCAAACTAAACTTAACTCAGGCCCTCCCAAACCCTACCAATTCGCAACTTAGGGTTTAAATTTTTAACATGCAAAAGTTTTCATACTTGGAGTCGCCACTAATCTATTTGTGATAGGTCGATTAGAAACCTAAATAAAACATAGGGAGATATGTTTTATTCCTATGAACTAGAGATTCTAAGCTCGGGGAATTGGTTACGCTAGATCTAGTCTAACGCCCTTTTGGTACCTTTTCTTTTCAAAAAATATCTATGCATGCAGTCTAGATCCATTTTATTATCTAATCACTTACATGTGAAGTGTTCATGCGAGTGCGCAAACCACCAATTTAACACCGAAGGAAGCAGTAAATAAATAGCAAGATAACATATCTCAAAGCCACACAAACATCTGCATTGTTAGTAGAAAATCACACGGACAATCCTAATATGATTTCTGATTAATAAAGCAAGGCACTCAATGTGTTCATTAGGGTTTGAGCTTTATTAAAATGCAAACTAACCTATATGCAATGCCGTGCAAAAAATGACATGCGATTAATGCAACCTAGCATGCGAACTATATGTCATGCGACGACGTGACCTAATTCTAACGACGGACAAATGATTTATTTTTTTGTATTCTTTTAAATGAAATTCGGAATAAAAAATGCCTAAAATAACATGCAATCTAGCAAGTTTTTTTTTTGGTATTTTTTATTAAAATTCGAAATTAAAAATTACTCAAATTAAGAATGCAGTCTATTCTAATTTATCCTAAAGTAACTCATTCTTTTTTGGGATTTTCATGGAAATTCGGAATCTAAAACTAACCGAAATAATCTATTAGGATTAGTATAATACCTAATTTAAACTAGGAAATAAATTATCTTGGGTCCCAATTTAAATTAAATAATTATCCTATCTTCTAGATATATTTAGGATTTCCTAAACATGCAAAACTCCTAATTTAAATCCTAACTAACATATTTTTGGATTTTCTTTATTTAAAAAAAAAAAAAACAATCAAACAAAGATAACAATCGCACTCAAACAATCCACGCAATCCGCAAGATTCTTCTTATCAAATTTGGATTAGGAAAAGAAATCAAACTAACGGTCATATCTATAGGGTTATAGATATCGACGGAAAGTTGATTATTCGAATTTGGAAAGCGAATAAGATTTATTATCATATCCAAGTGATTATGGATAGAATAACGATTTTCCGTATCGTCGCGTATCGTACCTTAGAGATAAGGTCGGATAGTCGTCCAGATACATTGCCAAATTAGGAAAAATTCCTAATTTAAGGTATCTTAGAATATTGCGGATATCGCAAATATTATCTTAAGATATATAGCTATCCACCAAAGAATATCCACAAAATATTCAAACACCGAAAACTTAGGAAATTAAATATTTCATAAAATATTTGGATAATGATCTTACCTAATTCGCGGATATCTTCCAAATTTGAATAGTCTCGAGATTGGACTCGCAGATTGAGACGAGATGGCCAACAGTGGGCGCGGCCACGAGGATGACCGGCAGTGGTGGACTACGATAGTGTGGACTTCTCCGACTTCACGTTAACATTAGTACCAACAAGCGCTTGACGATCTTGACCAGAAAAGCTGCAAAAACAAACTAAAAACTCGTGACGTTCAGCGTTGCAAGTGACTGGACACTGATTCGTTGGTGCAAGTGTTTGGGCCTCAAGTGGCTTGTCACAGACTGGAGCTTGCTAAAGATTGGCCAAGCACAGCAGGGGCGTCCAGTGCTGCAGAAGAAAGTCTGATCTCACCCAGGTGATCTGTAAGAGAGTCTCGCTGGAGTTGGACAACAGTAAACAGAGAGCAGCAACGTCGATGGAGCCGCAGACAACGTTGGGTTGAAGCGGCAGAACCTCAGGCGCTGTGAATCACGTTGCTGGAGATCCACCCAAGCAGCTTGACAGGGGAGTCAGTGGCAAAGCAAGCAAGGTAGCAAGGGTAGTAGGTGCCAGCACATGGGAGCACGATCGAGGCCACGACTTGGTCTTCTTCCTTCGACGGATGTGTTGGAGATTTGAAAGTGGCGTGTTGCCTTTTTCTCTCCTTCCTTGAGCTTTTTACTATTATGTGAAGGACTTAGATGAAGAGAAGTTGGTGGGTGTGAGTCTGCATAGTGGCTGGGCAATTTTCTTCAAAACCTCTTGAATCGCCTCTCACTCTATGTGCTCTTCTTCTTCTTTTTTAATTCTGGTCGTGTATCAATGTGAAGACGCCCTCACATAACAACATATTTATATCACAACCCTAGGTCAATTAACCGGGCTTTCTAGTCCTAATGGGCTTTGGCTTAGGCTTTATCCTTTAATTTTTATTTAATTCCAAATTGATTGAATTAATTTGGGCTTTTCTTTAATTAACCTTAATGGGCTAATTTAAGCTCAAATTAAGACAACCAAGGCCTTTTAGGTTTGTGACTTTCGGCCCCCGTCTTCTGAGTGAGCCAAATTTCGTTCAGTGCTCAAGCTCAATTTGCGCGATGGATTTTCAGTTCACTTGCCACGCCGGTTCGATGTGGAATGCAGTTAATCTATATAAACTTAAACTATATGCTATGCAATTTTAATATTTTTGTTTAGGGGTTAAAATTTAATCCCTAATTTTCTATGCAATGAACGACTAATTAGGTCGCCAAAATTTAGGTGTCTACGTAACCTTTAAGGGATAGGTATACTTAGACTGATGTAACAAAATATGTCTGGGGCACTATGAGACATCAATTTTTTATTTATTTTTTGGGTTGTAGCCATTATATTGTCCCTAACAGGTGCATAATTAGAGCTACTAAGGGCAGTTGTACTCACTGGTCGTACGGTTTTCTTGCCAGTATGAATTGTTTCTAAGGTAGATGAATGTTGAATGCCTTATTTTCTTAATAGAGCATCATCAAGCCTATCATGTGCGAGTGGGAGATGTTATATTTCGTCGGTTCGCCTATGATGTGTGTGTCCTAGGGACACCATTTGCTCTAATAAGAAGTGTGTTAGAGAGACACCTTTTGAAGAGGTGCGATAAGAGTATTTTAAGGGAAGTTAAAATAACTTCCTCAGACTAATGAACGTACAATAAGAAAAATTCAGAACTCTCTCCTCGACGAATAAGGATTCCGCATCTACTTTGAGAAGACAATCGGCATTAACGCTGTAGAACAAGAATACTTTCCTTGTGATTGTATTCAGACCAACGTGAAGTAGATTTGTTCATTGTTTGCTGGTGATTCAACGTACGATTCTGGAAATTTTGTTCGTAGTGTATCGAACAAGTTAGTCGTTTCTCCCGATACACGCTTCCCAACAAGAGAAAATATGGAGATTCAAAATCACAACTAGATTCTCGGAGATGCAAAGATATAGGAATGGACAGCTCTTATAACATAATGATCTCGTCATTTAACATGTCCTTTGATAAATTATTTCCATATGAAGTGTAACACTTTATGAGATCGTGGAAATCATCTCAACGTAACACATTGAGATCAATAATCAAACGCTTTGTTCTTTTATGGTATCAGAGAAAATTTTCTCAAGAAATCTATTCTAACAATGGCTGCCACTATTACCTTTGACATGCTGAAGTTTTCTTACCCCTCGTCTTTGGACAAAAGCAATTTTGTGTCACTAAAACTAACACAAACAAACTATTCTCATTGGAGAGCACATGGCTGCACTAATTGAAAGCCAAGACCTGGTGGCAATCATTGATGGTGAGTACTGGATGCCCATTCCAACAATAACCACCTCTCCCAATTCTAAAAAAGAAGTTTGAATCAAGGAGCAAAAATGTAGAGTTTTTACAACGGAGAAGGTCCAATTGCCTCCTGCGGGGGTGGATCATTGTGACACTCTCTGAGAAGTTTTTGCTCCGATAGTAGACTTGAAGACATTTCTCGAGTTGTGGTTAGCATTGCAAAACATTTTTTCCAAGGTATTCGAAGAATTAAAGTTTCTATTTTTCTACAAATCCAAAAGTGTCACAAAGATAATTTCCCATCTCTTCATGAGTATTTTAGTGCTTTTTAATGAGTTATTTGTTATTGGAGGTCCCTTGATGACAAACATAAGGGTCTCTTCATGGCTTTGGTGATCAGTACGATTCATTGAATAACTCCATGTTGAAGACTCTAATGCCAACCTTCTCTAACCTGATTTTGAAATTGCAAAGTTTGCACAGTCTGCTGAAAAATAAAGGTTTTCTTACAATTCAACAAGGGACATCTATCTTTGGTCGCAGAAGAAATTTTAAGGGTAAAAAAAAAGAAAAACAATTTTAATATTCCAACAATAACCATTTTCCTTAGCAATTGTCCAAGAATGAAAATCTGAAGCTAACTTTATACATTGACAGGGTCAAAAGTCACAATTCCACCAAAGCAAGATCAAGAAAATTGTGGAAGTAACAGACAAAGTCATTCCATATCAAATAGGTAGCAGGGACATATTGCTTCAGATTTCTTTGGTCGGTTTAATATGTCTTTACTCTCATAGCATGTGCCTAAGACATTTGCTGCCCTTACTGTTGGAGATAGTCAAAATTCTGAATGGTTCATTGATACTAGAGCTTCAAATTACATGAGTTAACTGACAATTACATATGGGGAAAAATAAAATTATGGTTGGAAATGGTGACTCACTTAAAATTTCCCATGTTAGTGATGCTCAAATCTATTTAGGCCAAGATAACATTCCCTTAAAAAAAATGTTCCACTTATTCCTTAAATGAAAAGGAATTTATTATCTTTTTTATTGTCAAATAAAAAAAAAGAATTTTTTATCAGTGAGCCAAATTACAGTCGATCATCTTCTATACTTTGAGTTCTCTACCACTAGTTTGTGGTGAAGGATGAGAACGACAAAGTTCTAACATTTGGAGATTGTGAAAGTGATCTATATATCTCAAAAGTGATAAAAGAAGCATTATTTTCAAATCGGTTCAAGAAAGCTGATGAAAGCACTTGACATCAAAGGTTGGGATATCCATAGTCAACGATGATAATCCATCATCTATAATATAAAGGTGATATTACGGTCACAACTTGGAATAAATCTACTATAATATGGGGTAATTGTCAAAATGGTTGGGCATCTAAGATTCCTTTTTGCCTTCCAAATCTAATACTATCAAGTCCGTAGAAAGGATATACTGTGATTTGTTGGGAAATGCTGCAATAATCTCATTTCAAAGTTTTGTTATTGTGTTTGCTTTGTGGATGGCTACATGCGCTATACTTGATTGTTTCCATTATGGCAAAAATTTAATCTTTGATGTATGCTTTCTCAATTTTGAGAAATATTTGGAAAGTCAATTTGCATGGCATATGGAAATCTTTAATCTAATGAAGGTGGAGAGTTCAATCGAACAAATTTTTTAATTCATTTGCAAAAAATTAACATTGTTAATCAAGTATCTTGCTTGGATATTATTTGGTCTAATTTATTGCTTGTTAAATTGTAATTGCTTGGGTACCAACATTCTGGATTTAGCATAGTAAAATTGATGAAGACCGCATGCAAAACCTTTTCATAGAAGAGAAAAGGTATCGATTGACGAGCATTATATTAACTTTTGCACAATTAAGATGCATTGCAGCATCTTACTCAAACTCTTAACCGGCCCATGATAAATTAGATGCAACTTCTTGTTTTAATCTTGAATGAACAATTAACTAAGAATTCTCGAGTTGCAACCAGCAAGGCTTAGGAAAGTCCATGCTAGATTTAGGTGCTATTTCGCGAGAGCAACTGTTCGCACTAGCTCAGTACTCCGTCTGACTTCCTTCGGAACATCTCCCTGACTCAGGAGAGTCGCTGACATATGCATATCTAAGGACGAATATATCATTGGGTATAGTCCACCTGTCCAAGAAAAGTTCCCCCTCCTCACTTACTCTATCTCGAACAGGCCTCAGAAGAGGACGGCATATAGCAAAACAATTTTAAGGTTGCACCGTCGAAAAGAACGATGAAAAGGTCCGGCAAGCTGAGGACACTTGCTGCAGGCTTTTGACAAGATTTCTGCGGATGTACTACTCCCGTCCTAGATCTTCGGCCTATTTCAACAGAGAACATGGTTCCCCATTGACATCAACTCTTTTAGAAAGCTGCTTTCAGCTGCTCCAAAGCCGCATGTATTATTCATCACTGGACAACTATTAGAAGACAAAAGTGGCCTCTGAAGGAACGTCAGATGATAAGATTTGGACGACATATCACTACAAAAAAACACGAAATTTGCGACGAAATTTTTGCTGTCACAAATTTGCAACGAAATTTCCAACGTACTGTGTTTTCCGTCGGAAATTTGCGACGAAATTTTTTCCGTCGGAAATTTGCGACGGAAAATATTTCGTCGCAAATTTGCGACGGAAAAAATTTCGTCGCAAATTTCCGACAAATAATAATACCGTCACAAAATCCGTCGCAAATTTGCGACGGCAATGTCAGTTCGTCGGAAATTTGCGACGAAAACTCGCGTCCGTCGCAAATTCGTAGTTTATCAGCCCGTGACATCGCAATCACTATCTCTCTCTCGCTCTCTCTTGTTGTCTCTCGCTCTCTCTCGGTCTCTGTCGCTTTTCTTTGTTTTTCATATATGTGAAATTTGCAAAATCCGCGCACACACGTATTAATCTCGGTGAAGCTTTTGTACCGGTAAGTGCAAAATTGTTAGCTTCATGACTATTCGTCGTTGCATTGTAATTTTTTTTTTAATATATGTTTATGTTTGTTATTTTTTCGTATCTGCATCACCGGTTTAATGACCGGCGACCAGTGACACCTCGCCGGCCTTCGGATGAGCAAAATGGCCACGCCGTTTTGCGACGGAATGAGGTATCCGTCGCAAATTTGCGACGAAATTGTTTTTCCGTCGCAAATTTGCGACGAATAAATGAAAATTCCGTCGCAAATTTGTGACAGAAATGGGAATCCGTCGCAAATTTGCGACGGATGGCCATTTCCGTCGCAGATGCCCATTTCCGTCGCAAATTTGCGGCGGATACTAGGATCTGCCGCAAATTTCCGACGGAATTTTTATTTATTCGTCGCAAATTTGCGAGTGATGAATTCCGTTTCCATCGTACATAAAAAATTATTGAAAAATATTGATTATTATGTGATTAATCTTTTTTAGGTTTGTGCCTAATTGAAGGTCTCGCAATCCAGGTGAACTTTGCAATTCTCATCAAATTGATCACTTTGTCTTACCAATATTTCAATCAAATATTTAGGTAAGTCTTCTTTACATAGTAATTTTTTCTATTTTTGCAATTTCATATTAATTGTTGCGTGAATAACAAAAATTATAATTTCCAAAATTTTATAATTTTGGAAATTAAGAACAATAGATATGATATTTTAAATATTTTACCAGAATTTTTCATTTTAATAAAGACACAATGCAAAGAGAAAGGGCTTGGATGTATAATAAGAACTTACCTGGACGTCAAGGATTGACAGATGAGTTTCGTACTGGGTTGGAACTATTTTTAGAGTTTGCTAGTAGTAAATATGAGTTTATGGATGGAAATAAGTTAAGGTGCCCGTGTAAAAAGTGCAGTAATGGTAAATTTCTTGTGTGTGATCAAGTTAGAGAACACCTTACTATATTTGGGTTTACTCCGAACTATTATAATTGGACTTCCCATGGTGAACTATTTATATCTGATGAAGGATATGAAAGAAGTGACCAATTTTCTGTTAGGGAAGAATGTGGCTATTATGAGCAATTGAACTCGTACGAGAGAATGGTGATTGATGCAGCTAGTTATAATTTTGTCCCAGAATCAAATCATGCAAGTACTAGTTTTACTCCTACATGTGAACAAGTGGGTACTAGTCATGCTTCACAATTGGAAGATATAGGAGTAACGGGTTTTGAGGAGAATGTGTATAATGAAACTTTTCAATCTAATCAGTTCCGGGATGTGTTGAAAGCAGCAGATAAACCTCTATGGGCAGGTTGTGATGACCACACTAAGTTATCGGTGACAGCCCGACTATTAAATATCAAGGCAGAGCATAATGTATCTGCGGATTGCTTCAACTCTTTTGTTGAAGTAATGCGGGAATCATTGCCTCGTGATAACAACATGCCAAGTGATTTTTATGATATGAAAAAACTAGTGGATAACTTAGGTCTTCCGGTTATAAGAATTGATGTATGTAGTAGGGGTTGTATGATATATTAGAGAGATGATGAAAATGCAGAATCTTGCAAATTCTGTAGCCAACCTAGATACAAGATTAACAGGAGGCCGGGTCGTAATAAGAAGCATAGACCATGCAAGCAAATGTTTTATTTGCCCTTAATCCCCAGATTGCAAAGGCTTTATGCGTCTAAAGCCACTGCTGAACACATGACTTGGTATGCAAATCATGAAACAGAAGATGGTCTAATGTGTCATCCTTCAGATGCGGAGGCATGGCAACATTTTGATAGAACATACCCTGAGTTTGCAATGGAGCCTCGAAACATCAGGTTAGGTCTATGTGTGGATGGATTTGCTCCATTTGGGAAAACAGGAAAAAGTTATTCATGCTGGCCAGTCATCTTAACGCCGTACAATCTTCCACCTGGTATGTGCATGAAGACACCTTATATGTTTTTGACATTGATCGTGACAGGGCCGCAAAATCCGAAAAAGTTGATAGATATTTATATGCAACCATTGATTGAGGAGTTACAACGGCTATGGGTTGAAGGTGTCCTTACGTATGACGTTTCTACCGATCAAACATTTGTAATGAAGGCTGCCCTTCTTTGGACGATAAATGACTTTCCAGCTTACGGAATGTTATCTGGATGGAGTACAGCGGGGATCTTAGGATGTCCGATATGTTTGGAGAGGTCAAAGTCATTTAGATTAAAACATGGAAATAAGCCTAGCTATTTTGACTGTCACAGACAATTTTTGCCATCAAGTCATCCTTTCAGAAGGAATAAGAAAGAGTTCATCAAGAATAGGATTGAAAGAACGCGTCCACCATTGAGGTTGACCGGCGATCAAATTTGGGAGCGTGTGCAGGACTTTCCAACCGTTGTTGAGAACCCGCACGGCACGACTTTTGCGTACGGAAGTACACATAAGTGGACAAAACGCAGTATATTTTGGGATCTACCATATTGGAAGGCGCATCTTCTTCATCATAATCTTGACGTCATGCACATAGAAAAGAATGTTTTCGACAATGTCATAAATACTGTGATGGATGTCGCCGGAAAAACAAAAGACAACTTGAACGCAAGAAAAGATATGAGAGATATTTGCGATCGGCCAATACTAGCTGTTGATGCAAGCAACAGGGGACCAAAACCGAAAGCAGTTTATACATTGGATAAGGAGCAGAGGCGAGTTGTTTGTCAATGGTTGAAATTTGTGCGGTTTCCTGATGGATATGCTTCGAACCTCCGGAGATGTGTTGATTTGAATGAATGCAAGTTGACAGGTTTGAAGAGTCATGATTGTCACATTCTGATGGAAAGACTAATTCCAATAACTTTGAAGGAAGTTCTACCGAACTTTGTATGGGGCGCCATTACAGAATTAAGCAATTTTCTCCATGATATTTACTCGACAGTGTTAAAAGCATCGCACATGGAAAAACTAGAGAGAGATATTCCAACTATTCTTTGCAACTTAGAAATGATATTTCCTCCAGCGTTTTTTGATTCGATTGAGCATCTGTTAGTTCACTTGCCTTATGAGGCCAAAGTTGCAGGTCCCGTCCAATTTCGATGGATGTATCCATTTGAGAGGTAATGTTTTTTTTTAAAATACAGTTCAAATTAGTTTATCATATAATATGTTCCAATAAGTTTCTTTCTATTTCAACTAGATTCTTATATCATTTAAAGAAAAAAGTGAAGAATAAGGCACGTGTTGAAGCTTCAATTTGTAATGCATATATTGTGGAAGAAGTGACAACATTTGCATCATACTATTTTGAGCCGCACGTTCAGTGCAAGAGCCGGAGAGCAACCAGAAATGATGAGGGCCCTATTGTTCCTAATTGCACGGTATTCTCTATTTTCAATTATCTGGGTCGACCAAGCGGCACATGTCAGTTTCGTTACTTATCAGGCGAAGAAATTCATGCAGCCCATACTTATATTTTACTGAACTGCCCAGAAGTCGAGCCATACTTCAAGTAAGTATCAATTTGCAAATATATGTTTTGCGTGTCAAATATTTGCTAATAATGATATGGTTTTTAATATTAGGATTTTCCAAACTTCAATGTCTGGACTACAACCAAATGAGTTTGACCGTTTGTGCGATGAACAATTTGCAACGTAGTTCAAGACATATGTAAGTTGCCTATGTATCAAAACCAAGTTATTAAAATTATATACATCATTTAGTAAAATATTTATGGTAGGCTTTGCATGTGCAACCTTAGGTTCACAATAATCGTGATGAAATTGGAGGGCAAGGATTGTTATATTATCTGTCATGGGGTCCACAGTTACAAGTTCGAAGTTGGCCAGCATATTTCATAAATGGATATAATTTTCATACTCAAGAATACGGAATGGGAAAATCCACAATGAATAGTGGTGTGTCTGTTCGGTCATTCAATGGTGACAGTTGGAAAGATGATTTTTATGGCTTGTTGGATGAAATCATAGAGATAGAGTACCCTGGACCATTAATGATGCGGGTTGTGTTATTTAAGTGCACGTAGTTCGACCCCGTCAAAGGAATGAAGGTGCATACGAAACTCAATTTGGTTGAACTAAATCACAAGAAAAGGTATATGAAGTATGAACCATTTGTCTTGGCACAACAAGCAAATCAAGTATGTTATGCATCATATCCTAGTTTGAAACATGACAAAACTGATTGGTGGGCTTTATGTAAAATCAAAGCACGGAGGAAAATCGAGGAACACTGGAAGTATAGAGCCTACCAACAAGAGGAAGTGTGTAACACGGTTGAAATTGAGGAATATAACATACCAACTTTACGAGATCCGTGTGGAGCAATGATAGATATGGATCCATATGAAATATGCGAATTAAATGTACAATAATGTTCTGAATATGATTTTCAGACATATGACGAAGACGAGGACGAAGACGAAGACGAGGACGAGGACGAAGACGAAGACGAGGACGAGGACAAAGACGAAGACGAAGACGGAGATTAAAATTTGCGACACACAACACTACAAATGTGTAATTATTAATGCTGCAAGTGCTATTTTTGTCGTTATTATTATTGTTCTTGTTGTTATTGTTATTGTGCTATTTTATTATTGCTATTGTCGATTATTCTTTCTATTTTAATTTATCGTCCGAAATTTTGTCCCTAAATGCCGACAAGTCAAATATTATTAACGTGCCGTAACATTTCCGATATTCTAATTTCCATTGCAAAATTTGAGATGCCATAATTTTGGACTGAAAAAAAAGACGTAGCAAATTTATGACCCAAATCAATGAGACGCTAATTTTGCTGGGGAATATTTACCGGTAGAAATTTGCGACGGACTCAGACCTGTCCGTTGCAAATTTTACAAATTTTTATCCGTCGCAAAACACAAACTTGACGTCGCAAAATTGTGACGGACAATGTATCCTTCGCAAATTTGACGAGAGAATTTTCCAACTCGAAATTTGCGGCGGATTTTTTATTTCCGTCGCAATTTTTTTTATATTAAATTTGTGACGGACATGCTAGGTCCGTCCCAAATTTTTGTTGGCGAAATATTTGCGACAGACCTAATTTCCGTTGCAAAATTTGCGACGGAAGTGCTTGTCCGTCGCAAATTTGACGAGGGAATTTTCCCGCTCGAAGTAGATTTGCGACGAATTTTTTATTTCCGTCGCAATTTATTTTATCGAAAATTTGCGACGGACCTCGAACGTCCGTCGCAAATTTGCGACGGACATGCTAGGTCCGTCGCAAATTTTTGTTGGCAAAATATTTGCGACAGACATAATTTCCGTCGCAAATTTGCGACGGACAACCGCGTCCGTCACAAAGTTGCGACGGACACTTGTAGTCCGTCACAAATTTGTGACGGCACTCCAATGTCCGTCGCAAATTTGACCAGGAAATTTTCCCGCTCGAACTTTCCGACGGATTTATTGGTCCGTCGCAAATTTGCGACGGATAGATTGACTCCGTCGCAAATTTGACCAGGGAATTTTACCGCTCGAACTTTGCGATGGATTTCTTTGTCCGTCGCAAATTAGCGACGGAACAAGAGCGTCCGTCGCAAATTTGCGACGGATTTTTTTGTCCGTCGCAAATGTGCGACGAACCAAGAGCGTCCGTCGCAAATTTGCGACGGACTAGAGCTTCCGTCGCAAATCCCGACGGGCAGGGAAGCTACAACAGCGGTGGCGATGGGGGACGGCTGGGCGGCGACGGCGACGGACTGCTCTGCAATTGTTTTTGGGCAGATCTGAGTCGGGCAGGGGCGTCGGCGTAGAAATGGAGAAGAGAAGGAGTCGCAAATTTGCAACGGACCAAGATCGTCCGTCGCAAATTTGCGACGGACGATCTTGGTCCGTCACAAATCTGTACCATATCGTGATGTTTGATACCTGTGGCCACCCATATCGTGTTCATACATTGATTTTTCATATCAAAATGAATGGGATTCATAGTATATTTGTTTGTAGGAAATTGCATGTCATAAGCACTCGACATTGGCTCATTTCAAGGAAACATTTTCTCAGTCTTTCCATCAAAATGGTAAGCTTCGTCATGTACATCATTATGTGTTCGTCCTGCGTCTCAATAGTTCTTTATATATTCGCATAACCTTCCTACTTGTCAGTTTAAACGTGGAGGTCATGTGTCTAGAAGACAAGACTCTTCCTCGTCCTCGTCCCCGTCCCTTTCCTCTACTCCTGTCCCGACATCTAACCCGCAACCACAATATGATCCGTCACAATATGAGCACGTTGGCCCTTCCTCCGACACTCAACAACATGTTACGGGACTTCACCGCATGCGAACTGAACGTTATCCAGTTCAATCTCCTGTACATTCCTATCCTTCCGTTCCACCCAATTATACGGCGGAACAATCGAATATTGACAGAAACAGAAGTCAAGAAGATAACCGATTCTTCATATGCCCATTTGAAGATTCGTAAGTGCTTCATTTTTATTTTAGTATATGTCATGCATACGGGCTTTAGATATTGATGTCAACTGAATTATCCATGTTGCACAATATTCGTATGAATGCAGATTCACGGATGCTACGTCTGTTGTGAGGGGTTTGAACAAAATAGTAAGAAACTTCTGAATGGGAGAGTATATTAATTACAGAAGTGTTCCACAAAAAGTGAAAGAAATGTGGTGGAATGAGGTTAAGGTAAGTTTTACATATTTTATTTTCTCACCATATGAAGTTTGGTGTAGTATATTGTTGGTCAAGAATGATGTAAAGGGACCAGAACAACTCTGTAGTTTTCGATACCTAAATGACTAGATATTTTCCCCGACATGAACTTTACAAAATCTGTCTATATATGTCTGGTGCATGGTTATGGATAAGTGATCATCATAATAATTTTCAATTTATGTTTTTATTCATTGCAGCGGAAGTTCACGTGGGACGAAGCGGAAGACAATGAAGTGAGAAGAATTTTCGATAAGAAAATAAGTGATTTTATGCGAAATGTTATGAATAGAGCGAAGAGCAGGCAAGAGAAGCCGCCTTTCTTTACAACTGACAATTGGGTGGCAATTAACACATTTTGGGCATCTGAATAGAGTCGGCAACTCTGTGAGCAGAATAAGAAGAATCGATCTTCTAGTTCTAGTGATGGTTCAGCCACATATGCTGGGGGCTCTATCAATATTGCGGAGCATCGCAAACGACTGATAAGTCTGTTAAATGAGTTATAAGTTAATTTAATTCAATTACTCAAGTTTACATTTTGTAGGCACATGAATTGGGGACGGAACCGACATTTGCAGCTATATTTGAACGCATATTTCAAAAGAAAGATAAGACATGGACTGGCGATCGAGCAAAAGCTGTTAAGGTATGTAAGGTTATACTTTGGCTTATATGTAAACTATAATGAAAACCGTGAATGCTTATAGTGATTTTATTTTCATCTACAATATTAATGTAGGAAAAATATGATGATCTTTTAATGAGCAGTGCTAGTGGTAGTGATGAAATTATTGTCCATATCAATCAAAATTCATCATAATCTTGACGTCATGCACTTAGAAAAGAATGTTTTCAACAATGTCATAAATACTGTGATGGATGTCGCCGGAAAAACAAAAGACAACTTGAACGCAAGAAAAGATATGATAGACATTTGCGATCGGCCAATACTAGCTGTTAATGCAAGTAGCAGGGGACCAAAACCGAAAGCAGTTTATACATTGGATAAGGAGCAGAGGCGAGTTGTTTGTCAATGGTTGAAATTTGTGCGGTTTCCTGATGGATATGCTTCGAACCTCCGGAGATGTGTTGATTTGAATGAATGCAAGTTGACAGGTTTGAAGAGTCATGATTGTCACATTCTGATGGAAAGACTAATTCCAATAGCTTTGAAGGAAGTTCTACCGAACTTTGTATGGGGCGCCATTACAGAATTAAGCAATTTTCTCCATAATATTTGCTCGACAGTGTTAAAAGCATCGCACATGGAAAAACTAGAGAGAGATATTCCAATTATTCTTTACAACTTAGAAAGGATATTTCCTCCAGCGTTTTTTGATTCGATTGAGCATCTGTTAGTTCACTTGCCTTATGAGGCCAAAGTTGCAGGTCCCGTCCAATTTCGATGGATGTATCCATTTGAAAGGTAATGTTTTTTTTTAAAATACAGTTCAAATTAGTTTATCATATAATATGTTCCAATAAGCTTCTTTCTATTTCAACTAGATTCTTATATCATTTAAAGAAAAAAGTGAAGAATAAGGCACGTGTTGAAGCTTCAATTTGTAATGCATATATTGTGGAAGAAGTGACAACATTTGCATCATACTATTTTGAGCCGCACGTTCAGTGCAAGAGCCGGAGAGCAGGCAGAAATAATGAGGGCCCTATTGATCCTAATTGCACGGCATTCTCTATTTTCAATTATCTGCGTCGACCAAACGGCACATGTCAGTTTCGTTACTTATCAGGCGAAGAAATTCATGCAGCCCATACTTATATTTTACTGAACTGCCCAGAAGTCGAGCCATACTTCAAGTAAGTATCAATTTGCAAATATATGTTTTGAGTGTCAAATATTTGCTAATAATGATATGGTTTTTAATATTAGGATTTTCCAAACTTCAATGTCTGGACTACAACCAAATGAGTTTGACCGTTTGTGCGATGAACAATTTGCAGCGTGGTTCAAGACATATGTAAGTTGCCTATCTATCAAAACCAAGTTATTAAAATTATATATATCATTTAGTAAAATATTTATGGTAGGCTTTGCATATGCAACCTTAGGTTCATAATAATTGTGATGAAATTGGAGGGCAAGGATTGTTATATTATCTGTCATGGGGTCCACAGTTACAAGTTCGAAATTGGCCAGCATATTTCATAAATGGATATAATTTTCATACTCAAGAATACAGAATGGGAAAATCCACAATGAATAGTGGTGTGTCTGTTCGGTCATCCAATGGTGACAGTTGGAAAGAGGATTTTTATGGCTTATTGGATGAAATCATAGAGATAGAGTACCCTGAACCATTAATGATGCGGGTTGTGTTATTTAAGTGCACGTGGTTCGACCCCGTCAAAGGAATGAAGGTACATACGAAACTCAATTTGGTTGAAATAAATCACAAGAAAAGGTATATGAAGTATTAACCATTTGTCTTGGCACAACAAGCAAATCAAGTATGTTATGCATCATATCCTAGTTTGAAACGTGACAAAACTGATTGGTGGGCTGTATGTAAAATCAAAGCACGGAGGAAAATCGAAGAACACTGGAAGGATAGAGCCTACCAACAAGAGGAAGTGTGTAACACGGTTGAAATTGAGGAATATAACATACTAACTTTACGAGATCCGTGTGGAACAATGATAGATGTGGATCCATATGAAATTTGCGAATTAAATGTACAAGAATGTTCTGAATATGATTTTCAGACAGATGACGAAGACGAAGACGAGGACGAGGACGAAGACGAGGATGAGTACGAAGACGAAGATGAAAACGAAGACGAAGACGAAAACGGAGATTAAAATTTGCGACACACAACACTACAAATGTGTAATTATTAATGCTACAAGTGCTATTTTTGTTGTTATCATTATTATTCTTGTTGTTATTGTTATTGCTATTGTGTTTTTTTATTATTGTTATTGTCGATTATTCTTTCTATTTTAATTTATCATCCGAAATTTTGTCCCTAAATGCCGACAAGTCAAATATTATTAACGTGCCGTAACATTTCCGATATTCTAATTTCCATTGCAAAATTTGAGATGCCATAATTTTGGACTGAAAAAAAGACGTAGCAAATTTATGACCCAAATCAATGAGACGCTAATTTTGCTAGGGAATATTTACCGGTAGAAATTTGTGACGAACTCAGACCTGTCCGTTGCAAATTTTGCAAATTTTTATCCGTCGCAAAATTGTGACGGACAATGTATCCTTCACAAATTTGACGAGGGAATTTTCCCGTCCGAACTTTACGGCGGATTTTTTATTTCCGTCGCAATTTTTTTTATAGTAAATTTGTGACGGACATGCTAGGTCCGTCCCAAATTTTTGTTGGCGAAATATTTGCGATAGACCTAATTTCCGTCGCAAAATTTGCGACGGACATTGGAGTGCCGTCGCAAATTTGACGAGGGAATTTTCCCGCTCGAAGTAGATTTGCGACGAATTTTTTATTTCCGTCGCAATTTATTTTATCGAAAATTTGTGACGAACCTTGAACGTCCGTCGCAAATTTGCGACGGACATGCTAGGTCCGTCGCAAATTTTTGTTGGCAAAATATTTGCGACGGCACTCTAATGTCCGTCGCAAATTTGCGCCGGCACTCCAATGTCCGTCGCAAATTTGCGCCGGCACTCCAATGTCCGTCGCAAATTTGACCAGGAAATTTTCCCCCTCGAACTTTGCGACGGATTTCTTAGTCCGTCGCAAATTTGCGATGGATAGATTGAGTCCGTCGCAAATTTGACCAGGTAATTTTCCCGCTCGAACTTTGCGATGGATTTCTTTATCCGTCGCAAATTTGCGACGGACGGTCTTGGTCCATCGCAAATCTCTACCCCTTGTCTTCTCCGTTTCTTCGCCGACACCCCTGCCCGACTCAGATCTGCCCAAAAACAATTGCAGAACAGTCCGTCGCCGTCGCAGCCGTCTCCGTCGCCGCCCAGCCGTCCCCCGTCGCCACCACCGTCGCAGCTCCCCCGCCGGTCGCCGGGCAGCCCCGCAGGCCCCCCCGCCCATCACCGGTCGCGGGCCAGCCGCCCCCGAGGCCCCCGCCCGTCGCCTGCCCTCGCCCTCGCGCCGCCCCCCGCCCATCGCCGGTCTCCCTTGCCCCCACCCCGCACCCCCCCGCCTATCGCCCGCCCCTCGCCGGTCACACCCTCGCCCCCGCCGTCGCCCCTCGCCCCCGCCGCCGTTTCCATCCCGCCATCGCGGCCTCGCCACCCCGCCCCACCCCCCGCCGTCGCCCTCGCCGCGGCCGCTGTCATGACCACGGCCGCCGGCTAGCTGCCGCCATGACCACCGCCGCTGTCGTGACCATCGCCCCAGCCAGCCGCCGTCACCACCGTCGTGACCATCGCCGCCGGCCAGCCGCCACCGACGCCATTGTCACCATCGCCGCCGCCACCACCACCGCCGCCGTCACCCACGCCCGTGCCGGGATCGCCACTGTCCATTCCGCCTGTTTTTATTGTCCTTTGTCGCGACCTAAAAAATTTTCATTTTTCGGGCTAATGGATTATTAAGATTGAACTTAACTCGGGCCCTCCCAAGCCCTACCAATTCGCAACTTAGGGTTTAAGTCTTTAACGTGAAAATATTTTCATGCTCGGAGTCGCCACTAATCAATTTACGGTAGGTCGATTAGAAACCTAAATAAAACATAGGGAGATATGTTTTATTCCTACGAACTAGAGATTCTAAACCCGGGGACTTGATTACGCTAGATCTAGTCTAACGCCCTTTCGGTACCTTTTCTTTTCAAAAAATATTTTGGTATGCAGTTTGGATCCATTTCAATTTAATTACTAACATATGAAGTGTTCATGCGGGTGCGCAAACCACCAATTTAACACTCAATAATTGAATATTAAATTGCAAGATTGGAAGAATTACTTACCTCAAAGCAACGCAAAAATCTGTATAGTTAGCTAGAAAATCACATTAACATCCTAATATGATTTCTAATTAACAAGCAATTCACTCAATTTCTCTTTTGATTTTCACTTATTTAAATGAAATCTAATCTATATGCAATGACGTGCAAAAATGACATGCAAGTAATGCAACCTAGCATGCAAACTATATGTCATGCGACGACGTAACCTAACTCTAATGACAGGCAAATGATTTATTTTTGGTATTTTCTAATGAAATTCGGAATAAAAATATGCCTAAAATAACATGCAATCTAATGACTTCCTTTTTTTGGTATTTTTTATTAAAATTCGAAATTTTAAAATAACCTAAATAATCTATTAAGATTAGAATATTACTTAGTTTAAACTAGGAAATAGATTATCTCAAGTCCTAATTTAAATTAAATAATTACTCTATCTTCTAGATATACTTAGGATTCCCTAAACGTGCAAAATTCTAATTCAAATCCTAACTGATATTTTTGAATTTTCTTTTTATTTGAAAAGGAAAGCAATCAAACAAATAAGAATAGCAACCATATTCAAATCAACCACGCAATCCGCCAAATTTGTTTCAAACTTGGATTAGGCACAGAAATTGAACTATCGGTCATATCTATAGGGTTATAGATATTGATGGAAAGTCGATCATTCAAATTTGGAAAGCAGATAAAAATCATTATCATATCCAAGTGATTATGGATAGGATAATAATTTTCCGTATCGCCGCGTATCGTACCTTAGGGATAGGGTCGGATAGTCGTCCAGATACGTTGCTGAATTAGGAAATTTTCCTAATTTTGAATATTCAAAATATTGCGGATATATATCAAACATTATCCTAAGATATCTAGTAAGCCAACGAAGAATATCCACGAAATATTCAAACATCCAAATTAGGAAATTAAATATTCTGAAAATATCGGATAATGTCCAATTACCTAATTTGTAGATAATTCCCAAATTCGAATCGACTCGGGATCGCGGATCGGGACGAGCGGCGGTGTGACGGCGGGCACTGTGGCCTGTCAGACTTCACGGCAAGTCCAAAGCAACTATGATAAGTCTTCTCGGACGAGACACGAGTCGGTGAACGTCGAACTTGCTTAACGCATGCGACGGCCACAGGAATCTAAAGTGATGGTCACAATGATAGAATGGAATCGGTCCATTTTTTTATGACTTTTTGTGTGGCTCATGTGACCTTTTCCTTTGAAGCGGTGGCGACCTGTAACTCTCTAAACAATAAAAGATAATGGCAAAAACATGAAGTGATGAAGGTGAGGTGCCATTGTGAACGTGAAAGATAATCCTCCAAGTGCAAACAGAGATGCCCGCTTCAAAGACTTCTCCTTTTATACTCTCTTCCTTCCTTGAGTACTTGGCCGTGAAGATTACAGGCAGCAGGAGGATTTGCAAAAAAGATGTTGGGCACGTCGTTGTACTCATCAGAGACTCAGTGAACCCAGCTAGACAATGCGTCAATGATGGTGTAACAGCACGTCAACGATGGATAAAACGCAACAGCAGAGGCAACACCGATTAGTGAATCGGGGGGGGCATGAAACTCCAAGAAACAACGTTGCGCCTGATGATGAACCGGGACAGCTGCACTGGTGCAGCAGCGGCAAAGTGGAGATTGCTATACGCCGTTTGGACGGAACAGCGAGAGCTCCTCGGTGTTGGAGCATGAGAATGTGGCCATCTCTCCCTCTCTCTGAATTGTGGCCTCTCTAAAATTCAGATCTGAAATTGTGTCTTCTCTTCTCAAAATTCTGACCTAAACATGTTTATATAATACTAACATAGGTCAATTAGATGGGCTTTCTAGTCCTAATGGGCTTAGACTTGGGCTTAGGCCTTAATCTAATTTCTGATTTTATTTAATTCCTAAGCGGGCTGAATTAACTTGGGTTTTAATTTAATTGAACATAATGAGCTGAATTAAGCTCAAATTAAAACGACCAAACCTATTTGACTCGTGATTTTCGGCCATTGCCTTTCCGAGAGAACCGAGTCCTATTCGATGAAATTTAAGCTCGTTCGCCATCACCGGTCCGACGCAAAATGCGATTAAATTAAAATGATCCTAAACTATATGTTATGCAATTTAAATATTTTTGTTTAGGGGTTAAAAATTAATCCCTAATTTTTATGCAAATTATAACTAAATGGTGAGTCGAAATTTAGGTGTTAACATCCTTGAACCAAGTAAGTCAGCTCTCTAACCCCTAGTTAGTATAATTAGGTAATTAGTTGGATTTGGTTAGGGATTATTTAGGATTACTTTTCATTGGCTAAATTACGGGTCGATTTCAGGATTGCATGTGACTTTGATCGATGGTCGACTGGTTAATTTGTTTATTATGTGGATGATTAAGTGTTAAATGACGATAGGATAGAATGATTGATTAAGCGTTTTCACAGAAAATGCTTGAAAATTACACAGTTCTATAAAAAATCATCGAAAATTATGAAAAATTAAAAAATGGTACATGCTAACAACAAATATGAAATTTGATCATAAAAGTTTGTTAAAATTTTAACAAACTAAAATTTCATAATATCACAAAATTGTAAAAATTAATAGTGTCCACCCATTTTCAGTGAAATTTAGATTTCTTAACGTTCCGGAGAAAAAATTATTAAAAAATTTAAAATTTTCATAACCTGATAAAATGGATTAACATAAATGCACTCACCCATTGTGAGGGAAATTTTTTTTTTGATGAAGGAAAATTACAAAAATTTAAAATTTAAAAAATGCACAAAATTGCTTAGAAAACATGTGGCCATCAACTTGCAGTGAAATTTAAATTTCTTTAGATGGCAAAAAAAATTAGAATTTAAAATTTTCCAAAATTTCACGGAATGACTTATAATACCTGTGGCCACCCACTTTTAGTTATATTTAATTTTTTTAACGTGCTCTAAAAATTATTAAAATAAAGAATGACTAAAATTTGGGAAACTTTACCTAACAGCTTAGACTACCTGTGGCCACCCAATTTTAGTATGGAATTTTTTTTTCACGGAAAAAATTTTATATTAAAAGTAATAATTTAAAATTTCTTACAATTTTAAAATTTCAAAACTTTACAGAATGTCTTAGAATATTTGTGGCTACCAACTTTTACGGAATTTTTTTTTGCACTAAAAAACAATTAACAATAATAATAATTTATTTCTTACAAAACTTTACAGAATGACTTAGAATATTTATGACCACCCACTTTCAGTGAAATTTAAATTTTTGTACGTGGTAAAAAAAATTTAATGAAAATGCATGCGATTCATATAGTGATGTTTGATACCTGTGGCCACCAATATCGTGCTCATACATTGATTTTTCATATCAAAATGAATGGGATTCATAGTATATTTGTTTGTAGGAAATTGCATATCATAAGCACTCGACATTGGCTCATTTCAAGGAAACATTTTCTCAATCTTTCCATCAAAATGGTAAGCTTCGTCATGTACATCATTATGTGTTCATCCCGCGTGTCAATAGTTCTTTACATATTCGCATAACCTTCCTACTTGTCAGTTTAAACGTGGAGGTCACGTGTCTAGAAGACAAGACTCTTTCTCGTCCTCGTCCCTATCCCTTTCCTCGACTCCTGTCCCGACATCTAACCCGCAACCACAATATGATCCGTCACAATATGGGCACGTTGGCCCTTCCTCCGACACTCAACATGTTACGGGACTTCACCGCATGCGAACTGAACGTTCTCCAGTTCAATCTCCTGTAGCTTCCTTTCCTTCCATTCCACCCAATTATACGGCGGAACAATCGAATATTGACAGAAACAGAGGTCAAGAAGATAACCGATTCTTCATATGCCCATTTGGAGATTCGTAAGTGCTTCATTTTTAGTTTAGTATATGTCATGCATACGGGCTTTAGATATTGATGTCAACTGAATTATCCATGTTGCACAATATTCGTATGAATGCAGATTCATGGATGCTACGTCTGTTGTGAGGGGTTTGAACAAAATAGTAAGAAACTTCTGGATGGGAGAGTATATTAATTACAGAAGTGTTCCACAAGAAGTGAAAGAAATGTGGTGGAATGAGGTTAAGGTAAGTTTTACATATTTTATTTTCTCACCATATGAAGTTTGGTGTAGTATATTGTTGGTCAAGAATGATGTAAAGGGACCAGAACAACTCTGTAGTTTTCGATATCTAAAGGACCAGATATTTTCCCCGACATGAACTTTACAAAATCTGTCTATATGTGTCTGGTGCATGGTTATGGATATGTGATCATTATAATAATTTTCAATTTATGTTTTTATTCATTGCAGCGGAAGTTCACGTGGGACGAAGCGGAAGACAATGAAGTGAGAAGAATTTTCGATAAGAAAATAAGTGATTTTATGTGAAATGTTATGAATAGAGCGAAGAGCAGGCAAGAGAAGCCGTCTTTCTTTACAGCTGACAATTGGGTGGCAATTGACACATTTTGGGCATCTGAACAGAGTCGGCAACTCTGTGAGCAGAATAAGAAGAATCGATCTTCTAGTTCTAATGATGGGCCAGCCACATATGTTGGGGGCTCTATCAACATTGCGGAGCATCGCAAACGACTGGTAAATCTGTTAAATGAGTTATAAGTTAATTTAATTCAATTACTCAAGTTTACATTTTGTAGGCACATGAATTGGGGACGGAACCGACATTTGCAGCTACATTTGAACGCACATTTCAAAAGAAAGATAAGACATGGACTGGCGATCGAGCAAAAGCTGTTAAAGTATGTAAGGTTATACTTTGGCTTATATGTAAACTATAATGAAAACTGTGAATGCTTATAGTGATTTTATTTTCTTCTACATTGTTAATGTAGGAAAAATATGATGATCTTTTAATGAGCAGTGCTAGTGGTATTGATGATTGTCCTGAGTCCCGGCCACCAGATGATAATATGGCATTATGGATGGAGGCAACGGGTGGGGCGAAAAAAGGGAAAATATTTGGGCTGGGATCGTTGTCAAGGATGTTCATGCCGAATAGTCCTAGAAGTTCATCATCCGCTGGGACTAGTCGAAGGAGGTCACGAACGAAGGAGCAATTGACCGAAGAAGTGGGTCGTCTAAAAAATTTACTTGTTAGGAAGGATGAACGAATATATAACTTAGAAGAACAAATGAGAATCATTATGCAACACCTTAACCTCCAACGCAATGACGAACCTCCTGTACCTCCAGCCAATCCAATAGGTGATGACCAACACATTCATGCCGAGAATGCTAATGCTGATAATGATGATGATGATGATGATGATGATTTTCTCCAGTCTCCCTAGTTAAAATTTTGGGTAAGCTTGCTTCATAATCTTGATTTTTCATAATCTCACTCATATTCATATGTAAGAACATTTATGTTCGTCCTGAAACGTACTTTTGTTATTTTACACCTAGTTCCACATCCATGCTAAAACGCTGTTTTTATATTCTTGACTGATTTATGTATCAACATTTCCTCAGGTCTTAACAAAGGTGATTACTTTTGGTGTCCTGCCATCGTACCAAAGCCGCCTCTTCTTCTGTATGGTTTTTTTGCGTCTTCTATGTTTGTCCCGTCTCTTAGTTCATGTTTTGAATGTATTGTAAGATTGGATATCAAATAGCATCATGTCATACTATATAACTTTCCTTCTGTTATTTGTTTCAATTATATGTCATTGTGGCTGATTTGTCAGCATTTATTGTTTGTTCGTTTTGCTGTTTTAATTATATATCACTGTCTCCTTTGATTGATATGGACAATAATTTATGGCTGAAATGATGTAAAAATAACGACGAATATTTTAAGTCGAATTTTGCTGTTATTAAAGTTTGTCGCTAAGTTGCGATCATATTCGCGACGAATTTTCGACGAAATTCGCGACGAATTTTCCAATGATTTTGCGACGAATTTTGCAACGAATTTTGCAACGAATTTTGCGACTTCATTGCCACGGATTTTTGCGACGAATTTGCAACGGATTTTTGTGACGAATTTTGCGACGAATTTGCGACAGATTTTTCCGACGAATTTTGCGATGGATCGAGTTCGTCGCAAATTTGCGACGGATTTTCGCGACAAATTTTACGACGGATTGTGTTCATCGCAAATTTGCGACAAAATTTACGACGAATTTGCGACGGACGTTTGCGACGGATTGTGTTCGTCGCAAATTTGCGACAAAATTTGCCACGAATTTGCGATGGAATTTTGCGACGAATTTTGCGACGGATTATGTTCGTCGCAAATTTGCGACGAAATCATTTGACTGCAATCTATGGAGAGAAGATAGCGAATGTCTCCGATGGCTTGGCACGAAGGAACCTAACTCGGTTCTATTTGTTAATTTCGGCAGACTAGCTTTTTTGTAGTGATTGTTTATTTGCGGTGATGTTATATTATTCATATTTAAAGTCCGTTTTATGTGTCGACATTGTAGGGTCTCCTAGACGCACGTACGAGGATTTTAAAATGGAAAGCTGGCATGAAATATTTTCTACTAAAAAGAGAAAAGGTACCAATTTTCAGCATGAATAAATTTCTACCGTAATCCAGTTTCCTGACGTGAATCTCTTATTCGAAAAAGTAAAACGGCCTCCCAAGTTTTACTTGACCTCTTATCGGCTTCTAATAGGTTTATAGGAGGCTCCTTAAAGTAAAATATAAAAAAAAGTATAATATGTTTTCATAATATACCGAGAAACCAAGTTGCAATAGTAGGGTTTGGAGAACCCAATTTAACTATTGGTGCTACCTTGCAAGACGAATTGTCCGCACTTGTTTGGCGATTTAGTAAACCATCATTACAACTTGATTAGGAAGATCGCGATAATGACACCCTAAAATTTCATTACAACTTGATTACACCGCCCAATAACCTTTAAAATCAACCCGGCAACCTAAAAACCGACCTTATCTGAAATTACAACTAAGTGAATTTCTTCAATTAAATAAATTAAGAGTTCGAATTCTTACCAAGCAATTCGAAATCGAATCAATCCGTCTCTTCAAGACGTTGAAGTATGCGCGAATCGAAACCCCTTCCCCTCTCTCTTTGTCGATGTCTTTCTTTTCTAAATCAATCTTTTTAACCCTCTCTCTCTCGGTCACTCTCAAATTGAAGAGCCAATTCTCTCTCTATTTGCCAAAAGAAACATTATCAGGCGACTGTGGTACGTGTCCTGTTCCGGGCACATCCATTCACTAAGCTATCTTAATTTGTCTTTTCCTTTAGTTGCTCTGTTACATATTTTATAGTCTTATTCCACTACAAGTCAGATTGTTACATGCACCATCAAAAAAATAATGAATGAATTGTCCCGCGAGCTCCGGACGCTCATCTCCAGCTCGATCTCCAACTGTATTTATTTTTTGTAGGGGGGCCCCAATAGTTCTGTAATATTTGTGTTTCCAGGTCAAAAGGTCAAAGGTCGAAAAAAAAGAAAAAGAAAAAAGAAGAAGTTGAAAAGTCAAAAAGCAGAACAGTGGAAGTTTTAGCTGATTTAAGCCGCGAGGGTGCACGGCCGAGAAGGAGAAAAGGAGAAAAAAAAGAAAGAGAGGAAAAGAGAAGGAAGATGAGGACGGGTTTTGCATATTCTCGTCACGATTCGTCACAGGAGCCCCGCTAAATCAGAGTTACTTCATGTCGCAACGCCCGATAAGTGTTCGCACCTCTCATTTGTCCAATCGGAGAAGTTTTCCAATTTATGGCTCAAATTCCGGAGTTACATGAGATTCAAGCTATTAAGTCCGATTTTTGAGTTGTTGAGCTGCGTATATATATAGAAATGATAGTTTGGGGTGTTGTGGGACTATAGGATTTTATAGATCTCAATTTGGATATACGGTTCGCCCGAAACAGAATTTTGAAATTGAGCACGCATGGTGAACAGTGCGCGACCAGCGATTTTTAGGCCAATTTTCATTGGTTTTCGGTTCAATTTTGGGTCAGCCAAGTTGTGAGCCTTATAGTGCTTAAGAAGATCTTCATTTTGACTATAAGATCGCTTAGAACGAGGTTTGAATGAGAAATTTATGGCACAACCAAATCTTGCGTTTAAGCTTCACATTGCGAACAACTTTGAATAATTGCTTTGGATGAGAAGTTTGTGAGCGCATTTGAGTCGTTTTAATTAGCGTTTAAGCTTGGTTTAATCGAGTCGTTTGTTAAAATAGTATTCCACTTAGTTTTGACGTCGATTCTCGTTTAATTGATAAGATTATGAGATCGTCGATAAGTTTAGTCACGTTATATGATTTTAGAGCATTCTCAAGTGAGTGGTGCTGATATCTTATTTGGTTTTGTAAAACCTATGTTCTAAGGTACATGTATATACGGAAGTAAGAAGAACACATTTATTGCATAAAGCTGGATAAAATGTTTACTACTTTTGGATTACGGTGGGATGGTTCGATCAACCTTTCTTGAAAGGTTATGCTTACTATTTTATGCATTAGATTTATGAGATAACTCTTGAGGGGTTATATGTTTTGGTTTGTGAAACCATTTGTGATATGAATTGGTAAAAATGGCTAAGTGCTACACGATAACATAATTTCGTGGGAGTCACCTTTAGGGTCTTGTAGTCAAGGGCTAAGTGTTACATGGTGACTCGAGTTGTATGGGAGTCACATCTAGGGTCTTGCACTATTGCTACATGGTGACTTAAGTGCTACACGATAACGTAAATTCGTGGAAACCACCTCTAGAGCCTTGTAATATAATATACGTTGGTCAAGGAGTAAGTGTTACACAATAACGTAAATTTGTGGGAGCTACCTCTAGAGCCTTGAGCTGAATATCGAGCATAGAATGAACCATTGATATGTGTTTAACGAATTTGTATTGAATTGGACCAGTAATGCTGGTTTTGCTATTATGGCTGACTTGGTATTTGTGCTATGAATATAGTTACGTGGAAGTATTATATAACTCATTTTATTCTTGTAAATTTGTTCTAAATTGGTATAAGTGAGTTATGTCCTTGAGTTTTAAACGTATACTGTGGAGGCTCGATATTCTTATAAGAAATGTACTACTTACTGAGTCATGCTTGCTCACCCCTCTCTTTCATTAACATTTTCAAGTTCCTCGGTTAGTGGCTTTAAAGTGAGAGCGCTATCGACGGGGACTTTTGGGAATTGGCTCTTGACTTTTGATTTAAGGTTGCATCTTTCAATTGGAATGATGGCTGTGTTATCTCCCATCTTAATAGGTTTTGGGGTGTGATAAATTCAGCAACAATATTTATTTTTGTCAACTTGTTGCTTGCTCTCCACGTCCTTGATTTTCTTCAGCCACCGTTACTGACCTCTACAGCCGGGAGTTCTTAACTTGCCAATCAAGTACACCAGCTGCCCACGTGGGACTTTCTCTTAGATTGGATCGCCGATTTCAACATATATATATATATATATATATGTATGTACGTATATAAAGTGACATGTTGCGAAACCTTGGGATTCACTGCATCTTCCCCTTCATCTGAAAAATAAAGCTCAACATCCATTTCGGCTTCCAATCCTCTGGGTTCTGCTTTGAGTGCGACCAGAGAGAGAGAGAGAGAGATGGACACCCAATCAGCCACGGCTAAGAGAAGCCATGCCGTTTGTCTCCCAGCTCCATACCAAAGCCACATAGGAGCAATGCTAAAACTGGCAAAGCTTCTATATTCAAAAGGTTTCTATGTGTCCTTCGTGAACACAGAGTACAACCACCGACGCTTACTCACGTCAAGAGGCACTCGAGCCCTCGATGGCTTCCCTGGCTTTCGGTTCCTAACCATTCCTGACGGCCTACCCCCCTCGGATGGAGACTCGAGCCAAGACGGCAATGCTATGTGTGATGCTGTCAGATATAACATGTCTGCTCCATTTTCTGATCTCATCTCCAATCTCAACAACACCGCGTCAAGCTCAGATGTTCCTCCAGTCACTTGCATTTTCACCGATGGACACATGTCATTTGCCACCAATGACGCTGCTCAAGAATTCGGCATCCCTAATATACACTTTTGGCCGATTCCCGCCTGCGCCTTCATGGGACTGAAACATTACCAGACGCTGAGGGAAAAGGGTCTGGCGCCATTAAAAGGTAAACCCACAAGGCAAAACGTTTTATTTTAGCCCCGTGTGTAGACAGTGATTAAGCAGCGGTAGTGTGTGGATTATGCGCATGGCCTTTGTATGACCACCCACATCATCACATGCAAACAATTCCGTGCCCACTCGCCTGATGTTTGGCTTACATCTTACCTGATCCTAGGTTACTGGAACCCCATGGTCTTCCAAACTAAAACTATACTTCCTCGTAAAAAAAGAAAAAAAAAAGAGCTTTTATTTTACTAATATTATATCCACGTAAGACTGAGAATATCACGTGTGAATGCAGATACCAGTTGCTTATCAAATGGCTATTTAGATACAGTAATTGACTGGATTCCAGGAATGAAGGGAATTAAATTGTGGGACCTGCCCACTTTTCTTCGAACCACAGATCCTGATGATGTTTTGTTCAACTTTTCGATTGATATTGCTGAGGAAGCAAATAAAGCTTCGGCAATGATCTTCCATACCTTTGATGCCCTTGAATCGGACGTGCTTAATGCATTGTCATCCATGTATCATCGCGTGTTTGCAATCGGTCCGCTTTCATTGCATATAAATAAGCTAGTGAAGGAAGAGAGTCCCCTGCAATCATTTGACTGCAATCTGTGGAGAGAAGATACCGAATGTCTCCAATGGCTCAGCACGAAGGAACCGAACTCAGTTCTATACGTTAATTTCGGCAGCATAGCCGTGTTGACAAGAGAAGAGCTTATTGAGTTTGCAATGGGACTGGCCAACAGCAAACATCCATTCTTGTGGATAATTAGGCCCGACCTTGTAAGAGGGGATTCAGCAGTTCTTCCCCCGGAATTCATCGAAGAAACCAAAGGAAGGAGAATGTTTGCCAGCTGGTGTTCACAGGAGGCTGTTCTCAACCACTTGTCGATCGGAGGGTTCTTAACGCACTGCGGGTGGAACTCTATGATTGAGAGTGTGTGTGCAGGAGTCCCAATGATTTGTTGGCCATCTTTTGGGGATCAGAGGACAAACTGCACTTACGCTTGTAGTAAATGGGAGATTGGTTTGGAGTTGTCGGGTGTGGTCAAGAGAGAGGAAGTGGAAAGGCTAGTGAAGGAACTGCTCGACGGAGACAAGGGCAAACAAATGAAGGAAAGAATCGCAGAGTGGAAGAAACTAGCAGAGGAGGCAACAGATCCAAATGGGTCATTGTCTATAAACTTCGACAACCTGTTGAATGAGCTTCTAACTTAACTACAGAACCAGACGTCTGTTTGTGCAACACTGCTACCACAGGCAATTCTTCGTTCACAACAACAGTCTACTTTTATAGGTTTTAACTATGATGAAATCATGTATTCGTATCACGTGTGTTTCAAGAGGTTTACAGACTTCCTAATTCTTCGATTTCATGAACTTGTTCCCTACAAGAAAGAGCTGTCTTTCCTGCGCCCATCTTCTACTCTCATCCGTAGTCATAGCTTCAAAGATATCTATCGGCATGCTTTTCTCCTGATGGTCATGTATTTGTTGTATATTTCATGGTGAAAGTCAAAGGGGTGTCCATGAGACCCAGAGAAATCTGAAGGCTCATGCTCATGAGCATTTTCCTATCGATTCTCCCCTTGGCAAAGAAGACTCGGAAAAAGACACACTCCCATTTCTTCGACACCTTCGACCCTGCATGCACTCTGGAAGAGGATCGACCATCTTGGTCAATATATGGCTGACCATCCTAGGATTTCATGTGAATGAAAAGGCCCAAAAATGACATAAAGAAAATCTGCACTTTGCATCTTTTGGCCGAAGCGGTCGATCGATTGAGAATATGCAACAATTAAGTTGAAACTGTGGCCAAAGATAATGGGGAAATGAGCATCTTGCTGCTTCATCAAAATCAGTTTTCAACACCAACAGGCAAGGCCTGGTGGGGATGACATCATTTTGGCTTTTGATTGAGACATCAACAGAACTAAACATGAACGGGAGACTTTTCTCCATCGGCCACAAACACACCGGAGCCTCAATTAATGAGAATTCTAAGATCATGCTGAACCATTCGAGAATTTTCTGGCTTTTCACGTTGGATTCACTTTACATTATTCAATTTTGGCTACTAAGGGTGCACATGAGAACGTTTCTATGCCCCGGAACTATTTCTGAACAGAAATGATTTTTTTTTATTCTGTACCCGGAAATAATTTCTGGGTATTTGAAGGCGTTTGATAAGTTGTCCAAAATTTCTATTCCTAGAGTAGAAAAGAAAAGAAATACGTTTGGTTAACTACACAAAATTTCTGTTCCCAAACAATATTTTAATAATATTTTGAATTATTTAATTTTTTCTTTCTTTCTACTCTTTTTTTCTTTGGCCATGGCCGATCGCCGGCGATCGGTGGCCGGCCACAGCCCAGGCCGGGCGAGGGCGTCACGGCCCTCATCGGCGGCCGGCGGAGGCGAGGGCTGGACCGTCGCCGCCTGGGCGAGGCAGCCTCGCCCAGATCGGGGGAGGCCGAGCCTCGCCGTCGCCACCCAGGCCGTGGTCGGCGTCGCCGTGGGTCACGACGGCGAGGCTCGGCCTCGCCCAAGCGGCGAGGGTCCAACCCTCGCCCTCGCCGGCGAGGCCTCCGCCGGCGGCCGGCGAGAGCCGTGACGCCCTCACCGGCCCTGGGCTGTGGCCGGTGGCCGGCCCAGCCCTAAAGAAGAACATAAACATAAGAAAAGAATAAAAAAAAACTGATTCTCAAAATTGTGCCGAGAAACAATAAGCAACTTTTTTTTACTTCTTGTTTCTCTTCCAAAACTGTTTCTCGGCACAAATTTTCGCAAGAATGTGCCCGGGAACAAATGCGTTTACCAAACGCATTTCTGTTCCCAAACTATTTTTGGGAACAAAAGAACAGAAATTTTTACTATTTGGCACGTTGCCAAACGCACCCTAAGTACTTAAACTAAACCCAAAACAGGGGTGACGCCCAAAATCAGCAGTTATGCATGTACAGTACCAAAATAGCATTGGATATAGTCCACTTATCCAAAAACATTCCCTTCCTCTGTTTATTTATGTCACACAGGGCTCAAAAGAATTACAGCATATAGAAATAGCATTTTAAAGATGCACCACGGTAAAAAGTCAGGCGATTTTAGGACACTTGCACCAGGACCTTGACAAGATTTCTGTGGATGTACTACTCCCATCCTAGATCTCCGCCCTATTTCAACAGAGTACATGGTTCCCCATTGACATCAACTCTTTTGGAAAGCCGCTTTCAGCTAGTCCAAAGCTACAAGTATTATGCATCACCAGACAACTGTTACAGGACAAAAGTGGCCTCTCAAGGAACGTCGGACAATAAAATTTGGACAACATATGGACCTTATCTCAGGTGTATACGAACTTCAGAATGGCGGTTGCTCTTTTCAACATATTGCACAGGTTCATTTGTTTCCAACAGCCGGCATCGCATTATGACTGTAATTACGACAGAAACATTTATCTGCCATTCTTTGAGAAGGAATCATCCGTCAATCTCACATAGTTTTACAAAGTCTAATTCAACGCTCACGCTTGTCATATATAATGGAAGGTTTCTTCTTGATACTTCAAACGGTAGCATGCTGATGAACTAATCGCAATCATAAGAAATATTTATTAGTGTGTAGAGCAAGTAGACTCCATGCAGAGACGCATAGAAACTTACAAGAGGAAAGATACCATAAACTTTTGGTTCTGCCTGATTTGCACTATATCTTCCCCCTCAGCGGAAAGTTGGACTGACATCAGCTTTTCTTTCCTGGATGATGCTTTGAACTAGAGCCACCACAGAGAGCGAGAGACATGGCCACCCAATCATCCACAGCCAAGAGAAATAGAACCCATCCTGTTTGTGTCCCGGCTCCATACCATAGCCACATAGGAGCATTGCTAAAGCCAGCGAAGCTTCTATATACGGAAGGTTTCTACATATCCCTCGTGAACACACAGTACAATCATCGACGCTCACTCAAGTCGAGAGATGCCGGAGCCCTCGATGGCTTCCCTGACTTTCAGTTCCTAACCATCTCAGATCGCCTTCCTTTCACTGATGCAGACTCGAGCCAAGACGGCCTTGCTCTAACTGATGCTCTCAGAAAAAACATGTCTGCTCCATTTTTCAACCTCATCTCCAATCTGAACAACACTGCAACAACCCACGATGTTCCTCCAGTCACTTGCATTCTGTGGTGGGCTTCACGTCATTTGCCACCAATGAAGCTGCTTAATAATTCAGCGTCTCCATAATACACTTGTGGACGATCCCAGCCCGCTCCCCCATGGGATTCAAACAATACAGAATGCCGAGGGAATAGGGTCTGGCGCCTTTAAAAGGTAAAAAGTACAAGGCCACTAATTTTGTTTTTAACCCCCACAAGTAAGCTCGGGGCTTTAGGAGCGGACTTGTGAGTGGATTATGTGCAAAGCACACATTCGACTCCCCACACCACCATGTACAAACCAGTTCGATGTTGTTTGGCTCACCCACCCGAATTTTGGCTTGCATCTTACCCGGTCCTAAGTTAGCAGGGTATTTCTTTAAGTCCAAAATTTACCCAATCCTCATCATAAAGATATAATTTCTTTTCATATTTTGTATCCACGTAAAAATGAGAATGTCATGTGTGAATGCAGATACCAGTTACTATCAAATGGGTACTTGGATACAGTAATTGACTAGAATTCAGGAATGAAGAACTTCAAATTGTAGGACCAGCCCACTTTCCTTCGAACCACGGATCATGATGTATTTTGTTCAACTTTACATGGATGCTATTGAGCAAGCAAGTACAGCTTCAGTAACGATCTTCCATGCCTTTGATGCCCTTGAATCGGACGTGCTTAATGAACTGTCATCCATGTATCCTCGTGTACTTGCGATTGGTCCGGTTTCGTTACTTCTAAATAAGCTAGTGAAGGAAGAGAGTCCCACGAAATCATTTGACTGCAATCTATGGAGAGAAGATAGCGAATGTCTCCGATGGCTTGGCACGAAGGAACCTAACTCGGTTCTATTTGTTAATTTCGGCAGACTAGCTTTCTTGACAAGAGAAGAGCTTACTAAGTTTGCGATGGGACTGGCCAATAGTAAACTTCCAGTCTTGTGGATAGTTAGGCCTGACCTTTGTAAACGGGGGATTCAGCAGTTCTGCCCCGGAAATTCATCGAAGAAATAGAAGGAAGGAGTATGCTTGCCTGCTGGTGTCCGCAGGAGGCGGTTCTAAACCACTCGTCAATCGGAGGGTTCTTAACGCACTAAGGATTGGAACTCTATCATAGAGACCGTGTCTGCTGGAGGCCCGATGATTTGCTGGCCATCTTTTGGGGACCAGAGGACAAGCTGCACCGATGCTCGCAGAAGATGGGAGTTATCAGGTGATGTCAAGAGAGAGGAAGTGGAAAGGCTAGTGAGGGAATTGACGGAAGGAGAGAAAGGGAAACAAATGAAGGCAAGAATCACCGAGTGAAGAGACTAGCGCACGTGGCAACAGATCCAAATGGATCATCGTCCATAAACTTTGACAAGGTGGCGAATGAGATTCTAATCTAATCATGAAACTCACATGTCAATTTGTGCAACACTGCTGCCGTAGGCAATTCTTCCATCGCAACATCATTATATCTTTGTTAACAGGTAACAGGGATGAAATCAAAATATTCAGGTCATGTGATGTTGTTTTATTAAGATGCATGCAGCAGACCCATTACAACTTGTTAAGAGCCATCTTTCCTACACCCCTCTTCTGCTCTTCATACTTAGTCATAACTTCAAGATGGTGAAAACCCAAAGGGTCGCCAGTGACACCTCTAGTCCCATGCGACTATTACCAAAAGGAAAATCGAGAATGACGCACTCAAGTCAGGGATCAACCTATAGGTAATTTTTGCTTTCCCAATCCATGAAAATTTTGTTCTCAGCTGGAAGTTAGATCCCACCGTATATCAGCACACACAAGGCCGCCCTTTAATGATTGAAAAGCATCTAATTACCATCAACCAGATCCAGTGAACTTCATATTTTTTCAATAAACAATAGACTTAGCATTCAAAATGCAGAGGCATTCAGCAACTGTAACCACCATATACAAAGCCCCCGCTTTCTCTTTCCCCCTCATGAATCTCTGAAAAGAATACCGGCTGTCCAAGGCCAAGTCAGGAATTGTTACAAGTTCTATTTTTTACCGATTAGATAGGAAGATAAACATGTAAGATAGGAGCAGGTATATCATATAGATTAAATGGGAAGGCTTTGAGAAAGGCAAAAGTGAGTACACATAAATAAAGCCTGGACGTAGGACTCTGTACCCGGCTACTTTCATCAATCCAGGAAAATATGACCAAATCAAGGAAAGCAAACGGCTAGATCGAAGATGAAACAGAGGGATCCGACAAAGACCTTTAACCTCAATCTAGCAAACACTACAGAAGTACCTTAAGAAAAAGAACTCATTTCATGTCAATGAGGTTCCAAGCAGCAAAGGAACTCTTGCCGCTCTAATAAATCACATTTTAACGGGACCAAAAATTCCAGCCAAAAAGTAACAACTGGTTTGGGAGAATCTCCCTTTTAACTCAAAATTATTCCATAAAAAAATTTGCCGGAGTAAATTATTAGAACTCGAGATTTTCATCACCGTCTAAATCTAAAAGGCACAACGCACTTGCTTAGGCGCCTCCAGATCCAAACTTCTTGCCGAATACGATCAGCTGCAACTTATCATAACCTGCCAGCACACCAGCACCAGCAACGGCACGGAGGATGTTTGCACCAGCACCCTTGAAGAGAGACTTGGCACCCTCATTCTTCAGAATTTGAGAGAAAGCATCCAGGGAACTCTTGTACTTGACAGCTTCACCGGAGGTCATCATCATTCTTCTGCGAACAGTGTCGATTGGATACGATGCAAGCCCAGCACCATTTGTGATGAGCCATCCAAGGGCAAAGCTAGCGAAGAAACTATCCTGAAATGATTGAACAATAGATGTAATAAGGGGGAAATAACAGCAAAGCTTGTGTGATAAATTAATCTAACTTTAACATCCTGATAGCAAAGCTCAGAAAAGCAACTGTTATCATCCCCTACTTTATTCCTCAAAAAATACTCTCCCATTCATTATGGCAAGCTAGGAGTTCCTAAGTTCACTATATCGGCAGAGGCATGAATTCAGAAAAACGCATGACTCCCACAGAAATCCTTACCTGTAAACTTCCAGTCAAGAGAACTGGCTTCAAAGAATCGTACATTCCAAAGTAGAGTCCACGGTACACAATAATTCCAACACAAGAGATGTTGAAACCACGGTAAAGCCCAGCAATGCCATCAGAAGCCAGTGTCTTCCTGTAAACATCAACAAGACCATTGAACTGCCTCTCTCCACCCTTCTTGGCAGCCTTTGCATCATTGGCCAGACGTGTACGGGCATAGTCCAGGGAGTACACAAACAGAAGGGAAGATGCACCAGCTGCACCTCCTGATGCCAAGTTACCAGCAAACCACTTCCAGTAGCCATCCCTGTCTTTCTTGAAGTTGAACAGCCTCTTGAAGTAATCCTTGAATGCGAAGTTCAAGGCCTGGTCCAAATTTCAAGTAACGGTAAGATAAATGCCAAAGACGAACACAAGTATGCTGCAAGAACCAGGAAAAAAATAAATGACGCATGAGTCACCTGAGTGGGGAAATAACGGATAACATTAGCAGTGTTCCCTCTCCACAAGGAACCAAATCCCTCATCCTTGATTGTCCTCCCAAAACAATCACCAATGCCCTTGTACGGTTCAGACAGCCGACCAGTCTTAATCATCTCATCCTGGTTCTGAATTAGAAGCTTCACACGCTCAATGGGAGCAGCAGCCGTTTTGGATACAGCAGCCGAGACTCCACCCATCAGGAAATCGATGGCAAAGCTAGCAAATCCTTTCTCTGCCGGGGCATGAACAAACACAGGAGATGCTGTTGATGCAACCATGGACAAGTCAGAGGATGCTCTACATGCTGGCACTGTTGAATAACTCCATGCAGCATTGGTGTAATTTCCATATGCACGCCGTTGGGAAAGAGCAGGCCTCTGGAAAGCCCCGTCACAACCTCGCATGTCTTGAGAAAGACTAGTGCGGAGAAGGAGCTGGCCAGCTACCTTCTGCATAACAGTTGGGTGTTGAACTTGATCGACCATCTTTACTTCACCTGCAATAATGACTTACTCAGTTTCCACGATGGCCAATTGAGAATGAATTGTTTTAACAGTCATTCAGCAAGAATTGAGATACAACTATAGTATGATCACTGCTGAAGCAACAAACTGCGAATTTTGACACGATCCCTGGCCAAAGCTTGATAACGATTGGTGTAAAGTGGTCCTACAGGCAAACCCGAAACATTTGTCTCCCCACGCACATAAAGACTTCTTGACAAGGGATGAGGATAAAGTAAAGGCGAACAACCAGCAATTTATCAAAAAGAACACAATCTGAACCTATTGATACTACAAAACAAAACCATGTCAAGAGGAAAACCATACACGTGAGCATGTTGAACCTTAAGATTTTGTTCATTTTACAGTAATGCTACCCAGACAGCAATCAGAAATAAAATGGGTTACGGGTAAGTTGATTGTCGATTCAATGCGGAAACAATATGTCGAGATCCACAAAGAGGAACACACGCGGTAAAGCATTCGTTAAGACACAATTGAGTAAAACATCTAGAAACAGCGACCGCCTCATCACGAGAATAACATGGGGAGGGACAATCTAAAACAAGTCGAAGTGAAACTCGAGTCCGTCACAAGTCCAATCAAATCGGAAGAAGATTGTACAGAACAAATCTCAGCACCGATCAAAGGGGAAGCCTAGCAAGCAAGTGCCTGAGATCTAAAATACTTCAAATACGACCTCTTGCTCTCAGACCTGGAAACGAGAGACGGGAACAAAACCAAATGCCACCGCACCGCTACAGCACGTCAAACAGAAAGAAAGAAAGAAAGAAAATCAAACGGATCTAACCAAAGAGGAACACAAGAGAACAATCGCGCCAAGACCGGATCAGATCTGAGACTCGCGGATGATCGTAAAAAACACGCAGACAACGCAAAAGGAAAAGGAAGAGAAAGATCTACCACGGAGCAAGTCTTAAGACACGAGAAATGGATCTGAGAGAAAAGGAGGAAGCGAGATGCGGAGCCAGCGGAAGAAGAAGAAGCAATCGAGAGAGCAGAGGGATGAGATTATAATGGCGATGATACCTGGGAGGAGGAGGAGGAGGAGGAGAGAGGTCGTCGATCGGAGGTTGCGAAAGGACTTCGGAGCCCTCTCTCTCTCTCTCTCTCTCTATCTCTACTGCGCGGGCGGAGGGAGGAGAAGACCGAGGGCAAACGTGGAGGAGGGAAGGCGATTTGCGAGGACGACGAAGCGAAGAGCCCCCCCTCCTTGTTATATTTCGCTTTCCGACGCCCCCATGGGACCTCGAAAAGAGCGACCTTTTTCGTGATCTCGACAATCCAGTCCTCCTACTTCATACAAATTCTCATTTCGACCGCCATATTCTAATCTGCCTATTAATTGGACCCCTCCATTTCGATAAAATGGTAAAACTACAGGGAACGACAAGAGTTTACCGGACCAACTCGATCCACCGGTCAATCGCACGCAAGTTTTTTGTCGTGCCGATACTCCATGTAACGAATTTGGCTCCGATCATTAGATCAAAGAAAGAGACGGATCAATATGTTGATGTGATGGTGTCGAGTTCGAGAAAAATATGCAAATATATTGAATGATATTAGGGGGCAAATATATCTCCATCGATCCTATGTTTGTCCCAATAGATGATATTTGAATTGGCAATGGTTTGTTCTTTCGGCAAAAGCAAAAAAAAAAAAAAATGGCGGATGAATACTGTCAAACTAATTATTAGCAATTGCTATTTTATACATTTTCACGTTTCGAGATTAATGGGTGCGCGATCAATTAGGGCGAAAGGGAAAGCCCTCGTAAAAGGAGCAAGAACATCAGGATGTGAAGGGAAGGGCTGGTCAACGGCATTTATTCCAAATATGAATTATATGATTCATGTTTTTGCTGGCATTGATTGATTGATCTACACCACATATCACCTTAATTTCTTCCATCCCTTTCAACGATCTCGACGACCATTCGTCAAAATACAGACACAGTTTGCTAAGGATACTGTCCAATCAAATTAAAACGTGCTAAAATGGCTGGTATTTCGATTCTTCGAATCCTCCAGCACAATTCGACCGAAAAAAAAAATCATCCGACACATTATTTGGTGCATCAATTAATAACGAATCACAAAGTACTGTAATTTTTTTTCCATAATTCTAATTAGAAATGTCACCCCAATGGCGTACAGTCAATGACTTTCGTTTCATCCAAAATACTCGGAGAACAAATTGATCCAACAAAGAACAAGATCCTTTTCCAACCAAGTAGGTCCAATTTGATGTTTGTTCTTCGGTAAAAGCGGAAGCTTCCGTGGGCAATTGAAAGAAAAAGAAAAAGGAAAAAGGAGCTTTAGAGCCAATGTTTGACCCGGAACCGAGCTTCCTTGCATTCACGAGCATAGACCCGCTCGACATATAAATATATAATATCTCCAATTGCTATTTCTATTAAAAGAGGTAAAACTGCAGCAGAATTTTTTTTTTTTTTTAAGGAAACCGCGGCAGATTTTTCGTTCCTAACTTTTTTGAAATTGTGCTCTCATATCGTTAAATAAAAATGAAAAATATATGTATATTTGGAACGTAACTTGGACATTATGCATATACTCGCATTTGCATCAAAATTATTTGTTAAGTCTCAGGGTTTTTTATTTGGGAAGAAAAGATCCTTTTCTATTTGTTCCCCTTCGCACTTATAATTATTTTCTATTGCCAGATGTTGACTTTTTAAAATCAATTGGGCGTGTCTATTCGTTTTCCATCTTTGTTGCTAACTTGAAATTAGGATACCTTGGAGGAGTCCTTTCTTCGACTTTGAGATTCCTTCCACCACTGAGTTCCATCGAATCTCAAAAACACCAGAAACTTCAGCTGTCCTTTCACCGAACCATCTCCCTCTGTTCTGTGTTCACCCCCAGATAGGAGTGACTTCAACCCAACTTTACGTTCCACCAGCAACAAGACTGGTACACAACCACAAGCAGTCGGGCACCTGGTATTACTTGGAAGCATGTTTAAAGGGGACTGTCTACGCCTCCGTACAATCTGGATAGCAAATAGAGAGCAACCGCAATAGATAACCACCAACATATAGCCATAATTTCAAACATTTAATCCGCATAAATAACGGAAAGTATGCTGCAACTCTTCCCATATGATTAAAAACCCGTTTCGCTTAAAATCTACACGACACCTCATGAAAAAGATTCTCCAAATCATGTGATATAAGTTCCTAGCAGCAGAATGACAGACTGCTGCTTCAATAAATCACAGTCACTAGGGTCAAATTTCCAGCCAAGAATAACAACTGTTCAGGAGAAAACTCCCTCTAAATTTGAATTATTTCACCAAAAAAATTTGCCGGGCTAAAGAGTAAGAGCTCGATCATTTTCATCAACATCAATATCTAAACGGTAGATCAGAGATTGTGCTCATGCTTAAGCACCTCCTGATCCAAACTTCTTGCCGAATACGATCAGCTGCAACTTATCATAACCTGCCAGCACACCAGCACCAGCAACGGCACGGAGGATGTTTGCACCAGCACCCTTGAAGAGAGACTTGGCACCCTCATTCTTCAGAATTTGAGAGAAAGCATCCAGGGAACTCTTGTACTTGACAGCTTCACCGGAGGTCATCATCATTCTTCTGCGAACAGTGTCGATTGGATACGATGCAAGCCCAGCACCATTTGTGATGAGCCATCCAAGGGCAAAGCTAGCAAAGAAACTATCCTGAAATGATTGAACAACAGATGTAATAAGGGGGAAATAACAGCACAGCTCTTGTTATAAATTAATCTCACTTTCATATCCTGATAGCAAAGCTCAGAAAAGCAATTATTATCATCCCCTGCTTTATTCCTCAAAAGTACTCTCCAACTCATTGTGGCCAGCTAGGAGTTCCTAAGTGCACTATAGTGGCATGAACTCAGAAAAACACGACTCCCACAGAAATCCTTACCTGTAAACTTCCAGTCAAGAGAACTGGCTTCAAAGAATCGTACATTCCAAAGTAGAGTCCACGGTACACAATAATTCCAACACAAGAGATGTTGAAACCACGGTAAAGCCCAGCAATGCCATCAGAAGCCAGTGTCTTCCTGTAAACATCAACAAGACCATTGAACTGCCTCTCTCCACCCTTCTTGGCAGCCTTTGCATCATTGGCCAGACGTGTACGGGCATAGTCCAGGGAGTACACAAACAGAAGGGAAGAAGCACCAGCTGCACCTCCTGATGCCAAGTTACCAGCAAACCACTTCCAGTAGCCATCCCTGTCTTTCTTGAAGTTAAACAGCCTCTTGAAGTAATCCTTGAATGCAAAGTTCAAGGCCTGGTCCAAATTTCAAATAACGGTAAGATAAATGCCAAAGACAAACACAAGTATGATGCAAGAACCAGGAAAAAAAAAATGACGCACGAGTCACCTGAGTGGGGAAATAACGGATAACATTAGCAGTGTTCCCTCTCCACAAGGAACCAAATCCCTCATCCTTGATTGTCCTCCTAAAACAATCACCAATGCCCTTGTACGGTTCAGACAGCCGACCGGTCTTAATCATCTCATCCTGGTTCTGAATCAAAAGCTTCACACGCTCGATAGGAGCAGCAGCCGTTTTTGACACGGCAGCAGAGACTCCACCCATCAGGAAGTCGATGGCAAAGCTAGCAAATCCTTTCTCTGCCGGGGCATGAACGAATACAGGAGATGCTGTCGTTGCAACAATGGACAAGTCAGTGGAGGCCCTACATGCTGGCATTGTTGGATAATTCAATGCAGCACTGGTGTAATTTCCATATGCACGCCTTTGGTACAAAGCAGGCCGCTGGAAAGCCCCATCGCAGCCTCGCATGTCTTGACAAAGACTAGTGCGGAGAAGGAGCTGGCCAGCTACCTTCTGCATGACAGTTGGGTGTTGACCTCGATCGGCCATCTTTACTTGACCTGCGAGGACAAAATGTACATAATATACAAAATAACCCACATGTTTAAGGGGCAGAGGGCATAGCTTCAGATACGGTCATTTATACAGCAACAAAGAAAACTGCATGCTAATTGCAAGCACAGTAATCGCAAGCACAGCTAGGTAATCAGAAAACATTAACCTGCATACAAGCTTGAGATGCTATGGCCTTCCTTTCCTTGTCGACAGGTTTTTTTTTTTTATTGCTATTGCAATAAGAAGGAATCAACTTAAGATATCGACCCCTTTCCAATATAAAATCTGACGCTTAAACCATGTGTTAATCAATCTAAAGAGAACCAAATGTCCCATGATGAAAGTAGTCAAGTCAAGGAGCAATCAATACATCAAAAATAAACTCGAGAAAATCGCAACTGCTAATCTAATCCACAGGCAATGCTGGTTACGTGATTAGGTGATCTGATCTTTCAAAAAGAGAAAAATGAGGAAAAAAAAAAAAAAGGTGGATAGCGGTTCCAATGCGAGAGCAGGTAGAGCTATGGACACAGGACCTAATCGATCAAATGCAAAATTATACATACATACATGCGCGCGCGCGCGCGCGCAGGTTCCGCACGCGTCTCTAGACAAATAGTCAGAATGCACAAGAGAATATATTAACGGCAAAATGCTTGGAGAATTTGAGGAAGGACATCTTGTTGGGAGATAACAGTAGGCAAACACCAGCACATGACTAGAGAACCTCTAAGCAATTAAAGGAACAGTAATCCCAAACGAAGAGAGAACCTGAAAAGAGGTTCCTCATCGCGAGATCAATGGAATCAGAGAACGAACTGTGCAGAAAATCCTAGCTACGGCAAGATTAGACCCCTAAAAAAATCCACTCGAGTAAACAACAGGAAACACACGGAGCCGAACACCACTAGATGAATCCTACACAGAACCGAAAGGTACGCCGCTTAAAAAAGCATAGATCTAGCAAACGAACGATGAGTACTAAACACAAGATCTGAGATACGGCGACTGAAACAGTACAGCTCGCTCCTGTAAACTCGGAAAAGGTATAAGGGAGAATCGGAACGAAATGGAAAAAAGCGCAGATCGATCTAGCGAGCAAGGAGCAGACGACACCGTCAACAACGAAGCGAGACGATCAGATCTGAGAGACAACAGACGGGGAGATCTAACCTGAGAACACAAAAAGATGCGAAGAAGCAAAAAAAAGGGGGATCTCAGATGGGAGCGAGGAGGTGCGAATGAGAGAGAGCGCTTACAAGTATTCGTTACCTCGGAGAAGCGATCGAGAGGCAGAGAGAGGAAGTCGGACCTCGCTGTCTGTCTCTCTCGCCCTTCTCTCTGCGGTCAGGAGAGGACCGAGGAAGAAATGGAGGCCAAAGCAATGGCGATTTGTGTGGCGGAGGAGGAGGAGGATGCGGAGGAGACGATGCCCTGTCCTTTTTATTTTATAGTCCCAGGAGGTCAGAGAGGGTCCCGCGTTTGATACGAGGGAGGTAGTGTACAACCCCGTCTCTCTCTCTCTCTCTCTCTCTCTTTCCTCTTTTTATTTTTATTTTTTTGAATAATTTTGGGGAAAAAACGATATTTTTTGAGCATATGAGCGAGGGGCCCCACCCTCGAGCCGCTCCTCCACCGTCCGCAAAAGATGGAAACTTCTTTCCTTTATTGTGATTTCTCCGTAATTAAATTCTCCATTTCCTTTTTTTAAAGATTCTACGATCGAATTCTTCGACGGATTGATGCGTGCAATTAACGCCTTTTATCATTGACTTTTTTGTTAGCTACGCCCAGGCGACTGCTGATGTAATTCGCTCATAAAATTTAACAGTAGAGATGTCTTGAATCATGAAATAATTTCGATTCACAGGAAAACGCTAGAAAAAAATATTTAGAACGCCACCGCTACCCGAACCCCAATCTTTTCATAGTTCATTTTTCACTCTATAATTCGATGCTAGGCAATAATCATCGTTCATCAATTTGTTCACCATCCATGATAAGAGTCTCCTCAATTTTGAGTTGTCATGATTTCTATTAAAAAAAATTTAATATCAATTTTTATCACAACATTAGCTTTTAGCTACTGTTCGTATTGAAGTATTTCTTGTGAAGAAAGGGTTTTGTTGCACATGATCTAAATGATCGAAAATGGATATATTCCTTCGATTCTTTACGGTATTTTTCCACTTCGGTGTTAGTTCTTTTATTTATTAATTATTTCCTCTGAATCTTTTGATTTGCGCAAATCCAATCTGAAGAGGTAGATGCTTTGATTCCTTTTTCGATTTTACACATTGAAATTTTTTATTATATATATACTAAAATTATTATGATTTTTTTGGGATTTAAATATTATTTTGAATTTTGACGAAACTTTTTTCACTTTTGATAAATCTTAACAAACAAACCCCCCCCCAACCTAGAGCTAAAATTTATGAACTGTGCATATTGTTAAATAGTAAGCCAATAAAACTCACCTCATAGAGGCATTAGCTCTTGCCCCAATATAGACCGCCATTATTTGCTTTTTAAAATTGCATTGAGCAACCATTGCATCACATAGCCACAGGGATAAGTATGGTTCCAGGGTAGAATCAGGAATTTGGAATCTACAGGTTCCCGCCGGTCAGGTTCTCTGATTCCAAGGTATGCAGATTAGGTTTCGAGTTCCAAAAATAAATGAACTTGCTTCGACATATAAGTTTCAGATTTTAGGTAGATAAAATCTTGAACCTGAATAAGTTTTTTTTGTGTTTTTTTTTTATTTATGTCTTCGCGTGATCCTGTGATGTTTCATGACATTAGATGATGAGTGTATAATTTAGAACCATTACTCTAAGCTTTCATTTTATGACTCGTTAATATTTTATATTATTCATGTGTCTAAATATAAGTTATGGTCAGTGGATCATAACTGTAAGTGATGATCATTAAAGTTGATGATTCATCACAATTGTTCAATTAATAATACATGCATAACCCGGGTAGATCATATAATTGACTTGGAACCTGGTAGAGTAGATTCCAAGTTCCAAAAAATAAAAGATCTATTCTCATAGGTAGGTTCTATGTGAAATCTGTACAGAACATGAAATCGCTCACCTTTAGTATTGATTCACACAATGACTTCTCATTTTAATTGTATTTATTTAAACCGTAATGCTTGAAAAACTAGTCTTTTATATTCTCTTTGGTAAATGACAAGTTTATTCATTATTATTGTGTTCATTTTCTTTTTGTTAAACTAAAAATGAAATTAAAAAAAAAAACTTGTTAGACTGTGGAACCTACCCTAAGACCTACGATAGGGTAGGTTTTAGGCTTCAAGTTCCGATGAGTAGATTTCAAGTTCCAAAAAATAGGGAATCTGTACTCGATAATAGGTTCTAGATGTTCAGATAAATCTATAAGGAGTCTGGAACTGCTCACCCCTACATAGCCACGAGTAAGCCCTCGTCAATAAAGGGGACGGTGTCAACAACCATCCTGGTGAGGGTCACTGGCCTTCATCCAGCCTTATATAGCTCCTGCTTCGATATGATTTTTTTTAAATAATTTTTTATTTTTAGTATGATTGAACTATGGTCCCTCGCATTCCTGGCCAAAATCGTCGTGACACCTTTCAATACTATACAAAGTCTTGCCAGAACATACAATAATGTGTCTTATTGGAGGCCAAGAATCATATGGCATTTTTTAATATCATGGGACAATTTACCAAGTGGTGCGATAATCAATCATACTTAAGGCCGAGATCCTTGTACTTTACTTTTTAATATTTTTCAACGTCTTGTCCAAGTGCATAATGTTTTGCGGTACTTAAGGTCAATCATCATATGCCTTTTAAATGTTGAATAGCGTATTACCAAGGCACACAACATTTTGTCGTACTCAGAGCAGAATCTCATACATTACTTTTTTAATATACACAATAAATTTAGGAAAAGCCTTACGACTTCATCTCGTACCATTGTAAATTAGGAACATATCATATCGTCGTAAATTAGCAATTTTATTCGATATGACTGTATGAATGTTTTGTGTTAATCCAGGCCGAAGCTATAGTATGTGTAATTTTTGATATTATAAGACTATGCTAAAAAAATGTGCACCATTTTGCCGTACTGACATTTGTTAAGAACTTTTTATGATATTCATGTGACGAATTGTCATGCCTAGGGTGAAAAGCTTCGTTTTCGATAATTTTTAAGTTTAATGGCATTGAGAACGACGGGGCAGTACAAAAGCACCTTAGTCATCTAAATTAGAAAAGAATGCGCGACGATAACTGGCTTTTGGTTGTGTTGCACAAAATGATATGATATAACCATAGACAATCTCATAGTGCGCGTGGCACGTGGGTGAGTCGTGATTAAGACGTGTTGAGAGGCGAGGCGTTGTTGATTGGACCATGCAAGTCAACTTAAGCTTCCTACTTCTTTTTTTGAAGTTTTCTTTGCTTTTTTCGCTTTCATATAAGTAATCCGCCTGATTAATTTTTTAATGAATATTACTATCGAAAAAGATAATACCTTGAAATTATTGAAATATTTGGGATATAGCTAAGGACGCTTGCTTCTTGTATTACCCTCCACGGCCCCCACACAACCTCGTTTTTAGTAAAAATGTTTTTAATTTTATAAAAATGAAAATAATTTTTCGGCCTGCAATTATTTTATCCAAAGATTGCTTGAATCGTGGAATTGAAAATTTTCAACAAGAATGGACATTTCGAAAACATATATCGATTTGCAGCTAGATCTATCCATTTATATTTTTGTCATCGGTGCCCCATCTTCGAAGCCTCTCTTCGTTCATATAATGTCTCTAAGAGCATCAGCTATTACAAAAAAGGAAGGAGAAATTTATTTAACGAATATAAATTTCACAACGACATCTCCTAAATTAATTGTCCGTGCATATAATTTACCGGACTCGTTGACATGCTTGTCTCTTTAAAACAAAAAAGATAAAAGTTTCGACCTTTTATATTTTTTTGTATTTTTCGAGCGAACTATTTATTTTTTTTTCCAAGAAGCAAAATGGAGCGTTCCTTCTTTTAAACAAACTTCAAAATCGGGGAAGAAGCCTGAAAACCTAGAGAGAGAGAGAGAGAGAAAGAGAGAGAGAGAGAGAGAACAGGAATCCCTCTGGATCGTCGCTCATCTCCGATTTACGTCGGTGAAGCTACCAGGGTGAGCACGATTTGAATTTGGTGAAGCTCGAGATAGAGAGAGAGAGAGAGAGAGAGTTGAGAGAAATTCAACAAGTCTGATTTCAGACTCGAGCGAGTCAGGTGGTTTCTTAACCCTGGAATTCAAATTCCCTCTTCTTCAATCGCACTCTCTCGCAGTCGCACGCCCTGTCTCTCCTTCTCCTGGTCGCAATCAGTGGGGTTAGTGATTATCTCCTCTCTGTATTCATTTCCGTTCTGTGTCGTCGTTAATCTAGTTCAGACAGATGGCATGTTGTCCGAGAGCGATGAAGAGTACCCCGTTGTTCGATTTTAATGAAACGGGTCCTACAAATGTCCATTCTTTTGTGTGTTCTTATTTAAAGCTGCTGGGAGAGCGTTGCATTGAGATTGCCAATTTCGGATTGGAGTTCTTCCCTTTGAAGTATTTAACAGAAGAGCAATTTCCCTTATTCATCTCCTGCAAAGCTTTTTTCGAGATGTGTTGGGAGAGTTGGCATTTCTCGTCGCCTTTTTTAAGTGATAATTTTGTAATTTTGACATTTACTTTATTTGGTGTTCGGCTGGTTATGTTGCTGATGCAAACTGAGAACTTCTAGATGGGTGGACGTAAAGATGTCACAATGCAATGCATTTTTTCGTATTTCCTGTAGCTCCCCTCCTGATGAGAAAATTGCTAGATGGTATTTGCTGTGTTAGCTACCGTTGTTGATGGAACTTAGGCAGAATCAAGTTGCAGGACCAAGAAGGCTTCATTTCTTTTCCCCAATGAAACCTTTGGGCTATACCAGCATTTTTGTCTCCCGTTGTGATTATAAATGAGTTTCTTTCGCATTTTCGCTTTAGTATGATTTACTGGAGGCATCATGATCTATGAAAAGTACAGAGCATGTCATTAATAGCTCATTGTAACATTTCCTTGACCCTCTCCAGCAAAATTCTGTTGCTAACAAAGAATGTCTCATGTTAGTATTGGTGTGGTTCTCTGTTAGCCTCGTCATGCATAACATTTTCCCCCTTTTTTTTTTCTGTTGTGAAACCGAGTCATTTTGTACTTCGCGTTTATGTATCAATCCAAAGCAAGTCCCTCAATAATTACGTAGTAATCTTAATTCCAACTACGATGTCATTTTAAGCTGGGGGAATTAAGCTCCCGCAACTCATTTTTCTTATCCTGCCTTCCAAAAAACAAAGTGATCGTATCTGCTTTTTACATCTTTCTGATATCTGTGTGCTGTCCTTTTATGCAGTCATCATAGACATTAGAGGCGATGGCGGAGAAAGACAGCGACTTGCCAAGGGATGCCAGGGTTGTGAAGTCACTGCTGAAATCAATGGGTGTTGAGGAGTATGAACCTCGCGTTATACACCAATTCTTGGAGCTGTGGTACCGGTATGTAGTTGACGTATTAACGGATGCACAGGTCTACTCCGAGCATGCTGGCAAGGCTGCAATTGATTGCGATGATGTTAAGCTTGCAGTCCAGTCAAAAGTTAATTTCACCTTTTCCCAGCCTCCTCCAAGAGAGGTGTGTAAAGTGTTTATATTGTTAATTGTATAGATTTGTTATCATTGAACATATGTCCATATGACCATGGATGATCCTCTGTTTCAATGCTTGATGTCTTGTTCATATCAGCTGTGGCAGTTTCTTGATGGAGTGAATTTGTAAATGGAACTCTGACCATTGAGCAGAAACCATATTAGGTTATATAGTGTATAGTCCATTCAACATGAGTTAAAGTTGACTCCCAGCTAGAACTTTGTCTTGGCATGATGGCATTTGGCATGTCTTAACTATCCATTTTCTCCATGGCATTTGACCCGTGGAGACCATGAAGTCAAAATGTTTAAGCTGCACACATCAGTCTTTGCGAAGTCCGGACATTTGTGTTTGCTGTTGAATGCTCAGTTAGTCTAATTCATTAATAATTGAAGGCATGTGTGAGAACTCGCAGTTATTTGTCTGGTGTTCGTGTTTTACTTGTTTGATGTTATTGTACCAGGCTGTCAAAAACCAATGCTGATGTTACTGTCTGTCAGGTCTTACTGGAATTGGCTAGAAACAGGAACAAGATTCCATTACCAAAGACAATATCAGGTCCCGGAATTCCACTTCCTCCAGAACAGGACACGCTGATCAGCCCAAATTACCAACTCGCAATCCCGAGGAGGCAATCTGCTCAGGCACTGGAGGAAGCAGAAGAAGATGAAAGAAGTGATGCCAATCCATCACAGGAGCAGAAAACAGATGTGCCACAGAGTACACCGCAGAGAGTTTCATTTCCCCTTTCCAAACATCCCAAGTGATGGATCTGTATTCGCAGGTATGGTGTGACTAGGGAAAGAATTGGAGAAATTATCAGTCTGTATGCTGACATGTGGTAGTTCATACTGGATCATTTCATGTATAAGAATAGTATGCAATTTGCTGGCTGCATCGTGATTTTCTCTTTTGTCTTTGGTCTGCTCGGTGACAAGTTTGAAGATTGGCTTTGTCAGCAACCGTTGTACCTATAACGAATCTTTTGTAGAAGCAATCGCGGTTGAGTGTCTAGCAGCAGTAGAAAAGTAATTAGCTTTACTTGTTCAAGTAGCAATGCTTTATCAGAGCTGGAGTGCCAGAGTAAAGCGTACGAGTAGACATTGCAAAATCCCGTGTAACTGGTTTGAAGAACCCTGCGGTGCGATTGGATTACAAAACTTTGATACAAGTGTATAGAGATACACATTATATTGTCAAACTTGAAAGCGCTTACTAAAACCATCACCCAGAATACAAATTTCTCAGGGAAGAAGTTCTAATAGGATCCGACAGTCTTAAAGGACTCGTGAATGTGCCTCAAGGTCTCCTGGTCCCGATTCCACTCGGAAGCGGGTGCATTCACAAAGTGGGCATAGAGCTTGTTCTTGGCACAGGTGACAGAGATTAAGCTGTGAGCACCGGTCCCATCGATCTCGTACACATAATAGAGCTGCCCCTTCTCATCCGTCTTCTCCTCCGATGATATGTTGTCGGCACTGGCGATCAGGTCCTGCAAATCCACGTCGGACAGAGCCAAATTGTTCAACACGACGTCTTTCGGAACCAACTGCCTAAAACCGGCAAGGAAAGTCAGGTACTCCTTCTCCGTCCTCTTCTTGGGGTTGTAAAACTCGCTGTCCGTCCCGTTGGTGCCCTTCTCCACTTTGGAGACCAGCCGCTCTTTCCAGCCGTCGGGCACGTCGTAGACGTACTCGGCCGTGTCCTTCTTGCTGGCATTGCCGCCGTAGCCCCCGTAGTTGGCGGCGCTGGCTGCTGTGCCGTAGTAGAGGTGGTAGGTCGCTGGCGGTGAGTCAGCTAGCGAAGGTGGCACGGCGGTGAGTATGGTGGCCGCCGCAAGGGCGGTGGCTGCAAGACCAGCGGCCGAGCCCGGGAGGGGGTGTTTGTTGGGGTGGGCTGAGATGTGGGTTTTGGTGGCGACGGTGAGGGGGGCTTGGGCCGATTTGGTGGCGGCGGTGGTGGAGGAGAGGATGGTGGGTGGTGAGAGTGAAGTTGCCATGGTGGTGGAGGAGGAGGAGGATTGGTGGATGTGGGTGTTTCTGCAATGGAAGACGATGATTTTTCTCTTATCCAAAACTCTTCGCCAATTATGACGTCATTTTGGGATGTGGTGGGGCAATTATCTGCGACCAATGGCAGCTTGCCATCTCATTGGAAGCTTTGCGAGAATCCGAAGCTTTACTATTGGGCGGGGATATATTTCTAAATTACACTTTTGCTTCTCGCAGAACAAATGCTTAAAGGTAGCAATATTTGAAAAGGGCTTTCTTATTAGGCTTTTTAACCCAAAAGTGTAGCTTTGACTTTAATTCAAATGCGGAACACCTTGAACTTTTTAAAGTACATTATAGGAATATCGACTGGAATTCATTTATAACATTTTTTGCAGTTTTTTTCGGCTGAAGTAATAATTTGAAATTCAGCAGAAAAATTGAGAGAAAAAAACTTTCTTGCTTAAGAAAAAGCAAAAGCAAAAGCAAACGCAATTGGCAGGCTCCAATAACTTTTACCTTTCCAAAATCTTGTTATAATGGAGGTCTCGTCTGATGTCATGATAACGAGTACCAAATTCGAACTTGTGATTGGAAATAGCTGTGGAGTCTAACGGTATGAGTCCCTGTTTGATATTTCCCTTTCCTAAACATGACAACTTAACCACTCTGACACTAATCACTTTTGTAGAAGTTCGAACAGCCATTGGCTTCTTCCACTTTAAAAATAGTAGAAGGTGCTAATGAAATGGTACGTACGTGATGAACTGGTTCAGTAGGTTGTGGCCCTTGTGGACAATGCATGAACGGTTCTGCTTACTCCTATTCGCACAAAATAGTAATGGTCACATACCCATCATAAACGACCCACTGCCATTGTTGCTCCCTCACAAGAAATTATTGATTATGTGCGGCTCACATCATAGATGGTTATGATAGACCTGTTCCACCTGTACTAGGATTTGCGTAAACGGGTTTTATCGTTTGGACTAGAGAAGTAAACAAAGATTGTTTTTGATTGTTAAACTATGCACAGGATGATTATACTGAGGAAGGTCCAATCTTGTGAGCGTGCGTGCGAGTGTTATATGAATGGACGGATATGTGGACATCTATGCAATCTGCAAATTATCGCGAAAGGAAAATCAAAAGACGCAGGAAAAAGAATGTTCCTGTCATCAATAGGTGTATGCTCCTCTGTTCATTATTGTGAAGCTATATGGGGAGAGTACATGTATAAACACGAATGGATCCCTGTAGTTCCCTGTGTGTAACGTGTCGATCTCTGCCACACAGGAATGCGAAAGAAGAAAAAAGGACAAATGAAGAAAATAAATATGTACGTAAATCACATCCTTGATCGGGCTGAAAGCATCCGACAAAGATGATACGATGCACCGGATCCGATGCAAAGGCATGGTGGAGTTCAGTTGCCAAAGAAGAGATGGAGCGCGGCCAACAAGAAAGAGCATAGGATGGCAGCTCCGGACACACCCAAAGAGAGAGCTGATCCAGTGTCCAGTGAGATGGCAGGCGACGGCGCTATTTCCAAACCTTGAGCTGAAACACGGGTTGCGGCGGGCATGGAAAGAAGAGCAACCGCAACGACAAAAGTGGCCAAGAGAACCGAGCTGAATGCAGTTGCTGCTGGCGCCATCGCTAGAATTAACAGGGAAAGGAATATGCGCGCGCGTCTGTTGTGAATTGTGTGGAGAGTCTACGAGCGCTGTGGGTACTTCTTATAGCGGGAGAGAAGTGAGCGGGGCCCATGAGCAGCATCATCATATATGCTCAGCTTTGAAGAGAACATGCCGAGGGGGGCGAGCTGGATACCGCTAAGGAACCGACAAAAAACACACGACGGACACAATGCGTGCGTGCTCTTTCTTCAATCCTAGGTTTTTATTTGCTTAGCTTCAAAGTGCTTTTGTTTCTGCTTGGAAGTAAAGTCGGGCTTTGGGGTCTTCCCAAGTCTTCTTGACACTCTCTCTGTCGCTCTCTCTCTGGCGCTTGTACATGCCTAAACAATGCTTGGGTTTGTCGTAGCGCAGAGCCCAATCCTACTTCGAAACCGTATATCGCAATGATCATTGGATTCTTCAAGGCCCAGCCCAGTACCAATATGGGTTTGTGAAAAAAAGAGAGGCTCTTTTTTGGGAGTCCGCAAAAGTCGACGACTCTCTCTAAAGAAAGAAGCTCTTCTCTGGCGTTCGCGGCCTGCCCTTTGCCAACAATACCAATGCATCTTTTTCTAGCCAAAACCAGACGCGAGATTCGTTCAACCGCGACGAGCAAACCTCTCCGCGCCATTCCAATTCATAGATCAACCCACACATTGTGGAGAGCAACAACTGTCACGTTCTCGTCAAGAGCTCTCTCTACCCCGCCTCCTATAAGAGACCGCCCTTCCCCTCCCCATATTTCCCTCAGGCTGCATTCCAAGCGTGATTCGGCGATCAATCTCTCCTTCCGACTCGAAAAGAACAGCTCGTGAGGTTCTTCGCCGGTCACGCCGCAATGGAAATGAAGAAGATCGCCTGCGCAGTCCTCTTTGCCGCCGCCTCCGTGAGCGCGGTGATGGCCCACGAGGGCCATGAGGCCCCCGCACCCTCCCCGAGCGGGGCGGTCGCCAGCTTGCCAGCCGTCGGATCCTTGGTGGGCGCCTCCCTCGTGTCCGTCATCGCCTACTACTTGCACTAGGCACGATCGTATCGACACAAAATGGAGGAAGAGAGGCCAGCTTGATTTGTTGAATAAGAGCTTTTTACGTATGTTTTCGCATCTGAGATGTCTCGTCCTTCTCTTCTTGTGTCCGTGTGTTACCTAACGTTGGATAGAATGCAATAAAAAGAAAGCAAAATGCTCCCCCGTTGGGGGGGTGCCTTCTACACTGGTTGACTTCTTCTCATGCTGGAGCCCAAAAGTCAAAGTCAATACGATCGATCCATCGATGATGTATACGACCTTCACACAAAAAGAAGAAGGAACTTGGGATGTCAACCTTCTTCGTTTTGTGCGAGGGGGACACGATGGTTTTTTTTGTCAAGAGCAATGGCGCGTGCACAATGATAAAAACACATCAAGATTTCCCAAGTATCTACAGTATCTTCGTATCCATAATAAGGGTGCATTTCGTAAGTCAATAACTAGCATGTGGTGGCAAATTAAAGATTCAATTGCACGTTCGTAATCATTATCCTAAAGATAGCTATTAATCGATGGATTACGTCAATGAATTTCACAACTCATCGGCATAATCGATATTCAAATGTAATTGGATATTTGCAAATAAAATTCACGGACTTATTAACACATGATGAGGTGGCGGGATATAATTACTATAATGTGGTGCAGATGTACATAATCCATGTGCCATTTCTATCTAAGTGGATCTATAATAATAATAATAATAATAATAAGGACAACCCGTTGAGGATTCCGGTAGAGATAAAAGATGAATGTTGAAATGTCAACAAATGAATTGTTAGGAAGGAACTTGAGCCAAAGGACGGGTGATGGAAGAGGCAAAGCAACATCCACGAAATGGAGGGTGAATTTCAATCACGGCTTCTTCTCTCTTTCCAGATGGATAAAAAATAATTAAAAAAAAAAAAAGAGAGAAGGAAAAAAGAAAATGAGGAGGTGAGAGTGACGTGGAGGGAGGTGGGTCAAACAAAGTCAGCAGGACGCGGTGGACGCACACGTGTAGCGCGTGGCGAGCGCAGAGAGAGATGGAGACATGTTCGGATGGAGGGCCCCCCCCCCCCTCATGTCTCAAAGTTCCCAAATTTGACCCTCTGTACTTTCTCGAGAGAGCCCATTTCCGTAATTTCTGCCTTCTCTCCAATTCGGAGCCCCTCTTTTCGTTGTAATAGATAAACAAATAATGCAAGTGGGCAGCGTTGCATGCTTCTTTTTGACGAGATCAAAACCCCATTTGACCCCCAAAAAAAAAAAAAAAAACAAAAGAGGAGAGGAGTGGTTTTGCTTGGCTTTGCTTTTGCTTGCCTCCCCCCAAGCCCTCCCCATCCAAAATTTGGGTTTCATTATTCCGACCTTCCTCGCCTCCTAACCCAATTATTGCACGTATTATATTCCCCTCGCGGCATGGGTTACATGCATACATACATAATAATAATATCCTTTCAATTGACCCGAAGATACAATACCGCGGTTGCCGATGTATGTGCATACTAAATTCTTGCGTAGGATGATCGTAGGCTTGCCCTTTTCCAAAGCATATATATGGAAATTCATCACGCGGCGGTAACCGGAGCATTGATTTAGATCTGGAAATGGAATATCTCGCCTGTTATTTTCGTAACGACCAATCCAATCATCTCGTCTCCTCTGCTCTATTTTTGCAGCCACGATATGATTCGCCGAAAGATTCATTTTGGCTTCCTCGCTTCCATATTACTCTTCGCATTGCATGTCGGCGAAAAACGGGACGCGATCATCATCGATCAATTTTCCAGCTTTTGCTCCTCCCACTCATGCCAACGGGTACTTAACTCGCATCAAGCGCATGAAATGATAAATATTTCCGTATCTTGAGAACATCGCGAGAATGGTTATGATTCCTCTAAAATCGAGGGGCGTGATCCTTTTGTACGATTGCTGAGCAAAGTATGCGGGGAGACATCATCAGTAAAATTCAAATTCGCGTTTATCATTCCATATAAGAAAAGATTGTCGAATGAATAATAAAGAGAGGATGATTTTTCCAAAAGGGGCAGAATGTATTATTAGTACGAGGGGATGAGACGGACAGCTAGGGAGGGAGGGAGGGGGCGGGGGATTCATTTAATCGAGACCGACTCATGACCACCCCACCGCCCACCGCCCACCCCCTCCCCCTCCCCCTCCCTGCCGCCATATATGCTCCGTAGAACAACCCCCACGTTCCGTTCGGTCGTCCCAAAGCAATCTCTTTCGCAGAGGAAAACAAACAAACGAGAGAGAGAGAGAGAGAGAGAAATTTATTAAAGGAGAAAAAGGGGGAAAACAAATCCAAATCCAATTTGGCAATTTGCAGCGCCGGGGGTGCGGTTGGGGGGGTCCACTTTCAGAATTCGGACAGATCTTTTTCCAAGTTAAAAAAAAAAAAAAGAAAACAGAGAGAAAAGAAAAGAAAAGAGAGAGAGAGGAGAGGGGTATTTGTATAATTATTGTACGAATGTAATAAAATGGCGAAGACGACAAAGAACCAATCCTACTAGAACGAGGGTAAAAAGGAGACGGGGGGTGGCCGCCGGGGGGCATTTCGGTCATCATGCCGCGGTTGGAGCAAACAATGTTTGAAACGCGTCCGTAGGAAGAGGCCCATATTCCATCGCCCCCATTACCGACCGCTTCATCCTCCTCCTTCATATCCCCCCGCACCCTCTCTCCCCTCCGCCCCAGTCCCCTTTGGCCCTCCTCCGCCTCTTCTCTCTCTCTCTCTCTCTCTTTCTCTCTCGATCTCCTCCTCCCTCGATCAATCGAACCACCCCCCCCCTCCCCTCCCTCTCTGTCTCTCTAGATCGACCTCGTCGGAAATGGCCCAGAGGACGGAGAAGGAGGAGACGGAGTTCAAGGTGCCCGAGGCCTTGACCCTCTGCATCAACAACTGCGGCCTCGCCGGTAATCCCGCCACCAACAACATGTGCCAGAAATGTTTCAACGCCACCTCCTCCTCCTCCTCCTCCTCCGCCGCCGTCCTCGCCGGCGGCACCTCGGTCCTCAAGTTCTCCGCCGAGAAGATCCACAGATCGGGCTCCTCCAGGTCGCCTGACCGATCTGGTCTCGCGACGGGGACGAGTCGGAGGGAGACGTCCGCCTCGCCTCCCTTAACCGAGTCAAACGCCAGGAGGGAGGTGAACCGGTGCTCTGGGTGCCGGCGGAAGGTGGGCCTCACCGGGTTCCGGTGCCGGTGCGGCGAGCTCTTCTGCGCGGAGCACCGGTACTCCGATCGGCACGACTGCAGCTACGACTACAAGGCGGCCGGACGGGAGGCGATCGCGAGGGAAAACCCGGTGGTCAAGGCCGCGAAGATCGTCAGAGTCTGATGATCCATCCGGAGGAGGGAATCCATAAGAGGAAAGGGGACGGAGGTGCCGAAGGAAAGAAAACCCCAAATTCTGAGGAGATCGAGACCCGGATCTCGCTTTTGCTTTCTCTAACAAAACGGTTGACGGATAGCGCGTTCGGACGGGAAGGTGGAGAAGAAGGAAGGGGGACGTGAAGGAATCCTATACCGGATCTGAAGATATCGAAGATCAATCCCAAAATCGCTTTGTTCTCGTTGTTCTTGCCAATCTCTGATTGTCCCTTTTTCTTTTCCATTTTAATTTTTTACTTTGCCTCCTTGTGATTTTTAGCTTCTCTTCTTCTTCTTCTTCTTCATATTTGAAATCATCCTCCTGGGAAACGAAAATTAAATAGATTATTGTGGTTTGCGATGCTCGTCGAGGCTGGTGGATCCTTTTTGCTCTTTTTCCCCTTCAAATTGCAATTTCGCCACTCGTGGTTACGTCTGTCGCGCACTTGCGATAAAAAGAAAATAAAAAAAGGCCAATTGCGAATCGCCCCCACCCCCCGACGACGAGATTAACGTGATAATATCGCTTTTGTATCGTGTCGCGTCGTCGTATCGGAAGACCGCGGTAAGTAGCAATTCTCGGGGGGGAAAGGGAAAAGTCGGTGGGGTCCGGGAAAACGGAGCTCGGGCACGCCGCCCCCACCGCTCGGCGTTTCTCGCGAGAGAATGAGGGGACGAAAAATATCGCGCCGGGGGATAGAGGGGGGGAGGGGGCCGGAAGAGGCCCAGTGAGGGGGCGCCACGTAGACGAGCACCAAAGTTGAGCGAAAAAGCCGCGAGGAAAAGTAGGTTGGTGATGGCGTAGGGTGATTGGTTGAGCGGCTTTAGAATAATGAAAGGGGGGACGATGGGGACGTGATGATCTCGACGGCCAAAATTGCGGATCCAACGGCTGGGATTGGTCCCAAAAGGGAGGGCGTGGGGGGGAACTGTACTACACGAACGACGGGGTGCGTCTGGCGTGGCTGTACAGGTTGTCCGATAATGAAAGCGGAGCTAATACCAAAAAAAAAAAGCGGGGGCGTTGGCGCGACCCTTGAGGGAGCTGAAAAGCCCTCCCGTGGGAGGGACGTTCGGCCAATCGCGAGCCGACAGGTGGCGCACGCTTACGTGGAGCTGAGTCGGGCATGAGATGACGGGTGGGGGGCGTGGGAAGATGCTTCGTCGCATTTGCACAGCAGGGGGAGAAAATGCCCTGCCCCTGCTCCGATCTTTTCCCCCCTCTTTTTTTTTCTTTTTTTTGGGGGGGGGGGGGGGGCTGGATTTGGACGTGCGTAGCTTTCAGGGAGCGTGAAAGCCGGATTGGAGCGGGCGAGTTTTGAGACGCTGGAGACGGATGGACCGTCGGCGTTTTCCATTTGGGATTTTGCCACCGGAACAAGTAAAATGCGAGAAGAGATAGCACCACCAACTCCGACATATCTGCTAATTCGTGGGACTTTCGATAAGTGATCGTTCGAATTAATTGATGGCCCATTCGATTACTCACTCAACGGGAGTAAATCTTACAAGTGCTCTCCCCAATCCTTTGGTGAGGGGATGAACTGCCTTTGGGAACTTTCCCCCCCTACAAATCTCACTAGGAGCCAATTATTAGCGATGGAGCGTCGAATGGGGAAGCTTTTGTCTCCCTCCTTTAAGGATAACAGCTACGCATATTTAACAAAGGGTTAAAAACACAGGACTTGATTGGGTGCTGCATGTCATGTCCCCCGCCCCATTCAAGCACATTAGCTAACCTCTACAATAAATAATTAATAATAATTCGGTAAGGTTTAAAAATGGGAGAAATATTCATGGTGGCGTCTGGTGGGGGGGAATGACATATTCTTTTTGTTTTTGTCAGTTGATTCCCGAGAAATCTTAGTTAAAATAAATAGGGGAAGCCACGATAATAAGATGCGATGACAAGGGGAACATCTTTCTTTTTTAATTGCTCTGTGCAGTGGCACAGAAACCAAATCATGAGGGCCCTGTCAATTGTCATTATCTAATCCGCCCCAATTAATGCTGGCTGCTTTCTCCTTGATTCCCCGCAAATTATGAAGGCAACACGTGCCTCTCAGCCTCCGGGAGCTGGAGAACGAAACAACATTTGCTTAACAAAAACGTAACACACCACTAATGCGAATCGATATGCTAGTTGCGCGCTAGGCTAGAAGAAAGAAGCTGCGTCCTTATATTAGGGCGTGATCTGACACATTCGAAATCGCATAGACGTTGGGTATGATCTTAATTGCAAAATACATTATTGAAGTACCTAGCAAGGATCACTTAAAGGGGATGAATAGGTGAATTTAAATAATTTATGCGGAAATAAAAGAACACAGTTGGGTTTAAATAAAATTCAGATTCAAAGCAGTTTATATAAATAGTGCTCCTGATGTGCAATATGCAAAGTAATAAAATAGAAATAAAAAAAAATTGCACACAAATTTATAGTGGTTCGGCTCATAGCAAGCCTACGTCCACTCTCCCATGCTACCGCCTACTGGCTGGATTTCACTAATCAAATCAATGAGAAGTTACAGCAAGTTGTACCGCTTAAACTCAAGCACTTCTTCTCGAAACTGGTACTGTTTATACCAAGCTGATAGATCACACTATCTCACACCTAAGCACACTTATAACACTGTTTACATTTCTCAAATGAATGAACGTTTTAAGCTCACGAAAAATAAGAGATTGAATTGAAGTATGCTCAGACTTTAGATTTGTTGATTCTGAATTCTGTTTTTTCTTCTGTTGCTTGTTGATCTCCTTAAATACTCATCTATTTCCACACTAGCCGTTGGACAGCTATTAGAGGATCATCTTCAAATTTTCACTTTGGACAGATTTGTAAAATAAGGATTGAGTAGCCGTTGGATGACAGATTTTGAACCCCAATGATTCTGGTCGCCCATACAATCAGAATCTTAGTTTCCATAAGTAGAGTTTTGTCCGTTGTAATGCATGCTTGTCGTAATCTTTGATTGTCAATCAATTTGATTTAGATTGATATCGAAGCTTTCCTTTTGTGAAATCCATACTAGATCACTAGTTGTTATGTTTGGTTCTGTATTCTGTGTCTGCATCTGAAAAACTTTTGCATCTACATTTGAAAAACTTCTGCGTCTGCATCTGAAGAATTTTTGCGTATGAATCTGAAAAACTTCTGCGTTTGCATCTGAAGAATTTCTGCGTCTGCAAAACTTATGCGTCTGAGGAATTTCTGCGTCTGCAAAACTTGTGCGTCTGAATCTGAAGAATTGAGATTATGTGAGTCTTCAATAAGGTATATGACAACTTGTAAAGTCTGACTAATTTTCTTCTGAACTTCTAGAATATACATACCTGGAATTGATTAGTTTAAAAAAGTATCAGACTTATAATAATTTAGAAGGTTTTGTCAACTTCAAAATTAATGGGAGTTTTCCTCAACAATCTCCCCCTTTTTGATGGTGACAAAACTTTTTTGCAAATTGAATTAATTTAAGATTGATTTGAAAGTAAATAAGCATATTAAGCGCATTGAGCCACAGATTGAAAAAGCAAATTCTGTTGATATCTGTGTCTTTTTCTTCCTTTGTATGTAACCTGCTTATGATCATCTGCATATGATCCTGCATATTGACATAAGTATATCTGTATATGTTTCTCTCCCTTTTTGTCATTAGCAAAAAATAGAGAGAATAGGTCAATGATATTAAACGATCAACAGTCTAAATGTTATTGAAATTACAGACCAATGAGAAAATGAGATAATTTTAGAGAGAAAACAGGCTATTTTTTAGAACGAGTGCGAATCGGTTGAAAATTTTCTAGAATGGAAACAACTTCTTTAATCTTGGAAGTGCATTCTCCCACTGCTTTGTCCATGTTGGTTGAACATAGAGCAATAGCCTTTTCAAGTTCTGCTTTATCCATAGCTGCCTGAAGATTATGAGTTTTGAAGTTTTCCTCAACAATGTTGTGTAGATTCTTCAAATCTTGTTCAAGAGCAGCTTGCTTTTTCTTAATCTTGAGCAGAAGAGATAGAATAGTTTCATTATTAGAAGGCTGTTCCTGGACATTTTCTTGTTCAGACTGAACATGCCCTGTGGCTGATTCTGATTGATTCTCCCCCTCAGTAGGTGCTTGGTCTTGAAAAGCTACAGGATCTTCATGAATTGGTTTTGCAGTGTGTCCTGTTTCAAAATGGTCTTCTGCTTCATCACTTACATCATGCAGAAGAATTTTTCTTTTCTTTCTGTACACTATGATAAGGGTAGGAGAGTTAGGCTTCTTGTTGGCTGGATTAGATTGTTCTTTTGCCCTGTTTCTTTTGACTTTCCTGCAGATTTTACTTCCGACTGTTGAACTTCCTTTCCTCTTACTATTTCCCTAACACCTTCAAATAGCTTCATTTTGGAGATCATCCTTTCTCCAACATATATACAGAGAATAAGGGTCTTTCGCAAATCATCATGAATAGATATGTTTAAGAACATGAATATGTGAGAGATTAATGCACCATATGGTAATTGTTCATTGTCCTTTTGCACTACTCTGTACATATGGAAGATTATGATATGAGGAAGAAAAAAGGATTGACTTTTCAAAATTACCCAAGTGAGCTTGATTTCTGATTTGGAGATGTCAGTTTTAGAGGCTGTCTTGGGTTTCAAGCAGTTGATAATGATCTTATGCAAGATCACAGATCGTTTGGACAAGTTAGAGTAGGAAAGATGTCTTTTGAAATCTTGAACAAAATTTGGATTTTCAGAAGCTACTCTGGAAGCATCTTCAAGATTTACTGCCAAATGAGTAAACTTGGAATGCTTTGCTCCAATTATCTTAGCCAACTCATTTGCATGTAAATCAAACTTCTTATCACAAACAGTGAATTGAATCCAATTTGGTGACATAATTGAAAGATTGGAATAAAAGTAGGCAGTTAATTCAGCATGAACATTGGCAGATTGAAGGCAAAATTCATAAATCCCTAATTTCTGGAAGAGATGCTCTACAAAAATCTTTGCCTTCTCTAGGTAGTTAAAATCCACTATTCCGCAGTCCATAATTCCTCTTGCAAGTAATATCTTATAGAACATATTATGCTCAGTGCTTTTGAATAATCCTCCTGTATCAGGCAATGCAGATGCTATACCAACCTTCATCTCAAAAGTTTCAAAAAGTCGAGCATCATCATTGGGAATAACAAATTTTGAGGCACTTACTGTCTTAGGGCTTATAGGACCAGATTCCTTTTCATAGAAATTAGAGGTTTCTCCGACTTTTTATTTGCCCTTGCTGGAAGATGATTCTTTTGGTGTAGAGCTCGCTGGAACTGCTTCATGTTTAGAGCAAAAGAGAGTATAACTTTCCACAATATGTTCTTCAGAGAAAAGATCATTATCTCTCAGACATTTATGAAGAACTGACACTGAAGCATTACACCTTTTCAACTTTTGATAGGTTTCCCAAACAAATTTGATACTCTTGAAATGAAAATTGGTTTTACTAGACGATGATGAACATTTGGGTGGTGTCACTTCGGAAGGGACTGCAAGATGTTCTGAATCTGTATTTGAAATCTCTAGATGTTCCGCTGGTGCAGTAGATTTTGAGTCTTGGTTGAGAATACGTGAAGATCTTCTCTTGAAAGGCATTGTAAATACCTTTTTAGGAAAAAAGTTTCGATCTTTTGAGAAGGAAGAGGAATAGGGGCTCTCAATATCGGAAGAGTCTTAAAGGTGAAGTGTGAACTGATAGGGTTTTGATAAACGTCGAACAGGTTTATAAATGAGAAGAAGGGTTTTTGGAAAAGAAGAGTATTTTTAGAAAGTATAAAAAGATAATCCCGAATAAGTATGTGCTTTTTGAGCAAAAAGGAACATGATAAAATCAATATAATATATTAGGCACAATTTAACAGATAAATTAGAATACATACCTGATTTGCTTCCAAAACGATAAATATAATAATATCTTATCAAAAATATACCCACAAAAATTTGAAATATGGACGTACCTTTCTTTAGAGTCTGAGAAGGACATTCAGACTGAGAATTTGAGTCTGAAAAGTTCTTGTCTAATAGATGATTCACTAAAATAGATACACAATGCACAATTTATTTCTTATGAACTTAAATGAAGATTTATCAAGAGGTTTTGTGAATATATCAGCTAATTGATTCTTAGAATCAATGAATTGAATATCCATATCACCATTTTGAACATGATCTCGAATAAAATGATGCTTGATTTCAATATGCTTAACTCGAGAATGAAGAATGGGGTTTTTTATTAAATTGATTGCGCTTGTGTTGTCACACTTGATTGCAATATTTGATTCTTCAATAGCAAAGTCTTGTAACTATTGCTTCATCCACAGAATTTGTGCACAACAACTTCCCAAAGCTACATATTCTGCTTCTGCTGTGGAAAGTGCAACTGTATTTTGTTTCTTTGACTACCATGATACCAGCATATTTCCAAGCAGTTGACATGTACCTGTAGTACTTTTCTTTTCCACTTTACATCCAGCTAAATTAGCATTAGAATATCCAGTAAGAGTAAAACTGAATCTTTGGAATACCAAGGACCTAGCATTGGATAAGTTCTAATATACTTGATTATCTTTTTAACTGCTGATAAATGAGATTCCTTTGGGTCTGTTTGAAATCTTGCACACATACATACACTGAAAAGTATGTCAGGTCTTGATGTAGTAAGATACAATAAGGAACCTATCATGCTTCTGTATACTTTCTAATCAACTTTTTTACCATTTTCATCTCTGTCCAATTTGGATGAATGAGACATGGGAATGTCTGTTTTCTTACAATTTTGCAATCCAAATTTCTTGACAATATCCTTGGCATACTTCTCTTGGCAAATGAATGTACCATTTTTTGTCTGTTTCACTTGTAGGCCAAGAAAAAATGTTAATTCTCCCATCATACTCATCTTGAACTCATTCTGCATAATTTTAGAGAATTCCTTGCAAAGCAATTCATTAGAGGATCCAAAGATTATATCATCAACATAAATCTGAACAAGCAGAAAATCCTTACCCTTTTTCTTAATGAACAAGGTTGTATCAACCTTACCTTTGGTGAAATCATTTTGGAAAAGGAAGTTACTTAACCGTTCATACCAAGCACGGGGTGCTTGTTTTAGACCGTAAAGAGCCTTTTTGAGTTTGTAGACATAGTCAGTCTTCTTTGGTTCTTTGAAACCAAGTGGTTGTTCTACATAAACTTCTTCTTTGATATATCCATTTAGGAAGGCACTTTTCACATCCATCTGAAACAATTTAAAGTTATGAAAACAAGTATAAGCTAATAGTAGCCTAATGGCTTCTAACCTAGCAACCGGTGCATATGTTTCATCATAATCTATGCATTCTTCTTGAAAATAGCCTTTTGCTACCAGTCTTGCTTTGTTTCTTATAACTTTCCCTTTGTCATTCAGTTTGTTTCTGAAGACCCATTTTGTTCCAATGACTAAATGGTTTTTAGGTCTTGACGCAAGCTCCCATACTTGATTGATTCTGAACTGCTGAAGTTCTTCCTGCATAGCTTCAATCCAACTTTCATCTGATAATACTTCACCAACTTCTTTTGGTTTTATTTCTGATATCAAGGCCAAGTTGTTGATGTTCTCATTGTATTTAGATCGAGTCTTGATACCGTCTTCTATCTCTCCAATGATGGGGTTCTTTGGATGACTGGATTTATGTTTCCAGTTTCTATCAAATTTTTCTTTCTGAATAATATCAGACTCTGAGGGTTCTGATTGAGTCTAGATTGCATCTTCTTTTACTCTTTCTGTATGTTCGACAGTGTCTGGAAATTCTTGTTGAGCTTTTGATGATCCTTGAACGTAGGAAGATGATTCAGATTCATCTTTGTGAGTCTGAATATTTTCTTCAAACTTAACATTCATTATTTCTTCCACAGTTTGAGACTTTTTATTGAAGACTTTGTATGCTTTACTTGTAGTGGAATACCCAAGGAAGAGTCCTTCATTTGCTTTCCCATCGAACTTGCCAGTGTGGTCATTTTGGATTTTTGAGAATAAAACATTTACAACCAAATACTCGAAAATATGAAATGCTGGGCTTTCTACCTTTATAAAGTTCATAGGGGGTTTTCTCAAGAATGAGTATGAGAAAAATTCTGTTAATGATATAACATGCTGTAAAAATTGTATATGCTTAAAAATAAAAAGGAATCTTGCTTTCAATCAACAAAGTTCTGGCCATTTCTTGTAATGAACGATTTTTTCTTTCCATAACACCATTTTGTTTTGGTGTATATGGAGTAGAAAAATTGTGTTGAAAACCATTTTCCTCACAAAAATCTGAAAAATTTTGATTTTCAAATCCCCCTCCATGATTAGCTTTAATGCAGGAAATGGTATAGCCTTTTTCATTTTGAACTCTTTTTGCAAATTTTGAAAAATATGAAAATGCTTCATTTTTATGAGCAAGAAAGAACACCCAAGTAAATCTTGTAAAGTCATCAACAATAATTAGACAATACTTCTTACTACCGATACTTTGAGTTCTAGTTGGTCCAAATAGATCTATATGAAGAAGCTGCAAGGCACGATCAGTGGAAACATGATGTATAGATTTAAAAGAACTCCTTACTTGTTATCCTATAGTGCAGGCATTACATAACTCTGTTTTCTTGTATTTTAGATCCGGCAAATCTCGAACTAGTTTCTTGTTTGAGATCTTTGAGATTTGTTTCATACCGAGATGCCCTAATCTTCTGTGCCATAGATCTTTATCCTCTTTGATTGAGATTAAGCAATGAGTGGAGCTTGGATTGACATCTAGAAGATAAATGTTGCCATGTCTTCTTCCTGTGAATGTTTGAGAAGAATCTTTGTTTGTTCCTGTGCACGTATCTTCTTGAAAATTGATTCTAAAACCTGTATCATATAGTTGGCTAATGCTTAACAGGTTATAGTTGAGTCTTTTTACCAATGATACATCATTGATTGTAAGTCCTTCTATTTCAATTGTTCCTTTGCCAATGATTTTTCCTTTTGCATTTCTTCCAAAGAAAACTTTTCCACAAATCTGACTTTGCAGATCAATGAATATGTTTGGATCTCCTGTCATATGTCTTGAGCATCCACTGTCTAGGTACCACTTTCTTTTTCTTTTTGTGGTAACCTGCAAAAAATATAATATCTCACGTTTTCTTTGGTACCCAGACTTGTTTGGGTCCTTGAGAATTAGTATAGGCTGTCTTAACAAAGTTTATTCGAACAGGTCTCCAGACCTTAGGATATTAATTCTCAAAATGCTGTGAATCTCCACATTTTGAGCATCTGAGAGCACTTCAGCCTACAGGTTTTACAAAATTCCTTTTGAAATGATCTTTGTAAACTTGTCGAGGATGTCTTTGTCTTATTCTTTCCTTGACCTTTGGTGTAACATCCCAAATTTCGACTCAATTTCAGGAAATCAATAAAACGAGTCTTATCTATTATTTCATTTTCGTAAGTCTCACCCGGAGCTGATCACTCCCGAGATACTGACCAGATGGGAATGGCTAACTATGATAACGGTATGTGGACCAAGGACTCGATCGTGAATTGGACACCGATTCTGAGAAACGACGAGGAAATATTTTGGGCCAACGTAGGTCGATCTTCGAAAGGTAATGGACTCGGTTTGGCCGAGGCCAACAATGTACACTCGGATAACAGGTGATTCTGTAAGACCGAACGTGCACGTGGCCGACCAGTCCTGAACTTAAATCGAACGATCGTTATTTCATGAACTAGCGATAATTCCTCCCGTTCTCCCGGTAATCAAGGCCATCATGACTCAGATAACCTTAGGTAGATACGCGTAACCCCTAAACAGCCGCCCGTTAGTGAGAGATTCGAAAATTGAAATTTAACTAGTTTGATCGTGGAATTTGATCTGGACTTTAAGGTTGATTTTCGAGAATTTACCGGTCTAGTTTCGTAAGAACGACGTCAATTTGGGTTGGCCATTTATATGGGGGGTTAGTCTGGTCGAAAAATGGAAATTCGGCCCAGAATCGGACAAATGACAACATTGCCCCTCAAGCCAATTTAGTGATCCGAATTTTGAGGATTTTTGGAGGATTATTTAATGGACTTAATGGACAAGTGACAAGCCACTAGTAGAGGGAGAAAGGACCACTTTGCCCATCAATAATTGATCTAGAAGAGATAGTGGCCATTGGATCAAGGGTGTGATTGTCAAACCTCCTAGGATTGTGACATGTGGCACCAACCCCCACCAAACTCCATTTTAAACCATCACCTCCTTCTCTCTCTCTTCATTTCTTCTTCTTCAAGCCAACATCATCTCTCTCTCTCTCCCCCGTCGGTTCGCCGTCCACCCGCCGTCGTTCGCCGTCACGCCGCCGTGAGCCGCTCGCCCGGGAGCACCGCTGCCGTGACCGTCCATTTCGCCGCCATCCTCACCGACCCTTTCTCTTCCCCTTGGCTGCTTGGAGGCCGCTGTGTACTGTGAGCCCGTCGTCGCCGTGAAGTGCCGCCGTGAGCCGTCCACCACCGCGCCGCCACCTCACGTCGTCCACCACCATCCACCGTTCACCTTCGCGCCGCCGTTCGTCCGCCTTCCTCGTCGTGAACCGTCAGCCGTGTCAGCCCGTGAGCCGCTGCTTGCCGCCGCCTTCCGTGAGCCGTCGCTCACCGTCCGCCGCCGTTCATTGGAAATGCCGCCGCCGATTTGCCGTTCACCTGCAATTGGCCGTCGTTTCTCGTCGCCGTAACTCGAGATTAGGTGAGTATTATCCACTAAACCTTAATGCCCTTTAGATTGGGTTAAGGTGTCGTTAGTGCGTAATTAGTGGATAATTAGATTGATTGAGGTTGGTTAACGGTGATCAAGGATTTCCGTTGGATTAGTAAGTGCCGGGATGAAATTGATGGATTGTTAAGTGGGTTATAAGGTGGATTTGAGGCCGGGACAAGGCCAATTGGTGGCTGTCCATATCGGTAATTAATGGTTTAAGTGTCGACAAGTGGGTGGATTAACTCGATTGAGGTGTCGGAATAGCCCGGGTATTTGATCGAGTAGTTGTGGTACTCAAATTGGTTGATTTGTGTGTTATGGTGTTTATTTGTACTTTGCCATGTAGTGTGATCGACCTTGTGCGAAGTGCGATTTGGGCAATTGAGCACGTTGTGATGTGGTAAACTTGAACTCATTGATTTGCAATGATTGGCACTCTTCTGCATTTCATATTGCCCAAGTATGAACATTCATGGTTGCGCATTACGTATGCCGAGTATGAGACATCTGATGAAATCTGTGAGAGAATGCGTGTCTGCCATGAGCATGTGATCACCTTTAATTGCCCGATGCGCTTGATGCCGGGTTCAGATAAAAATGGGCAGTGTGCCGTGTGATCACTTAAGGCCTTCGGGTCGATTCCGTCTTCATGCACTTTGTAGCAAAACGATGCCCGGTGTGTCCGGAAGACGACCAGTCTCATGCACTTTGTAGCAGGCTTGGTTCGTAAGGAGATCGGTGTTGTGCCTCATGCACTTTGTAGCAGGCTAGAGACACTGGGCCGGGGGCATTTTTACGTTGGCCACGAAGTGTTGTATATGAGTTTGGGCCAGTGGACCGTGGAAATCTGATAATCTGTAAAGTGTTAGATTATGAGGTGGAATTACTAGGCATGGTATGAGACGTGCCCAAGTGGTTCCATCTTATAATCTAAATACGCGCGCTTATACCACATTGATGCATTGGCATACATAAGAATACTTGGACTGGTATGAGCATGTGTGAGACTCGGTAATGGATATGTGGTCCAGACATTTACGAGCATGAGCATACGTATGACGCACGTGTGACCGTGTATGCTCGAGTATGTGCTTGATTATCACTTTAAATTGCCTAACCTGCAGAGTCATCGGCAAGTGCGATCTGGGCCGAATGCCTAGGTCCGTATTTGTTCGATTGAGTTCTGTTTCCGTTAGGAGGTGCATGTTAGCCTAGTTTAGGTTTAGTGGATTTATACTTGCTGAGATTCGTCTCACGGTTGAATAACCCAACTTTTCAAACCCCAGACCCTAACGATGCCGGAGGTGCCGGATGCACCGGTACGACATGGGATTCCGCAGCACCTCGAGCACACCATGTTGGTCCACCCCATAGAGAATGGGGAAATGTTTCTTAGGCATTACACCTTAGTTTGGGTAGATGTAGGGGCCATGCATTTTGAGACCCACGAGTATGTGATTTGGTGTTTTAGAGATCGTTTTGGGGAGGAGTACGGACCCCTCCGTTCTATGGATATCCCGTTCAATGGGGAGGGTGAGCTAGATCCACAATGTCCTAATAGAGATATAGTTGACCCTGACTCGGAGATGGAAGTGAGCTGGGAGATAGACGAGGAACCCGAGCTAGGAGAGGAGGACGAGTGGACTTCGAGCCCGAGATTGTTGATCTGGCCCCGGAGCCGATGGACGTGGAGGCAGTGGAGCCGATGGAGGTGGATGAGGATCTAGTGGCGGAGATCAAGTCCGAGGCAGTTAGTTCAGATGAGGACCAGGAGCTGTCCGAGAGTTCTTCGGAGACGTCGAGCTCAGACCTCGACTGGGAGCCCTAGGATAGATCCCCTTTCCAGTGTAGCGAGGACTGACACTTTTTGGGATTTAGTCCTCCTTTCCCTTTTTGCTGATAGTTCTCCCTAGCTGCCTCTCCCTTTTTGACTAGCGTGGTGGTTGTTATCTGCTTTTGCTGTGGTACCCTGGGGTTGTACATTTTGGTTGTAAATGAATATTGTAAAGGTTTCCCTATATGTATAAAAATGTATATTTTGTAATCAGTAATTTCTGTTGTGCTATTTTTGTTCTCATATTATTTTCCGTACGGGTATTACTATTTGTTTTGCTTCCGCTTGTGCATGATTTTCTGTGTTGGGTGTTGGGTCGGTGACGCTTCCTGGGATGTCGCACTCAAATTGACCAAAAGGAGGGATGTGGCGCGTCGCAGAGGGTGCGGGGCGTGACATTTGGAAAATCAATCAAGCCATCACTTTCCTTCACAAATCCGAGACCAGATTTGTTATAGTGCGGAATTTGGATGGAAAGAATATACTTCAAGGTTTCTGATCCTTTTGAAAACTTGGAAGTAATTTCTGCAACTTCCTGTTTCAAAGCAGCATTTTCTTTGGAAAAAAAATCTCGATTTTCCTTGATTTGTTGAAATTCCTTTTATAAGAAATCAATTTGTTCTTTTTGTAAAATATCCTGTTTTCTCAATGATGAAATTTCCTCTTTCAGAGAAAAGATTCTTTTAAGAGCAGCTTTAAATTCAAAGCATAGATCATTAATGTAATTCGATACTTCAATAGGCATTTCAGAATGCTTTACCTCGATTTCCACTTTGGTATCAGAATCTGAATTTGCATCTGAATTTGACTTTGCCATTAGACAGAAATTCGAGATATCGTCGTCACTGTCTTCACACTCTGTGTCACTCCAAGTTTCTACCTTTAAGACCTTCTTTGCTTTCTCAAATTTGGTTTTCTTTTTCAGGAGTGGATAGTTAGGCTTGATATGTCCACGTTTCCTACAGTGAAAGCATATAACATCCTTTGATTTTTCTGTTTCATCGGTAGACTTCTTTTTCTCAAACAGTTTCTTTCCTTTGAGGTTTCTTCCTATGATCTTCATCTTCTTATACTTCTTTATGACAAGAGCTAGTTCTTCATCGTCAACGTCTTTATTTTCAGAATCTGCATCAGAATCAATATCAGTCTTTAATGCAATTGACTTATTACCTCTGCATTCATTCTCCTCATTCCGATGTTCAATCTCATATGATTGCAGAGTTCCAATCAACTCGTTTACTGATAGAGGTTTGATCTTTTGTGTCTCTCAAAGAGATGTTTTGATATTATCCCAGTTCATTGTGAGTCCTCTCAATAATTTGTTGACTTTGATTGCATCTGGAACTGGTTGTCCTTGATATGTAAGACCGTTTACTATATCAGTAAACTTGTTATACATGTCAGCAATTGATTCTTCAGGCTTCATTTTGAAGGATTCATATTGGCCAAGCAAAATATTGATTTGAGTTTCCTTGGCTTGATCTGTTCTTTCATAAGTAATGTGAAGCGTATCCCAGATTTCCTTAACTGATTCACAAGCAGCAATTTTTTTATATTCAATAGAAGATAAAGCACAATATAAAGAATAAATTGCTTTGGAATCTAAGGTTTCTCTTTTGGATATCTCAATTTGAGATAAAAGAGGATCTTCTGATTTGCTTGCATTTGCATTTTCTTTTGAATCAGAAGATTTTGGCTTGACTCCTCTGATGATGACATCCCATTGCATGTGATCAATTGACTTAATGAATGCCTTCATCTTATTCTTCCAGATGCTGTATTCCTTGCTATCGAAATATGGTGGTTTGTTGTTACTTTGACCTTTAATGAGACTTGTAGCACCATAGCTAGCCATATAGATCGTTAACTCAGAAGTAAGACACTTCTATAAACGAGCAACTTACTCTGATACCAATTGAAGTAGCTAGCAAGGATCATCTAGAGGGGGGTGAATATGTGAATTTAAATAATTTATGCGGAAATAAAAGAACACAGTTGAGTCTAAATAAAATTCAGATTCAAAGCAGTTTATATAGATAGTGCTCCTGATGTGCAGTGTGCAAAGTAATAAAATAGAGATAAAAAAAAATTACACACAAGTTTATAGTGGTTTGGCTTATAGCAAGCTTACGTCTACTCTCTCACGCTACAGCTTACTGGCTGGATTTCACTAATCAAATCAATAAGAAGTTACAGCAAGTTGTGCCGCTTAAACTCAAGTACTTCTTCCCGAAGTTGGTGCTGTTTTTACCAAGCTGATAGATCACACTATCTCACACCTAAGCACATTTATAACACTGTTTACACTTCTCAAATGAATACACGTTTGCATCTAAAAAACTTCTGCGTTTGCATTTGAAGAATTTCTGCGTCTGCAAAACTTGTGCATCTGAATTTGAAGAATTGAAATTATGTGGGTCTTCAATAAAGTATATGACAACTTGTAAAGTCTGACTAATTTCCTTCTGAACTTCTAGAATATACGTACCTGGAATAGATTAATTCAAAAAAAGTATAAGACTTATAATAATTTAGAAGGTTTTGTCAACTTCAAAATTAATAAGAGTTTTTTTCAACAATTATGAGATGTCGAATCCTAATAACCGAAAGGATGAACCTTGGACGTTGGCCTTTACATATTTTTCGGATCTCCCACATTGCTAAGTTTCATACCTTCTTAAAACTTTATTTTGCTTTCAACACGTGTTATAGACATAGGCTCTTTTGATCCGCCTTGGGTCACAGTCCAAAAGTTATGTACCGTCGAAATCCAATTTGAATATGAATCTTGTTCTATATCCCTCAGGATAAATTCATATTAATAATAGGGTTAATACCATGAAAAATCCTAAACTGGTACACTTGTGACAAATTTACCCCGAACTATTTTTTTAACCACAAAAACTCCTAAACTGGTATACTTGTGACAATTTTACCATAATTAATTTTTTAATATTATTTTTATTTTTTTGAATTTTTTTTCTTTTTTACCAAAAAAAACTCTGGCTGATCGCTGGACCGGCGACCGGCCAGAGGCAGAAGCCGGCGAGGTTGGCCTCGGCGGCGCTGGGCGAGGCTCGACCTCACCGGCGCTGGGTGAGGCCGAACTCGCCGGTCGTTGGCGAGGGCTTGGCCCCGCCGGCCATTGGTGAGGGCTTGGTCCTGCCAGCCCTGGGCAAGGCTCGACCTCGCTAGCGCTGGGCAAGGTGGTCGGCGAGGTCGAGCCTCGCCCAGTGCATGCGAGGTCGAGCCTTCCTAGTGGCTGGTGGGGTTGAGCCCTCGCCAGATCTGGTGAGGCCGACCTCACTAGCAGCCGACGAGTTCGAGCCTCGCCAGATCTGGCGAAGGGTCAGCCCTAGCGGCCGGCGAGTTCGAGCCTCGCTAGATCTAGCGAGGCTCGAACTCGCTGGCCGGTAGAGAGGTCAGCCTTGCCCAGCATCGGCGAGGTCGGCCTCGCCCAGCGCCGCCGGGGCCGACCTTGCCCAGCGCCGTCGGGGCCGACCTCGCCGGCTTCCACATCTATTAATAAAAAATTTAATAAAAATAAAAATAATATTAAAAAATTAGTTGGGGTAAAATTGTCACAAGTATATCAGTTTGGGGGTTTTTTATGATTAAAAAAATAGTTCGGGATAAATTTGTCACAAATGTACTAGTTTAGGGTTTTTTATAGTTAAAAAAATAGTTTAGGGTAAAATTGTCATAACTGTACCAGTTTAGGATTTTTTGTGGTATTAACCCTTAATAATATTATGACATTGGATGAATAATTGGCACATGATCCATTAAATACGGAGTCCATGGCACTGCCTATGTGCAGTTTCCATCCTCATGCTCTTTCGTGTGCACGCGTAGACACTCGATCAGGAAATCGACAATGGCCCGTCCCCTTACCGTCCTCAAGAGGAAATGGACTCGATAAAACTCAGACAAAGCAAAAGCCCATTTACTGATTCGGCCTCCGATGATTGGCCTTGAAATCATATGTTTTATGACATCTATTTTACAATAATACAAAAGTTGTAGCCGGCAACAAGAAATACCATACCTCAATACATGCAAAATATAAAAGACAAGCATAATTTTTCCACCACGGTGTACCACCTCTTAGCATCATCCAACATTCGACTAATGTAGTACACCGCTTGCTCTTGCCTTTTTGTCATTCTCCTCATCGATTACCGACCGGTATAATTTCAATAGTTTACTTGCTTTAGGTGGCATGATTACAATTGGGTTAGTCAAATATTTTTTTGATTCGATCAAAGACAATTTGTTGTTTCTCCCCCCTTACAAATTGCTCATGATTTTTCAACTTGAGCAAAGGAGAGGAAACTTCTCTTTTGCCAAACAAGTTAGCAACAAATTATAGACGTACAAAATTATCTTACCGATTATTATTTGTAATTGTTTATTAGTCTTCGGTGCCGGTAATTCTAGAATTACCTTATTTTTATTCTTATCTACTTCGATATCCCTTTTATTAATAAGGAATTCTAAGAAATTATCAGCTTTTGCTTCAAAAGCACATTTTAGAAATTTCATAATGAAGAATATTTTCTCATCCTACTAGAAGCAAGCTCAAGATAATTAAGACGACCTGCCTCATCAGATTTGAAGTCAACATTATCAATATGAACCTCGGCGTATTTGTCCATCATGTCGTGAAATATAAAGTTCATCGCTCATGGTTAGGCAGCAGCACCAGCATTTTTCAAGCCACTTACTTTGTCATTTACCGACGCCCATGCTCGAAGACTTGGTTATTCCCTGTTATATTTTTCATAGACTAAAGCCACTTACTTTGTCGACTACAAGACAGCCTTCAAAACTCGGCAACTTTTCATCTGTATTGTGTTTCACTCGTTCTTTCTCAGCCCGAGTCGATAGTCAAAGAGCCGGGCATTATTTGATATCAAACACAAGGAAAAACATTACTTAATGGGTGTGTTTCCCCCTTTAGCCTCATCGGCGAAGCTCAATTAAAAAAATCGAGTAGATTAAAATGGGGGAATATTCATGTTGGTACTTCCTACAAAATGATGGCGGTGCTTGGTGGGGGAGTTGCACATTCTTTCGTTCTGTCAGTTTGATTGGCGAGAAATCTAATAAATGAATGGGGGAAGCATGATAGTAATATACGATGGGAGAGGGAACATCTTAATTGTTTCGTGCATTGGTGCAGAAACCAAATCATTAGGACGCTGTCGTTATCTTACACACCCTAAGCCCCTCGCTGCTTCCTTCTTAACTTTCGCCAAATTACGAAGGCAACACAAGCTCATGGAGTTGGGGAACCAACAACAACATTTTACTTAGCAGAACACGTTACATAATTCCTTAGAATCGGTATAAGTAGCGCGCCCGACTAGAAGAAATTTTATCTTTGTTCTAGAGTGTGCGGCAACAGGTTCGAAAATCACGGAGATGTTCATTATGATGCTAATTGTAAAATGTATATATGAGATGTCGGATCCCGCACCGAAAGCATCAGCCTTGGTTGTGGGGTTTTATATTTCTTGCGGATCCCCCACATTGCCAAAGTTTTGTACACCTCTGTGTAATGATGGCACCGGGTTGCCTCTGGGTCATCTTTTGGGCTGGTCCGGAAGTCCAACTCACAATTAAAAATGGGGCCTCCACTTGAAGACCCAATCTGGTATCTTGGATGTAGCTTCCGCAGAACCTCCAGCCCATTTAGCTTATGCCTAAGATGGACGTAAGATTTGCCATCGGCACCCCACTTCTCCACCGCCAGTGAAGCTCGTGCGACCTCGTTGAAACTCGAACGTCCCTATAAAACTTCGGTCAAGGTCATAGCTTTATGACGACATAGGAGAGCATTTTCCATGATGGCTTTATGAAGCTTCAGGCCATAGCTCTCATGAATTTTCCATCTCGAGCTCTGGAGAGGGCGACATGCATTGATTACAAACGTCAGGCGAAGTAGGGAAGGCTCTGGTGATTCGAATTTAATGTCGGAGCTCTAGTCTATTCCCAACACCGGACCATCCATCGGTTTTCTGCCCGCAAAATTTGCGGCTATCCTATCCATCACCGTGAAGAGGATGAATTGAAGAGGCTGCTATTAACGCGATCGTCTTGCAATGGGGTTGTCCGTTGGAAATTTTCCGTCTATCTAGTTCCTGAAGTTCCGGTTTGATAATGGTCATCATTAGTTTTGCCCTTTTAATTTGTCTCGATCAATATCTGAAATGATTGAACCAATCTTTATTCTGATCGCATTTTCTCTTTCTTCTCAGGAAAGGTACGGGGATCGAGTTGCTACATATGCGAGGTTCAGAATCGGGGTAACGATGTAAATTTATTGCTTCGCTTTGTTCGTAGATCAAGCTACATGACCGTCATCTGCTAAAAATTAAGCTCTTGCTTGTACGAGTAGAAAAATTGAGATCCGATATAATAATCCTTCTATGCAATGCGAGATGGTAAAGCAGAAGATAATCTGGGGTCTTGCCGTTGCTTTTGGCTGATGAGAACGGTAAATTAGGAAGGATGATTGGGGGAGCAGCCATGTTCCCAAAGCAGACTTCTATCTTGCTTTCTCTCTGTCTCCCTTGAAAATCGGCAGCGTCAATTTTTGTCATTTGGTGGAAAAGGTGAAAAAGGGTATGATAAAAATGAACGTGGCTTTAATCATTGGATCCGGGAAAAATAACGCGACTCTCATTATCATTTGGGATTTCTGGGCCTTCACCTCCAAATCCCACTGGTCCCATTGCCACCACATGTTGTGTTATGTGCTGCTGATTTTTGTTAGGATAAAGTACGGTCAATATCTTCAATTCATGGGAAATCCGCTTATGTTGTTACCTATTGTTTTGCACGCAAAGTAGAAGTATGGAAGATGCGAAGTGTTTCGATATAATTATAATTCCAAAGAATCTCCTCGCGACACATTTATCGATGATAATTATTCTTCGTAATTAAATGGAATCGAAGAAACGAGAAAAAGGAATTACTGATGTGGAAAAGCAAGAATCTGATATTAATAAGGGAATGCGGGACTAAGGTTTTTCAGGTTAATACACATGCAAGACCATTATCCTCATCAACAGCGATTTAATTATAGAAAGCAAAAGAGGAGGCGACACGATCTTTTTGCATCCTGCATGTGCGATTGTAGCCGACCCCCGGCCTGCTCGCAATTTACGACACTATGCCAGGGGCTTTTCGGTCCAAAGAACCTCATTAAATTCAGAGCTCAGGCGAGAAAATGCCACCACCAACCTACCCCCTATCTTTCTCACTCTCTCTCTGCATAGTAGGTAGTAGCTCTCCCTCTCGCTCTTTTCCACACTTCGACCTCGCTCTCATCACTCCCTGCACTCCCGCTCACGACCGCATTTGCTTCACACACATAGCGAAGATGAGGCTGCCGTTCTGTGCTGCATTGCTGCTGGCGTTTGCTTGGGCCGTGACCGGTTGTCCGGCGTCGGACAGGGATGCTCTGTTGGCGTTCAAGACGTCGCTGAACGAGCCCTACCTGGGCATCTTCAAGACGTGGACCGGCACCGACTGCTGCCGCAACTGGTACGGCGTCAGCTGCGACCCCACCAACGCCCGCGTCGCCGACATCAACCTCCGCGGCGAGTCCGAGGACCCCATCTTCGAGAAGGCCGGCCGCTCCGGCTACATGACCGGGACCATCAACCCCTCCGTCTGCCGCCTCGACCGACTCACCAACCTCATCCTCGCCGACTGGAAGGGCATCTCCGGCCAGATCCCCCCCTGCATCACCTCCCTCTCCTCCCTCCGCGTCCTCGACCTCGTCGGCAACAAGATCTCCGGCCGCATTCCCGCGGCGATCGGTGACCTCCGGCGCGTCACGGTCCTCAACCTGGCGGACAACGAGATCTCCGGGGAGATCCCGGCGTCGATCGTGCAGATGTCGAGCCTCATGCACCTGGACCTCAGGAACAACAGGATCTCGGGCGGGATCCCTGCGGACTTCGGGAAGCTGACGATGCTGAGCCGGGCACTGCTGGGCCGGAACCAGCTGACGGGTACAATCCCGAGCTCGATAGCCACCATCTACAGGCTGGCGGACCTGGACCTGTCGATGAACCATATCAGCGGTTGGGTCCCGGAGGAGCTGGGCAAAATGCGGGTGCTGTCGACGCTGAACCTGGACAGCAACTGGCTGTCGGGCAAGTTGCCGGCGAGCCTGTTGAGCGACACGGGCATGGGAATACTGAACCTGAGCCGGAACTGGATCGAGGGGGAGATTCCGGACGTGTTCGGGGCGAGCTCGTACTTCATGGCGCTGGATTTGTCGCACAACAACTTGAAGGGCAAGATCCCGGGATCGCTGTCGTCGGCCAAGTACATCGGTCACTTGGATTTGAGTCACAACCACCTGTGCGGGGCCATCCCCATTGGCGAGCCGTTCGAGCAGCTGGAAGCGTCGTCGTTCGCCAACAACGACTGTTTGTGCGGGAATCCCTTGAGGACTTGTTAATCCTAATCCATTCTTGGTTTTTTTTTTTTTTTTTACATGGGTGTGGTGGTGGTGGTGGTGGTGGTTTCAGGACCCGTCAAGAGCAGGTCGACCAGCTTAACGTGTGTAATATTATTGTTTAATGGAAATGCTAAAGGTTGTAATGTGAGAAAAGAATCTGTGTTGGACCGGGGGAAAATGGGCAGGGCACGTGAAGAAGGGTCACTCCGAACTTGACTGAAAGATTCGGACATCGTAAGATAAGATCATGTGCTCTGTTTCTTCCCACGTCGTCCGATAATGTTTTTCTTTCCAGATTCCGGCATCTTCCTTCGCCCTTCTCGTTTTCATGTTTTGAGTAGATTCGCCTTTAGGAGAGGAGGATCTGAACGTTTGATGAAGCCTCGTTACTAGGTGAACTAGAAAAACGAGCACAGTCGAACTTGAAACCTCGAAAAGATGTTGTAGGTATAGTTGGTGAAACCGTTAACCTCGAAAGCCTAGGCATCAAACTCCGAGCATGCTAATTTCTTTACCTATGATGTATTACAAACAACGCAGGCATAATCGAAAGCCATTGTATCCATCACCAAAAGCTTAGCTCCCTATATGTGTAGCCGCTACTTCATAGGGAGTCACTATCTACATATCAATTCATAATCTCCCTATTTGCTCTATGTCGAGCTTCATATTTTAGCGAGTGAACCGTTTGCACGTGGCTCGTTTGCCCTTCAAATTGGACGTTAAAGGATCGACTTATGTACCGATTTATATACTCTTTATACGCATGCGGTCACCCTTTATCTATCAGTTTAAGTTTTTGGATTAAATTTTTTAACATAGCATCAGAGTCAGTCTTGCCTCAGTTTATTTCACGTGTGTGGCATTCCTATTTTGTTTACTGTAGGTGAGCCCACACGAACATAGTCGGACCAGGATCATCCGCTCCACCTTCTGTGCGAGAGAGAGAGAGAGAGAGAGAGATGGATAGATGCTGAATCAAAAGAGAGATGAAACGAGTCGGCCGGCTTGCAACTTTAACAACGACATGGGGAAAGTTAGAAACTATAGGTAAAGTGCCATGACACTTTTCCAAGGTACGTAAAGAAGTTTTGCTTTTTGGCTGCCCATTGTCATGCCCCGATGCCCATGTGATGATGAAAATGGGAGAGACAGATGAAGACAACGAAGTTATATCGACAATACACAAAGTCCCATGTGAGGGGAGTGCATTGGTCCCTTTATATCCTATACGTAATGTGATTGTGCGCCTCCAACATTTGGTCCATCATCTCACGTTAAAACGCACCTTCTCTGACATAATCATCCGACGGCAATTTCTCTAAAAGCAATCCTCTCAGTAATGAAATAATATTAGAGAAACATAATGTCAACTCAAGCTGCAAATTTTCATGTTCTTGGAAATGGGAAGTGCCTATTAAAACGCGAAAAATATCAATTGCAGTTTTACAACGAGAGTCTATCGAGTGTCGAGGTACTGAACTCTATCGTCTCATAGGTTTTTGGCTGATAGGTATTGCTAGTCAGCCACCACATAAGGCAGACAATGCGGGATGGTCGATCGAATCTGTATGTATGTACACAAATGGTCGAACTTCGGAGCTTATCTTTATCGTTATTCGATTAGATAATGTGGGGTGTATCGTATGGGATTACTATAATTGAATATCGGGAACAGCACTCGAGGATGAGATCAAGGGAAGAGAGCAAGCCACGTGGCGGGATCTCAGGGGGAGTAGAAGGAGAGGGGCCTACCTTCCGACACACACAATGAAGAACAGGGGGGGAGAACATGGGATTGCGTTGTCGTGATCCGGAACATTATTCAAAATTTCAGAGTCCTCACGTGAATCCCTGATGCATCTTTTCTCGCTTCCACGATAGCGAAAGCCACGGGAATTTGGTTCGCATCTTCAATGAACCAACTCAGATTTACCTAAAATTCCGCATTCAATGTCCCGCAAAACAACCCGACCCAACCATTTTATATTATCCTGGAATTCATAAATAGTAAACCATCACCTCTCATTCTTCAATGCTCACATTCCAGTCTGACAATATATCAAACCTAAGTAAAATCATTCTCCTAACACATGTAATATCTACTCTCCAACAAAGAAGAAGACCTCGTCAGTCGTCAGTCGTGGCCAACGCCTGTCCCAGGACACCATATCTCCATTCTATTAAGGAATTTGAAGTCCAGTTATGATCTGATAACGTCATGGTCGCACGAATTACCAAACCTCGTGAACTACCCACTCAGTCTCCCGGTCACCAAACCTCCTAATTCCTATGCCATGAATTCAAAATCACACGATCGTTTGCCAAGGAGAAATCTTGCATGCATATTTCTACAGCCTCACAAATGGTGATCCCCCCAGGATGTAGATCAATGCTGAGCTGCAAGAACAGAAGAAGGTCCTTTGACCCCAAGTTCATTCGCTCGAAAAAAGTGTGCAAGAGTCGCGCATAGAGTCCAGTCTTTTCTCATTCAGGATAAGTAATAGGTTATGGACTAGCCAATAACTCTCACTCTCAATAATTATTTCCTAATCCAAGAAAAGCTAAGAAACAAAGATTATGAACCTTTCAGACTGACTACCACAAACAAGGTAACTAAATGGACATTTCACCAGCAGCTTGGATCAGCTTTGTGAAGCTGTAAACCCCATCAGCAGGACATCCAGCATTCTTCAAGAACTACAGCCAATAATTCATGACAAAAGTATTGAATTCTCTTCTACAATGCTTTGGCAATTTGGACAGCGCTGGGATGGAGTCATAGTTGGATCCACGATGCATCCATATAGCATTTTCTTTGATCCAATTCAATGAATGTCTTCCTGGCACAAACCATAGTCAAGCTGCAATCTCTAATGGCTCACATCTGATGTGTCTCCTTGAGATTGAAAAATTTCAATGGCCAACACCCCAATGTTTCAGGCAAAAATATCTTCTGCTATGAACGCTTGCTCATAGTCGTTAGAAGTGCTTGACGATGATTGTAGCTGCTCATAGTTCAACTGTCTGCATGCCTCATACAAAGCAATTCCGACGCTCACAGAAAGGTTAAGACATCTAACATAAGTTTCAACCATCGGTATCCGAATAGTGCCACCACCATACGTCTCATTACTGCAATCAAGCAGGACTTCATTTGACAGTCCAGAAGTTTCAGAACCAAACACAAGCCAATCACCCTTTCTGTAGGAAAACTCCTGCAACATGAATAGATTGAAATATTACATCTTTTCCGTTTCACCGCACTAGTTAGTTTGTTTTACACGAGAATAGAGCAACCCAAGATCCCCCAAAAGCACATGACAGAGTCTGCTCAGGTTAATGAGGGAGAGCTACCTGTCAAGCAACTAACAGTAGGAGATACTGAGATGCCATAAAATTGAGTATATGCGCTTATCGGGTTCCTCTACTAGAAAGCTACTTGTGTTTGCTCTGCAACTATGGCAGATTATCTATAAAATTTGTTCAAATCATTCTGTCTCGTGTCTGTCCTTTTGGCCAAGAAAAATGTTATGCGTTCACTCTAATGTGAACGATTTTACATTCCAACAAAACTTCCGCCAAGGGCGAAGCACTGTTACAATCAGTACATCTACGAAGAAGTGCGACAGTAAACATATGTCGATCTTATCTAGTAAAAAAAACGACATAGCATGAATTAGATAGTTCGATGAACTTGGATGGGAACTTTTAATAGTATTGTGGAAACTGAAACATATAACTTGTAAGACCACCATTGTAGCCATTCTATGCGGATTTATCTGCCAAACCAGTTTTCTGTTAAATGAACTTGCTGGCTAATCCTCTATGCATATGTGTGTACTCGCCGAGGGAAAGTGATCGTCTGGAAGAGATGCACAGATCCAAGTTACATCTCCTTGTAAGATATGGTTTGAAAATCATAGCTTCTAGGTACATGAGGATGGTTAACTCACAGAATGTATATCGGTCCCTCGTTTGGTGAATGCCAGCAATCTTTTCTCACCATCCTACAGCAGAAAGCAAGGAAAAGAAGATGGGATAAAGGACACATTAGAATTGTCCTTTATAAATCATCTGCTAGAAAAGGAAATACCTGCTTCCTGAAGTAGTCTTGAAACTCAGCCCATGAATTATGAACTTTGACAACCACATATCTACATATCCCGTCAATTAAACCCACACAACAGGACCAAAATAGATAATCAAAGTATCAAACAGAGTCAAAAAAGCACATTAAAGTAACTGCACAAAGCTCGTTATTTTTCCTGAACTGCAACATATAAGCAGGATATCCTTGAAGATCCACTGTGATTTGAACATTAAAAGAAAAAATGAAAGAAATAGACGTCACTCTGAAGGCCATCAAATCTGTGTTATTTTTCCAGGAAAACATTACACAAAATAGAAATACTGCATTGAGGAGGATACGGCCAGTAATCCAATCCTGCACGCTTGAGTTTTGAATCATCCACCTGAAAACCTAGTGGCTGAGTGGACAGAGAAAAAAAAAATTCAAAAGAGAGCCCCTGTTAACAAAATTGCCATGGATCTTAGTTTACAAGATAACCAAACATCTCTATGCATGCAGCAAGTCAATTCAAGTAGCTTATGGCAGTGATTTATATATACCAATAGAGAATAAACTGAATGCCGGAACCTATCCAAGATAGCCTGTGGCCTGACAGTACTCCACACAAAGTTTGGATAATTGCATCACTGTTTTGGTAAGATCTAGAATTCAAGTAGCAATATGGTACTTTTACCTGGTATGATTAAGAATTCAAGTAGTAATGTATCACTAAAACATGGCACACTACTTTAAACTCTAAAGGCATCAAAAGAAACTGGATGTGATGCGACGATCACAAATGATCAATGACTTGCCAACATATGTTTCACTGAAGAATGCCTTCAAAGTACACTAGAGAAAAGCTTGAGTGGTTGGACAAACTAAGCACCCCAACAAGATGCAAGCCAACGGCCGACGCAGCACATGTCCTTGCAATGCAACCAGTATTTCCAGGAATCTGACAAGGATGACATAAGGCAGAAGTGAGAAACCGAGGAGCTCAGTTATGCAAGAAATTAAGGCTTCAACGTGTTTAACTTGCAAAATAACACGATTCTCAGCATTATGCAGTCTTGAGCAGATTTCGCTAATCCCAAAAATAGAAGATACGAGTAAACTAGCTACTGTCTGAATTACTAGTCAATGGTGCCATCTATCAGTCTATACCCCAAACGTAATCCTCCTTAATCGAACTAGCTCAAGCAATGCGGGTACAAAATATCGAACAGACAAAGAAGAAATGCAAACTCCATCGTTTAATGAGACTTATCATTGGGTAACACAGACTACAAAGATTAGAGTTGAGCAAAGCAAATGCAACGTTTCACACAGGTGGCCTATTACAGAATTATTACCTGAGGAGACACTAAAACGACTTGAAGAAACTTATTTGGCGAAGGACCCGGCAGCGGCCTCCCGTTCACGAGCGGCAGCGAATCCCCTTCATTGTCCCCACGTTCCTTTGCGGCTGCGCCCGCGGAAGAAGGTCAACTTAGCAGGCGCCACATATACATACGACGATAAAGGTCAAAACTTTTGCGTCAATCCACACTAGCAAATCACACGCCGGAGCTAGAGAAGGAGGGACTTACGGAGAGAAGAAAGGGGGGAGACGGAGAGGCCTGGAGAGGAACGGCGGGGAGGGCGAGGGCGAAACTCAAAGTTGAGGGTAGGAAAGCCGGGAGGACGAAGAAGAAGAGGAGGTCTGGAGCGGAAGTGGAAGTGGAAAGGAGCAATCCCGCTTAGGGTTTTCATGCTACAACAATTTCTCATGTCCATTGCTGCAGCTGGGCCTCTGCGATGACCATCATCTGCTCGGGGGATGCGGATGAATAGCCTCCTCCTCCTCCGCCTCTGCTTTCTCTCTGCTCACAGCGGATGACGAGCGAACCGCCGAGCGCCCCCCCGGCACCAGCGTATCGTCCCAATACCATTTCGTTCTCCTTTCATACTCTTTTGCATATTAGTCCCTTAACTGTCTCATATTTGGACTCCTTCCCCGTTTCCAATTGCAACGACCGGCCTCGACAAAAGATGAATCGGGTAAATTTCCCGAGCGCTTCCAATGTTTTCATTCGATGACCCTCCCCATTTTGAATTCAGTGAAAATAGCTCGTGTGCTTTCTCCGTTTCATCGAGAAACCCTTCTGTTTTACTTTTGAGAAGACTTTTTTACGGAAGGGAAATTCGACTCGGCATTTCTGAGCCACCATCATAATAGCTAAGTTAGAAATGGGTTACGAAATGCCATTTTTAATATGTCACATCGGATTTCTCGATATCAACCCGTTGTGGGGTTGTACATGCAAGTGTAATAGCTAAGGAGGGTGCTTTTGCCAAAATTGCAAAACTACAGGGTTCCCTGAATAAAACACAAGCTATGAGGCAAACATTAGGAATGCCCATTAATACGTTGCAATCTAGGGATTATAACGCAAATAGCCCATTAATTTTTTTGGCCCAACGAGCTATGTGTTCTATAAACATTTTAATTTGTTCAATATTATTCATGAATTTTGGCCTAATATGAATGTGGTCCTTAAACTTTTAATTTATTCAATGCGATCCATGACTTTCTGTACATATTTAGTTTGATTCCCGAACTATATGAAAATATTCAATATTATTCTTCCGTTGATTCAAGTTCATGGACAATCCAAAAGTCCATGGATCATATTGAACAATTTAAAAGTTGTACATTAAGTTAAAGTTCATGGACTATATTAAACGAATTAAAAATTTTAAGGATCGTATTATACATTAAATCGAAATTCATGGACCATTTGTGTCAATTTTTTTTTTTTCAAAACTAAAATTCACACGTGCCGCGAGTCTAAAAATGAAAGGATATCGGGGTCCCCCAAAAAAAAAAAAAAAGGAAAGAAATTTCGACGCAACACAAATATAAAACAAAATTGCAAGGACACCGTCTCTCTTCTTTGTACCATTTCAGATCAGATCCCCATTTCCGCCCGCGGTCCTCTCGCCATCGACCACCGAATGAATTCGAGCTAACTTCCAATTTCATCTTCTTCGGGAGTCTGAGGTGATGCCCAGATGCTTCTTGGCTGATTATCTCTCTCGCTTGTTCGCATCTGCTGAGTGCCCGATTCTTTTCTCGATTGCTGGTTTTCGTGTTGTTTTTTTTTTTTTTTGTTTTATTCTGTCGGTAGCAGTTTCCCATGTCATTCTGTATCCATTGAATTGGTCTTTTGGATCGAACTTGGTCCTTGGAATTGAAATTTCGAAACAAGGAGAACGCCTTCGATGCACACTTTGCTGGAAGAACTCGCGCATCCTTGCTGCTAGGTTGTTTGCTCTGTATATGTGCTGCAAAAGGAGCCCCTTCTGATTCTGACTTCTACTGCATTCTTTTGATTGAAATTGGTTCATAATCATCGTTATTGTGATTGCAAATATAATAGAGATAATTTCGGTTTACGGTTTATATTATTGAGAAGCATCTGTTCGACTCAGGGACTTTATCTGGGCAAGTTGGAATTTTGCCCATGGACAACCCCAATCTTTTTGTGAACGATGGGTCGTTCCTGCTGAGGTTCAAACAGCTTCAACAAGAGAAAGAGAACGAAGGGAAGAAGGAAGTGGGTGCCTCGCTGGCAAGCTCTAAACCAGCTAAAGTTGTATCGGCAACTAAGGCCCCCGGCACCACCGGTGGTAAAAGTCACATATACAATAAAACTAGTGATACACGCAAGCCCCTTCAGGCCGCTTCAGGTGGAAAACTCGCGTTCAGCTTGAAACAGAAGTCGAAGCTGGTAGCACGTCCAGCTAAGTTAGGCGGAGATGAAGAGGAGGAAGAAGAAACCAAGTTTAGGATGGATATGGGTAGTATGCCAACGAAACGTCAGAGATTAGGTCAATCAGATATCTCCAAGCATTCATCGAGACAATTTGATATTGGTAATGATACTTGTCAGTATATGGGTTGTCCGCTGCATCCATTACCTCTTTTTCTGGAACTGGCCCTGCTTAGGGTCCATTTTTATTTCATGCTTGTTTATTTATTTTTGTCGGGGTGGGGAAGGGGGGGGGGGAGTTGCTTTGTACAAAATCACCCTCTATGATTCGGGGGACAGGGAGTAAAATTATTGCCACCCGTGCAACCTTCCCCACTCCAATCCTATGGCCACAGTTCTTCTAGATATAATTGTTGGATTGCACAATAATTATATGTCTAGATGGATGTGTTGAGTACAGGTAAAGTATTGGTTTGCTGTCCTTTATACTGATACTTCTATCTGTTTCTTGCATCTACTTTACTTCTCTGAAAATTCAGAAATTACAGAAACTTAGAAGTTAAAGATTCTGGAGATGGCTTGCGTTTAGTGCCTTGAAATGTTGATTGCTGGAGTCCTCTGGGCCTGATCTTTGAGACAGATATCTTACATTATAATGATATCAACTTTATCCGCATCATTTAATTTATGATATCATTGCATGGTTTGGATTACTTCCTCTTTCAAGTACAGTCTTTGAGGAAGTATATTTCTACTCTTAAGCTGGTTGTTGACAAGAAAAAAAATTCTTGAATGTTTCTTGTCTCGTGAATGCAGCTTTTTGCTTAAGTACCTATGAGCTTGGGTGGCAAATGATGTTCAATGGAACTTGTGTCAAGCCGCTGCAAGAGTACTTTGCATTCCCTTGTGCATGCTCTCGCTATTAATCAGTTTTATAAGTGATATGCAGCACCCCCTTCTCCAAGTGATCCTACAGTAAAGAATGTCGCCGATAGACTAGCGAATTTTGTGGCCAAACATGGAAGGCAACTTGAGCATGTTACTCGTCAAAAGAACCCTGGAGATACGCCTTTCAAGTATGTTTTATGCAACTACATGCAAACACTGTGTTTCGGCTGTGGTTTCCTGTTTATGATCGTTTCTTTTTACACCTTACATTTATTTTCTTTTCCTGATTGATACTGGCATTTTGATCTTACTTGCATGGGTGCCCTGTTACTTTGTCACTAACTTAGATCGATCTGATGTTCTTTCTGTTGCACAGATTTTTATTTGATGAGGCCTGTGCGGACTACCAGTATTATGAATACAGGCTTTCTGAGGAGGAGAAAGCCCTTCAACAGTCTGGGGACTCCCAAAAATCTCAACGTGGTTGGTGATTGAACCATTTCTCTTTGGTTGGGCTGTGGACTAGTATAGTTACTCTGGGTGTGATTACTGATGTCGAAGAGATTAATATGTTCATCTGTCCTTGAAGTTTGCTTATTCGTGGAGAACAATCTATTAGTTTATTAAATGAACTGATGTCACTGCAATACCAAATCATGTTTTCAACTGGGAGAGCAGCGAGTTTTACAGTTGAGGTGAGAGTAGAAGTTTGCACGATATATGGAAAGCACACATGCAAAATAGTTTCGAATTACACATCCTCTTTAGAAGCCTGCAGTAAATTGGTCATGTGCACGCTTATGAGGTCAATGTAATGCTAATTATCTATTTGTAACCTTTTAGCACTTTCGTTGTGTAATTAAGAGCTTTCATTCAATCATATCGTAAGCTTACAGGGATCAGCTATTTAATTTCTTGTGGCTCTATAGTTTCTATGGCGTATGGCTAAAGTACTTTTTCTTCCCATAGGTCGTTTAGAACAAGATATCATATCATCAAAAATTGGATGCTTTGCATATTGCTCATGTGTATGTATGATCTCTGTGCTAGACTTGGGATATTTACTCTTTTGGGTCTAGGGACAGATGCGAAATATGAGTCTAAGGGTCCACGAGTTGTTCTTGCTTTAGGGGGCGTCTGATATACTTTTACTTTTTGCTTTTTGCTTAATCTAAATCTTGCAACACACGGATTTTAACTTTTACTTTTTAGTTGTAAACACTCAACACTTTTGTAATATACCAATGTTGACACGTAGATTAACATAAAATTTATTCATAATCTTTTTAAATTCAGATAATATTTAAAGTTATGGTGGAAAAGCAAAAGAAATACTTTCTACTTAAAACTTAATTCCAAACAAACGAGCCCTTATACTTCATATGTGATGTTGAGTTGAGCTCTCTATTTCTCCATCTGCATTCTGTGGTCCCCTTGAAAGTCTATGTTGTTTTCTTATGTGGCTCCTTTAATTTCTTATTGGCACAGGTGGTTCTAGCATTCCAGCATCTAGGTCTGCTCCTACTTCTGAAAGGTCACTTAAGCATGCCTCGAATTATCAGATCCCAACCTCTGCTTTGTACGAAGATGTGGATGACCCAAAAGCTTCTGTTGATTCAACATCAGCCGGGAAAAGTGGTAGTGATATTTAGTTTTACTCTAACTGGGAAGATGTTGGTTCTTTCAAGCATGTAAATATATAGTGTCACTTTGGAAATGTTCCTTTCTTATTCTTATAACTGCGATTAAGACTGAAACAAAACTGATTTTGGGTTATTTTGAAAAAGACTGTTTTATTCTTTGAGGTGTTACCACTGCCGGTTACATTTTGTGTTATTACTATGCTATCTCCTTACCGCAGAAATAGAAAGTGGAAATTGTGCAAAATATAGATTATCTTGTTTGGTTTCTCATGTTGTCATTGAGGAAGTGTAAGCTTGCATTGATGAAATTTTTTCTACCTCTTTTCAAGCTTTATAGTATTAGAGCCATCCATCCTCTGGTAATTGCTTGTGCCTGTTTGTACTCTTAATTTAATTAACTAGACAATCATTTATAATAATTGGATCCTTGCCTGTGTGTGGCAGGTGCAGATCCCGTAGCAATGATGGAATTTTACATGAAAAAGGCTGCTCAAGAGGAAAGGAGGAGGAAACCTAAACAGTCTAAAGATGAAATGCCTCCACCTGCTTCGCTACAAGGTTGGTATTTTCTCTTATAACGCAATGTTTTCTAATTCTGGGTAATTTTCTTTTAAGTTTCTATTCTGCATGGTATTATTAATTTTCCGCTCATGCTATGTTTTCCATTATAGCTCCTGCGAAAAGGGGTCATCACATGGGTGACTACATTCCACTAGAAGAGCTTGAAAAGTTTCTATCAAGCTGTAATGATGTAGCTGCACAGAAAGCAACTAGAGAGGCTGCTGAGAAGGCTAAAATTCAGGCTGACAATGTTGGCCACAAACTTCTGTCTAAGATGGGATGGAAAGAAGGTTCTTTCTCTCTCCTACTATGAATGTCAAGACTTCTTTTTAATTCCATAGAATTTTTCTGAAACCATTCAGTATATCTGGTTGGATGCTCGTCGTAACTCATGACAGCTTACTTATTGTAGAGTTGGTTTTACTGATGTATGCTTTATGGTTTTGCTAAACAGTCAGCTTTTTGTTTACTGTGGTTTCAGTAATTTGTTGGTCAATCATAAATTCTGGCGCTGAACTCACATTTTGAATGTCTATAGGTTAGAGTATACTGAATGTCTTTCTGAATCTTGGGGTCAATAGGTTGCTTAGTTCTATGTGACACCCTATCTCCTATGGAGAATTCACTCTGATTGTAAGCTATGGCTTGTAAAACAGGGGAGGGTCTGGGGAGCTCCAGAAGTGGGATTTCCAACCCAATTATGGCTGGTGATGTGAAGACAAACAACTTGGGGGTGGGTGCGCATCAACCGGGAGAGGTGATGCCAGATGATGATATATATGAGCAGTATAAGAAGCGGATGATGCTTGGATATCGATACAGGCCAAACCCTCTGGTGATTATCCTTGTAACCTTTTCACTTGTTTGTTTAAGGTCACATTAAAGTGCCCTAGTATTTGTTCTGTGTGGAAATTGACTTCACTGTTTATTCTCTCTTTTACAGAACAATCCTCGAAAAGCATACTATTGAAGAACTTTGGGATGTAAGGTGTCCCTCTGCTGCAAAAAAGGGACGGAAAAGTAAATTTCTGGTAGTTATGAATATGGCGAGTTTGTTACTGTGTTTGTGATGTGGCTGGACAATTTTTTTTTATGTTGAAGAACCTCCTATATGTTAAATAGCCATAACCATGATATATAGCAAATGCAATCATTTCTCTCGTCAGAAAGGCCAGTAGTTTTTGATAGTTCTGAATAAATATGCTACTTTACTGCCATATGTGAGGGAAGCTTCATTTTGTTGAAACATGTCAGATGGACATCTCATTTTCTAACACAGTCATGACACATGGTTAAATGTACTTTATAGCTGGGAAGCGAATTTGTGGAGACCACCCTGGTTTTCGCTGCTTCCTTAGAATATATGTACTCCTTTCCGTTGTTGCATGACATTATCGCATTGGCACTAAACTGGACATAGCTAGAATAAGAAGTGGGAGCCAATAAAGTCTATAAGTGCATGCAAAATGGCACTTGTTATTCTTGCATCAGTCGGTGGCCAAGAATAATTTTAGATGAAATTCATGGAATTATAAATACTACCTGTTAATTCATCGAAAGTTACTTCATTTAGAAAAAATTACTAATTAAGTATGAATATTGCTAGTGTATGAGTAGTTACCTTTATATGTATAAACTCATGGGTTGCGCGAGTGATTTACCTCCAAAAATTAGAAATTACTATCTACACGAGAAAGTCAGAAGTTACGGATACGTCCAAGCTTATTTCTCTAGTGCAGATAGTTACGATTAATCTGGAGAAATGGTTAGAGATAGAGAATTAGTATTTAGAGAATTAGTATTCAAGGCCACGGGAGCATAGGATTTCCTTAAAGCTAAGTTGACTTGAGCTTGAGGGAAATTGGAAAATCAGGAAGCTTCAGACTTCATGTTCAATCCACGAAGGGGTTGACTTCTGTCCTTAGTCTAGCCTGGGATGAACGTGATGTTGCCGCATTTCATGAAACCTTTATGGCCCTTCTACTTTATAGAATACCGTTTATCAATTGATGGTATCGTTTTCCATGGTGCACCCCTGTTTACAGAAAGGGGTTTCATTGGGACAGCATCTAAGTTTGACTTGTAAGGTATAGTCTGAAAACGGTGATGCAATTTAGATTAAGAAAAGATAGTCAAGTTTGAATAGCAGAGCCGTGAGGTTGCCTGAAGGTGAAGCGAACCTTGGCGTAGACCCACAGAGTACATGCAAACATTAATCCTGTAACTGCTTAGAATCGATAAAGAAACTCGGAGCTCAGCCTTTGTTTCAATAAACCGATTAGTGATTTCAGGGTAGTTTGGCGATATATCTGTTTATCAGGATGCGTTTTGGAGAATATTTTTTTGTGCGCAACCCTGTGATGACGTTGCTGAATAAATGGCTGCAACGCCAGCGGTTGTAGTCTTTGTGAAAAAATGTAGGCCCTGATGGTCAACAGGACGACTATTTGGAAGAGGCAGAAGCGTAGGAGTTGACTGTGAGTTGCGGTTGAGTCCCAGGAAGCTGACAAACATGGAGAGTATAAGCCGGGGCACCATAATTACTGGACAAGCAAGTCGAGTGAATGGAATTGACAAACTGGTTACCTAGAGAAGCGCCAATGCCGTTGGTGAACTTTCGTGGCATTATTAGGAAGTAGGGAAGTCAACTTGCCAGTCGTGAATTCGCTACAATGCATCGGGCGTTGCTGGGTTCAGAAATCAGATCAGACTAATTTGCCTCCCTTCACTATCTTTTCCCCCTTTTTCTGTTCTTTTTGCCCTCATTCTTCAGACTTGCAGACTGCCACAGTTGACATTTTCCTTTTGGAGTGATGGCCCATAATGGATCCACAGAGTTACTTGCGCATTGAAGTCTTAATATCTGGAAAGACAAAGGAAATGATGCCCAGACAGTTTTTAGAAAGGGGAATTCCTACGCAAAGGCTGTGAATACAATGGAAGTCAGAAAAATCTGCAAAAAATGGGAGTTGAAGTCAAGAAAAGATGGACTCCGGGATGAGGACATGTCGGAGTGAACGCTTACCGTGTTGGCCCACTAGTTAATGGAATGCAATGGAGCTAGTTATCAGAGTAGCTGACCAGCCACCTTCAGGAATGGACCTTTATAGGCTTCAAACTATAAAATACATCTTACTTTAATTTTATACGGATGAATTTACCAATCAATCCACCGCTCCCGCTACGCATGGAATGAGATAACGCATCTACATATTCAAAATCTCGTTAGACCTAATTAATTTGGTAATATCACGAGATCGCAGAAAGTGATATAATTGTCACTTTGCAAAATTCTCAAAAAAAAAATGTTTATTGCATGTTTGTATTCCATCATTGGCGTCCCTCTATCCAATAAGAAACTTTTAAGAAAGAATCAAAATTATCCTTCGTTGGTAAGTCTCTAAGACCAATGTCTTACTATTTTGAGAGGGAAATTCAACTAGACTTCGCATTTAGGTGTCCATATTTCAAATTTGGATGCAGCCTACACACATAATTTTCTCTCCAGTGATTTAGGTATTTTGCAAGAAAAGATATCCATCCTTTTCACTCTTATATGTATGGATCGATGCAGTGAAGGGACTCAGATTAATCATCGTTTCAATTCTAGATTTTGTCTTCTTTATTGTTCGTGCTTAGAGAAAGGAAAGTCGCCGTACTTGTCCACCTAATTATATCACGAGTTAGACCCAAATTAACAACGATATAAGAACACGGTGGAACAACATTTACCGAGAAGTCGAACAGTATAATAAAAGAGAAGATAGTTGTATTTTGTTTTGTGGATAGAAGTACAACGATGACCCGATTTGTCAGGGGTTGAAAAGGATCCTCTTTAATGCGTGGCTTAATTAAGCGACAGAGTTCAGTTAACCTGGGATTGTTTAATATAATAATCAAGATTCCAACTTGTGGCTCTTCCTCTGAACCAAAGATCACCACCCCCCCCACACACCCCCATTCACCACGTCATCTCTACATTGTTTCTTGCCTCCCCCATTCGAGATTAGAGTCGCTTGATCCATAAGAAAATCGTAAGTACCATCTACCTCAGTTATTACATTGTCAAACCCGCTTAGGTGAGCGAACCAGAAACCACCAACAAAACCGAGGAACAATATCGCAGTGTGGTTTTGTCTTGATCCCTCAGGGCAATTTTTAGGCAATCTGTATCATGACGTGTCATGGATCACATCACACTCCCATGGATAATGATGGATAATTAAATTGAATAAAGATAAAACAAAACTCACTGAACGGAGAAACTATTTCTTTGGCTGCTCTCCCGTGGCTTCTTCTATTTATACGTGTCCCTCGGCTCTTCTTCTTTCCATTGTGCCTGAGACTTTACGCTACTCTATTCCATAGAATTACCCATTAGAATATTTTCCCAGAAAACACTCGTTGTATGGTTGATCTCAAATTAGCCTCTGGTATCAAGTTGGGTTGATTTGAGACTGTTTTCGACTCCTGTCTTGAAGCCACTTGGATGAAGCAGAACCAGAATGCAGAAACCCAGATAGATACCGAGTTATTTCATTACTGGTACAGTTTCTGACTTGTCTTCTGTGCTTCTTTTTCTACTGTTAGCACTAGAGTTGTCTAAAGCGGCCAACTTGACCATTGAATTGTGAGTTGCAAGATTATAGGCGCGTGCATTTGATTTGGGTTCATCATAAGTAATGTGATTTCTTTCGTCTTTATCAATGAAAAAATTTTGCAAAGCCAATAGGTGGATTATTATACTTTGAAGAAAGGTTAACTTCCCTTCGATTGCTGACAGAATAAAAAATACCGACTTTGGTCTTAAACAAGTGGCAAGTTATCCAAAGGATCAATCATTACTCAGAACTTGCAGCTAGGCAGAGCTGTTAAGGTACTATCGGGTGAATGTCCTTTTTTACTGATTAAGAACACAGGAATTGTACTGGAAGGATCTGTCTGATGTATGTATATATTTGGCTACCATCAGGCATCTTCATAAATACAATGAGTCTCTTGTTCAGTCCAAGAGTGGAATGCTTAGAGGGAGAGCTGAAAAAGGATCCAGGATTCATGGACTCGCTTATGCATAACCCATCGCATTTGCAGCAGCTGAATTCCCCATTAATGCGATATCGGTCTGCCCCAAGCTCTTTCTTCGAGTGTTCGGTCAATGGCAATGATTGTGACATGAAATGTGAGGATTACAGCTATCTTTGTCCTATGAGCTGCGAAATGGATGCTACCATAGTCGAACTCATGTCCATTGATGGTTTTGAATATAATGATATGCAAGAGGATGGCCAGAGATCTGTAAAGCAAGAGTGGGAAGCTGTTTTCAGGAATGCTATAACTCAGACCATGGATGGTTCTTCACCAGTGCATTGCTATCTGGATCATGAAATTTCGGCAAATTCTATTAGATTTGTGAGCTTCTTTGATGAAGCCAACTCCATGGTTTTGCAGAGTAATGCCCCAGCAGAATTGGGAAGCGGAAATCGCTCCAATCTTCTCAGGCAGAGTAGCTCCCCAGCTGGTTTCACTTCGAACATTGCTGTCGAAATTGGTACTGTTATTTGCGATAAAACCTGACTTTTGAAAGTTTTGTCCATCTACAGATTATTTTTGTCTGATTGGAATTTATTGCTTCTAGGCTTTGATGCTAGAGGAGATGCTCAGAATCTTGAAACATGTAAAGGAGATGGTTCTTTTTGTAGTAAATCCAAATCAAAAGGTCAAGTAGATTTGAGGTCCACATCAATTTCAACCTCAAGGCATATGTCTCAGATTGCTGAAATGGAGAATGAGAACAAACTAGATTGTATCAGAAAATCCTGGAAAAATACCACATTCAATGGCCTGAAGAGAGTGAGAGAGGAGGATGCAAACTTGTCTTCCAGCCTATACATTGTGGAAAATCAGGTATCGGGTGCATCTTTTTCGGATATTGCTCAATGTTTATGCATTCTGAGTTGCTGATAGTCTGTTTGATCAGGATGACGTGACCCGAAACAGGATGCATGGGTCAACTCACCCTTTGAGCTTGCCCAAGACTTCCGCTGAAATGGCTGCTGTGGCAAATATTTTGCATTATCAAGATTCTGTTCCTTGTAAAATTCGTGCAAAACGAGGTTGTGCCACCCACCCAAGAAGCATAGCTGAGAGAGTAATTACCTGGAGCTATGTTAATTCCTTTGAATTCTCAAAGTAGCCATGTCACCAGAAGTTCGAGTTGCTTGTAGGATTGGCTATGACTACCGAGATCTCAAAGTAGTCATGGCCAGTTGCTGATAACCTTGTCCGAACTGAATGCTCATCTCTGCTCTTCCAAGATCTAACTGGGTTTTGTGATTTTCAGGTGAGAAGAGGGCGCATCAGTGAAAGAATGAGAAAATTGCGAGATCTTTTCCCAAACTTCGACAAGGTAGTTGGGACCAGTTCTGTATATTAGCATCTTTTCAGAATGGTAGGAATCGGAGAGAACTAACAATTTTCTGTGGTTTCTTCCTGGCAGCAAACGAGCACAACAGATATGCTGGATATGGCAGTTGTGTGCATTAAAGACCTTCAGGAACAGGTCAAGGTACTGATTAAAAGACACCATTCATTCTGAAAACGCTTAAGCATAAAATTCCAACCAACTATTACCTTCCGTTCCAAACTTTTCCTTTCTTGTGCAGTTGCTTAATGAAAGAAAGGCGGAGTGCATGTGTTCAAGTAAATAATACTAAGAACGCTGTTCTGGTACTTTTCTGCCCGTTCTGCTTCTCCAAATTACCAAATGGGAAACCTCTCACTCTCGGCTCCACTTGCGCCAAAATTCACTTTGTGAAAGTGGCAGACACAATCAATTGGTGTATTAATATGAATCTACTAGAGCTGAAGTTCCTCCAATTGAAGAGGCATGTTTCAGAGATTGTGCCAGACGTGGGTGCAGGCAATAGGACAACGGGGCTGCGCGAACTTGGCTTCAAAATTTTCGAATGTACGCTTTTCGAGAGTGCTTTGCCTTGTATCATAATCGACGACGGATGGAAAGTAATTGCTTTGACCGGAAATGTTGTCTGGCGCAATGAACGTAGGAGTTATTCCATTTAAATCAGTTGGTAGGAGTGACGGTAGTAGCAGTTTTAACTCTTAATTTACAGCAGTAGGATGACCTCCCACATTTATCATCTAACACTGTATAAGTCATGCCAATTAGCTGTTGTATACAACAAGCGCTGAGTACTCGATTTTCTATTATATCCGGCATAATTGATTATAAGGTGTGTAGAAAAAGCAAGAGACCCCCAACATTGGATGGCACATCGGTTTCTAAGGAAGAAGAAGCTATGCACTGTTAACTGATCGATCATCCCGACTTGCCTCGATTCGAAGCTGAGGCCGCTGGGCAAAAGATCAGCATAAACTTGACTAGACCATTTGGGGTTGTCGTCGGACATAGAATAAGTAAGAAACGATTACACGCCACTACCAAACTGTTGATGTGCTGTGATGAGGGCGAAAGTACGTAAAAGGAGCACAACACAATACCGTGACCATGTTTTAAGGAAGTCGCTTGATTCAACAAGTTTCAATATTTTGCGAGAGCTCTTTTGGTCGATAAGACTAAATCCTACAATAGGAAGCTCAGAGATGACAACTTGGTGTTGGGTATGCGATTGTGAATCCAAAAGGGTCGATCACAGTCCCCAAAACGGATGCCCGAGCAATGTCGAAATGCACGTGAAATAGCGACAGCATCGGCATCCAGAGGGTTAGGAACTCTAATGGGAAGTTGTTCACCGTATATATGAAGTTATGATAAAGCTTCTCTGAGAGTCGCTGGAGATGGAAGCACATGTAGTAGTCCCGTGCCATTCAATCTGGAAGGAAGCAAAAGCAGGGCCATTTTTTGATTGAAGAAGTCAACCAAAACAGAGAGAGGAGAGAAGAGAAGAGGAGAGAGGAGTGCGTTTAAAAGAAGAAAAAGCCGGCACAAAGGGACGTTCGTTGCCTCCCACTCTCTCTCTCTCTCTCTCGCTGTGCCATGTCCGAAGCAAAGACTCGTCCAGCTCTCTACTGCCGTCTTCAACGGATGATTCGCAGTCTTTTCCATACATAAGCTTCGTACTCGAGTTTTGCGCCTCATTTCGTGTTTCCCTTTGTCTTCTTCCTTTGTTTTGTGCGCTTCAGTTTTGGACGACTTGACTTCTCGCTAGGGTTTTTCATTCATCCACCACCTCCTCTTTGTAACCCATCGCTAAATATGTCTAATTTGTACGCCAACTTCAATCAGAACATAGACTACGTCTTCAAGATCGTCTTGATCGGCGACTCCGCCGTCGGCAAATCCCAGCTTTTAGCTCGGTTCGCCCGGAACGAGTTCAGTTTGGATTCCAAAGCGACTATAGGAGTTGAGTTCCAGACCAAGACGCTCTCGATCGATCACAAGACCATCAAAGCTCAGATTTGGGATACTGCTGGTCAAGAGAGGTATGTTGAGCTGGCCTGAGCTATAGCCCTCAAGCTATGAAATCATTATTTTTTTTCCCAGCAATTGTCGAATTCCCCTGATGCATCTGGCTTTTGCAATAATAAAGTATTGTGTGTTTAAGTAGAATGTACTTACCAAATTCTTGACTGGACTGGAAGGATGGAACTGTGATCTGGTGATCGTCGTAGCCGATGCTCAATAGGCATGACACGAAACTGGTCCTACTAAGTTGGTCTGATCTTATTTGAGTGGGGAAGATTCAAGGCGAGTTTGTTCTGAAAATGGTTTTCTGTCATTGAATCAAGCAGCTGAGGGTTCTTGTAGGATCAAGTCCCTGCAATGTCATGACACAACATGGAGTCTCGATGAAGCTAGATTGAGTGACCTTATCATCTTTCCCACTGAGGAAAATATAACCCCACTAGCAGTTCAGGTGGATCCAGTTCCAAAATAAATCTGGCATTTTCTTGAACTGACAGATTTAGATGAGATTTCTCGCCTAAAGATGCTGGCGGAAATCAACCAAGACACTTGTAGGCTGCAACGTGGATACTTATTGAGTGTATATTTGGAGGTTGACAATTTGATTGTCCTAACTTTCGTAAATTATAGAGTGGTAATCACAGTTGAGTAACTGATCCTCGCATATGACTGTCTAAAGAGGAAGATGTTTGTTTAAGCATCGATGTACTGTTTTCATTTTCCCTGCCAAATTTCTGCTCTTTATTTCCATATTCACATGTCTGCCCACTCCTTTAGGTACCGGGCTGTCACCAGTGCGTATTATAGAGGTGCAGTCGGAGCAATGTTGGTTTATGACATCACCAAACGTCAGTCTTTTGATCATGTAGCCAGATGGTTAGAGGAATTGCGAGGACATGCAGACAAAAATATTGTTATTATGCTTGTTGGCAACAAATCTGACCTGGGGACTCTTCGAGCTGTACCCACTGAGGATGCCAAAGAGTTCGCACAAAGGGAAAACCTTTTCTTCATGGAGACATCTGCCCTTGAGGCCACAAATGTTGAAACTGCATTCCTCACGGTCTTGACAGAGATCTATCGAATTATCAGCAAGAAGGCTCTGGTTGCAAACGAAGAGTCCGAGTCTGGAGGGAGCTCACTTTTGCAGGGTACGAAGATAGTCGTTCCTGGACAGGAGCCAGAACCTCAAGGAAAGACTTACGGCTGTTGCTCGTCTTCATAAGAGCATGTGCCCTCGACCTCATGCCCTGAAGATTGGTGGTGTTTTGTCACATAGATCCTTTATACCTGTATAACGAATATAAATTTCCACATAAATTTGAGAATTGATATCATTCTTGCAAGTGTTAGCAAGCAGAAAGAATTTTCTTGCCTTTTTCACATTATGTGGTACTCTTGATGGTCGTTGGGACGCACGTGTTTTGAAGAGGTTAATTCTTAGCTAAGATATTGAGAACAAAACGTTTGCGTTGAAGTTTGTGGCCAATAGCAGAGTGATTCCTGCCATTACACCCATCTGCATTGCGTGTTGGATTGTGGCTTTCAAGGGACTCCAATTAACAATTCTCTATGTAGGGTATTGAGGAGGTATGTGAGCGTTTGGCTCCTGCATCCATTTCTTGTTCCAGCACATGCATCTGCTTCAATTGAAGGACAAAGTAAAAACTATAGGCCTCTTTTCTGTGCCACAAATTGATATTTGAAGCAGCTAGCAAGTAATCCTTTTGCCTTAGATCCAGGTTCTGAGATGTGGCAGTGTTTTTTTTTTTTGGTCGAATGAGCAACTAAAGCCATGAAGGAGAAACAGAAACTGTACCTTATGTATGATAACGGGATGAATGATTCATTTCTGCAAATTTTAATTTCGTATTGGGATTTATTTTTTTATTTTCCTGTGAAAGATTTGATGGTATGGACCGTTTTCTAAAAAAAGCTACCACTTATTGCTGGAGTTGGTCATGGTTCTTTTGGGTCTTCAGATGATGTCTTGCGAGCAGATTTATACCACCTGAGAAATGGGTGTAATGATGATCAGAGTACTTAGGAAACACCTGGTTGCTGGGGGAGCCGTTCCTCCTAGTCCCCCAGCGAATAGGTCGATGTTTTCCAGCTGAAGAAATGGACCGCTAATCCTACAATACCGTGAGAGTTCGTTCGTTGGGAGTAAACCATGCAAGGCAATTGCTTTAGGGGAAGTAATAAGTATATTTATTAGATGTGTATGTATGTAGATCAAATAAGGTAATACTTGGCCTAAACAGAAGGTAGAGATTACAATGTTTGAGGAATTGGATGGTGGATTGATCGATAATCGATGAGACAATGAAGATGTTTTGAGCTTGTCGAGATGATGAGTTCCAGCTGGTGGCAAGAGTACGGAATAGGAGGAGGTCTTGAAATATGTTGGTGGACTTTGACCTGGATGATTACATACGATTAATTAATGTGCATTTGTTTTCTTCCTTTGTGTAGCACTTACTGTCGTCAGTGGGGCTTTCCTTAACATAGATTGAAGATATAAGAATAAGATCCTTCAGGAAATAGCTGGCCACTTTTACATGTTGAACTTTCTTTCTCAAGCAATCAGTTGGTGCGTTTACACTCCATGTCCATTTAGCTTCGAATCGGATGACATTCAAATTCAAAATGAGAGATCTCAAATGACAGTGACACCTCACTGGAGCGGGAGTTCTCCAAGCATATAGCCGCACAGCCGCAGCCGGGCCGAGACAACTATTCTTACCTTCGGTATCTCTGTCATGACTGGCTTCATGGATTGCATATTCAATCATTAATCTGGAAGGATAAATGCATTTCCAAATTGAAAAGAGTGGGAAAAAAGAGCAAAGAGACCGTTTATCCTGTGCATTCTGAATGATAAACTTGCCACGACTGGCTTCGTGGATTGCATATTCAGACTTTAATCTGCGAGGATATATGCATTTCCAAATTGAAAAGAGTGGGAAAAAAGGGCAAAGAGACCGTTTATGCTGAGCAATCTGAATGATAAACCTTTCGTAACGTTTTCCTCAAACTTTAAGTTTGGCTCAGGCCGAAAAGCCATGAATCATTCTGATTTTCTTTCCATGATCTTTGGCTGTTTCACAAGTTCTCTAAGACTAAGACGTTTACTCCATGGCAAATTGCAACCATTAGAATCTAAGAAGGCATTGCTTGCCCAGCCCGACTAGCCAACATGAACTCATGCTAACAGCTTTTACAGGAAAGGGGATCGAGTGATCTCATGCCGTTGAAACAAATGGGAGTTCACGGTCCACCCAAAAGCATCTCAATGTGCACAGGCATAAATCCACATAACTCAGTGGTACACTCGAGGAATTTTAGTCATTCAATGAACTTACATGTTCCCACTAGCTAGCGTATCAAATACAATAATTGGTTTATATATTTACAGTAACCTTACCTCTGATGCAAAGGGAAATTCCGCCTCAACTATTAATGTTGATTATTTTGAGCAAATTACATTTGTTAATAATGTAATCAAAAGCAGAACCCCTTCATCCTACAAAATTGCAGAGACCAATAACTCCTTTTCAATCTCCATTCCGAAGGCAGACTCAAAGTGAAAGGGAAGAGAGTAGACATTTCTCCTAGCCAGATGCACCTGCTGCTGTACGTTTGTCATATTCACCTTGCTCTTCCTTTGCGAACTCCTCAATCAACTCCCTTTGTCTCTGGGTTAAATTCCTGCAACAATGTGCATAATGCATGTTAACTTACTCCTATCTCCCCCTATCCAAAACTTCCAGAAGTACTACTAGATGACTCATCAAATCACGAGCAAAACACAGCGAACATACGTTGGAATGCTGACGTTGAAATGCACATACTGGTCGCCAAATGAGAAAGAGCCCCGAGTTTTAATCCCTGTAAAAATTGCACAAAGATTAGACTATCGTGAGCAAGTGCAGTAAAGTTCTACATAGGAAAAATGAGCAAATTTACTGTTTGCACATAGTACCCTGGGCTGACACATGGAGCTTTCTACTTTGGTATACTAGAATAACTATCTGCTTATTTGAAAGTGTAGCAGAAAGCAGAAATGACGTGAAAAGAATTTACAGATATCGCGAAGGGAGAGACTTCATTGGCACTACATGTAAATTCAACATAGGAGAATATTACAGTTTCCGCATATTTTCTATCAAATAAAAACTAGATTGTAAAGCTCCAACAAAAGAAGCAATTATAAAACCATACATATAAAAGCAAAACCTATTACTAGAAAAATACTTGTTTGTTGGAAATCAAGAAAATTTCTACCTTTTTTCTTCAAAACAACCTTCTGACCAGGCTGGGTACCAGGACGGACCTGCAAGTCAAATTCAAACACTGGTTCAGCCATGATAATGGAACAGGACAACAATCAAGCCAACACCTGTCAGCCAAGTTCCACTGAAATTCTGACTGACCTTGAGGACTACATCTCCTGTCAGAGTAGGAACTTGGATGGTTCCTCCCAAAATTGCCTGCAGAGAACGAGTTGTCACCCATTAGCATGACCAAGCATCAATAACAAATGCAAAGATACAAAATTTGGTAGAAGAAAAAGGATCTCATAATGGTTTTCTGGTTACAGCCAGCTTCTTAAATCATGAGTCAGACAAAGACAGGAGTGTAAGTTATTGCTTTGCCAATTTTTCACAAAGTTCAAAGTTCCAATTACTATAATGTCCGAAATTGCTGTTAATATAGCAAAGCAGTTGCACCTGTGTGACTCCCAAAACAGCATCGACGTGGATGTCGGCACCTTCTCGTCGGAAAACAGGATCTTCACGGACCTGCAAGAAGTGCAATTGCAAAGTAATTATGCAACTCCAGGAACCAGATGGTCTAGACCAGCAGATGGCATTTCAAAAGTAGCAGAAGACAATACGCAATTATGGTGTACCGCAAGTACCTTAATGGTCACATAAAGATCTCCGGGTTGGTTTCCATCAGGATCTGCGCCACCACTTCTATTCACTTTCATAGTATTATCGTCATCTACCCCTGAAAGAGCGAGGTATTGTCATGAGCCAATTATCCAGCTCAGCAGTACAGCTAACAGGTACATTAATGGGTATCACATAAATGACAGCAAAAGGATCTGTTCTCTCCACCTCCTCACAACTTATAACTCTACACGAATTTGCAACAGAAATCATGGCAAGTAAATGATGGGAGGGATAAATAAAGCATCTTATAACAAACTTGTGAGATTCAACTCTCCATGTAATAATCATTTTCTATCCATGCCCAGTTTACAATTCTGATTACTGCAACAAACAATGATAAAGAAAATAATGAAAACACTTGTCTAGTCTTTAAGAGTTCCCACACACAGCAAACTGCTTTAATTCATCAGCTCTCACTGGCACCCGAAAAAAAACCTACTCACTTCTGATTCAGCTTAAAAGCCCAAGAAATGATATGTCCCTGTTACGAGAAGATTCAGAAGAGGCTAGTTGTGGGAAGAAAGGACTCTATCCAACAAATATAGGCAAAGAAGCTTCTATTTTGTACCGGACAATAAGCCTGGACTGGGTGGCCAGATCAATTGGTTGAACTAACAACCAGCTGATAGTCTGGTCCAGGTATTTGGCTGAACTGGTAATGTTCAGAACATAGACCAACTAGAGACTGACCATTGATTCAACCCCGGCATTGTGAACCAGTCCATGTCTTCAAAATAAATCAACCCGACTTTGGGGTCTTGGCCTCCTTGGCATTGGTCAGGCAGTAGTTTCTAAACCTGGAATGGATGGCCAATTCGACAGAGTGAACTGAGAAACAGCTGGTAGTCTGGTCCCATTATTTAGCTAAACCAGCTATGGTCAAACCCCAAAACCTGGGTTTGACTACTGAATCAACCACTGCACAAGTGACGCCGTCCACTTCTCCAAACAGGACCAACCCTACTTTAGGGCCTTGGCCTCTTGGGTATTGATTTGGTTTTCTAGTGTGTGCATTTGTTTAGGTGACCATATCTCTAGGCTTGGCTCGATATGGCTGGAATTGGGATTTCTTAAATTGTCTGACCCATTTGCACCTTGCAACAAGATAAATTGCAAAGCTGCTACTAAAGGGGCTAGAACCATGGACCATAGTGTCAGATGTGCGCCCCTCTATCACCTAGACAGATATGCTCCACGTAAAGATGAAAACATCACCACTGGTTCAACTGCCAACCCACAAGCTTAACGGTTGTTGGCTGGTCTGGATTTGAACACTAACATATCTGACAAGGGAAGCATAAAAACCGTGCTCCTTGCAAAATAAGTCTATCCAGTAAAAGTACCTGGCATGATATCCAATTTGACTGATTTCGATCCCATTACAACCCTTTGACCCTTGCATGTCTTGCAAAAGCTCTGATAAACAATAACACGAATATTCAAATTAAGTAGCAAAATAAGCTAATACAACACAGGCATTAAAGATATGTAGAAATTAATTCAAAGACAAAAAGAGAATATCAACGCAATTAATTTACAAATTGTACTTGAAAGTATTAGGAAGAAGTTCTAACACATCATCTTTGACCGGAAAAAGGACAATCATGTAGTGGTGGCCATACACCAAGGTAATGAAACATCTGTTTGTCAATTTATCTAATATATCCACAATTTTGTTCGTGTAAACTTCAAATGAACAAGAAAAATATATAGCATTTTCCATGGTAAGCAACACGCCTCATGTTGTTACTCTGACATACCTCTTTTCTGCCTTTTTCGGGGTACACACACACACACACACACACACACAAAAGAGCCCTCGCAATTTGCAATCTTTTCTCACTATTCTAGATCTTTCCTCCATAACAATTAAAATTATTTACTTCCAAAGAAAAGAGAGACGCCAAGCAACCAAAGATATATGTTCCTCTGGAGTTCAGACACCACAAAAAAGAAATCATCATTTACAGCTATTCTGGAGCTTTCCTCACTAATCAGTTAGGAGTATTTTACTAATCAATAAAAGACAGAGACGTCAAACAACCAAAGATCACTCTAGAGTTCAGATTCCACAGAAAAGAAGTCATTGTTTACAGCTAATTTTCAAAATTCTACCTATCTCAAACACTACTCTGCATTATAAATCAGCCTTGTTCAGGACAACATCTAACATACATGATCTCCATTCCCCAATTCACCTCTTCTATGCGACCCTATGCTTTATACATGTACTATAACTATGACACTTCCAATCTATAATTGTTGCATCTTAAGGGTATAAAAACAAGGAAAACAAAGTGATTTTGGCATACATAACCTGTTTTCTACAAAGACTATAAGGTCAAATTCTGTAAGTTGAGCTGGCAGGCATGCAACGCAGCCACTTTGAAAGGATAAACTGAACCAAGAACAAAATTGCCAAGGAAGCAAGAGGACTAGTCTAATATGATTCTTAATGCAAAAATTAAATAAAGAGAAGTCAGTGAATAAAATAAAAACAGCGAGCAACAATAGTTAACACTGGCCAGTAGTCTTCCAATAGTTCCTCCACAAAACCAGTGCAGGCAAGTATACTGAAAACATACAATCAATGCAACTAATTCAAACATACTATCAAGCAAATCCTAGGAGCATGAAGCAGCAGTTTAGCTATTTACGAAAAGGTTTAATATGTGCACATAAATAAGGATGATTCACATACTGATACAGTTTTTCCAGATCCTCCGCACTGACTACAAGTTTGACGGATACTAAACATGCCTCTTTGAGTGTATGTCTGCAAATAAGCAAAAGAATACTTCAGCTGCATCAAATTTTTTCGCTATCTAAATTGACAACCATATTGCCATCAGAAAGCACCTCCCCTGCACCTCCACAGCGTCTACAATTTTCTGGTTTTGTCCCAGGAGGTACACCAGTTCCACCTGCCAAAACACAGAAGGTAAAAGCAGGAATTAGTAATTTGTAAATAGCATTTCTATCGGGGCAAGAAAAGCCTAAGTTAGCGGATAAGGACATCAAATAAATTGAAAGAAAACATGTACCGCAGCCTTGACAAGTTAAAGGGGCTTGAAATGTAATTGTTTTAGTGCATCCCTGGACCGCTTCCATGAAAGACAGCTCAATAGAAACCTACAGGCAAACATGAGATCATAATTATATGCAAAGTTATACTCTCACACACAAACGCCTAGGATGAGCACCAGTAACAGATAAAACTTAGCATACCTTCACATCCTGGCCACCAAATCTTTGCCTAAACATGTTGAAAATCTGCTCTCCATCCAGTGATCGCCAAAGATGTGCAAAAGAATTCATTATATTTCAGGAAAAAATTACATCTTGAAATAGAAATGTTAAAATGAAGGCAAAATGTCTACGCAACATAAAGAATTCTACAGTCGAGATCAGCACCAGATCTCAGAAAATAAAAAAGCTAAGCAAGTGGAAGTATTTTTAATCAATTTACAAGACAAAGAGAACATTAACCAAGTATCACCTAACCAAAAATAAAGTTGTTTTACACAATAAAATTATATAAAGTATTGGACGCCCTTAAGGCAAAAGTGAGTAATAGCCAGGTGCAAGCTACTTAAACATGCCTTATCCGAGTAAATATTCTAGGCTGAGTCCCCCAAGTTCATAATCTATGCAATTCGTCCTTGTACATGCAATTAACTTGCGTTCATAATAACCTCCACTAGTTCCACTATGATGCTGTCAATTTGTTGAATGAAAAATTGAGATCAACAGTACACATCCAAGAAAAGCAGGCTAGAAGAATAGCAGCTCAGCAGTCAAAGAATAAGCAAGACATCTTGAGAAATTTCAGAAGAAAAACAACAAGTAAATGCAGCCAACTAAGAACAAGATTATTACATCTCCATTAAAAAGATCCTCGAATGGATTATTAAATCCACGAAATGCAGAATCAAAGTCTGGGTTGCCTTGCTGTTCAAAAGCTTCATGGCCAACCTGAAAATTTACAGCACTCCATCATGCATACTCATTCTGTATAACAGATGCCACAAAGGAGAAAAGGAAGAGAGCATAACTAGAAGCTAAAGTTAAAGATAAGCCATACAAATGCAACGATCAACTAAGCAAGAATAAGCTTATTAATTTTTCCAATTAATATTGGAATCTTATCCTTGAAACTTCAATAAACAGGATAGAATAAAAAATTCAGCGGGAGGCAACCATGAGAATAAACAAATCTCTTTCATTCCAAAAGGCATGCATTTAGGATTCACGCATGCTATCTAGTATATCAAGAACACAGGTAGATGATCAAACTTACAGTCACAGGAGACCTTCCGTAAGATGACAATTCTTTGTTCATGCACTGGACGTTCACAAATATATGGTGGTACAATTGTAAAATGAGATGCAACCAGCCACACTTAGAATTTGAGAAGCAAATCATTTCAGAGACAGCTTTAATCCGATCTTACTAAAACAGAACTCCATCATAGAAGGTCAAGGGGAAATGAGCAAGACACTTGATAGATACCAAACCTCCAGATTTTTCAACACATAGCATTTTTGACAAAGCAGGAAGTAAAGCAACTCTTGTCTTCAGAAGGCACATGAGCATGCATGAAAATGAACTAAAGGAGGCCAAATTCTATCACTCTAGGATGTCAGTCACATCTATGGTAGTGAATGAATGTGACGTTTAGAACAATTTCTTTTTTTTTTTTTTTTTTTTTTTTTTTTTTTTTTTTTTTTTGATAACCCAGGGAACCCCCGCACGGCCAACAGCCGGGGAGTAAACCCTGGAGGCGACACGTGCTAGCCACCACACACGTGCCACCGGTTAAGTCACCCTGCGGCGCCCGGGATTCGAACACTCAACCTTTTGCGAGAGGAAGAGTGCGCGCTCCAGCAACGCCACCCAGGCGGGTGGTACGTTTAGAACAATTTCTATCATTCTTTATAAGCATAAAAAACCCATTATGATATTTTTCAGACATGACTATCACACTATTCCAATTATCAGAAAGGGATGATGATGGAAGCAGCTTTCATTACTCAAACTCCACAAGCATGCTATATTTCGACTACTATTTTGTAACAACAGAAGAAAGAGTAACCAAATGCAAGGACATGATAATGGGAGAGATGATGAATAATTGCCACAAGTCAATACTTCGGTTCAATCTCTTTAACACAAAACGAGCGAACAAGATATTATTGTGCAAACTTAAAAGCAGTCCGATATCCAGCACCTGGTCATAGACCTGTCGCTTCTCTTCATCTTTTAAAACCTGCAAACAAAATATATTTAATCATTCCTTTCACAAGAATGAATATAGTCCATTGTCAGCCAGTCAATAAATTTTAAAGACTTGCCTCATAAGCCTTTGAAACTTCTTGAAATTTCTTTTCAGCCTCAGGGTCACTTTTATTAGTATCTGGATGGAGCTTTTTTGCTAGCTGCCGAACAGTAAACAAATTACAATTACTTATTTGAGAAGTGGAGAAAAAGGGAGACAATATCAAAAGAAGAATCCACGAAGAACAAAGAGACCAAAACCATATGCCCAGAAAGATCAAAGAGGTGATGAAATTGATATGAGAAGGTAGACAGCTAATCAAGGACACGAGCATACCCCATAGTATGCTTTCTTGATTTCAGAAGGACCTGCATCCTTGTTTACACCAAGTATTTCATAATAATCCGGGGCATACCTAGTTGCTGGTTCAACAGAAAAAGGAAAAAAAAAACAAGACATTAACACAGGATAGAGAACGGAGACAGAACCGAGCACAAAGGATGGAGACAAACTGCAAAGTAAAGAAGCTCAAGGAGGATATAATGATGACAATTAATATCAATTTCCAAAAAGAAACTATTGGCAAATGAAAGTCGAGTCCCATCTGTAATGAAGCGATTCAAAGTAAAACAGGAATATGTTGGCTAAACATATGGCTCAACGAGATAAACATCAGGACTCTTGTTAATAGAAAATTTTAGTTTCGTACTTTCAAAAAAATTCACGGGTAAGATAGCAAGGGAAGGAGGGAAAGACTTGGAAAGGAAGATCAGTTACCGGTGCCGTGAATCGATCTTGCAGAACCCCAATTGGGATTGGAAACGCCCAGGAGAAAACAAGTCCTCAAATTGCCTGCATCGCCAAAAAAACGCCAAAGGGATGAGGACGGAAACAGAGGAGCGACTAAACTAGGGAGAAGCGAAACCGTGGGAAGAGAAAGGTACCATTTTGAGAGGAAGACGAGCAACAGCTAGAAATCCTATTGGCGACCCCCCAAGATCCAGAACCGAATCTCCTAGGATCACCTCGGAGCACCGAATTGAATATCTGCAAGCGGCGAGAGGACAAGCAAGAGCATTATGAACGCTGAATTCGCACGGCGAGGATGGGCGGAACAAAGGGAGTGCGGGGCGAGTTGGGGGGAGAGAGAGAGAGAGAGAGAGAGAGAGAGAGAGCGTACAGAGGGGGGAGGGGAGGCGTTGAAGAGGCTGGAGGAGAGGGAACGGCGAGCGAGCAAATGGAGGAGCTTGGCGCCATGGGAGCGAACCATTTGGGAAGCGTGCCGGTGTTCCCCCGAGGAAGCTGGAAGGGAACCCTCCTCCTCGTGGTGGCGGCGGCGGCGGCGGCGGTTGTCCGACAGGACCTACACAACACGGTGGGAGGGAGGGAGGAGAGGGGGTTGATGCCAAAACCCCTGCAAAAACCCTAATTAACCGCGGGGGTTTGGAATCTTCCAGTCCCTCCCGTCCCAAGCACACGCGCAGACAGAGAGAGAGAGAGAGAGATGGCGAATGGATTTTACATGGACACAGAGAGAGAGAGAGAGAGAGAAAGGGAGGACTGGGAGGCGCTTCTCTGGCTCGTTAGTTGTGGTTCGTGGCGAGGGTATTTTCAAGAAGCCCCTTTATGTTTAGGGCTCGTTTGGTAACGTGCCAAACAGTGAAAATTTCTATTCTTTTATTCCTAGAAATAATTTGAGAACAAAAATGCGTTTGGTAAATTTTTTGTACCCGGGCACGTTTTTGCAAAAATTTGTGCCTAGAAACGGTTTTGGAAGAGAAACAAGAAGTAAAAAAAAGTTGCTTCTTGTTTCTCGACACAATTTTGAGAATGAGTTCTTTTTCTTCTTTTTCTTTTTTTTCTTTTCTTCTTTGTGTTGTTCTTCTCTAGGCTATGGTCGGTCGCCGGCAGCCATGAAAAAAAATATATTATTAATAAAGAAATATTTTATTGGCCATGGCCGGCGATATGGCAAAAAAAAGGAAAAAAATATTTTAATAAAAAAATATTTACCGGCCATGGCCATGGAAAAAAAGGAAAAAAATATTTTAATAAAAAATATTATTAAGAAAAAAATGTTAATAAAAAAAATATTTTATCGGCCATGGCCGGCGACTAGGCCATGGGAAAAAAAAGGAAAAAAAATATTATTAATAAAAAAATGTTTATAAAAAAAATATTTTACCGGCCATGGCCGATGACCAAGCCATGGGAAAAAAAAGGAAAAAATTTAATAAAAAATATTTTATCGACCATGGCTGGCGACCAAGCCATGGAAAAAAAATTAAAAATATATTTTCAATAAATTTTTTTTTATTAAAATATTTTACCAGCCATGGCCAAAAATAATAAAAAAATTATTTTTGAATAAAAGTATTATTAATAAAAGAAATTTTTTACCGGCCATGGCTAAAAAAAATTAAAAAAATTATTTTTAATAAAAGTATTATTAATTAAAAAATATTTTACCGACCATGGCCAAGGAGGAGAAGAAAAAAAGAAAAGAAAAAAATATTAAAATATTATTAATAAAAAGAAATTTTAGGCCGTAACCAAACGTATTTTTGTTCTTTTACTATTTCAGGAATAGAAATTTTGAGCCATTATTAAACGCCTTCAAATGTTCAGAATCAGTTCCAGGGCACAGAATAAAAAAGAATCATTTCTGTTCAGAAATAGTTCCCGAGTACATAATGGTTGTCATGCGCAGCCTTAATGTCTCTCCCAGGAATAACCGCACTTTCTTCCTTAATTTCCGTGTTTCTTCTAATCGTGTCCTTTCACGGTGTTAATTTATCCAATTAAAATGTCCTTCCTTTCCATTGCACGCTAACCGAATTTCGATTTTTTATTATTATTACGCTGAAGAACTGTGCTTTTAAATGTCCATCAAGCTGAAAAGGGGAGTCCATTTTAAATGAGATTTCTTCACAGATTGTTCCCCCATTTTCTAGCACTTTCCTGCGACATCTTTCAATCCGCACAATTTTGTGCGTTCTCGCTTTTATTCTATCGAGGGTAAGATTCAAGAAACACTTCAAGTTAATTCTTTCGAATTTGCAAATAAGTGAAGAAAGGGGAAAAATACTAAACCTCACGAACACTTTCTCTTCCTCTTTTTTTCTCAATTTTAAAGACAAAAGTAGATTGCTGAATGATCCTAACCGGCCTTAAAATTGAACCGGAACGGAGTGTGGTGAGCAGCTCTTACTTTCCTTCGGTTGTCAAAACAATGATAATCGACACGCGCAAATCTTTCCAACAGTCGACCACTTTGTGTCTGGTGCGGTTGTCAAAACAATGATAATCGACACGCGGAAATCTTTCCAACAGTCGACCGCTATGTGTCTGGTGCGGTCGTCAAAACAATGCCCCCAGACACCCAAATATTGCCGTGCGATGTTCGGGGAGATAAAATTAGCCATCTTATTGGAATATTGGCGGCCCATCTCCAAAATGCAAAGCAACGTATATGTACACCATTCCTTAATGAAGGAATGGATTCAAGCACCTGGCGATTTCTACATATCGAAAGAAGCAAAGTGCAACACATTTGATGATGGATTGCAATGCAATAAACAAGAGAAGCCCTCTTCCTTCGTTTAGTCGTGTCCTTCGTAACAACAACCAAGGATAGGCGCTCTGCCATCTCAACAACCAACAAATCCTTGATTACCACCATCTAATCAAGTGACCTCGCATATTCACAGGTCCTCAAATTCTCAAACGAGCATACAACTCCAGACAGACTGGACACCACACTCAAAAGTGTCCCCAAATCCAGAAATGGAGTGCCGGGTTTTCATCAAATCTCTGCGCTTGGACATGAAAATGAGCACAGCATAGCCCATGGAATTTTTTGCACTTAGGGGAAAAAAGAAACGATTTTGGCTTATGGAATTGCTTCAAATTGCGAACTCATGACTCAAATGGAGGAAAAGACGGAAAACAAGAATCCATCCAACCAAATTTAACTACATAACAAACATTGAGATGCCTACTATAATCGATAATCTTAAAAGCAGTCACATCTTCTGAGCCAACTCAAAATTTGGAGGGAGAAATATAGAAAGTCCAGAAACCAGAAGCAGTTCACAGTGTCTAGAAGACCAGCTCGTGCGGCTTCATGCCCGCCTTCAAGGAGAACCTGGCAGCTAAATACGTCTTCAAATCCGGCACGCTCTCGATTGATTTTATCAATGCCGCATCCGCTGATTTCTGATCATCTTTCTTCTCTTGCGGAAGTACATTCTTCTCCTAAATGTCAGAAACTGAACAGGTAAGTATTGGGGTGCGGAAGAACCATCCAAATACAAGTGAAGAAGATATCCAGAGTTGAGAAAAGTGACCTCTTTCTCTGCCTCAAAGAACTCGCCTTCCCCTTTGTTTTTCTTTTTCTCAACTTTCTTAGCAAAGTATTTGTCATCAAATTTCTCAGCATTAACTCCGGACACATCGACCTCTGTGGAGGTTGCGATGACATAAGACTGATTCACCCGTCTTAGGGGCACACCATTGATCTTGAATGGCCCTGCGATATAAAGTCAAAATTCATGAAGAATACAAACAAGGTGATTGAGCAAATAAGCCCGCGTCTAATAGATGGACACCTAATGCATCAATGACAAGAGCAGCAAAGACAAGAAAAAATGGACCGCAAGTTAGGACAAGGCTAAAACACGAAAGCAGGGTAGGATATAGTGCTAACCAGTAATCAAGAGCAATCCGGAGGAGAGCTGCTTCAGAAACACAACTCTCTTTCCCTTGAATCTCCCAGCGAGTATAATTAGCACAGTTCCGGGGGTGATGCTTGCCCTACGAATAGAACCAAGGGAAATGCTTAAACAGCAGGCAAAAGCACCAGAATAGAGCTTCAGTCATCGCTCAATCAGAACCAAACAGAGCCCAATGGAACAATAACTGAACACCGATGCCAATGTCGTCAAAGAGCACAACCCGGAAAAAGGAAACGCGATTGAACTTCACCTACTATGTGGGTGTGGGTAGCAGCCAGGTGTAAGCAAGGTGTCTATATATGACCATTCGAAAGGGTCGTGGTAAAGCGAATTTCACACGCAAAAATCTATCTACAAGCATCCCTCCTCTTAGCCAGACATACTCGCCAGACATCATCATCTAAGCGAGATCGTACGCAACAAACAAAATCCACTAGTGTACTCCTCAATAAGATGAAGGAAAACGAGCACAGAGTCACAGTCATGTGCGGACCTGAGCTTGGTGGGTCTGGGGTTGCGCTTGTTGAGGAGAGGCTTCTTGACTTCGTCAGCAGGGTAGAACTTGGGGAGTTTGGCGGCGGCAGGGGACGGTGGTTTGGCGATGGGATCGTGGCGGGGGAAGGCGCCGCCGTTCTTGGCCTTGATGGCCCACAGGCCCCTCTTGTGGTACATCTTCGATCTCGAGAACTTGCCAATCCCCCGGATCAGCTCCGGATTCCTGCTCTGCTTCTGCTGCTTCGGCGCCATTTCTGATCTCTCTCTCTCTCTCCCCCCCGCACTCTCTCGCTCGCTGAGGCTGCAACGACGATGCGAGAGGCAGGGTTCGCTTCGCTTCGCTTAAGTATGGCCAGGCATAACTCAAAAACCCTAGCTCCGCACTGTGGCTCTACCAAACTTCTCCACCGTTGGATTGTGTCCATTTTAATCTCAGCCGTTCGTTTTCCTCCTCCTTAGCTTCGCCTCTTTAAGCCACTAGCCCCCCAAAGAAACGTGGACCCTTAAAAACCTTTGAACTTCGATCTAAGCCGCTGGTTTCAAATCCCAGGATGTCAACATTTACAAAACCAAAAGAAAATACATCTCAGCCAAAAACAATTTAACTTTTTGTCGATTCGGAAGTAATTCATTTTAGAATTCCCATATTTTATCTCAATATAAAATGCGATATAAATACGCCCAAGTCACAAATTTGGACCGTTCAGACCTGATCAATTTCATATGGAAAATCACAAAATTATCCAATTACGATGGGCTTTGAAGCATGGACTTTTAGGTCCCGCCTGAAATCTTGGCCCGCCCAGACTCAGAGGATTTAAGCACAGAAATGGAATGATTATTTTAATTACATCATGGTGGGCCTACGGAATGGATCTTAAAGTGCGGCCTGCCCCGCCCGTCGATGAAATCTAAACAGAGAGACTTCGGGTGAACAATTATAGAAAAAAATGCGGGAAGGACTAAAGGACTTTGGAATATCATTATTGAATGGGGGCCAAGTTGGAAAATAAGGAAAAAGACAAAAAAATCATTAATTTAATTTTCACCATGCGGAGGAAGCCAGAATGCCAATGCTAGATTGAAGGCCGCAAATAGGCTTTCAAAACCATTTACCGAACACGTGAATTGTAAGCCGAAGATCTTTCTCTGTGGGCTGAAAGTACATTGGCAAAGCTACGAGCTTTCTAAGTTCGACGCCAAAAACGTACTCTCGATAGTTAAATCATTCAAAAACTGTTGTTAGGGGAGTAAATTGGTTTTTCTTCATCAAGTTCAACACCAAAAACATACTCTCGACCTCAAGAACCGAGCTTTCTAAGTTCCATCTGGGCCCAAAATTATCCGAAAATCCTTTCATCAGTTCGCACATATCCACAATCACAATCCACCACAGCCTTAATGACCACATATCGGCCTGGTTGCGCCTAGTAATTCGCAGCACTGATCAGATGCCCCATCGACGGAAAGGTCCAAGGTAATCAGTTAGCAAAGAAACGATTAAAACATGAGATCCAAGAAGGACGAATTCTGATCCCCAATCTCCGGGGCAAGCAAATGCGTGTGTAAATCCACACATCAATTCGGGAAAGATTTCGTGCATGCCCAATAATAACAGAGAAATACAGAGTGCAGATTTGGTGCAAATCATTCAGCTACTTTAGATAGACATGTGGTTTAAACCCACCAAGGAGAATCATATACTAGAGACAACTTAATATTAACTCAATGATGCAACATCAAGCACCAATTATTAAGAAAAAACCGATTTTGTTAAGTGAGAACCCTATTCAGTATATGTAAAAGCATGGCAGCTCATTTCCCAGCAATGAGGCCATCTATTTTGCGCTCGACGTGGGCCTCGTGGTCTTCAAGTCGACCTTTAACCGCATCATCCTCCCACAGCATCAGCGTCGGAACTCCGGTAAGCTTGAATCTGGGGTCAACCCTCCACAGGTGTTGGGGATTCCTCCAAGTAGGTCGGTCTCCAACATAAGCTCGCAGAAGCACTACGTTATCTGATGATGCTTCCAGTTTTTTGTAGATCACAGGTTCAGCTCTCACACAATCTGAAGACACAAAAGGAGTCGGAATGACAAGATGCCAAAAATACCACAAAAGATGTGGACCGTCTAACTTTGTTAGTCCAGTCCATTCAAAATAGTATCCCTATCCCAGTTGTTTACATTTTGGTAGGTTATATCCCTACTTGTTCAACGCCAATGCTTGGCTCGTTCAATGCCAGGGACAGGCATCCCATAGAGCTAATGTTGGCTTACTGTATATCCCTAGGAAGTTTTGACATCCTAGTCTACACATTGGATTCACTAAGGAGACTGACCATGAACCACAGAAAAGATGTCGCGGTATGAGGTTGCTTCATCCATCAGACTCATCAAAGCATAATCTTACAACACAAAAGGAGTCCGCCAAAAAACTGGGGATGGGGCATCTAAACTGCTGCTTTGCACTTCAGGAGTAGCGGTTAGTTTCTTGGAACATCTGAGTGTGGTCGAAGATGGTTTAAAGACTACTGGATAATATTGTAGAAATTCACAAAGAAGCAGTCCTCCTTCACGACAAACTGTCACCCTCTCTTTAAACGTGCCAAAATGGCAGTGGACTTATCCTGAACTTTCTGCTATGCTCGACATTAGAACAGGGACCTTTTGATGAATTCCTCAATAACAAAATGACAAAATCAGCTACAAGGCTGCCCCCGGCCCACAGGCTCAGTGACACAGCAGGTGGACAACTGAAAATTAGGGATGACGTTTGATCCTGGATCAGCCACTAATTAAACGAGCAAGAGCAATGGGACAGTAGGGAAGCAGGGTTGAATTATCGCGTAATTGAGCTGACACAAATGCAGCCGCAGATGTGGGCATAGGGAGGCTATTCCCAGGACCGGTGTTGCAAGAATCCTTTTTTCTTCTTTACAAAAGGGCAACACAATATCCCAATGATAACCAGCAACGCGAAAGCTTTTCGAGCTTTTGAAATCTAAGTCTCAGCAATGAACTTCAAACACACAAACCCAAGGTAAGGTGCTAGCGGTACCGGAATCCATATGAACAATAAAACCCAAGGAACACGGACACTATCCGATCGATCTCGCCTTCTTGCCACTACATCAGAAAATTGCCGGAATAGGGTAATTGGGGGGGCCCGAAAATGGCCTCTCTCTCGCTCAAAAAAAAAAAAAAAAAAAAGCTCCTTTTGAGAAGAGAATCTCCGATGGGTCTCGCCTCTTCAAACTAAATCAGGATCGCATCTGTAAATTCTAATTAACGAGGCAGAGGCAGAGGCAGAGAGACATAGCAGGTGGATCAGAAGGAATCAGAGATGCGACAGTGATAAGCGCGAGAGATAGGGAGGGAGAGGCAACCAGGGCACCAGCTCAGAGAAGTGGAAGGGTCCTTGTCAGCCAAGAAGAGGATGAGGTTGGTGTTGTGGGTGGGGGCCTCCGATCTGAACTTCTCCAACACCGCGTCGAAGCTCGACACCGTCGCATCCAACACCTTCAGCGGCATCTTCTCCTTCTTCTTCCCTCCTTCAGAGAGCGAGCGAGAGAGGACGAGAGGTTCCCGCGGTTCAGTTTCAGGATTACGGGAACCATTTTTGGGATGTGTTTTCCTAAAATGCGTGTGCTCTGCTCATGGGCCTTTCCGTCGTGGGTCTGTAGAGTTACGGCCCAACAAACGCACGTGAATCCCATCACCGTTGTGTTTTAAAAACAAAAAAATGGCGGGAATAAAAAATGATTGGCAAAACGGCAAACGGGTTTGAATGAGCGTGCGGTATTCTGACAGCCGTGCTCTGCAAGCTTTGGTCAGGGATCATGCTACTCTGCTTCGTCTCTCCCTTATATAAATAACGCCCCCTTTCTTGGTGCGAATCGATAAAAAGAAAGTGCAATACCCAACTTTCCTCGCTTACCCCATCAGAACAAAGGTTGTGCCTTCCCAAAATGCTTTCATTTCGAGCTTTTTTTTTTTTTTTTGGTCGAACATTTCGAGCTATTTTTAGCGGCTTCAAGTTCATGCCTTCCTCCTCCTCCTCCTCAGCGAGTGTTAATGACCGTGCCTCCCTCAAAGTCTCGCCACCGTCCAAAGCCAATAGCAAATCGAAGGCCGCAGCTCCGATTGTCGTGTCGTACTTCCCCGTTAACTCATCTCTCTCCCGGTTGTAGCTGACCACAGCCATCTTCCGTCATTCTCTTCTTTCCTTGTTTCCCACCAAGCTCTCCGGATGACAAGCCCTGCAGATGCAGCTTCAATGGGTGTTCCCAGGATCGACTGTTTTCTTGATACTGCTGTTCTTCCGATCTGTTTGGAAATCAGAATTGCCACAGTCGAATTGCACCCAAACTGGAACTTAAGTAATCCTCCACATCGTATTTTATAAGTCATTTATTGTTATTTGAGAGTTCTTTCTTCGGGACGACGTCATAAGCTCCTAGCTAGATCACGAGGAAACAGGATGAAGATCAGGTTGCAGCCCCATGCAAAGGACACGAACATCGTAATACTGGCACCTGAAGAGTAAATAGCTGCAAGTCCGGCTTATGCTCTGTTTTATTTTTACCACAACAACCCATCTCACCCATCAGAATGCTACTTGGGTTGCCCACGACTATTCTGTTCTGTCTACAGTATTCAAAGTGAAGTGGGTACCATAGTTGACTATCTGATTTGCAGTGCGTAAGAAATCGAAGAAGAATTAATATATTAGCACAACGCTAGTTGTGTTGCTTGCAGACTACTCTGTTCCATCTACTTTTTTTATTCAAAGTGAAGTGGGTATTTTAGTTGACCAATGGATTTGCAGTCCGCAAGAAAATCGTAGAAGAATTAATATATTAGCACAATATCATCTATATAAAAATCAGATGCGTGGTCAAGAGTACAAAATCTCCCACAACCAGGCCTTACTTGAGTGCGTACTATGTAAGCTTGATGGAGGAAGTTGCATACCAACTACTAAACACGTTTTTATACATACAAAAGAAATAGATGCATGTACCCATTGAATCCGGTGATGGTGTTCCAAAGCTAAACAAGCAGACGAGTGAATTGGTATCGACAAAATCATTATACAAGAGATTATCCCAAACCCACAAAAAAGTAGCGATCACTCCCATTCAACATTATCCCTTTATCTATTTGGACTCCTTATTAATATTGAAGATTAACAGATTCCTGCAAGGTTACCAATTAGAAGTTTTACAGAAGGAAAAAGAAACGAGACCGAAGCAATAAAATGTCATAAAAAAAAGGTCAGATGTAGTTGAGTTAACATGCTGAAAGTGGAGGCTAGGAGCAGCAAGAAACACAAACCCTACTTGGTATTTTCGGCCATGAATTGTCAAGCAAGAACTTCGGACTTGGTCAGTTAAATTACATGATGTGTTAGAATAAATGAATTGTCTAAGACAAACCAGTCAAAATCAAGACTTCTTGCAGCCCTAGGCAAAGCACTTGGAGTTAATAAAAAAGGGAGCAACTCGCTTCCTGCAAAGGCGGAGAAACGTGTTCGAGTCTTTTCCAGGGACTTCATCAATTTTACAGACAACTTACACCTGAAGCGTTCAACTCTGGATTTTTTATTTCCTAACGAAATGCCTTTTAGCTACCGCATTATTTTAGGCAATTGGACGTTTAACGAGATGTAATGCATTCGGGCAACTTATAAATGGTCTTTGAATAAATATGAAGCTGCTCCAGTAGAAAGCCTTTACATGTTTGTTTCTTATGGCACTAGCCAGTGAGCACCGGTCGTCACAGCCATTTGGGACCCAAGGCCTCCTGGAAGAATTCTCATGACTCGCCCCACGGACTTAGCTCCAGTCCATTACGCTCAGTCTCAATGACAGGCTAGACCAATATATGACCATTCCACAGATTATGAGCATTGGACAAGGCACTGCACAGTGCTTATCTCGTGCTGCTTCCATACTATCTGTCAATTATGCCATCTCTCTTGTTCCTCCCACATAATTTACTAACCGCAGGTTCTGTGTTCCCAACAAGCACTATTCCAACAATCACAAATAGCAGCATCCTGTAGACTGAATGGTGTCTACCTGAAACCGCGATACTAAAGCGGTAACTCTAGTAAATCTGTCAAGCGTGGTACAGCAAAATCTTAATTATAATCGTATTCTATACAAAGTATTACATATATACATTTACATTTAGAGATGCGGTATAATGCTAATCGGAATACTACAAAGAATGATCTAAAAACAACAATACCTATTCTCAAGTAAAGAATGAAAAAATAAGGCAGTCTAGAGATCTATTCTCATGTCTCATGGATAAGCAGATTCATTCATCTATGCATAGTTTCTGCTCTAGCAAGAATATCGGGTCCACCAAAATTGTCTGTCTCTGATGACAGTTCAAAGGATCGTCATTGCCCCCACCAGGTTCTCCAGGGGCTCTAATCCAGATCAATCTGCTCAAATTTATTGACTTTTCGATGAAGCATCATCAACCTCAACTTCTTGGAAAATCTCATTTGTCACATAGACGAACGAGTCTTATTTGAGCTGTTGCACATACACTCAGGGACAGGGTACTTGGTAACATCTCTTCCACTTTTGCTTGTTCTGAGTTCAGGCTGCCCTAATGAATCCCAATGCAATGCTTTGATGATTCTGTTAAAATCTTCTACAGGGATAGAGGAGTTCATAAAAAAAGGAAGCATCTGCCTTTTGTTTGGTGTAATATACTTCTTGTGCCCCAAATAAGCCCTGTGTCCCTGTTTAGATAGAAACACTACCGATTAAAACTCATGAAACCTTTCCATGTTCAGATTTAGTCTCAGTCGTTGAAATTTCTAAATTGCAGAGGTTTCAAGAATTTCCTCTTTCTACAATGTAAATTTTAAAGGCAGTTTTGGATGTGGATTTCCAGGCGTAAACAGTTTGTATGTTTGCTTTCATTGGGTGCTTTAACAATACCTCTTAAGTTTCTCAAAAGAGCAAAGGCTATGTAACCCTTGCAGCCACAGTAGTCCATGCTATGTGAATGTCATTAGTAAATGGAGATCAGTAAATGTGTTGAATGGTACAAAGACAGTGGAGACTCAAAAACGCAGCCAAGGCTCTAAGTAATTCCAAGATTTGTTACTGTCGAGGGTACTTTGGTCAAAAGACTAAAGCATGAAAGTTAAAGGGACCAAGTCCAATAACTAAGAAACAAGTGAGGTTATTATCTAAATGCAAACCTGGATGGCGTGCCCCATATTCCCACCGTGGGATGGCATGAAGACATCACTCCTCTCCGAGACTATGTAGTCTATGGCAGCCATAAAAGAGGCTCTGCTGGCAAATGGCTCTAGTTCTCCAGGTAAAGCAAGATCTTCCTTGTTGTATAAATAAGGAAATTCTTCAATCAATGATCTCAGAGCTTCTTTACCACCCAGTGGATGCCCTCCAGCCCAGTAGATCCGTGAACTCTTCAGGGCTCCTAGAGCTTTAAGCAGCCTAACAGATGCACATCAAATTTCATCAAATAATGTCAACAAAGATTGATGATATGGGGAGTTTAGAGAAAATCAGTGCGCAATAAGCCACCGGCACTCTTAAGGTAGTTCCTTATCGAATTTCAGAACTCACCTGGTGACCTCCAATGCATTCAATGGGCAGAGACCAGCCAACTTTCGGTCATGGTAGCTCATGTTTGATCTTGCAGTGAGAAGTTCTGGCCGCCGCTTCCTCTCATTGCTTACTATTTCATCATACTCACGGCTCAAACCAGGAAGACAACCAGTCCTCACCCACACATCCTTCTCCATTCTTAGATGTAAAGCTAGGTAAGGCCCTTTGCTGCTCATTCTCTCTGCAATCTTGCTACCAAGTTCCAAAATTGGCGAAGCAAACTTCAATGCATGAAAGGCCACCTGTTGCAAACAAATAAGAAATCAGATTCTATAGTGTATCTGACTTAGTTGAACTTAGCTAAATTCGAGATAACCATAGATATACTATCAGGCCTTCCGACTAATTTTATTGCGTAGACTCTTTTGGCCCTTGGGGGAGCATACTGAGCTCTTACACAAATGTAGAGTACATGCCACAATCTGCAGCATGTCTGGCCTATACTTCAAGAATCTTCCTTCGGTAACAGCTACTACAACAACAGCAACACATATCTGAACAAAAATTTAAAATGAAGTGCAGAACATAAAGTACCTTGCATCGCAGCCTCTGGAGATCTGAAGGAAGATCCTTAGATAGCCTCGAGTCTAAACCTCGCAGGAGCAAAACGCCCTCTCTGTTGAGCTGCAGAAGCAACAGAAGCTGCATGAGGAAGAAACTAGAATCCATACTCGTATATTTCTTACAACCTAGACTTTTTAACCTCACGGTGAAAATTTCGTCTGTAAACTAAACAAAGGCATCAAAACGGTGAACTAAACAAATACTTCAATTTGTCTACCATGTGGTCCTCAAGCATAAATTCCAGGAAACATACATTCTGAAGGAGTCGATGAGAAAGTATCTCATGCATTGAACATATTGCATATGTGTAAGTAAAGCATGTCAATAGATTTACTAAAAAAAAAAAAGCCATGTGTAAAAAGAAGGAAACTCGACTATATGTTGCAACTTCAAGATATGCCGACTCTACAGGGTGACAAGTGGTGTCCAATATATGTCCAATACACAAGATATCATCCCACAAGATACGTGACAACAGTAGGGCTGTCTCTTCAATTAGTCAGCCTGTTTGCCCAAGCATGTTTTCCTAAGTACTCAACAGACAAAGCTTGATTTCTCTATGAGATATAGCTTCCTAAATTGAATAGATTATGAAAACTTTGTGGACCAAAAGGAAAGAAGGAAAGGATGTTTCCATTTGGTAAACCGTTATGCTTCTGCAACTGCCACGGCGTAACAGTTGTAGATTCACGCATAGCCACTGCTACAAGGCCCACCCTGCTTTTCAATTCTTAGAATCTTTCACATGAAAATGTGGGCTGTAGTAGTGCCCACTCATAGCGACCGGGGGATTCTCCTCTCATATATTTTGTCCCTCATACAAAAACTAGTCATATAACAACCGGAAGTCTGAGATATAATGCTGAAATTCAGACTGTAGATTCTTACCCTTTTGAGGTACCGCGAACGAATCCAACCGGGGGAGACATGAAGGGGAGTCCGCTTCTCCTCCACCGGCCGTGTCATTATATGAGTGGATGGCAGCGATGAAACTATATGGACGTCATCCGCGAGAACCCTCTTAAAGTGATCCAAATCAAATATATCAGAGAATTCACTGCAAGAATGAAACGAGAAAGCAAACATTAGAGCATGGGGGTGCATATTATTGTCCAATGAGCTTCTGTGAAGCAGGAATAGACTCAGAAAGCCGAGCCCAAGTACAACTGGACCGAACCTCAAACAGATCAACCGAACTAAACGGTACGAGATCAAGATGCATTGTCCACAAAGTGAATGTCAATGAGGCAGAGAGAGAAAGCTGAGATGCAGAGCAGAGGTTAAGGCAAAGAGACCTTTCATCTCCCCAGATGACGTTGACCTGCAGGATTGGGACGACGAGAGAAGCACCAAGAACCCTAGCGATGACCACGGCATCCACAATCTGATTCCTTTGCTGATTCATACCCCCAGAGACTACCACCACCAGATACTTCCTTCGGTTCTTCACTATTGCTTGGCTAGCTTTTCTGTACTCCGGACTGAACACCAAGCAGGGGCGGTACCCCAGACCGTCCGGCTGCTTCCAGAACTCACTCTCGTCGCTGGCGCTTCTGGAGACGGAAGGCTGCTGTTCCTCAATGCTTCTCAAAATCTGGTTGGTCCGAGCGTTGGGGTCGTGGACAGCGGTAGCGATGGCAAGCTGCGACCTTGAGAACCCATCGGAGGTTGGACAGGGGTACGGAGAGAAAGGGGTGAGAGGATCGAGGTTGAAGCCGACCTTGAGCATGCCGAGAAGCCCGACGAGGAAGAGAGCCAAGAACCAGAGCCGGGGGCTCCTGTAGGAGGGGGGGGGAGAAGGAAAGGTGAAGAAAGGCTTGGAAGAGGACTTCTTGGGGGAGACGAGGAGGGACTGGAGGGAGGAGGAGGAAAGGGAGGAGATGATCTGGGAGGGGACTGAGATGTAGGTGAGCTTCTTCTTGGGTTTGGCCATTGCCAAGAATAGACAGAAAAACAGAAAACAGAGCGTCTGGGGCTTTTTGCTTGCTTTGCTTGCCCGGGGGTTGGAACGAAGAGGCGCTACATTAGCAACGCAGGTGGTCTGGTCTGCCTCGTTTTAACGGGGTCTGTCTCAGAGGAAGACGAGAGAGGCAGAGAGAAGGAAGGCCAAGTCTTGGGAAGAGAAAAACAGGGGGAGGAAGGGAAGACGCGGCTTTGAAGAAAGGGAGAGGGAGAAAAAGTGGCTCGGGCTTTGGGAGTGTTTGGTGGAAGGGCTGTGGTGTTGCGTTCCGTGGGGGGAGGGGGCGGGGGGGAGGGGGCGGGTGGGCTTCTTCTTCTTCTCCTTCTTCTTCTTTTCTGACTATACATATTTTGATTCAAACACGGGCTGGCTGGCTGACTGTTTCAAAATCGGGCCAAGCGACCTGGCATCGAATGCCCCCCCAAGCTTTCAAATGTTTTGACCAACCAAGCAATCGACATGATGTTGACGTGCCAAGCTAAAATTTACTCCCACCAAGGTGGTTCCAGCTAAGATCCGAGGAAATAAACCCCCCCTCCCCCTTCCCCCGCTCTTTCGCTGCCATCATTGCACTACTGAACACGTAACTGCACTCACTTCCCTTGCCCCCTCGTTTTCACATAACTAGCTCATCATCGTCATCCCCCTTATTGTCCCTTAATTTTCACTTTTCGTTTCCCTCCAACGAATTCATGATTCCTTCGTTGACGTTCTCTTTCTTGGGGGGTGTCTCCTCGATTTAACCTTTCCCTAGCTCTCTAGCCCCCCGGTTTTGCTGGCCACTGCCACGTCGCTTTCGGTCAACTTTTTCTAGTTCTTTTCTTTTTTTTTTTGTTTCTCCTCAATTTAAGGCGCAATCTTACGACCAATGACCCTTGCAAACCATTTGCACGCACCCCAACCTAAGAAAAGCTTATCGCTTCTTAATGTTGCCAAACAATGATCGGATCACTGTTGGCCGAGTTGATTCCGTGGGATGCATTTTCCGCTGTTCGTGGTTTAGTGATTAGGGGATGTCCGAGTTGTTGCTATAATTAAATGGGCGTAAAACATGCAGTCTAAACAAAAGGGTAATTAAGGAAAGGGTTAATATCATGAAAAATCATAAATTAATATATTTGTGATAATTTTACTTTAAATTAATTTTTTGACTATGAAAAATCTCAAACTTGTACGCTTATGACAAATTTACCCAAAATTAATTTTTTGACAATTAAAAATCTCAAACCGATACATTTATGATAAATTTACCCTTCATTTTTTTTTTGGATAACCCGGGGAACCCCCGCACGGCCGGTAGCCGGAGGATAAACCCTGGAGGCGATACGTGGTAGCCACAACACACGTGCCACCAGTTAAGTCACCCTGCGGCGCGCTGAATTCGAATACTCAACCTTTTGCGAGAGGAAGAGTGCGCGAACCAGCTACGCCACTCAGGTGGGTGATTACCCTTCGTTAGTTTCCATTAAATTGAATCAATACCACAAAAAATCATAAACTAGTACACATGTGACAAACAGAGGGTAAAACGTAAAATTGGTACATCTATCAAATGCCACATGTTATTTAACAAAGAGATTTGACAGTAAAATTTAACGGAAATAAACTGAGGGTAAATTTATCACAGGTGTATCAGTTTGGGATTTTTGATGGTTAAAAAATTAGTTTGGAGTAAAATTATTACAGACGTACCAGTTTGGTAGTTTTTTGTGGTATTAATCCTTTAAAAGAATATGTCCCTTATCCTCATCCATTCCTCCCAAAATAAAAACAATAATAAAACAAAGAACAATTTAGGGGAGAAAGTAAAATAAGCAGTGGGAGTGCTGCCGTCTTTGACTTGGTACAATTAAACATTGCAAACGGTGCCTTTAGCCATAACACCAGCCCTCGTCCTCCTCCTCCATTGCTGCGTGTCGTCGACGTCCTGAAACGGGGGGAGTGGGAATTTAATAAGAAGGGATTGGTCGATGATGTGGGTTGGGAACATGGGCGGGTTTGGCGTTGGCGTTGGCGTTGGCGTTGGCGTTGGGGATTATCTTACTTCTCGAGGATGAAGCGTGTCGTCTTGTGTATGGCCAGCTCCACCTCTGCTGTCCTCCCCCCAGCCCTTTTATCCTTTTCTTTTCATATTTTAGAACACCAACAATAACAATAATAGTTCCATAATACCAGAGAGGGAGAGAGAGAGAGAGAGAGCCGTCATTCCACCGAGAATTTCCGACATTAAAACATCGACAAAAACAAAACGAAAGAAAAGGAGGGGTCGAGTTCCCCTTTCTATGCTTTTCTGGGGCCCTGACCACGGCCCTCCCCAGCTGGCATTCCCTGCCACGCCGTCGCCTTTTGCACCCTTTCTTTCTAAGGATAGCGCCACACGGTTGGTACCCCTCTCCATAAATCTCCTTCCCCAGGAGCGTTGGTAATTCTGTAATAACTGTGACCGCGTCGTTAGAATTGTGGTGGAGGAGAGATGGTGACGCACGATGTCACGCGCCGATGGAAAAGTCAAGTGCTTGCCGACCACGTGTTCGTATTTCTAATTCAATCTTCATCACGGGGTCGACCATAACTTATTAAAAGAAATTCATGGTTACGAGCATAATCTCCAGGTCAACAGGATATCCAATATTGCATCCCCAAGCCCTCTACCGTTCCTACTACTTCATCGAGTGCGACATTCGTTATGATTTGTCAGCTTTGTCAATGCAAGTCTAACACAGTTTGTTAGAATATAACGCGGAAATGACAGGATCTTACAAATTAAATCAATGCGAAAACACCAGAAAAATAAATGAGAAACGATAAAGGACACTAGAGATTTATGTGGTTTGGTCCAAATATCGGTACTTACATTAATGGGAAGAGCTAATAACAAATAATCAACTATAATCGGAGAATCAGAATTACAATTTGCTCAAAACGCTCGAGTGTTTCTCACACCTAAATTTGAGCCCAAACTCAAAGTGTTTATGAATAAATAACTTAATTGGACAAAATAAACTTACTGCACAAATCACCGTATTCAAAGAATTCCTTCGTACGATTTTTCTTCGACGATCGCGATTTCTTCCTGTGTGACTCTTCGCGGCTCAAAAGAAAAAAAACCCTACGGTTCTTTTTCCTTATATATCCACGCGGTCACTGTAGGTTAGAGAAGAGTATGTTTTCTCACAATGACCTTTATGCCCTTTGATAATACAAAAGAACAAACTCTTCAGCCGCATAACGTGAATATCTGATCTTCTTTTCTTTTACTCTTGGGCCCACAAACTACCCATAAAAGAAATATATAAATTGTAGAATATGTATGCCCATGTTTTGTCTTTTAGTGGCCTTCTCTATTCACGTCGCCGTGAGCTCCTCATCCGAAATCAGTCAAATATGAAAGTGAATTTGTTACGTAAGCTTAAACTCAATACATAAATTCAACATAGCTTATGATTTATATTATACTCTTGAAGCGTGATCTCCTTCTGGGCAGTGCCCCGTCATCATCTGCCTTTACGTAGGCATGGGCTTCGGCAGAATTTTTTTGTTGAAGAACCCTCGAAGATTAATTAACACAGTAAATTTCTAAGTGAATTTGTTACCGAGGTACGTGAAGACGAACATGCGCAACAAAAATGCAGCATTGCCTTCTCTCTCTATTCCGACACCAATGATTATCACACAAGGCACGTACCTCATGCCATGTGACATGTCAGTTAGCATCATACAATAACAATTGCGGTCCTATATTTCCTCTGTAACGGTGGATAACATGTAACGCGGATGTTGTTTCCAAACTAAGACGGCAGGATTATATCTATGTTTTGTACAAAAAAATGCAGAATAATTGAGAATAAGTATGATGCGGAGGATCTCCAAATCCAGGATGCTTCCCTTGACAACTTCAATTACGAGTGTGATCATTGCCATATGATCATGGTACTGTTGGGGGTGGATGGGAATTCCCTATTGGAAATATTAGATAAATTGATGGGTGAATGAATGAGAAATTGATGCTCGAAAAATGCCCTTGAGTTGGAAGTAGAAAGTGGAAAAATACAGGTCCCACATTGGAAAAGAAAGAAAGCTACGAAGTGCTTTATATACAGTTACATTCTTTTGAAGTGATAATTATCATAGTACAAATACTATGCCTCGCGTGCAGGCGTGGGGGGGGTGCAAATCCGATGCCCGACAAGCTGAAATTTGGGCGCGAGCACACGTTCCGTGTACACGATTGCAGGGTCGAAAAGTGGGCCTCGCGACAGACCCAATTTTGCCTTCTGATTTATTTTTCAACTCAAGTTGTTACAAATTAATTTTATAATGGCAGGTTAACGGAATTAATTTAATTGGCCGTTATTCCCAAAATGCTCCCCTTCCCCCTGACCTTGTAAATAGATGCCTTCCCATTCTAATTTAAAAATCATCGAATTATTCCTCTCTTTCAATTCTCTGAATTTTGCACTATTTTTCGATAGTATTTGGTTCCGGTTTGTTCAAGTTCGCTGAAAGCTTTGAAGTGCCGATTTTTTCGTAGCTATCAACTGTTGTATCTTGGAAGACAAACGTTCGCAAAACCTCATACGCATGCTGGAGGAAACGAATTTGTTTTAAGGAAACTGTGTCGAACACAGGCGTTGGTTTCCATTTGTATCGATTTTATTTTTGTTATTGTAATTTTATTTCTTTACAATTCTATATTGTTTGTAATATTTATACTTATGCCAACTTGAATTTCACAATAATCTTAAAATAGATTTGATTCGATTAGATTCGTGCTTTCAAATGGCTACTGGAAATGAAGTTGTGGATGTGGCTGCTGAGAGCATCGCCAAAGACTCTGCCTATGCCTCAACTGTCCAACTGCCTAGCTCATCCTCTGTTCCTTCTGCAATTTCTATCCACTATGGTGAGAAACCTGAAAAGTTCAATGGATCAAACTTTAAAAGGTGGCAGCAAAAATGTTGTTTTATTTAACAACTTTGAATCTTGCTAGATTCTTGATTGAGGAAGCTCCTAAGTTATCCGATGGAGAGACGGATAAGCAAGCCTTCAACGCTGTTGAAGCCTGGAAGCACCTTGACTTCCTGTGTAGGAACTATGTCATGAATGGTTTACATGACTCATTGTACAATGTCTATTGTGCAATAAAGACAGCAAAGGAGTTATGAGAAGCCCTGGACTGAAAATATAAAACAGAGGATGTTAAAGCAAAGAAATTTGTTATCGGTCAATTCCTTGATTATAAAATGGTGGATTTTAAGACTGTGATAAGTCAAGTGTAAGAAATTCAAGTGATCTTGCATAAAATTCAGGCTAAATGAATGAACTTGATTAAAACCTTCCAAGTGGCTGCGATTATTGACAAGCTACCTCTTGGGTGGAAGGATTTCAAAAACTATCTTAAATATAGCTAAAGGAAATGAACCTAGAAGAGCTAATTGTTAGATTTCGAATCGAAGAAGACAATAGAGGATCTGAATGCAAAGGGTTCAATCCTACTACAGCTAAGGCAAATGTTATGGAGCTTAAGCAAGGCCACAAGAACAAGAAGATTGCCAAGCCAAAGTTGGGACCAAAAGGAGGAGTTTCCAAAAACAAGTTTCAAGGAAAATGCTTCAACTGTGGCAAAATGAGGCATAGGTTTATGGATTGCAGACTTCCGAAGAAGAAGAATTATGAGACAAATATGGTGAGTGGCATCGCTCAAGACGTGTCAAACATAAACCTTTCTGCAATGATTTTTGAAGTAAACTTAGTTGGGTCCAATCCGAATGAATGGTGTTTATGAGGAAACAAGCACATATGCTTTAATTTTGTGGCAAAATCAGGCACATATGCTCTAATAAATACCTATTCACAAATCTTGAACCAATTAATGGGGAAAAAGATTTTTATGGAAAACTTTGCCTCTTCTGTTGTCGAAGGCCAAGGGAAGGTACTACTGAAGATGGCATATGGAAAAGAGTTGACTCTGAACAATGTCCTATATGTGCTAGAAATTCGAAAGAACCTGGTCTCTGGGTCTTTGTTGAACAAGCATGGATTTCATAGGTGTTCGAGTCAAACAAAGTTAATTTGTCTAAATCTGGAATGTATGTAGGGAAGGGATATGTATCTGATGGACTTTTTAAGCTTAATGTAATGACAATTATCAATAAAGATAATAAGTCTTCCGTTTATTTGCTTGAGTCTTCCAATTTTTGGCATGGTAGACTATGATACTTTAATTATGATACATTGCGTAGATTAATTAAATTGGAACATATACCTTCATTCCAAATTGATTCAAAACATAAATGTAAAATTTGTGTTGAGGCAAAATTAACGAGATCATCATTTCAAACAATTGAAAGAAACACCGAACCCCTTGAATTGATTCATAGTGATGTTTGCGATTTGAAATTCATACAAATGAGAGGTGCTAATAAATATTTTATTACCTTTATCAATGATAATACTAAATACTGCTATGTGAATTTGCTTAAAAGCAAAGATGAAGCCTTAGAGAAATTTATTCTCTATAAAAATGAAGTTGAAAATCAACTTAATAAGAAAATTAAAAGATTGAGAAGTGATAGAGGTGGTGAGTATGAAGTACCAATTGGTGAATTCTGTGCACAACACGGAATTATACATGAAATAACTATGCCTTACTCTCGTCAATCAAATGGTTTTGCTGAACGTAAAAATCGCACATTGAAAGAAATGATGAACGCTATATTACTATATTCAGGTTTGCCTCAAATATGTAGGGAGAAGCTATATTGTCAAGCAATTATCTTTTAAATAAGGTACCTCGAAAGAAAGAGGATAAAACCCCTTATGAATTATGGAAAGGTAGAAGACCATCCTACAAACACTTATGAGTGTGGGGGTATCTTGTAAAAGCGGCGGTTCCAACACCAAAGAAGACAAAGATAGATCCTAAAACGATGGATTATATCTTTATAGGTTATGCACATAACAGTAATGCATATCGATTTCTTGTACATGAATCTAAAATTCCAGATATACACAAGAATACGATCATAGAATCTAGGAACGCATCATTCTTTGAAAGTGTATTTCCTTGTAAATCCAATGATGGATCAAGTTCATCTAAACGAAAAAATGAAACTATGAATGAAGAAAGTCATGATTCGGCTCATGAAATTCATGACTCGGATCATGAACTAGAACTGAGACGTAGCAAAAGAGTAAGAGTGGAAAAATCTTTTGGAAATGATTTTCTAACTTATTTGTTAGAAAAAAGGAACTATTAAATTATGTAAAAGCTGTGAATTCTTCTGAGAGACCTCTATAGAAAGAAGCAATAAAAAGTGAAGTTGATTCTATTTTGCAGAATCATATTTAGGAGCCAGTGAATCTTCCTCCTGGTTGTAAGCCTTTAAAGTCCAAATGGATTTTTAAAAAGAAAATGAAAGCAGATGGCTCCGTTGATAAGTATAAAGCCAGACTTGTGATCAAAGCAGATTACTTTGATACTTATTCTCCTATGACGAGAATAACCTCCATTAGGATGATACTTGCAATTGCAGCATTGCGAAATCTAGAAGTACATCAAATGGATGTAAAAATAGCTTTCCTAAATGGTGATTTGGATGAAGAAATCTACATGGAATAACCGAGAATTTTATACTTCCAGGACAAGAGAGGAAACTCTATATATTGGTGAAATCATTGTATGGCCTAAAACAAGCATCAAAGTAGTGGCATGAAAAGTTTGATAATGCAATGATTACCAATGGATTTAAGATCAATAAATGTGATAAATGTGTCTACATTAAAGAGACAACAAATGGCTATGTCATTATCTTTACGTAGATGACATACTAATTGTTGGTAGTGATGATAAAATGATCAAATCTACCAAATATATGTTGAATTCAAGATTTGACATGAAAGATATGAGACCTACTGACATGATTTTAGGACTTAAAAGTACAAGAACGTCAGAAGGTTTTATTTTAAACCAGTCACACTACGTGGACAAGATTCTTGAAAAATTCAACATGAATGATTATGGTATTACTAGAGCACCATTAGACAATAGTCTTCATCTGTCCAAGAATAGAGGAGAGGATATTTCTCAAGTAGAGTACTCTAGAGTTGTTGGAAGTCTAATGTACTTAATAAGTTGTACTAGACTAGACATTGCCTATACGGTTAGTAAATTGAGTAAATATACGAGCAATTCGAGTGCTAACCATTGGAAAGCAATAGTGAGAGTATTCAGGTACTTACGATATACTCGGAATTATGGCCTGCATTATATCATATACCCAGCTGTTTTAGAAGGATATAGTAATGCGAACTAGATATTTAATATAAAAGACTCAAAATCTACTAGTGGGTATGTATTCACACTAGCAAGAGCAGCCGTATCTTAAAAATCCTGTAAACAAACTATTGCAGCCAGATCCACAATGGAATCTGAATTTATAACTTTAGATAAATGTGGTGAAAAGGCTGAATGACTACGTTATTTCTTAGAAGATATTCCAAAATGGCAAAAACCTATGCCAATTAATAAGTATACATTGTGATAGTCAATCTGCGATTGGAAGAGCATAGAGTAATATGTGTAATGGTAAGTCTAGACATATACGCCGTAGACATCATATCATTAAACAACTACTCCCAACATGAATTATCTCTATTAACTATGTAAAGTCAATGGATAATATTACAAATCCGCTAACCAAAGGGTTAAACAGAGAGTTAATTGAAAAATCGACAAGAGGAATGAAACTGAAGCCCATGAAAGAATAAGTCGGTATAAAGAAAACCCAATCTAGTTGACTGGAGATCTCAAGATCTAGGTTTAAAGGGACAACCTAATTATATAAACTTAGTGATATCACTGTAAGGGTTATCCCTAAAACCATTCATATATAAAATATCAGTGATATTGTAAAGAAAATGCTAGCAATTTTGCTTTAATGATTCTTAAGTGGAGTAAACAAATTACTCATAAATTAAGTAATCACCTATGTGATAGAGAAGTGGGGCCGCTTCAAAGGATAATTACTTAAGGGCTAAATTCTTTAGAAACTCTTGCAGAACCACGTTGATGTTCATGGCCAAAACGAACATAACTATGAAAACTGAACAAACGTTTAGATGATTCCTGTGTGAAATGTATGGTTCATTTACATAAGAAAGCTGGACAGTTTAAGGACATCACGTTTACTGGACAATTGGTAAAGTAAATATACTTTCATAAGGGAAGGTTCAAAAGGTAACACCTACCTATCCTATGCAGGTTTCAATTGTTGAATACTATCATAGAGCCAAAACTAAAACAATTTTCATTCACGTGGGGGATTGTTGGAAATATTGAATAAATTGATGGGTGAATGAATGAAAAATTGATGCTCAAAGAACACCCTTGAGTTGGAAGTGAGAAGTGGAAAAACACGGATCTCACATTAGATAAGAAAGAAGGTTATAGAGTATTTTATATACAGTTACATTTTTTTAAAGTGGTAACTATTATAGCACAAATATTATGTCTCGCGCGCAAGCGCAGGGGGGTGCAAATCCGACGCTCAACAAGTTAAAACTTGGGTGCAAGCGCATGTCCCGTGTACATAATTGTAGGGCCAAAAAGTGGGCCTCGCGATGAGCCCAATTTTGCATTCTTATTTATTTTCAATTCAAGCTGTTACAAATTTAAAATTTGTAACGTATGATTAATAGCAGGTTAATGGCGTTAAAATTGTGCTGTTACGGAATTAATTTTATAATGGCATATTAATCGGCCGTTATTCCCGATTCGTATTAATTTTATAAAGGTAGATTCAATTTGCCGTTATTATTCCCAAAACGCTCCCTCCTGACCTTGTAAATAGATGCCTTCCCATTCTAATTTAAAAATCACCGAATTATTCCTCTCTTTCAATTCTCTGAATTTTGCACTGTTTTTCAATAGTGTTCGATTCCGGTTTGTTTAAGTTTGCCGAAGGCTTTGAAGTGCCTATTTCTTCGTAGCTGTCAACCGTTGTATTCTAGGAGACAGATATTCGCAAAACCTTATACGCGTGCTAGAGGAAATGAATCTGTTTTAAGGAAATTGTGTCGAACACAGGTCTCGGTATCCATTTGTATCGATTTCATTTCTGTTATTGTAATTTCATTTCTTTACAACTATGTATTGTTTGTAATATTTATATTGATGCCAATTTGAATTTCGCAACATTCCCATCTTTGGTTGTTTCACCTGGTGTATTATTAGTAGGTCTACCAGCTCTTCAGAAGCCTATTGTTCCAAGCACCAATTGGCATCGACCCTAATCACGTGTATGTGCTTCAAGCTATTTATCTTGCATGTGTAGAGAGCGCATATATCTTCAGTTGTCATTGATTGTTTTGTATTCACTTGCTGCGGTTTTTGCCTTTTATAAAGAAGGGAAGGAAGATGGTGGAAGAGGAAGCTATGAGATAAGAGCGAGACAGAGATTGTTTCAGAAGGAGGGAGCAAAGGGATAGAAAAGGCCTCTGTTTCTTACATGTGACCAATGTGTCCTCCCATGTGCATTCCCTTGAAGAACCACCCACATGATATAATTTTGTGTCCATGAATGCTGGGGCATCTCCCTCCCTCTCTCTCTGCATTATTGTGGCACTCCACATGAAGTGGTTTCTCGAGGGTGTCGAGTTTGAACCTTGAAAGACAGACCTCACTTATTATTGTCCTCTCCTCTCTTGTTTGCTTCGCCCTCCTTTCTTCTGTTTACGTGGGTGTTCTCCCTCGCTTTTTTCGACCTTTGTGATGGTGATCATCTGACAGTGGCACCCCATCAAATAATTGTTTGTTAAACGCCGATGCACCTGGCCCCAAGACTTCACCATTTGATCCAAACTTATCTATCTACCCCACCTTATTACTGCCAAAAGATTGGCTTTGGCTTTAACAAGTAAAAAATGTCACTCGATTCTTTTCCTTCAAAGTAGAAGTTTGTAAGATGAGGTAACCACTAACAATATTGGCTCTCAAGTGCGTACCTCTTCCTTGAGGGGTTCACTACGAGCAACTTGAGAACGCAAGCATGCGTGGTCATCACATAATGAGTTTCTCATGTATCTAGATCATGGGAATATTATCAAAAAAGTCCTAAATTTATTATATGGTAATCAATTTAGTTCCAAATTTTTCAATTATATCAATTTAATCTTAAATTTTTTGATAATTAATCAATTTAGTCATTCCACGCAATTTTGGTCGAAAATTGCTGACATAGATGTTGATCGGCTGCTGGCTATCCTACATGGCATGATAGACTCTTACGTGGACAATTTTTGTAATTCTTTTTAATTTTATGATTTTTTTTAAATTTGTCTTTTTTTCCTTTTATTTTATTTTCTTCTCTTCTCTTCTTTTTTTTTTTTTTTTCCTTATCTTTCCTTTTTAACTATGGCAAAGGCACGGCCGCCCTCGCCTAGGCGAAGGATCACGAGATCAACCTACCCCTATCCTCAACCCTCGCCTAGGTGAGGGCGGCTCGCCTTGACCCTTACCAGCTGCCATGTTGCCAGCTATAGTTAAAAAGGGAAAAAAGAGAGAGGGGAAAGCAAAGAAATAAAAAAAAAAGAAAAAAAATGAAAGGAAAGAAAAGAAAGAAAATTAAAAAATTATCCATGCTAGTATTGACCGTACTATCCATATAGGACAGTTAATATCCACGTTATCAATTTTTAACCATGGCCAGAATGATTAAATTTGCAAATCGTCAAAAGGCTTATAACTAAATTGGTATAATTAAAAATTTTAAGACTAAATTGGTTGTTGTACAATGGTTATATGACTTTTTTGATAATTTTCCCTCAAGATTATTATCATATTATTCTTAATTTGGTGAAAACTCACTTTTCCTTGATAGTTTTCTGAAGATTAAGGTGTTGATTTGAAAGGGGTGAAAAAATATCTTGCAATCATACTTGAGCATGTCAACATAATAGAAAATAAGAGATAAATTTTACTTTTTCCAAGTTTTATAGGAACTTTCACATTTCTTTGAATGTAAATATCTTTTAAAGTCTTCAAGTGTTATGTATACATTAAAGGGATAAGTGTGCTGGAAGTTTTAAAACTTGTCACAAAAATGCAAATAAGTCCTAAAACTTGCAAAAAGTGCAATCAAATCCCGACACTTATCAAATTAATGCAAAAGTGTCCTTCTGTTAACTCTGTTTAACTTGATTAAAGAAAAATACTGACGTGGGTTTTTAAAATATTTTCTCTCTCATACGTGGCGATGACATGGCTAAAATGATGTCATTTGTTTTCCAAATATGATTTTTCGTACAAATTTAAATTAAGTTAAATTTAAAAAAAAATAAGAGAGAGATAATAGTTGAGAACTAGGCGATAAACCTGTCAAACAAGTTGGTCGAGTCGGGTTTGGCTTAGGTTGAAAATGTTTCGATATATATTGATCCATTTTCATACAACACAATTCTAGCAACTCATACCCAATTTGACCCATATTACTAAAAAATTTCAATATTAAATCAAATTTAGAAAAACCCATTTCTTATAAATTTTTAAAAATATATATTGGTAAAACATTGTGGACAATTTTTATAATTTTTTTAAAAATTATGATTTTTCAATTTTTTAATATTTTTTCTTTCTTTTTTTTTCTTCTACGTTTGGCGACCTCCAGCCGGTTGGTGACTAGTGGCGTCCGGTGATGATCGATGACCAGTGACCGACAATCGGCGACTAGCAACAACCAACAGCTATTGATGACCGGTGACCTGCCGGCAACCGACGGCATCTGACAATGACCAGTGATTGAAGGCCGGCGACGACTGGTAGCTGGTGGGGACCGGCGATTGACGACGACTAGTGATTGGCAGTTGGCAACACTTGCCGGATTTCCTACAAAAAAAGGAAAAGAAAGAAAAAAGGAAAAAAATAAAAAAAATATGAAAAATATGAAAAATCAGAAAATTAAAAGAATTAAACACCCGAAATATATACATGTTAACAGTTGGTTTCATAATTTCTTAACATTTGAATAATATTTTAAAGTTTAATGGGAAGGCAAATAAATACACCTCCCGCCTAATAAGCCCGCAAGAGAAGTGCATGCCGAAGTTGGGCCCTCCATCTGAAGACAGACACCACATGGCATTGGGAGCAGCTGAATTTTAGTAAACCAGCGTGGGCCGAATAAAACCTAAATTTTCCACGTAAAATACTTTTCGCCCAATAGATTATTTCCACATCATTATTTTGTTTTGTGAAAGATTAACAATTTGAAATTTTATTTAATTGTATTTTTTGAAATAATTAGTGAATAAAATTTTTTTATTTTCAATAATAATTTATGTCTAAATTTTTCGTGGATGATAAAAATATTTTTCTTTTATTCAATTTTGTAAGTGATATAAGTGATCATTTTTAGGAAAATGTTTTTCAAATTATTTATTTTCCGTGAAATAAAAGTACCCAAGAAAAGAATAATTTTGTTGAACATATTGTTATACATGCCATAGTTATTAGGACCATCACATGTAGTTTTTTCTTTTTGTTGTGTTCTTATCTAGATGGTGAACCAGTGCCTAAATTTAACTTTGGCTATTACAAAAATACAAAATTTAACTATCAAGACATTTCATAACAGCATTAACTATTTATTTTCATATTGTTATTAAGCAATAACAAAGTAAAATGTTTTATATATATATGTCGACTTTTAGGATTAAATTAGATGAAAGGTAAATGTTAATGAATAAACTAAAATTTGTATGGATAAACTCACATAAAGAGAATTTCCTACCAATACATTAAAAAAAAGAACTATTTTGGAAGAATAGATTGAAAATTTTCTGCTTCATAAGGAAATTAATAGTTTATCAAGAATTCAATCAAGAAACAATAATGTGTTTATCGGGTTAATTCTTTTTTACCTTAGTTTGACGAAATGAACTAATTTAATAAGGCCCAAACCAATTTGATAAAGAAAACCTAATTTTTGCAAAAGTTAGAGTATTATCGTCGTGCCTTTGAAAAAAATAATACATGAAACATTATTAACGTCGATGGGGCTATGGCGAACGAAAAATATCAACAACGACCTCTTCTAAATGCATTGTACTAACGAAAGTTTGTTTAAAAAATGATCGGTACTAATTGTATCATTTGACAATAAGATCATGGTACTCCAATAATTCATTCTAAATTTGATTTAAATTGCTAATATTTTCAAAGGATTGCCAACAAATAAAATCAAAGAAAAAACAATAAACTCAGAGAAGATACATTGACAAATTGATTTGGAAATATAAAGAACAAAAGTAAAATTATTTGCTATAAAAGATAAGTCAACAAAATTACAAAAATAAGTTTTTCTTGAGTTAGATTTAGAAAAAGGATAAAAAAAAAGGGAGAAAAAATCAGATAAAATCTTACATGTCGGAAGAAAGAAATGGAAACATTTGCGGAGCCTCAAAATTGCAAACCAAACATCGCCGGACTATTCATTCATGGCTGTTACTTCGATCAGTTTGGATCAAGAAGTGTTGCAGGGGCGCAGCCCCTTTATCCTTAAGGTAGATAGAAATTCAATCTGTTTCACTCGAAAAACAATCCGAATGCTCGTACATACTCTCTCTATTCATTATATCAATGAAGACGGCGATCATGCAAGAAGTAAATATGCTAGGCATCGCTCCGCAAGGAGTAGTCGACGGTTGCATTATCCTTTTGCAGGAAACTTTTGAACCAATACGCAGATTGCTTCAGGTGTCGCTTCAGTCCATTCCCGAAATCCACGAATATGAGGCCGTATCGGGTTGTATAACCCTCTGCCCACTCGAAGTCGTCTAGGAAACTCCACACAAAGTATCCTTTTACATTCACTCCTTCCCTGTCAACGACGAATTCGTGTATATATTGCTTTTGATCAAATATCATCATTGTTACCACCGATGCAGACCCATTATTGTTATCGAACCACTTACTCGATAGCCTTGGAGAGATTTGAGAGATGCTGCTGAAAGTAACTTATTCTCAATCTATCTATCAGTGCATCTTCAAGCGGCAACGATTTGTTATTTGCATCTGCCATTCCTGTATTTGCACAAAACATGTATAGAAGAAAAATAACAAGCAGACCCCTCGACCCAAGCAAAGTTACTGTGAGTGACATTAATACATGTATTACCATTCTCGGTCACATAAATGGTTGGATCCTCATAGTTTTTCTTCACGTAGAGCATCAACTCTCTGATACCCTTTGGGTATATGTACAGCCACTCGGCAGCAGTCTGCAATTTTGTTTAGTTGAGTTCTGTATCAGCATTATTCTTAGTATGCGATTAACTCGTGAACAATTGACTATGTATAGATTCTTTAAGGTGCTTGTGGTAGACACATTACCGGTTGGCCAATCGGAATTCCTTCTTTCTCAGCTGGTAACATCACAGATAACGAACAAAGTTAATGAGGCAATCAATTGAAGAAGAACGCATGGGAGTAAATAACTTGTCCGAGGAATTATTGGATGAATTGACTGGACAGTGGTAGTGCATGCTTACTGGTCAAATTACAATGACAGTCGGTGGTGTAACTTAGATTGAGAATGGTGAAAGGGGATGCGGATTCATCTACGTATCTTGCTGTGTAGTACTTTACCCCCATGTAGTCATGAGAACCCTTTAGCCCCTCCGACTGTGCTTCTGTAAATCTGGGTAACCGTTCACCAACATATCTCCTCATCGATTTTGGGTAGTCACCATAGGTAATAGGGTGAGCAAACCTTACATCATGGGCACACAATGCACTTACTCATGTGACATAAAATTTCTGAGGAAGGGGAAAAATGACTCTTTCGTCGAGGTAAACTTGCTATTCCGTAAAAAATGCATATCTAGCATCTTATGAGTACTAGGGGGAATAAAATTGTACGTACCTTCTAATAAATTAACTACTTACCATCCAAACTGAAAGTCAAGAGCTCTAGAGGCAGCCTCCCTACTGATGTTCGTCGAATGCTTTGGGGTCATCCAGAAACTTGCAATAACCATGCCTATTTTCCCATTTTGAGCAGCCTGACTGGGCATCAATACACGTGACAATTAGACAAGTCCAAGCATGCATATTCAAATCAATAGTTTGTCGAAAGAAGAAGGGGAAATCACCGAGATAGGTGTATATATACCTGATACTTGTCCCTATACAGTTCCACTGCTGCTGCGTGTGAAAGAAGCAAATGGTGCCCAACGATGTAAGGTTCCGTTGCTGAGTTTCCGGTTGTGCAGTTATTAATGTAACTAGAACATCGACCGGGCGCATAGCTACCGATCGCATACCCGAACATAGTAAAGTAATTGGGCTCATTCAGTGTCGCCCAATGCTTCACTCTATCACCAAATTCTTGAAAGCAAAGGTTTACATAATCAAGGTAGTCCTCCCTAATAAATCATCCAAATGATCCTTGCATTAATTGATTAAGATCGGTGATTTTTTCAAGGGATACATGCACTTAGAACTCCAATTCAATATATATCCAATGGCTTACACGATATCAATACTCAGGAACCCGCCGTACTCATCTTCAAGTGCTTGGGGAACATCCCAATGGAACAATGTCACAAAAGGTTGGATGCCTGCTAAAAATTATTACACATGTGCAAGAGCAATTTAATTGATTTGCGAATGACTAGACACTAGAGGTTACCCTCCACGAGTAGGTTGTCGATGAGACTGTTGTAGAAGGCGATGCCTTGTTCATTGACTCCCTTGCTTATCTTCCCATCTAGTATACAAAATATACCATCTTAATGAATTTGGTTATAAATCTGTAGTGCACGCACAAGAACTGAGTACAGAGAGAAACAGCAGTTAACATTTGTTTCAGCACAGCAAGTTCAAAATGTAGGGAGACCAAAGAGAATCAATTGCGAAATGTTCAGGAAGGCACATAATTATATTCATTGAATCGTTAACTACGTGGGTCTCGAGCCAAATGGAGTTGGTCTACATGGTTTACGGAGGATCATATTTTTCCTTGATGTTAAGCGGTAGGAGCCTAATAATGTCGGAATAAGAAAAAAGGAGGGTGTATGGGAGTGAGCTTACGGGGTGCAATACGAGGCCACGAAATGGAGAATCTGAAGAAATCCCATCCCATTGGTTTCAACAAGCTTATGTCCTCCTATTTATAAAAAGTTTGCACGCATACATCACTTGTCAGGAAACTGTTCATCCACATGACTTTCAAAGAACACAATAGACTCACCGACTGTCCAACAAAAACGAATATACCACGTGTGCCTAATTAAGCAAAAGCACATGACACAACAGAACAATTCTGTAAATTACTTGAGGTGTCGATTATTATGGTGTGCAGCTACCAGTCGCGTGAGACAAGGGCTAGAATCACGTGCATTAAGGAAGAAGGGAGGGATAGTGAAGTGAGTAAGCCTCTATCGCAGTCTACAGAGACGATGACCACAATTGTGATCCCAGACTGCAATACTATATCTCGAAATGACCTCGTTAATCTAGCACATGTTACCTGGAAGTGGTAGTAGAATTCATCAGCTATCAAACCGGAAGAGTGGTCGGTAATCTTTCCTGGGGAAGAAGGGGAAACCAATAAATTATATTCACGTGTGCGTTTGAGGTAGAAACCATATACCCAAAAAGGCAGTGACCTAACCTGGATAGATTTTGGTGAAGGTGTCCCAAATGCTCAACCCTCTTCCCCGTTGGTCCGCTGCTCCTTCAGACTAGTTACGCAGAAGCCACCAAATCAAAAGCAAGCATTTGATCCTGGAGTGCACGTACAGTCCCAATGCATGGACGCTGCATGTTACCTGGTAGGCGCTGGATCCCACTCCAAATACGAAATCAGATGGAAAGCTCGTCCGGTTGATGATCTTGTCGTCCTCCCCATCATTGACACTAGCCACACTAGGATCCTCACGACCGCAACTGCAACCCAAGAAAGTGGCCGTCATCATCAACAAGCCGATGCACCAGGAGGCGGAAGCATGTAGATAACCGTGTGGATGCTGCTTCGTCAGCTTCATTTTCAATATGCTTCGTCCAAAAGATGTCAGTTGCGGGAACTTTCGACAATAAATAATACCAGTTGCGAGCGTTTGGGGAGTAGTTGGACATTCACATTGAAATCTCAACTAAAAGTCAAGAGTTTGGTGGAGTATTTGCAGGTGAACAGTTGAAGGCGTGGATCTTCTTCATCCTACCCCCCTCCGTTTAGTTTCCATCTTCACTTAAAATAAATGGAAAAAGATAAAGAAGAATATAAGGTAGCGAATGATAACCATTCTGTTCCGGAATGAGTTCCTGAACCAGAAATAGATTTTTCTATTTCTAGTTCCTGGATAAGTTTCTGAGAAAAAAAATCCGTTTGATAATGACAAAAAATTTCTATTTCTGGAACAGAAACCCGTTTGATAACAGCACAAAATTTCTATTTTCTGAAACAAAAACTCGTTTGATAAACAATAGAAAATTCTATTTCCAGGAACAGAAATCCATTTTTTTAGAAATGGAATAAAAATAATAAAAAATCCGAAAAATTCATAAAAATCTTTAAAAAAATTCAGAAAATCCCAAAAAATTGAAAAATTCCAGAAAAAATCATCAAAATGTCGAGAAAATAAAAAAAAATTCAGATTTTGGGAAAATAGGAAATTTGTTGAATTTTTTCAAAAAAAATCAAGAAATAAAAAATTTCAAAACTTTACAGAATTGCTTAGAATACCTGTGGCCACCCACTTTTAGTGAAATTTAAATTTTTTTAGGTGCCCAAAAAAATCAAAAAATCAAAAATTTCAAAACTTCACAAAATAGTTTAGAATACATGTGGTCACCCACTTTGAGTGAAATTTAAATTTTTTAAGGTGCCCAAAAAAATTCAAAAACTCAAAAATTTCAAAACTTCACAGAATGGCTTAGAATACTTGTGGGCACCCACTTTGAGTGAAATTTTAATTTTTGGAGGTGAAAAAAAAGAAAAAAATCAAAAATTTTAAAACTTTATAGAATGACTTAGAATACATGTGGCCATCCACTTTGAGCGAAATTTAAATTTTTTTAGGTGAAAAAAAAAACATAAAAATCAAAAATTTCAAAACTTCACAAAATGACTTAGAATACATGTGGCCATCCACTTTGAGTGAAATTTCAAAATTTTTTGATTTTTTGCTTTTTTTTCGGCACCTAAAAAAATAAAATTTTGCTTAAAGTGGGTGGCCACAAGTATTTAAGTCATTATGTAAAGTTTTGAAAATTTTTCTTTTTTGCTTTTTTTTTTTTTTTTTTTCGACACCTAAAAAAAATTAAATTTCACTCAAAGTGGGTGGCCATAGGTATTCTAAGCAATTATGTGAAGTTTTTTATTTTTTATTTTTTTATTTTTTTCGGCACCTAAAAAAATTTAAATTTCGCTCAAAAGTGGATGGCCACAGGTATTTTAAGCAATTTTGTGAAGTTTTGAAATTTTTTATTTTTTATTTTTTTTCGGCACCTAAAAAAATAAAATTTCACTCAAAATGAGTGGCCACAAGTATTTTAAGCCATTCTGTAAAGTTTTGAAATATTTACTTTTTTGCTTATTTATATTTTTTTTGGCATTTAAAAAAATTAAATTTCGCTCAAAGTGGGTGGCCACGGGTATTTTAAGTCATTTTGTGAAGTTTTTAAATTTTTTATTTTTTACTTTTTTTAATTTTTTTTGGCACCTAAAAAAATAAAATTTCGCTCAAATTGGGTGGCCACAGGTATTCTAAGACATTCTGTGAAGTTTTTAAATTTTAGATTTTTTTGATTATTTTTTATTTTTTTGGCATCTAAAAAAATTAAATTTTGCTCAAAGTGGGTGGCCATAGGTTTTCTAAGTCATTTTGTGAAATTTTGAAAATTTTTATTTTTTATTTTTTTAAATTTTTTCGGCACCTAAAAAAATTTAAATTTCACTGAAAGTGGGTAGCCACAAATTCTAAACCATTCTGTTAAGTTTTGAAATTTTTGATTTTTTGCTTTTTTTTCTCACCTCAAAGGTCGTGACTTTCATATGAATGTGTATTGAAGAAAATGAATTCCTCAGAAATGGTTCTCACTTTTGTTCTAGAAATGAAAAACCAACTTTTTTTTTGTTCTCATTTCTGATTTCAGAATCAGTTTTGGAAGCAAACTTGTCCCGGAAATAGAAAAATGAAATTGCGTTACCAAACGGGTTTCTGGTCCAAAACTGATTCTGGGAACAAAAAATCAGTTCTGGGCAGAACCAGAATGGTTTTCATGCGGTACCTAAGAGGCCCAACTTCCAATTTGCAAGAAGGACGAATCAGAACTGTTCTCAACTACTTGCTTGGTCTAAGAGATTGGTTTAGTCAATAATGGGCTGATCTGCTATTGATTGATGAACGTGACCCACTTATTTAAAGGTCCTGAAGGAATTTAACACATCAATTAGTAAACCAATTGACGATGGGACGTAGGGAACACCAATTGACATTACAATTCTATACCATGTGATGCAGGGATGATTAAACTATTAGCACTGATGACGCTGGATGTGTTGAACAAATAATTAAATAAAGCTCGATCCGATCTTGATAACGTTGATAGCCCCGCTACTATGGAGGATAAGAAGGGAGAGAGACTAGATAATTTAGACCACCCTTGGCCGAAATCCCACGTTGGCAGGCCGCTTAAAGGATACAGTAGTCGGTATCCGTCAAAAGGGGCAGAAAGAAAAACGAGGAGAAGATAATAAGGGACAGTTTCCAAAAAGTTTATTCGATTGTGTTTAAATAAAGAAAAGGTAACCAACCTAAAATATAAAATTTCAATAATCAACGATATTGTCAAATTCCTATTCTGGATAAGGATAACCCTAAAGAGATTAAAATATCAATCCCCTAAATTTACTGAATTAACTAGAATATGATACCAGTTGGGCATTGAATATTCAGCAAATTTGAAAACTATCTTGATCGTCTCCCACGTCAATCACCGATTTTGTAAATGAATTTTAGCAAGTGCAGCATGAATCTTTCAAGATAATGACTCGTTGCTTCACCAAAAGAAAGCATGTTGAATTTGTAATTTGTTGTTATGCGTGGTTCATCATAATAGCAATCGACACCATCCATTTACAATCTCCCGCTCATATGAGAATTTTGGGTTGCTCTCTTACTCACCTAGAAATGATATGTAAAGGATGGTCTGATTAATTTGCATTAAATCTATACCTGCATGCGATTTTTCATTTTCTCCATTATAAAGTTGTGTAGGTATGTACAAATTATTATGTGTTCCGAATGGACCCGCAATTTAAGGCCCTAACAGTTCAAAGTTCATCAAAACTAGGCCTGCTAAATTCATCCATCTAGGAAGGACTAGCACGTTATCGTAACTAGCTCAAGTATGGACGATTAGCTAAAGATTGGCTAGAAGCTATCAAAAAAAGGCCATCCAAACACCTTTATGAGCCGATTGGTGGGAATCAGTTGATGAAAGGCCTCTATGCAAAAGGCTAACCATCGAAGGCGAAGCAATTAATTAATCAGTTAAGCAAACGCTCCTCCAAGAAGGAATGAAGTTAATATCGTCTGTTGGCAATTTAGGAGGGCACATATTTTGCATGCATGCAATCAAACGCATCATTCATTGGGGAACGATGTGGTCACCGGGATGGTTGAGGAGGAGCATCTTGAACCACAACTACTCCAAATATCTTTTCAACCCCTTCTTCAAATCCACATACGTTGCACCTGAGGTTGACGGCGTTGGAGACAACAGTATCGGGGGCCCATCATTCATTAGTGGTCATTGCTATTCCCACGTTTCCATAAAAACAACTTTAACTTTGCTTTCCCAGGAGCAAAATCATATTGTTAGATGAGTCAGATTTGAGACACTCTCTCACCATCCAACTAGAAAATCGAGAGCTCGGGGGAGCTGACTTTAGATCCGCACCTACGTCCTGGGCAAGACGTTAAATTGTGTCCAGCCGGTGTCTCATCCAACCTCGGGATCCCTTTAACCCTTAAATATAAAGAAACAAGAGGATCTTCCCTCCTGCGTGGGAAAGACAAAGATATAGGAGATATTCAGAATTACGAGGTTTGTGGGTTTTGACACATTAAAATAAGGTATGCATCCGTGGAGTTCACAACTTCTTATTGAAGTGGACAACCCGAAGAGGCCTTCATAGGCTGCCACTTCTCTTTGGTGAGGTTATACTTAACCTACACCAAGAATTTAGGACACTCTCTCTCGCCATCCAACTAGTAAATCGAGAGCTCGGGGTAGCTGCCTTTAGATCTGCACCTGACTCACGTAGTTCTGTTATATTTGTTTCAATTGAGTCAATCATTGGTTTGGACTTCCACTTGGAGATAGTCAACGGCACCATACCAACATGCATATCATCAATGAAATGTTACTCTCATATACGAGGAAAAGTGTCAAAAAAGTCATAAATATTTTGCATTGATGCTAATTCAGTTCTAAACCTTTTTTTGATGCAAATTCAGTTATAAACCTTTTGCATTTGTGCCAATTTAGTCCTAAACCTTTTTTTGGTGCCATTCAATTTTAAACCTTTTACATTAGTACTAATTCAATCATTCAACATGTGAATAGCTATTAGCTGGAAGGATTGAATTGGCACAAATGCAAAAAGTTTAGGACTGAATTAGTACAGATGCAAAAGATTTAAGACTGAATTGACACAAATGCAAAATGTTTATGATTGAATTAGTACCAAAAAAGGTTTAGGACTAAATTGACATAAATGCAAAATGTTTAGAACTTTTTTTTGACACTTTTCTCCCCATATTTGCCATGAGAAGATAATCAATTCAATGGGCTTACTGGGCAAGAGTCTAGACCGAGAGAGACAGAATCTGAAGGAGTCCAGTCCTGTCTTACTCATGAGCTGAGTGTCCCCCTGCAATTCCATCAAAATGCAAAATAGAAGGAGAAACTTTGGGCCGACATTCAAACGGGTCCGTACACCACAACGAGGCATGAACGTGATCAAATAGCCAGAGGAATGTTTAAGCTCAATGCAGTGTGGTTTGTCCAAAGGCATCGATTAATAATCGCCTTATTGCGATGATGTAGTCATCCACCCCCTTTCCGGTGCTTGCATCCTCTGTTCCTTCTGCATTCCAGATTTCAGAAACACTTTATAACAATAGTCCTATCCAAAAATGTTACTTAATTACTGGATAGATGCACGGTGAAGAGAGTGAGCCTTGCTGCTCGAACTTTTCTTTTGTTTTTCATTAACACAAACAGATTCAATACAATACTACAAATTGCAAGTTCCAAGCAGTTGCGTAATTAAATTACAGATTACAGATCTAGACATCAATCCGCCATTATAATCATAACGGAAAGCGAGTTTCGCCGCGTCAGATTCAACTGCCGAGATACTATTAGCTTCAGCATTAGTTATGCGTATTTTTGTGAGAGCGTCCGCACACAAGTCAGCGTTTTCTTATATGGAAGAGTAGCTCTCTCATCCCAACTGTCCACTTCGATCTTCATTTTTTTTCCTTTTTCTTTTTTGGGAAAATATCAACAATTACCATCCTCACTCTCACACATTATATCAATTCGCATTGTCACTTTTGAAAATTTGCGTCTCCCATCTTGTGTTTTGTTGAGAAATGAAATTGACGGGAGACGGTGGAGCCGAAATGCAATAAGAGTACTGCTGTTTGGATGCCTTCTAAACAGGTCTAGAAATGCTAAGGAAGGCTGACGCGCCACCCTCTAATCTGTGAAGGCTGAGATTACACTGTTTGCCTCTAGCGGTACAGCATCACTTGATCAGGCGATTTACACAAAGGCAGACTTGTTTTGGTTAGTTGGTGATGACTCATGTGCAGAGGTTGAGGCTGAGATTGATGGATGAAGAGTTGAGAGGCTCGGAAGATCCTGCGGCAGGATTCCTGCCAATGTAAAGATCTCAACAAATTGGCCAGAAAAGGCAAATGTATAGCATCAAGCTTTGTTTTTTGCTTAGAAACAATCACAAGCACTCAACAAAAATGGGTACAATTAATACTCTCTCTCCTTGTTATTTGCTTCAGTTTCATGCGGAGACGTGAAGCAAATCTACTTCACAAGCACAGCCATTTGCTATAATAGATCTGACCAGGTACGCTTTGAACTTTGGAGCATCCAGAGGCCATAACATTAGAGAAATAATCCTGCTTTGCTTTTCTTTTTCTTTGTATATATTCTTTAGGTTATCATATTGGGAACAGCTGTCGGTTCCAATTAAGAATAACAAGCAGTCTGCTCTCACCTGTTTAATGTTTCAAATAGACCAAAGAGTCTTTTGAGGTGCTCTGAAAGTATGGCCTGCATTGTTCATATGTCTGCCCCGCGCTTACACAATCGCTGGCACCGGCAGTACATGGGAAATGACAACTCGTCATTGTCAGCAAGTCAATGTAGAATGGCGTGATGGTTGCGGAGAGAAAGAGAGAAAGGGCAAAACCTGGGCCGTTGGAATGACATATTTGAGTCATTATGTGCTCATCATGGTTCATTGTGGATAGAGTGTCCACATTCAAATCACTCAGTGTTCATCCATTGTTTCGAGTATCCAGGCTGAAAGTATAATATAATAGGCAAATTGTCTGTCTCAATGGACACTTTTCTCCAAATGATTCTTGGGCTTTGGCCTTTGGGTGTACCATTCATCTGTCATTGTTTGGCCTCCTTGGCCCTGATATGCCCCACTTAAAGTTCATCGCAGGACTCTCTCTTTATTCCTGTTGATCTAGAAAGGCATTGCCATTCTGTATTTCTTATGATCCATAATATCCAACAATTATAACCCTGTAGCTTTCTAATTCAGTGTGCCTCCCATCTACCAAACCACCGCTCGGTAGAGTCTTGCGAACCCTACTTTTCGCAGCATACGGTGATGAAGGTGGCAACCTCTGGTAGCATTAGCTCTGATATGAGCACCGCAAAAAGTAACAATCAAGAACAGAACCCCTGTACATCCTCTGAGCTTTGCTTTCATTGGTTTCAGCGTCATCAATCACCAGTGTCACAATTAGGATGCAGCCAAAGCTGTTTATCCTCAAATCTGGGCAGAAGTGGATTCTATACAATGGACAACAAGTCAAGCAATAACGTCTTCTTCTTCTGGTCCTACTGTAGTTGCATGTTCTATCAGCCGTCTGCAAGTTGATTTAGATGCTTGTAACGTATTTTCATGTAATTTCCAGCAGCCAAGATCAAGAAATTGCGAATCATTGGCTTATGATCATTCAGAAGACCAGCAATGCCTTGCTCTTCAGTCCCGTGATGATCTTCAATATCTGGTGAGCTTTCACATTTACAACAAATGGAATGACCAAAGTTGTCAATTGCCCCAGCCACAGAACTGCACTAAACTTGCCATTTTAAGCAACAGACGAAAGCATAGTAAGAAATATCTCAATACCAAGGTATGTAACATAACATGAACATCTCAGATGTATGTGCACTGATCATTCTTCGAAAGAGGGGTCTATCATCTTCTTTCAAATTTGTGTGTCGGTTAGAGAAGGGGTCCCCCCTTTCTAGAAATGAAGTTGAATCTGATGCTGATCCTCGCGGAAACTCCATTTCACCAGCAGCTGCTATTTCTAGTAATAGATGAATTAGATGGACTCCACATCTTCACAACCAATTTCTTGAATGTGTAAATCGTCTAGGAGGAGCTGAAAGTAAGTTTTGGACAGAAAATGTCACTTTCAAGTCAATATCTATACATACTTCAACTGATGTCCAAGTCATGATTTATTGGATGTCCGCAGCAGCGAAACCAAAGTTAATTCTGAAGCTAATGGATATCAAAGGGTTGACACTCTTTCATATTAAGAGTCACTTGCAGGTATTGCAGCATAATGACTTTCCTTCTATTAGCCAAAAATCAATGACCATCCCAAACATTTTGTTCAGAATTTCAAACCAAAACTTTATTTGTCTATTACATCACAGAAACGTCGCATGGCCAAGTACATTGCAGAATCTAAAGAAGGTAATTCTCTGCATCACTAAGATGAGCATGATTGAACGTTCCTTGCAAGTGACAGGAGCTCTACTATTATTGAAGAAACTTATTTATGTGCATAAATCGTATTGTACATGCAGGAAAATCAGAGAAGAACAATTTTGACACAATGCCAGTGCACAACCTCAAAACGTAAGCTTCGACTTGTTTGTTTTTTATTAACTCCGGTATATAAACTTAAGAAGAGCACAAAACAAGCACCACTCATGAGAGGAGTGCAAGTTTCAAGTATCGAATGTCTGTCTTGAATAGGAAGTGATGATATGAGTAAAATAAGCATGCTGAATATTTGTTGGCAACAGAAGCAAGCTGATTGCAGAAGCTTATTGCAAAACCTTGCAGATGCAGCTGAACGTACAAAAGCGACTACTTCAACAGTTGGAGGTAGCTATTCTGAAAATGTTACGCTCTGTCACGTTCACACATGCATGCACGTGCAAACTTTCAGAAGTCCACACATAAAATACAGTGATATGAAAGTAAGATTTCATTTCATCCTTCTTGAATTACACATACAGATGCAAAGAAGTTTACAGATGAAGATTGGTGAACAGGGAAGGCAGCTAATACGCTTCTTAGAGAAGCCTCTTAAGAACAAAAGTTGAGCATCCCTCTCAGATCCTCCTACAATCTAGAACTTCTAATTTCTTATTTGAAGTCCAAGCCAACATCTTCCTTTTCATCTGCCAACCTCAGTGCTCTTAGAGTGAGGTATGTGCCACCCGGATGCAAAATAGGAGGAAGCATTCAACTCCAGAACATTTGGCCTTCGTCTTACACTATTGTATTTTTAAAGAAATCAGACAAAAAATTATTAAAATGTTGACTATGGATATTGAGCTCTATGGTCAAAACTTACAGCTGTAATATTCTATCAACTATCGGTAAAGTTTTGGAAATAGGATAGTACTTTTATGCAATCTTACGAGGAATTTATTTGATGACATGGGAAACATCTATATTAGTGTGTTTATCATGCTATGGAGAACGTCTTTTGTTCATTGATTGTATCACGTGGCATTGACAAGTGGAGCACCAAGCGAATCAATGACAAGATTTGTCAAAATTCATACATAAAGTTGATCAAGATTCACACTACGCGAATCGTGATTCGCTCGTCACACCATGTCAATTGAGATGTAAAACAGTTTCTAACGCACTGCGATTATTAACCCTACAAGAACAACGCTAGTTCAGAAACAATCATGAAACGACTTGGATCAGTTTTTTGCTCTGCTGTCGTTACAATTTACATACTAGTAGTCCTCTATGGAGTAAACAGAATGTCAAAATAGGTGGAACAACCTGAATTCATATTCATGACACACAATACAAGAAGAAGACGAAATGAATGAATGCATCAGTTCAGCATCCACAGCTTGAGAGTATTGATGAAAGGAACCGCATCGTCAAGCTTGTGGTTGTAGAAGCTTTGCAAGGATTCAGAGTGCGAAAGGGTTTGGTAGAGAGGGGTGAGTCCAGTAGCAGCGAGGAGCTGTGGAGAAGGTCCAACTGGAAGAGACGGGCTGGGATAGCAGAAGGTCACTATGGACATCCTCTCCTTCTCTTTGTTCACCACTGCTCTATGATCCGGTGCTCCGTATGTGCCATTGCTGTAAACCTCCATGATTTGACCTAAATTCATGACAATGCTGCCAGGAACAGGTCGAACCGTGACCCAGCTGGCATCCCTGCTGAGGACCTGAAAGCCGGGCGTGTTGCCGCACTCCGTCAACATGGTGATCACTGAGTTGTTCGTATGTGGCGATGAGCCCATTGCTCTCTCGGGTTCCGGGCATGGCGGGTTGTAATTCATCCTGACCTCGTGCCTCCCTTCTCTGAAACTTTCCATCAACAACTCCAGTTCACCTTCATGAATCCCCAACGCCATTCCAATATACTTCACTCCCGCCACTGCCACTTTCCTGAAATCTTCACTGTATTGCTCTAGTGCTTTCCTGATAAATACGGTATTCATAGTCAACATCATTTGCTTAATTTAGCTAAAGTGAAATGCACAAACATAATAGAAACGAAAAAAGATGGTAACAAATTGCCTGAAATCTAGGGGATTTTGTGGCCACAGATCGAAATTTCTTGCATGAGAAGGAAGGCATTTGAGGAAGATCATGTCGTTCCACTCCAGCTTCTGGCCGGGAGAGGTGACGAAAGCCTGCCCAAAACCTTCGAGTCTTACTGGTCTCTGTGCCGACTATTGCTTCTCACGGTAAGGCAGTTCAAAGAACCGGTGCACATTTTCCTTCATCGTCCCCATCCTTCCATCCGACACTTCGTAATTCACTTACTGCACATTGATGACAACTTCACAATCTCCTGCTTTTCCAAATTCAACCCCATTCCCACGAAGATACGGTAATGATTCTTTATTTTAGGATACAATGGTTCATATCATATACGAAGATACCGAGGCATCATTTCAATGGATTGAAACTTGTTAACCATTTCATTTACCTGAAACGACTCTCCAACTTGACCGACTCGTTTGGATGCAAAATAAAAACCAGAGGCGGGTGTCCAAGCGCAATGACCATTCCTAGTTCACCTTCTCCTCCTCCTCCATGGTTGCCTCTTCTCTGATCTCCCCAACCTTGTTTCCTGTATTGCCGGCTTATATATACGTGACCTTTTTCAAGCATGCCCTCCCGGACGACAGCGACCAGTCAGCGGATCAGCGGTCAAAATTTGGATAAATTGGACCTTCTCCGAATCCACATTGTTGGGTACAATCCAACATCGTCGATTCTACGAGTCATAACAGGATTAGGTGTAGCGCGAGGGTTGATCTCTAGCTACATACACCAAATTCATTTAAGGATTTTCCGTCATAATAGTTCTCAAATCTTAATGCTTCCCGAATTACTTGCTAAGGATACCTCGAGAATAATCTGAGAGAAAAAATCTCTTTATGAATCAAACTCTATTGCACTTTTTTTTAAGTGCACTTTGGTGTTGGGTGTTGACCATATTGGCCAATTTCCATGTATACGCAATCTAATTTCATAAATATGTAATTTGATTATAAATCAGTGTCGAGATTCTCATGCGCCATTGTGGATAAAATATGTGTAACGAGAAAGGAATTATTTTTTGGAAAATAAATTACATTTATGTTACTGAATGGATGTAATGACCCTAGGTAGTTACTAAATACATGTGAAGAGAGATCACAATGGTTAATTTTAACATGATTTAATGCGTTAACAGTGATGAATCCAAAATATGTGAGATAATGGCGGTTTTGGCGAGAGAAAAACCGGTTCGTCGGGCCTGGATTTGGTTTCTGAGCCGAAGCTGGACCGGATAAGATAGTAGACAGGCGGTATGGAAGCGTAACGCATCCGGTTGCAAACCGTGATAGAAACATCCGGTCCGGTCCATCCCCATCCGGTCGGTGGTTGATTTGATCTGGGCGTGAAATGTGAAAACCGATTCGCTCACTTACGAATTGACTCCCCTCTGAATTCTCTGAAAAGTATAAGCGAGAAAGAGAAAACTCTGCGGTGTAGACCAGATGAATGCAAGAAAGTTACGGTCTTTGATTGGAAGCAATCGAAATCGATGAATGGTCGTCTCCCAGGGAGAAGAAGAAGAAGAAAGAAGGAAGAAGAAGAAGAAGAAGAAGAAGAAGAAGAAGAGAAGCACGAATTAAGTGGTGGCATCTGGGACTCGGGGGGGCGGATCAGGACCTCGCTGGGCGAGTTTGACTGTGCAGTGCAAGCTCCTTGGTGGGTCTCCCGGCACTTGTTCTTCTTCATCTTCCTCTTCTTCAAATTTTGCAACTTTCCTCTGCTTGGTTTCAGAACTGGCTATGGACTACGAGCCATACGACAGCAGCGGTGAGTTCTTTTCTGAAGAAACGAGCCTCCCTCCCCTTGCCTAATTTAGGTTTCCCGAAGTGATCTTTAAGTGCCTCCTTTCGGATTCAATGCCCGAGTCCTTGATTCTCTTGGTCTTTCCGACTTCAGGGTTCTATTGACACTTTGTCCCGCTTTGTCTGTGCATTCCGCATTTTGTTCGAGCTTTTCTGTGTTCTGGGTGAATGGTGTGCAGTTTGTTTGATGGGCGGCCATCGTTTGATCTTTCTCTCGGTACTACCCGTACTAGTAATTTCTTCATTTTAGGAGGAAGATCGATTCACTAGCTGCCGGGATCGCTTTTCCCATTTCATCTTTTTAGTCCTCAGTCACTCGTTTTGCCCGTGAAATTCCTTTCGTTACCGGTTGTTATAAGTATATTGAAAGCTTCCATCTTGTGGCTGGAGCTGCTAGTCAGCTCAATGTGGAGTCTATGCCGTTCAAGGTAGCATGCAGTGCAGTTGTCTTTCTAAAGCTCTACAAAATTGCTTTCGCGGACCTCCCAACACATGCCGTCCCTTGTAAGGCCCTTTTTTAGATACTAAAGAGCTGATATTTACCAATGTGACAAAGCTCACTGAACAAAAACTAGCATCACGAGAGATCAAAACTGCCCTTTTTGTTCTCAAGAGCACATGACGCTATGTAGATTGCGGTGCAACTTGTACATATACGCGGCCATATGAGATAGTTAAAACTGGAGTATGGAAATGGCTGATATAGAGATTCTACAAGAGAGGAGTTGTCTGATGTGCAAAACTTGTGAGCCTCGTTTCAACTGTTTTATCTTTCAAATTTCTAACATAATTGGGAGGCTGTTTATATTGGCAATTAACTTGGAAGTTACTACTGTTTCGTTTTTAAGGGCATCTTGTAGATGTAGCATAAGGAAAAAACTTAGTGCCTTCACACTCAAAGTTCCACGACTGAAGAATCTGACAAATGTTAGATTGCAATTTGAATTAGATAATTTCTGCTAAGACATGAGTCTAGCTATTGCTAATATATAGTGAACTCTCAATTGGTCCATGTGCATGTGAGTGATCCTATTCTCTGAGCCTGTTGGCAGTTAATTTTGATAGATGGAATATTCCTAATTGTATGTTCCCTAAAATAATCTGTTAATATAGGAAATCTATGGGAATATGAGACTACTCCTGTTTCCCTCCTATAGTTGGGTTTCATAACAAGTTAGACTCCCCTTTCCAAGCCTGCCAATCTTTGATCAAGGCAATTTTCGTCTCCGATCATTAATTCGACTGTTGAAGGACTACTTTTTCTTACAGATACAATGAAATATTTCCTTCTTACCCAAATAAATACTGTTTGAATGCATAATCTCTAATCTACCATAGTCTGTAGGCTCTCTGGATTTGAAAGGGTACATTTATGGTAGCTCTGTAGCAACTGCACGTTTTAGCAACCCGTCTAGTTGATAAAGGTCCCTGCAGTTAAACCCCTAGTTGCTTTCTTAGTATCAGAATGCCATCCATATTTACTTCCTTTGAAAAGGAGTGCAGGGACTGATGACGATCTTCCTCCGTCACATCAAAATAGAATTCCCAGAGGAGGTCGCCTTTCTGGAAATGGGAGAGCTGGGTTTGGAGGATCTCTGTCTTACCAAAGAATGTATGCTGAGACAGATATGGAAAGTCAAATTCACCAACTTGAGAGGGAAGCATACAGTGCAGTCCTGAGAGCCTTTAAAGCTCAGTCTGATGCCATTACTTGGGTATGTGGAGCGATTAATTGTATCAATCTTATGTCCATTGACTGTATTTGTTCAGGTTTAATGACTGATACATGAATATTATCTTCTTCAGGAGAAGGAAAGTTTGATTACTGAACTTAGGAAAGAACTGAGGTTATCCAATGAGGAACATAGGGAGCTTTTAAGCCAGGTTAATGCAGATGATGTCCTAAGGAGAATCAGGTCTGATATTTCAAGAAGTTTATTGTCTCAAGTTTGAGACTTTGTTACCGATCTTGTTTCTCTGTCTCTATTCGAGTAGTGATGAGTCGTGTTAGCTAATGCAATTAGGGAGTGGAGAAAGGCTGTGAAACTTCAACAAGGCGATCCCGGTACTGGTCAAGGCCTTCATGATCCAACGCCTAGTCCTTCGGTCTCAGTATCTCGTAAGAAACAGAAGATTGCGCAGCCACTTCCATCAGGTTCGTCTCAGCCCCTTGCTGGGCCACCTTCATCCTATCACCCTCAACCCAAGCCTGCACCCCATCAGCCATCTTCATCAGCTGCTAAGAGAGGGCCTATTGGAGGCACCAAGAGCCGGAAGCATAACGTTGTGAGTGAAGAATCGCACTATACATTCCCAAGAAGTTTCGTTTTTTCTTTTCCTTCTAAAATTTTGTGTATCTTATTACATAGGGTCAAGCTTTGCCTGTTTCTTCTTCCACCAAGTCCGCATCGTATCCTGCCGCAGGCCCAAGTGGTAGGGGACAGGTTAGCAGGACGTCCACTGGTGCCCATCTGAGTGAACCTGCTGAAACAGCAAATGTTGATCAATTGATTGGACAGAAAGTGCGAACTCGATGGCCTGATGACAATAATTTCTATGAAGCTGTCATATATGATTACAACCCAGCTGAGGTACATTTGGCTTTCCGCTCAATATGCTTTTTGTTTCTATTCATCCCAGAGACCACATTATATATAGGAGATGCGAACTTGTCATGTATCAAGGAATTATTGTGTTCTCAGTCATGACAATTAGCCTGTTTATGGATATTCTCAGGTTATGTTGATCATAATTGTCAGGTCTAGGGAAGGTGTCAGTGGTATGCAAAGCTGCATGAAAAATCAAAGTTGGGAGCTAATGGTGCGGTTGATAATCACCACCCATGAGCATGGCTAGGTTCGTGGGTTGTACAGTAACAAGGGGTTGTTTTGTTAGCATTGATGGGGATGATGAACTGGCCTTATGCATTTGCTCAAAAGTACCCCTTAGCATAGATAAACATATCATTAGGAAGGTTGATTTCATTGTTTATTCTTACATGTCGTGTATCACTGGTTTGTTGGCTACTTAAACTTCATTGGAGTAGGAGTTTCTTAGTTTTATCCAGCTGCAAAATGTAACTGAGAAGAACAAGGGCGAGGCTATTTTACCATGATACTGCATCATTCATAATCTAAAAAAAAACTGATTTAGCTTGTAATTAATTGGTTGGTTAATTTGGTTGTTATCTCTTTCAGGGGCTGCATGCTCTAGTGTATGATAAAGGTACTCCAAATGAGACATGGGAATGGGTAAATCTTTCAGAGGTAAGTCAATTGTTTCGCCTCCTTGCTCTGATATTTCCAATGAATATCATATGAATTGCATTTTGGACAAGATTAGTAGCATGTAAGTTCTGTCTCGTGTTGATTTTGAATTGTGTGCCTTACCACAATCATTCTTCTAAAGACTTTGCTTCGACAACTAAGATTGGAATGTGTGATGTTAGTAGGGTCCTGTTCAGTTGCGGTAGCGTGTTCATATATGTAAATATCTATGGTTTATCCAAAGAGTGAGGAGATTGTCATCTAAGAAGGAGAATGAACTTGCTTTATGATCCTAGTAGGGGAACAGGAGAAATTAACTTGGTTTATAATATATTGAGGGACCTCAAATCTGATGATTTCTTGTTAGTTTACCTGTTTACTTCCCTGATATAGGATATGATTGTGCTTTTGAATTATACAGAGAACACAGATTGATTCTTACATGGGCATACACTCTTTTTTTAGTCTAATTGCCAATTAACTGCCAAAATATCCCGGACCTCAAGCAAAAATATATAATTGCTGCAGTATACTACTGTACAGAAATCAATAACTTTATCAAAGAGTTGCCAAAAATCAATAATTGTTTATAGGTAGCTATTTTTTTTCACTATGGAATGTGCTTTGATTATTGAAGGGGTGCCAAAAATCTCCTCATGTTTGCATGTTCATTTTTATGATTTGTGACCAAAACTCCTTGCAATATATGTGTCTAAATTTTTTTTTTTATTGGGTAAATTATGTTAATGTTGTGCTGACTTCACCAATGTTGATGATTATCAAAATTTGATTAAAGAGTAGAATTTATTGTCTATCGAAAATTCAATTGGAATATTCATAAAATTCAATTACTCCATAAAAATTCAAAATTTTAAAATTGTTATGCTAAATATATTTGCTCCCACGTGGCAAACTAATGAGATTTATCTCTAATCAACATTTAGTTATATTTTCTTGCCACTATGTATATATATTTTATGTATATTAAACCTATGAACCAAATCTTATGTTTGACATTTTAAGTATCTATGTTGCATTTGTTGATGCTATAAATGACATCAATGTCAATCTAAAAGTGATAAAGTGATATACCCTCATAGAGTGATATGAATTTACAATGACATGTTTTTCAACATTAAATTTGAAACTCTTACTGTCAATGCATCATTGGACTAATTTTAGGAAATTTGGATTTTAAATTTGAAAATCGATCATTACAAAATATTTACTAAATATATTACAACTGACTGAATAAGCAATTATGCTTAAAGATTTATTTTTGAAATATGTACAATCAGGCAATACAAATTTCTAAGCCTACTTTTTTCTTTTGTAAAATTTTTGAAATGGATAAAATTCTCACTTAAGGATTTATCATAATCCTAGAATCAACAGCTATAGAAAATTACTTTGAACTTATATTTTTGATTTAAAAAATTATATTTATTAAATATGCACGATCTAGACATTTCAATTTTCTTTGATAAACATTTTATAAGGATTAAAATTTCTCACTTAAGAATTTTGCATATTTAAGTTTTTTGTTTGGTCAAACATATTCCCTTAGTTCAATTGCTGTAAAAATTATATTTTTAACATTTGTATTGAGATATGCGCAATAGGGGAGTATATTAACTTTTACTTTTATATTTTATACACTTTTTGTAATTGTGACAAATTGTTGGGTGGGAACTTATCTTAGTCCTTAGTTCATCAGCTATAAGCAATGCAAATTTATTCATATAGTTTTCTTTAATAATTAATTGCAGTATTATACAATGAGCCTTGTTGACAGTTATAAGAATTATCGTGTAATAAAACCTCGATGTATGACTTTATCTCATTTAAGCGATAAGAATTATCATGTAATGTAACTTAAATTCTGGAAAAAAGAGATTTGAACACAAAATAGAATTTTATCTGTCATCATCTAATTAGAATTTATCTATACAAGAATTTTTTTAAATGTTTATAACCAAAATATTCATAACTCTATTATTTCTTGTACATCGATTAAAGGTTTATTATTAAGGATTTTATTGCCAAAATATGCATCAATCTATTATTTTTCGTACATTGATTAGAGATTTATTACCAAAATATGCATAAAAAAATAGATATTTGCTAGGATTGGAGTTTTTCTGAAGTGATCGTGAAAATTTAACTGCTGGGTAAAACTTGCACGTAGAGAGAGATGCACGCACGTAGAGAGAGATACTCGCACACACGCACATAAGATTTTGCTATTTAATCTGTTTGTCTAATTCGACCAAAAGAAATTTGTTTGTCTATATGATCAATTAGATGTGGAAAAAGCTCATTCTTTTCGGGGAAAAAAACTCTAGAAGTTATATACGGAGTCATGGTCTTTCTAGAAGATGGACTTTTGGCCCTGATTGTTATATAGTACTTACCAGTATCCTGACAAGGTTATGACAGGGCAGATCTCCCCCGAGGACATACAATGGATGCGCGAGGACCCTGGAGTCTCTCATCGTGGGAATCATGCCGTATCAGGTTCTGGGATGAATAGACCCATGAAACGAGAAAATGTTTCAGGTGGAGGAAAAGGGAGAGGGGCCCTAAAGAATCAATCCAAAAAGGAGCATCGCCCACTCCAAAATGGGTTAGGAAAGAAAGGGCCGGACATACAGATACGTAACACAGGAACCCTACTAAAGGAGGTTGGTGAAAGCAGGCTGCTATCTGTTACTTGTAATAGTAAGCTCATGAATTTTTCTTTATGCAATTCTTTTTCTTGCAATTTGGACAGGTGGAGAAGGTCTTCAGCACTGGTCGTCCTGATCCTCTTGAGATGGAAGAAGCAAAGAAAGTATTAAGGGTAAGACTAAGGAGTTAAGGGGTGATCGTCTTATTTTTTCCCCCTTGCTTGCGGATCTTACACGAGTCGTGGTGGCAAATAAGGGCTTTTATTCAGCCAAATTACTTGGTTAAAAAAGAACAGAAAATCTATGAGTGGTTTCTTGATGTTCAAATCTTCAATGCTCTCAATAAGCCTGTCCCCTGTCAATTGCAGGAGCATGAACGAGCACTTGTGGATGCAATTGCCAGACTAGCAGATATCTCAGATGGTGAACAAGGTATGAATGTGCAGTACTTATTTTGCCTCCAGTTTACATGCTGAAAACTCCATCACGATTCTATTTTAATCTGTTACTTATTTCATCTTGATACATCATTTCAGCAAGTAGATGATTCCAATTTACTGTTTCTTCGAAAACAGATAAGCAAGGGGATCAGTTTCAGCGTGGACGTCCAGTGGACAGATAACTGTAGGGCCCAACAGTTCACAATGGTTTGTTGCTGCTTGAAGTTGGTGATAAAATGACTTGGAGAGACAATGGCGACACTGTAGACGGTGAAACCAGCTAGTGGCTGTTGAAGAAAGATTGCAGGTGCAATGCAGCCATACTCTGCTCATACTTACAGAACATAAAGATAGCATAGTCTTGTAAGATTGGACAAGTCGTACGATAATTATAGTGATGAATTTTAACTTGGTTTAGAGCAAGAGTTGTAACTTAGAAAGCGAGAGGCTAGTTAACTCAATCGGTAAGTGAACTGAGGCAGTGGTCTTGTGTTGCCTAAATTTGGTTAAACAATACTGTCTTGGGTTTGTTTTTGGGGCAAGAGAGGGGGTTTTTTTTCAGTGTGCGCGCGTGTTCTTTTCTTTCTTTTTTTTTTTTTTTTTTGGGGGGGGGTTGTAGGGGGGGTGAGTTACATTTGGGTGGTTCTTCTTCTTTTTTGTTTTTTATTTTTTTATTCGGGTAGGATTGCCCTGAGGGTGGAAGCAGAAGAGCATGATGTGATAATGTAAATGAACGGAGGGATTAAAACATTTGCTTGGTTTACTATTGGGCTTAACCAGAATGGTGACCATTTTGCTCGTCACGGTCAACAGATGGTTTTTAAGAATGGTCCACGAAAATAAGAGTGATACGACAGTCTTCGGTAGCGTTATTGGGTTAGGGACTTGACTCTTGAGGCTGCACTTGAAAAGCCTGTCTCTAATCCAGCGCTGTTCATGGTAGTTAATCTATTTCACAACAGTATAGCACACAGATTTGAGATTAAAGACTTTAGAATGCATTGGGGAAGGACCACGCGAAAATAGCAAAGGCTTTAATGTTTCTATTACGTACGAATGGAGAAGTGAAACTCCCTCCTTGGGTCACAAGAGGAGCTTGAGCTTAGAAGTGAAAGTAGAAGGCGCCGAGATGCTGGTGAATTAACGCAGGATTGTATTGTTACAGATACACGGATCAAGGGGGTCAACTGTCAAAAGTCACAACAGCAGTTAACAATAAATAAGACACAAAAGCCACAAACTGCCCAACAAAAAAAGAGAAAAGGAAGAGAGAACCAAATCCCTGCCCATCATTATACAAAATCACATTCAATAGCCCCTCCGTCTGGAAAAAGAAAAGAGCAGGATGTGCTTGCTTGTTCTACCTACCTCCTAGCTCGCTTTCTTGGCCGCTTCAGGGCGGATGCCGATGCGGCTGCGGATGCAGACTCCTTGCCTCCAACTTCTCTGCTGCGCTTCACATTGGAATATTCAGGTGTTCCTCCCTTCTTTGGAGGCCTCCCGACGGTCCTTGGCTTGGACGGGCTGCTCTCTTCCTTCTTCTCCTCCCCACCTTTCTCGTTCTTCTTATTCTTATTATTCTTGCTGCTCGCCTTCTTGTTGTTACTAGTGTTGTTGTTGGAAGATTCGCTCCCGGAATTCTTGGACTTCCCTCCCGCGGGAGAATTTCGCTTTATCCTCTTCAAAAAATCGGCAGCACTTCTCTTTTTGGTGGAGGCCGTGACCATGCCTTCGGCTTTGGAGTTGGAATTCTCGGCCTTCTCTGTCGAGGTGGAGGTGGGGGTTTGCTTCTTGCTCGGGTTGGGAGGGGGGGAACTGTTCTTCATGATCTTGGTGCTGCTCCTCCTCAGGCTCCTGGTCCCCGTCACAGACCTCTCTTTGGTGGCGGCGGCGGCGGCGGCGGCGGCAGCGTTCATCTTGATCAAGCCCTGTTCGTGCGCGGGCTTGGAGTCCAAGGCGGGCTTCTTATCGCTGTTGTTGACGGGCTGCTGAGAGGACATGGAGCTACGCTTGCGGCAGACAATGATGGGAGCAGAGGACTTGTGCTTGGCGAGCAAGGGATCCGACCTCTCGGGGGCATCGGGAGTGGAGGAGGATCTCTGGGAGTGGGAGAGGGAGTGGGAGGCAGGGGCAGGGGCGGGGGCTTTCCTGAAGTGGGAGGACACGAGGCGTTGGAGATCGAGGGCGGCGAGGGACTCGACGGAGGACTTAGGGTAGAAGACGAGGGCGTTGTTGAAGAGGAGGAGGAGGTCGCGGTAGAAGGGAAGGGAGGAGTAGTAGGAGCCTCTCTCCACCCTCGACTCTATCCCTTCCAGGTCCATGTGCTGCCTCACCATCCCCCTGTATTTCTCGCTCTCCTGCCATCATAGTATATATTCCTCCTCAACCATTATTCACACCATCCACAAACAAAAATAAAAAAAATAAAACAATTTCCTGATCTAAACCCAACCATGAACATATAACCTCAGAAGCCCAACGCGAAAAAACAAGGAAAGAAATTTGATGGCGTTTGCCTTGTCATGTTATAGTCGGGGCATTTCACGTCGTGATGGATGGACGGTGGTCGTCGATTCACGAAATTAGAATTACGCACAAATTTATTTACTTTGAAAGTCAATTTTCGTAAATCCCCAATATTCCGTATATGCTATCCGAATGTCCACTCTCGCAAATTAAAACAACAACCGGCAACATATTGAATAATCTTTGTTCGAGTGATTTTTGTCTACATTCCCGCACCCAAAATTCAACATTGAGGTGGGTCTGCGCTTTAGCCACGTCTCTCTCTCTCTCTCTCTCTCTCTAAAGAAGAAGAAATCATTCTGAGAATGTGAAGTGGCAACACATTCCATCCCAAATAAATTCCACCTCCATCGTCATTTTTCGTACGAAAAGGAAAAAAAATGGGCTTAAAGAATGCATATTTTTCGCACTAAAATTAGCATACGATGAAAATGCAAGAGGAAATAGTTTTCAAGAAGCGTAACCCCAAAAAAGCCCAAATGAGACATTTCTTATGCACCCACTAAACCCATCGTCGTTTTTTACTTATACGTTATTTGCATGCCTTTTATTATTCACGAGATAATTTAAAAAAAAAAAAAACAAAACCCACAATTCGAATGCGCCTGATAAATTTTAATGCCATTAATTATTTTTTTATCTCTAATCCTCACGTTAATTAAAAAGTTAAAAAAAAAAAAAAATTTACCTGAAGGGGAAGCCGTCGCTCGAACACGGTGGCGTGCTTGTGCGCCCGGATCATCTTCAACACCTCCAGCAACGGCTGCGATTCCTTCTTCCCACCCAAATCCACGGCCGGGGACGCTTCCTCCTCCGTCCCCTGCTGCTGCTCCTCCCCCCCGGAGATCTCCACCAGCCGCCGCCCCTTCCTCTTCCTCTTGTTCTTCTTGTTCGTCAAGCTGGCCGAGCTCTGCACGTCGCTGCTGTTCTCCTTCGACTGCGCCACCGACTCCGGCCGCTCCTCCTCCTCCTCCCCCTCCTCCCCCTCCCCCTCCTCTCCCCTCCGCTCCCGGTTCGGCTCCGAGCTCCCGTTGTACGAGTCCACCACCTCTGGTTTCGTCCCCTCCGACGCCCGATCCGTCTTCTCCGACCCAGTTCCCGCCCGGGCCGGCTCGTTTTCCCCCGCTCTCTTCCTGCCACCCCCTCCCTCCTCGGCCTCATCACCGGTCTTGTCCCGCTCGCTCTTCACTCCGGTGGAGTTGGATTCGTTGACGGACCGGTTCTCGCGGTCCGACTCCTCCCCGGCGGCGGCCGATTTGGCGGCGAGTCTGTCGGCGGCGGAGGACTCCGGTTCTCCATCGGCGTCCCTCTTGTCTTTAACCGATCTATCGCCTTTGGAGTCCTCGTCCTCGGCCAGATCTGGTTTCTGATGCTTCTCCCGCAAGCTCTCTTCCCTCTCTTCTTCCAATTTCTTCACTTTCAACTGCAAGGACCTTCGTGCCGAAACAACAACAACCAACCAAAAAAAAAAAAAGAAAATTAAACGAAAAGAAGAAAACTTTTCTTCTCAGATTCGGGGTCATTCATTTTCCATCTCGCCGATGATTTTTAAAATTTTTTTTTGTTTGTTTTTTTTCTTTTCGTCTGTGAGAAAAGGGAAAGGGAAGGGAAATACTGTAGAGACGGAGGAGGAGGGCAGAAAGATTTACAGGATGGATACGTCGTAGCGTCGGACCTCCTGCTGGAGCTCGGCGACGCGAAGCTTCCGGAGCTCTTCAAGCCAGGGGATGTGGACGACTTTGTCGTCGTCGGAGGCGGCGGCGGTGTCGGCGTCGTCGGGGGAGGGATAGGGATGGGGATGGGGATGGGGGGAGAAGCGGCGCTTGAGGTGGAGGTAACGGAGACGACAGTGGTCGGGGGCGGTGAGGGGGAGGGGGAGAGAGGTCCGGGATTGGACTTCCATGGAGACGGAGTCCCAGGAGTGAAAGCCATGGCGCTTAACGGCGGAGGCGAGGAGGAGGTCGTCCCAGGTCCCCCAGGCCTGATGGTGATGATCTTCTTTGGTATCACTACTGTCTTCCTGGGTGCCCATGGCGAAATGGATGATGAATCGCAGCAGCAGCAACAACAACACAACACCACCACCACGACGCTGCTCTCTCGGCCTTTAATCGCATCTAATCTTTTTATGTATATATATCTCTATCATCATCTAAAATCTTCTTCTACGTTGTTGTATGTTGTTGTATCCTCCTCCTCCTCCTCCGCTCTCCCTCCCTCCAATTGTGGGGTTTGGATTCAAATATGGGTATGTGTATGTGTGTATTTGATTTGATATATAAATCCTCTAATAAGACCGACTTTCAGTGGGTGCGGTGTTACGTAGTACAAACCCCACACCATTAAACACGAACACGAACACGACCAAGACTCAGTAGGTCTTTAGGGTTTTCGATTTCTTCCTTTCTGAGTGCTGCTATTGGTTTTTGAAAAGGGATAGCGAATTGGAAAACCACCCCGCTTTATATCAACCCCCCCCCCTTCTCTCTCTCTCTTTTGATGATTGATGGTGCGCGAGCCTCCTCAGCGCTGTGGGATGTCCTATAGGTTTATATATATTATTATATATATTATATACATATAAATATATAGAGAGAGAGAGTGGAGTGGGACTTCGTTCCTATTTAGGTGGTCGGATCGAATGATATCGTTTCGTCTCCACCACCCCGACCGCCCATCTTCCATCTCTTCGTTGGGCCTGGTCCTGGGCCTGGCTTTTTTGGTACTGCATGAAAACCATTCTGGTTCTGCCCAGAACTGGTTTTTTGTTCCCAGAATCAGTTTTGGACCAGAAACCCGTTTGGTAACGCAATTTCATTTTTCTATTTCCGGGACAAGTTTGCTTCCAAAACTGAATCTGAAACCAGAAATGAGAACAAAAAAAAAGTTGGTTTTTCATTTCTGAAATAAAAGTGAGAACCATTTCTAGGAATTCATTTTCTTCAACACACATTCATATGAAAGTCACGACTTTTGAGGTAAGAAAAAAAAGTAAAAAATCAAAAATTTCAAAACTTAACAGAATGGTTTAGAATTTGTGGCTACCCACTTTCAGTGAAATTTAAATTTTTTTAGGTGCCGAAAAAATTTAAAAAAATAAAAAAATAAAAATTTTCAAAATTTCACAAAATGACTTAGAAAACCTATGGCCACCCACTTTGAGCAAAATTTAATTTTTTTAAATGCCAAAAAAAATAAAAAATAATCAAAAAATCTAAAATTTAAAAATTTCACAGAATGTCTTAGAATACCTATGGCCACCCAATTTGAGCGAAATTTTATTTTTTTAGATGCCAAAAAAAAAAAAAAAAAAAAAGTAAAAAATAAAAAATTTAAAAACTTCACAGAATGACTTAAAATACTCGTGGCCACCCACTTTGAGCGAAATTTAATTTTTTTAAATGCCAAAAAAAATAAAAATAAGCAAAAAAGTAAAAATTTCAAAACTTTACAGAATGGCTTAAAATACTTGTGGCCACTCATTTTGAGCGAAATTTTATTTTTTTAGGTGCCAAAAAAAAAATAAAAAATAAAAAATTTCAAAACTTCACAAAATTGCTTAAAATACCTGTGGCCATCCACTTTTGAGCGAAATTTAAATTTTTTCAGGTGCCGAAAAAAATTAAAAAATAAAAAATAAAAAACTTCACATAATTGCTTAGAATACCTATGGCTACCCACTTTAAGTGAAATTTAATTTTTTTAGGTGTCGAAAAAGAAATAAAAATAAGCAAAAAAGAAAAATTTTCAAAACTTTACAGAATGACTTAAATACTTGTGGCCACCCACTTTAAGCAAAATTTTATTTTTTTAGGTGCCGAAAAAAAAACAAAAAATCAAAAATTTTTGAAATTTCACTCAAAGTGGATGGCCACATGTATTCTAAGTCATTTTGTGAAGTTTTGAAATTTTTGATTTTTTATGTTTTTTTTCACCTAAAAAAATTTAAATTTCGCTCAAAGTGGATGGCCACATGTATTCTAAGTCATTCTATAAAGTTTTGAAATTTTTGATTTTTTTCTTTTTTTCACCTCCAAAAATTAAAATTTCACTCAAAGTGGGTGCCCACAAGTATTTTAAGCCATTCTGTGAAGTTTTGAAATTTTTGAGTTTTTGAATTTTTTTGGGCACCTTAAAAAATTTAAATTTCACTCAAAGTGGATGACCACATGTATTCTAAACTATTTTGTGAAGTTTTGAAATTTTTGATTTTTTGATTTTTTTTTGCACCTAAAAAAATTTAAATTTCACTAAAAGTGGGTGGCCACAGGTATTCTAAGCAATTCTGTAAAGTTTTGAAATTTTTGATTTCTTGATTTTTTATGAAAAAATTCAACAAATTTCCTATTTTCCCAAAATCTGAATTTTTTTTATTTTCTCGACATTTTGATGATTTTTTCTGGAATTTTTCAATTTTTTGGGATTTTCTGAATTTTTTTAAAGATTTTTATGAATTTTTCGGATTTATTATTATTTTTATTCCATTTCTAAAAAAATGGATTTCTGTTCCTGAAAATAGAATTTTCTGTTGTTTATCAAACGGGTTTTTGTTTCAGAAAATAGAAATTTTGTGCTGTTATCAAACGGGTTTCTATTCCAGAAATAGAAATTTTTTGTCATTATCAAACGGGTTTTTTTTCTCAGAAACTCATCCAGGAACCAGAAATAGAAAAATCTATTTCTGGTTCAGGAACTCATTCCGGTACAGAATGGTTATCATTCGCTACCTTTCTCTCCGCGGCTCGCCACTGACATAAATTGCGACTACTATTTGTTTTCCGCGTTTTGAATTGCTCGCGCAAAAGCCCCACTCCCCCATCTCCCTCCCCGACCCTGAGCATGAATTCTCCAGCGGACGGCCGCGCCACCGCCACTTCGTCGCCGGCCATGCCGACCCATCCACAGAAGTCGGGCCAATTCCCGTCGCAGGCGGCTGTGGCGAGGCAAGGAGTGGTGTACCCAGTGGCCTCCTCGGGCCGCGGTTTCATACCCAAATCCCCAAATCAGCTGGACCCCGCGGCGGCGGTGCGCCATCCCGTCCCCGCATCCGCTAGGGCTTTGGCTCCTTCTCATCCCAAGCAATGCTTTTCCCCTTCCCTCCCCCTCCCCGATTGCAATGGCTGTAAAGAGCTCAGGTCTTTTTTCCTTCAAATTCTGCATCTTCCCTCATCTTCAATCTGTGTGTCTCTCTCTCCCTCCCTTGACTAACTATTCCCTCGTTCTCTTCTCTTCATTCTTTTGCGGGGGTGGTTTCTGTAGGGATCGAGCCAGAGAGGACGCAGCTGCTGTCGTTCGAGATAGAAAAGTAAGCCTTTTACCCTTTCCTTCATCCCTATCCGTACATGGAAGTTGACTTTAGCGGGAGACCAATTAGGATGCCCTGCGATATGAAGGCATGGCTTCAGCTTTCGTCATATATGTTGAATCGTGTTAGACTCTGTGGTTTCCTGTCTCGAGTCTTGAATTGACTTAATGTAGTGATTATGTTCCTTTATTCCTGTCTAATTTACTGAGGAAATTCTTGAGCATGCCTTCAAGTGGATGATGCTGTTTGATCAAAAGTAATTGGTTTGGGTTTGATGCGTTAACATTCATTGTTAGGGCATAGATTTAGGCCCTGCCGCACGGGGTTTCCCCAATACAGTATTCAGTATTGCAGCCTTCTCTAGTCCTTAAAATTAGCATTGATGGAGGTTCTTAGAATTGTGCGGAGAAAAGTCGAGCATGCATAAGGGTGTGAAGATTTTACATTGGTATAAAAGATCTGGTGTCTAGGACTTTTGGTGATACACGAGCAATCCCTTAGCACAAGTTGGTATTTAGAGGCTGTATTGTTGCTGTCAATTCCTAGGCTGCCAACAACATATCGTTTTTTCACTAGGTGGGATCGCCTTTTTTCAGTAACCATAAGGAAGGAAAAATAAATGAATAATGTCCAGCATCGCAGGATGAGGAACTTATGTGTCGGAAAGTGGAACAAGCACTTGTGAGTTGATTACACTCTGGATGACTAGTATGTTGTGGTTAGATCCATATTTGATAGGCATGTTCTTTATCTATGTAAGCGTGATATCAGTAACTACAATTTTGTTGTAGATTGACAATTTGTTTTCCATTGAGATGAGAATCCTTGTTATCCATCTTAAGCTTCGGTTTTTGGAGTGTTGGCATCCCAGTGCTTATAGCCATTGTCCTTACTTGGTTATAATTCTGTATCTATAGGTCCGATTGTCAGATGGGGATTCTCTTTATGCACTTTGCAGGTCATGGTTAAGGAATGGTTTCCCTGAAGAACCACAGGTTTGAACTATTGTTCTTTCTTTCTCTAAATACTGATGATAGTGCATATAGACCACGGGAGAACTTGACGGGAACTGTGTTTTGAAGATAAATTTATGTATGATAGAAGTATTTGATGGCATGGCTACATATTCAAGAGTGTTCCACTTTATGCTTTTTTCTCTTGTTTATATCAAATATAAATCTGGCCTTAGATAGTAGATTTTGTCTATGTACTATGGTCACAGTTAGATTTGTATATGCAATGGTACTAAGAAAGGTGACTCCACCGAGGCTATTTTTAATTATATCTTAGGAGATTCGGCACACTGAGGGGTAATTAGAGAATTAGTTCTCCTTAAACTTTTCGTTGTCAATTTGATTCTGTCCTAGACAAAATGGATCTTTGAAATCTAATGTTCCAATGCAGTCTTTTCTTGTGAGATGTCAAATTTATCGACAGGCATTTGATTAATCATGATGATACACCTCCTAAAGTTTCTTGCACTATATGTGTTTGTTCTTTCTTTCAATCTTTACCTTTTTCTTTAGTTTTGCAATAGGTTAGTCTCAAATGTGATTTACTTACTGGATCTAGTAACTAGGGTCAATAAAGGGGCCAGTTTTCTTGGCAAGTACAAGATCCATCTTAGATCTGATTGTAGGATTGATGATTTTCTTTATATATTCATTCTATCATTTGTCTTAAGGAAATTCTACTATTTCACCGTTTATTTTTTTTCAGCCACCATATGGCGTCGGTGTTAAATCCCTTCCAAGACCCCTGCCTCCTGTCGAAAGTTACAGGATAGTAAAGAAAGAAGAAGCTGAAGATGACAAGGAGGTTTGGTTTGCAATTGTTATTGTCCTTTCGACTTTTTGATAAGTTGGGAAAATTTTATTGCAACTCACAAGGTACTGATGGTATACTGTTAGGACTAAGGATATGTACCAGATATCTACATTTCCATCCTGTCAATATGGTGGCTGTGCATTGTCACTGTCACTTAGGCAGACAAGTGCTTTATAATCCAAAGGACAAGAACTAACGTTTTCATCTCCCTGTGTCTCTTGAAAATTTCAAAGTAGAGTGATGCTAAATTCTTTTGGATTCTGTACAATGAGGCAACTTAAGCTCCAATATGTGGCATGTCTATTGGGATGGCACTTCTTTGTAACCATGAAAAGAAGTACCTTTTTGAAGAATGTTTACTGGGTACAGATTTATGTTTCTTGAACTACAAGCCTGGTGGATGCCTGTAAAACTGTTCTAATAATGTCGAAATTTCATGAGCAAGCCTTTTAAGTCCATTTTCAAATTTATATATTCTTAGATAAGTACATATACTTGTTTCTTGCATTAAGGATGTTTTTGAAGGACTTATAGTATTTTACTCGTATTTATTCCCTGCAACATAAATGACTGGATGACTTGTTTTCTCATATTTAATCTAAATGCTCCAAACAATGAATTGTTTCCAATGAACATATTCTGTTAATTGCTCATTAAAAGTTTCATTTTGACGCCGCATCTGTATGGGTGGTTTCATAGCAGTTTGAAGGGACATCTTGATTTAAGGACTTCGAGAATTTCTAATGGCAATTATTTTTAACTTCACCTATTATATATCGGTTAACATTTTTCAGTAGATTCTAGATAAGAAAGAGCTTAGCAGGTTGAGGAAAAGAATCTTCACACCGTCTTTTTTTATTTTCAACACGTTGTGGAAGGAAACACGATGATTTGGACGACAGTGTGTAATTTCTGATCAAAGTAAACGAAAGAGCAGTGGTCGTTAAGGTTGCAATTTGATATCTCAAACATGTTAGATCTGGAATTCTTCTATTGATGGTTCTCATATTTGATTTGTCTGGATTATGCAATTGCTTACTTCTTTTTCCTCTCTTAGGAGGAGAAGGATGCTGAGGAGTTGAGCGCTAGTGATTTGCTGAAAAGACATGTTAAGCGTGCTAAGAGGGTCCGGTCAAGGTAATATCTCATCTTTTGATGATTTCTGTTTTAGGAAGTGGTTCTTTGATGATATTGTTGGTAGATTTAATTTTTCTGCTGTTGGCTGCACTTTTTATTACTTTATGATTTTTGTTGACTGATGTTGCTTCTGCTTAGAAAGATATAAAAGATTCACTCGTGTATGTAGTTAGATATCATTTGAGGACAATTAGACTCCCATTGCACTCATCTCTTGGGTAATATAGACCTGGACAAAATTTCTGGCCACGGAGTCAGGTGAATGACATGCTTTTTTCTTTTCTATTATAGATTAAGAGATGAGCGATCGCAACGGATTGCAAGGTACAAAGGCAGGCTTGCCCTTCTCCTGCCCCTTCAGGTGGAACAATTTAAAAGTGATTCAGCTGCTTAAACCTGACCGACCCTCTTTGACAAGCTGCACCTTCCAAACTGAGGAATCTGTTGAGTCTATGCAAAAGTAGTTGAAGCAAACTGATCTTGTCGTCAAGTTGGTTTCTATTCCTATTCAAGCATTTGTCGAGGTTGAGTAAATGCGTGGTTGATGCTTCGTCTCTATGATTAGCATTCGTGTAACACACTTGCATGATTGTTCTCTTTGTAGATTCTAATAGGTAGGGTTTGAGTAGTTGTTATGAGATGTTGCCTCTGGTGCTGTCCTGTGCTCACTTTCTGCCTTAAGCAGAATTTGTGGCCTTGACTGAGATGGTTGAGTTGCTGAGGTGAGACACTGATTACAATCATGTAAGAGGTATTGGGGTAACATAAGACATTCTCTCCTTTTTTTTCTCCATTTGTTCAATTTGTCTGTTATTAATTGGACATGCCTCAACTCGAAGTGCTTGCATTTTCTTCTTTTCCAGGTTCTTTGGAGGTGATGTAATACTAATGTTTTCATATCGTAATGATCACTTCAAGGGCTCACTGGCTCTTGATGTCACCATTAATTTAAGTAGTTAAAATAGCAATTTCTTGAGATGATGATATGGCCGTATCTCAATGGTTTAATTTGCTAGAATCACGAGTATGAGTTAAGAACGCTCGATAAACTCGCATACAAAGTCCAGGGAAAGCAGTTTTTTTTTCGGGCACTCAATAGGAAATCAAAAAATGATTGTAAGCTTGTTGACCTGGTCGACAGGCGTGTATGCTTGTCGTTTGCTTACGAAAACTCAGTATTTCTATTTCCTGAAATTGAAACATCTATCGACTGGAGGATTGTGGGTTCGCAAGAAAACCAAATAGATTGGCTTCAACCCTTGGTAGATTTTGGGAGGCAGAGGAAGTGAAAACATCAAAGTAGATAGGAGATCACGTGAAGCGAGTATGTTCGGTCTTCGACAATTGATGTCATTCTGGTACAATTGAGTCTGACGGTCTGAAAACGCATTCTGCATAATAATCCAAATATGAGAAAAAACACATTACAACGGCAGGGATCTGAGGTTGGGACCTGCTTTGCATGCTTCTTCGGGCTTCCAACCTTACAGCAAAGTTCCTGTGGATTTGCCTGTTTGCGCCGACTCCCGTCAAATGTTAGCGAAGCATCCATCAGCACAATTCAGCAATATCAAAAGCTGACATCTCCACATCCTAGACTGTCAGGATTCCCCAGGTTAATATCAGTGATAAATCAATGACACATATGTCCAAAAATTGATTTTCGCATTAACTAATATATCAAATTAATACATTCGTGCCACATTTATTCTAAATTAATTATCATGTTACAAAAAATTTAAAGCTGATATATATGACAAATTTTCAAGACTAGTTTGAATTTTTTGGGGTAATGTGATATAAAATTAAATTGGCAGTAAGTGTGACACGTATGTATCGATTTGAGATTTTTTGTGATATTAACATAAATCTCCTATACCGGCTCCAATATTTTCATAGTCAAAACTTCCGCCCGTTCCACCAAAGCTGTCGTTACCCACTGAGAAGAAGCTTCCATTTGCAGTCCCACCGTCGCCTCCAAAGTCGCCCATTCCGCCACCAAAGTTATTTCCTCCTCCACCTCCACCGCCTGCATTACCACCGCCACCACCCAGTAATCCTTGGAGGAGTGTCTGACCGAAGTTCTGTCCTCCACCTCCACCTTCTCCACCGAAGAGACCCTGGAGAACTTGGTTCAGAGCGTTGGCCCGCCCATTTCTTTCCATACCCACTGGCTGCCCTGCTCCGCTGATGCAAGGGTTGGCAGGAGTAGGACTCTGGAAAATGCAGGCCACCCCTTGAAAATGGGTCGTAGCAGAAGCCATTGGATCTGTTTGGTAACGCTGCGTTGTGTGAGTTAGATCTGGATAATAAGGTCCAGCTCGTGGAAATTGAGTAGGAGGCTGGAAAATTTGAGCCTGAGGGTATTGAGCAGGCAATGTGGAGTAACTTTGCATCAGGGGTTGTTGAAGCGGAGTTGAAACTGGAGCTACTGGCTTCTTCATGGCGCAAGATAAGTGAGCGTCGAATTCACAGGAGTGGCAACGGCAGGGCCACTGGTTGGAGCCCAAGTTCCTGCAGATATCGCAAGAGAAACTCCGGTGGGGGTAAGGAGGGGAGAAAGTGAGGTTGTGGAGGTGATGGTGGGAGGGGTGAGTTCGAGTCAATGGCATGGATGCGCAGGTGATATGGAGATCGAGGTTACACGAAGCGCAGCGGTAGGAGAAGCCGCTGCCTTGCTTGCCACAAGCATCGCATCGGAAGACACCCGGTGGGTAAACTGGGGTTGGAAGGAGGGTGAGGATGTGGTTGTATGGGTCGACGGGGTGATTGATTTGAAGGGGCATTTTGGCGCATGAAACGTGGAGGAAGTAGCGGCAGGGTGCGCAACCGTACGTCATCCCGCTGCCTTGAACTTGCACCCTGAGCAGGAGGCTTGCTAAGGTTGAGGTTGACGGTAGAGAGTCGGAGGATGAGGGTGGCTGAAATGGATGATGGATGCTTCCGGTTGAGCCATTCATCCTCCTTTTCATCCACTGTTTTCAAAGCTGTTTCTTTCCCCCTCTCGATGGCGTCTTCTTCATCTAATACACCTCCCCCACATCAAAGTCTAGTCAACGCTTATCTCTAATTTCAGGTATATTGACCGGTCAGCATCCGGTGAACCTGGTGGTTTGAATAGGTGAGTTCATGAGCTGTACGGAATGATTGTCATGTCGATCACTACATGCTAACCATTATCTCCTTCACGAGCATAAATATTGTAAGCAAAAGAATCCCAGTACCACCACCTCAGTAATCCTACTACCCAATTCTTCTAATACACGTAGCTTCATAATATTGAAGTCGAACCGTGATCAAGTTTCAAGGTTTTGCTTCTTCATGAAATGCTAGTGCATACAATACCAATATGGAGACTTGGTCTACAATTGAAATCGACTTCTCCTCACTATCTCGTATATGTTTTCTCTGTTGAGGGCAGATAAATTTGGGCTTCTCTTATTTACATGCACTTAATCTGTACATCAACTTTCTTCTGGAGAGAGTGGGAGAGGGAGGTCAGCCTTTACAAATACATGCTCTTAGTCAACGCCACCGAAAGTTTCTCCTCTCAAAAAGTCAGACTTCAGATGCCATATCTCTCGTGAACATATGTGTAATTTTAAAAAGCATATATTAGGAACTCCCTCTATAATTGCTTATTTAGCAAGGTCAACTCGCCTCCTCGCCGTAGTCCAACGTACGAAATGCAATAAGTGCTTCCTTGATTTCAATTGCCTAATGACTAAAATAACACGACTTTCCTCAGTAATTAAAGCATGATACGAATTCTAAATCACTTAATTCAAAAGTCAAAGGATCGAGAGATGGAACAAAGCATACTTCTATGGAAAAAATTGCCCACGACCTAGCCGCTGGAATAAGCACCCTGGTGAAGATTTGGTTGCCGATGAGCTCAAACCAAATTCTTGTTGGAAAGAAAGTCTATTTTGGGTCTTCTCTTGAGAAAAGGAGAAATAACACAAATGATTGGTTCAGTATGCAATATGGTTCATGAATTATTGATAAATGTTCAACATAATCTTTTTATTAGGCTCGAACAACAAATTAGTTGTTATCCGATGACGTGAACGAAGATATTGAGTCAATATGTTTACATTTTTATTCGTCTACTTCAAAAAGAGGAAGACAAATGAGGGTGTTGACATCATTATTTAATTATGTGGATCATCACATCTTATTTTGAGATGAATATCTTACTTATATAATATGATATAACTTATTTTTTATGGGCCCCGCCATTTAAACGTGAGCGAATTGAAAGTCAGATAAGCAGATTTCGTTAAGTTAAATTAACGAAAAAAAGACAATGAATATTTTTATATAATTGAGGGGGCTAAATTGAATATTTACTAATAATTTAAGCATCGCACTAAACATATTAAAACACTTCAGAAATGAAATTGCGCACTAAATCGAAGTTAATGATCAGTCTGCTGCCTTGGTCAATATTTGAGAATTTTTTCTTGGATGGGCTAGACACGTGGGCGACAAGGGGTCCACCCTCGCCGAGAAAATATTAGGTGGTCCCGGACCGCCAAATCAGCGTGGTCCCCGACCACTCACGAGGCGCCACGTGGTCCACGTGGCGCGGGTGGGACCGGCGGGCCGGGACCCCTTTTTTGCCAAAAATAAAATAAAATTTTCTCTCCTTTACCCTGCATTCCTCTTCTGCGCATGCTAAAACCTAAAACCTACGTCCCTGTCCTTTCCAGGCCCTCCCTTCTGTCTCTCTTCATTAATGGCGGCTTCACCTTCCTTCTCTCTCCTTCTCTATCTCCTCCGCACTCCTCTCTTCTCAGATGAAGTTTATTTCAAAAATCTCTCCCGCTCGAGAGCGATTCGTTCGTCCCCTCGCCCGCTGGTCCCGACCTTCGCCGTCGCCTCCGCTCGCCCGCCCCCCACGTGGCCTCCACCCGCCCAAGAGCAACTCGGCCCGCCAGTCCCGACCTCTGCCGTCGCCTCCTCCCGTCCAAGAGCAGCTGGGCCCTGAGCTCTGACCGTCGTTGCCTCCGCCGCCAAACCCAGCTCGGTGCTCCTCCTCAGCGGCCGTGGATGGGAGAGCGGTGGTGGTCTCTTCTCCGTTGATTTCGTCGGCCTTTGTTGTAAGTCCAAGCGCGCCAGGTGTCGACTCGGTGTCTCCTGCTCCAGGGGCCTCCCGCGCCTCCTCTCCGCGGGAGAGCGATTCGCCCGCCCCCTCGCCCGCTGGTCCCGACCTCCGCCATCGCCTTCGCTCGCCCGCCCCCCACGTGGCCTCCGCCCGCCCAAGAGCAACCCGGCCTGCCGGTCTTGACCTCCGCCGTCGCCTTCTCCCGCCCAAGAGCAGCTAGGTCCCAAGCCTTGACCGCTGTCGCCTCCGCTGCCAAACCCAACTCGGTGCTCCTCCCTAGCGGCCGTGGATGGGAGAGCGGTGGTGGTCTTTTCTCCATCGATTTTGTCGGCCTCTGCTGTAAGTCCAAGCAGGCCAGGTGTCGGCTCGGCGTCCCCTGCTCCAGGGGCCTCCTGCGCCTCCTCTTCGCTGGCAAGCCCGCGCCGCCTTCCTTGGCGAAGGCCGTGCTCCATCTCGAGCGGGCCGGCCATTCGTTGTCCCCCCGCAGTGAGCCGCCTCGTCAGTCCGGGGACAAGCTTCAAGTGATGTCTGTGTCTCTTCGCTTCCCTTCGAGTGTCTTGTTTGTCGCGTGGAGTCTTGTTTTTTTTTTCCTTCTTGTTCGTGCTTTTGTTGCGGAAGTGGTGCTTGTGTGAGCAGATACACTAGGAGAGTTTGTTTCCAGGGTTCCTGATATTCATGTATTTTGGTGTTTGTTTTGTTGTACAGTATATTCTGGTTTTCTTAAACTTAATAAGCCACTAAGCATTTATAAAGTACGAATGCTCCCGTGGTTTCTATTGGCTTGGGTTGTGGCCCTATTCTCTTTTATGTCCTTCAATGAGTAGAAAAAAGGTGAAGATTTTGTAAGAATTGTCATGTATAACACTTTAGGTGGAGACTTTGTTAAAATCCTGTAAAAGTTGCTTAGGTCTCCTTTGCTTTACATGGTCCAATAGTACGAGGAGGTACAGGGTCATGAAAATAAAGATTCAAACTTTGGTAATGGAGTGAAAAGAAGGTAAGGATGCACGTAGAAAGTGGGAATTGGAAGATATAGGAGCAGGTGAGGAGGAGAAGGTAAAATTTGTATGATGTGCTCACTCAAAAGGAAAGAAGTATCCAATAGTAGGTTGTTTAGTTCTTAACTACACTCAAGCTTTTCCAAGAGCTTGTTTTTCACTCTTAACCTGGCTATTGATTGCTGAGATTGACATATATTTAATTTCTGGCAGTGGTATTGGTTGAGATTGAATTTCATTGGTGATGTTTCGTTAGCATATGATCATTCTTGGTGTTTGTCATCTTTCCAATATTGTGAGATTAGAAAACAATCCATTTCCGATCATCTCTTTTAGGTGCTTGTGTTGCAATAAAGCACCATGATAATGCGATAAATATCCTGTGCAGCTATGTCATGGGAATTGGTGAAGAGAAACTGACTATGGCACTGCCATAATTACCTTTGAGGTACTTCCAATCTTGGAATGTCATTGTTTATTCAGTGTTTCTTTTCAAAATCATCTGTTTGGTGTGACCCGAGTGGAGCATTCTTCCTCACTTTCCTTCCCTCTTCCTATTTATTTTTCAATATGATTCATGAGTTAGAACGAAGAGCAGACTGAGGAATACTTGTATTAAGTCTAGGGCCTAAAAAGCTAATGTCTAGCAGCATCTGATTTTATGTCTAGATCACGTACAAGAATGCTATTGTTTTCTGATATCTTTTTGGAAGTTTATTGGCTTGATTATCACCTGATTTAAACAACATTGCTTATCATTGTAACCACTTGTGGTGTTCTCTTCTCATCTTATAATTCTTCTTGTGGATAATTTGTTACTTCAGATGTGGTCATTATGTTTTGATTTGTCATATCTCAGGAATACCTGGCTGTGCTAAGTCGGCCCTGTGCAAGGATCTATTGAGTGCCCCAGGTTCCATCTCTCTCCAATTCGCTCGCGATTAGTCAGTTAATTCGCAAGTGTAAGGTTATCCGATGGCTGAGGTAGAGGTAGTCTTTAACTCATATTATGTTAAACATATTTGCTGGATGTTCTTTTGCTTGTGAAAGGACTACATTAAATACTTCTTGTTCTTTGCTTGCAGCATGAAATAGCACATGTTACCCGTGACTTGGAAAAAGATTTTGAGTTTATGGTAGGAATGGTTTTTACAAGTGAACTTGAAGCATATCATAAATATGTAGCCTATGCTATAGGTAAAGGATTTGGAGTGAGGAAATCTAAGACTAGAAAAAACGACAAAGGAGAAATAACTTGACGCACTTTTGTGTGTAATTGTGAGGGTTATTCTGCCAAGTCGTTTGAACAAGAAAGAAAATATGAAAGACTTGAAGTGAGATGTGGCTGTCCTGCATTTATTAGATTTAAGATTGAGAATGGTATGTATGAAGTTATAGAGTATGTTCCTGAGCATAATCATGAATTTATACCTGAACATCAAAGGCACTTGATAAGATGTGGAAGAATGATTTTCGATACTTGCAAAGGTGTTTTGGTGGACATGGCTAAGGCTGTTATTGGAGGGACCATGGCATATAAATTCTTGGCAAATGAAGCAGGAGGAAGCCAAAACTTGGGTTTCATCCTACGTGATTGTCAAAATTTTTTGCAAAGTGAAAGATCGACTCATATAAGTGGCGGAGATTGTCAAAGTCTTCCGAATCATTTTCATTGCATGCAAATGCAAAATCCTATATTTTTCTATGCACAACAGGTAGATCAAGATGGTAGATTGACAAATCTATTTTGGAGAGATAGTTTGTCCAAATTTGATTATGATTGTTTCAGTGATGTGATGGTTTTTGATACCACGTATCATACTAACAAGTATAATATGATATGTGCAACTTTTGTTGGAATTAATCATCATTGGAAGAATACTTTGTTTGGTTGTGCATTTTTGTTGGATGAGACCGCAAATTCATTTATTTGGTTATTTGAGATGTTTTTGAAGTCTATGGAAAATAAGGCTCCAAAAACCATTTTCACCGATTAAGACGCAGCCATGGCAAAAGCCATTCGAATGGTATTTCCGAATACTCAATACCGTTTATGCACATGGCACATTGGGAAAAATGCCAATCAAAACATTCTACATCTTTACCACAAGTCAGAGTTCAAGGATAAATATTTCTCAAAACTTATGTATAAGTGTAAATCAGAGGATGAATTTGAATGTACTTGGAGGAAAATGGAAGAGGAGTGGGGTACTGAAAATAACAGTTGGCTTTAGAGGTTATACGATCTTCGACATAAATGGAGTTCGGCTTTTGGTCGTGAAATTTTTTCTTGTGGAATAAGATCAACTCAAAGGAGTGAGAGTACTAACAATGTCTTCCAAAAAATGTCGACTAAGACATTGACCCTTGTAGAATTTGTTCACTACTATGAAAAACAATTGAAACATATGAGAGAAATTCAAGATCAAGATGATTATAATCTCGTGGGGCGCCCAAATCACGTCTTGCGGATAACAAGATAGTGAAGCATGCCGGTTTGGTGTATACTCGTACCATTTTTCATAGGTTTCATGAAGAATTTCTTCAATGTGTCTCCGAACTTGTTTCAAGTGAAGCTTTTGATGGGGTAATTTTGCACTACACTCTCGTACGTGAGGGGATTGCATGTGAACATGTTGTCAAATTTAACCCTGTTGACTTTTCGGTTTCCTGTACGTGCAAACTATTTGAATCAAATGGGTGGTTGTGTCGCCATGCTTTGCACGTGTTGAATAGGAACATATCGGTTTCAGTCATTCCATCTTCCTATATATTAAAAAGATGGAGTAAGGGTGCAAAGCAAGGGTGTGTGAATGATGAATCTCATGAAATGTCATTGGGCCCTTCTACATTTAATCGATTTTCCACGTTAATGCGAAATTCTTTTGAAGTGATGAGTTTGGGAGCCCAAGATGAAAATACCATGAGGATAGCGAAGAAGAACTTGGATGTAACAGTGGCTGAAATTTCAGCATACAACTCAAGTCTTGTGATAGATGATGCTAGTGATGATGCTAATGATGAGACTTCTTTGCCTGAGATGCCGACATTGGACCCCTTTCAAAAGAAAGGAAAGGGAACTACTTATGGAAGGCTTAAAAGTTCAAGTGAGAAAAAGAAGAAAAAATCTAAGAAAGGAACATCCCCAATGCTAATAGAAAGTCAAGGTGAGCTGAGTAATGTAGAGTTCTAGCTAACATGTTTAGTTTATTTTTATACTTATGCTACATGATGGCATTTAATATATTGCTTATTTTACAATGTAGAGCTAGTTGTCCAAGCAACGGAGGATGTGACTAATTTACCAAATTATTCAAGATATTCAAATCAGACTCGAAATACCTTGCATCCTACCAACATTGGTGGTCCTATAGTAAATCTCAATCTCCATAATCAGGTGTGTCCCTCTGACTTCAACATTTATATTTACATTCTACTAATTGGTTAAATTTTTTTTTATAGATGCAACCACCATACGTTATGTCGACAGAGATTATGAATGGATTTTTCCCATTCACTAGTCAGGTATTTAGAAGTTTGGGTTACTATGTTGGCTGAAATTTGTTGCAAATTCTAAAGTTTATCGTTAGTGGTGTATCGTTTATAGATGTTGGAGTAGCAAAATAGATCCCGTGGCTACATTTTGTTACATTTTACTAATGAGGTTGTTTTTTTATGTAGATGCAACCACCATATATCATGCCGCCAGGGGGTGTAAATGGATTTTCCCCATTCACTAGTCAAGTACCTATTATGAAAACCATTTTAGATCTTAGTGTTGTTTCATTTTAGTAAACTATTCTAATGCTTCTTGACAATGATTTTTTGTCGATAGATGTTGGAGTACCAAAATAGATCCCATGGAAACATTTTGAGTCAGGTACAAGTTTGCATGACTTTTTTTTACGTGGGATTATTTGAGATAATATTTATGCAGGCACATTGTTTAGCATACCACCTTCTCTCAATGTATCATTTATACCTTTGTACAGGGGCCATCAAATTTTTTTCCACATCCTAGGATGAATGAATTGAATGATTCTGAAGGCATTGACAATGCACGGTCGCCCCATAATTTGTCGGAAGGTGGAAAATAGCATAATGGAATATAGCATCTATATGTTCCACAAGTGATAGCGCCGCGTATCAAAGACCCTTAGCTTTGGGAACAACATAGTGATAGTAGATACAACTTGCTCTTTTTATGTGTATATACCTTTTTCCATCTTCACTTTTTTATCACAAGCAGGAGGTCTCTAAGTCAATGAAATTGCCACTATGCAGCTGATCTATTATAGGTAATGGCAACCAGAAGTCTCAATGTAGACTCCGCAAAGCTTTAACATTTTTAGGCTGATTCCATAAGTCAAAGCCGAAGGTTGAGATATGATAAGTTGCTCAACTTTGTTATCTTTGTTAGCAATTTGTTTGGACCAGTGGTTTCACGTGGCAGCTCTGGCATTTTGTGTTAGTCTTTTGATATATATGAGCTGAGATATGATATAATTAGTTCGAGTAGAATGGGGCATTCGCATGTTTAGATACATTCTTTGCTGATCATGCTACTCATCATCTGGTCATTGATTCTATTAGCTTATCAAAAGATGCATGCTTGTGTCATATGATGTTTCATTAGAGCTAATTCTTCAAACTTGGATCTTTCTTATTTCAGGTAGTCTACAACGATGTCTATATGCTTGTGGCATGAAATGGATGGTGATCGGGGAAGCTTACTTACCGCGTCAAAACCGCAATCACAGGCTTTTGTGACGGCCGATTGTTTTACATCGGGGCAACAGGATCGAGGGCCAAATAATCTGCAACCTAAGATGGTCATTGGAGACGTGGTGGACCAAATTGAGATTCTGATGCGAGTTACGTGAAGTCAACCGTATGAAGCATTGTCTTAGCTTAGATTTTTTTTTCTTCTTTTTCACTTACATTTTCTCTAGTATAGCGTTTCTCCGACTCCATGTCATTCTATTGAGTTGATGCCGATTTTGACACATCATTTTGATCTTAGCAGTGTTTGGGAAAACAGAAGCTATAGGAAGGCTCAGAATTAAGTTTGCGAAATTATTTGAAACAAGCAGACCTTTTGGCATTAAGTCTATAGAAATTCTTTTTGCATCTTTATAGCCATTTACTCTCTCTCTCTCTCTCTCTCTCTCTCTCTCTCTCTCTCTCTCTCTAAGCTTACTGATTACTGTAAAATTTCACGCGAAAAACTTAAAAAATTCGTTTCGGGCAAACGGTAAGTCCAAATCAAGATCAGTAAAATTTCACGGTTCCAGGACACCCTAAACTACCGATTCTACAAAAATGTGCACCCCAAAGACTCAAAAATATGGCCTGAAGGCTGCTGGACGTATGTTGTTCACTTCGCGCGGAAACTTCAAAAATTCGTTTCGGGCAAACGGTAAGTCCAAATCAATATCCGTAAAATCCCAGGGCTCCACGACACTCTAAACTACCAATTCTACAAAAATGTGCACCCCAAAGACTCAAAAATATGGCCTGAAGGCTGGCAAACGTGTACTGTTCACTTCGCGCAGAAACTTCAAAAATTCATTTCAGGCAAACGGTAAGTCCAAATCAAGATTCGTAAAATCTCACGGCTCCAAGACAATCTAAACTATCAATTCTACAAAAATGTGCACCCCAAAGATTCAAAAATATGGCCTGCAAGCTGCTGGACATATACTATTCACTTCGCGCGGAAACTTCAAAAATTTGTTTCGGGCAAACGGTAAGCCCAAATCAATATCCGTAAAATCCCACGGCTCCACGACACCCTGAACTACCAATTCTACAAAAATCCACAGCTCAATAACTCAAAAATATGGCCTGAAGGCTGCCAGACGTGTACTGTTCACTTCGCGTAGAAACTTCAAAAATTCATTTCGGGCAAACGGTAAGTCCAAATCAAGATCCGTAAAATCTCACAGCTCCAAGACACCCTAAACTACCGATTCTACAAAAATGTGCACCCCAAAGACTCAAAAATATGGCCTGAAGGCTGCTGGACGTTACTGTTCACTTCGGGCGGAAACTTCAAAAATTCGTTTCGGGCAAACAATAAGTCCAAACCAAGATCCGTAAAATCCCACGGCTCCAAGACACCCTAAACTACCAATTCTACAAAAATGTGCACCCCAAAGACTCAAAAATATGGCCTGAAAGCTGCTGGACGTATACTATTCACTTCGCGCGGAAACTTCAAAAATTCGTTTCGGGCAAACGGTAAGTTCAAATCAAGATTTGTAAAATCTCACGGCTACACGACACCCTGAACTACCAATTCTACAAAAATCCGCAGCTCAATGACTCAAAAATATGGCCTGAAGGTTGCCAGATGTGTACTGTTCACTTCGTGCGGAAAACTTTAAAAATTCGTTTCGGGTAAATAGTAAGTCCAAATCAAGATCTGTAAGATTCTACGGCTCCACGACACTTTAAACTACCAATTCTATAAAAATGCGCAGCTCAACGACTCAAAATTTGTGTGGTGCAAAATCTCTTTTCCCTTCTCTTCTGCTTTCCCTTGTTTTCTCTTCCCTTTTCTAGTTCTGTTCTTGGCAAGAAGCTCTCAATCTCCTTTTAACTTAACCGAGCCATTGTACTGGCTTTTGACTTTTTGACCTTTTTTTAAAAAAAAAAAAAAACCCAAATATTACATTAACATAGGCTACAACCAACGTCACCAAGTCTGAATAGTGAATAGATCCACAATATGAAACTGAAGAACCCGATTGTGGGATTATACCGAAGATTGAAGATCGAAGCGTATTTTGCAGACCTACTCCACAAAGTTAATATGAATTGAAGATCTCGATAGCACATTTATTCACAATATCAAAATGGTAAATCTATCAAAAGTATGTCAATATTACATATTTGGGGAACCACCAACAATTAAGCCCAACCAAAAGAATAATTATACAACGTTGAAAAACAAGAAAACCAATATTATCCGCATCAAACCACTCTTCAAAAAGCCTGCATTTTCTGAAGCTTATGTCATTGTCCATCAGTCTTGGCATGTCTACTAAAACTACCTCAAATAAGATGTCCTCCGAGTAACATAATGACCCTGCCACAAAAGGAAAAGATTTCTCAATAATTCCAATAATTATTGTGGATTCCTCTGTTGATCTTGTGTGGAAGTAACCAAGCAGACCCCTCGAACCATATCGAGTATAATGTAGTGTGCCGGCCAGCATATAATGCACTGTGTTTCTCACATAGCCCATCCAAATTTAAGTAACTAGAAATATGCCTGAGAAAAGATTGCCACACACCACTATTATGTAGATTCTTAATCTTAAATGATAAATACCAGTTCAATTAATTCTTACAAGTAAAATGAGTTTACTCCATATTTAATTTGAAGTCAAGGCTCCTCCTAACAATAATTCAATAGAAGCATACATAATGGTTTCTAATAGTGTTTGAGGATGACCTGAATAAAAGCAATGCTGGTCCATCCCAAGCCTCCATCTGACCCTTGTAGTACTCATAGAAGTCAACCACCTTTAGACGAAGGCCAAACATAAGCAAAGCCCATTACAAGACAAGAAACAGGTCTGATTTTATAAGATATCTGCTCAAAGTGAGGAGTAAAGCCTGTCAAACGATAGGTGCTTCAAGTCAAAGGAAAATCACAAAGCTCCCAACAAAAACTCTGATTTTGTGATGTATTCGCAGGTCACATAGACAAATATTTAGGTCATGCATTCAACAGTCTATCTTATCACTAAAAGCTTCTCATTATGTAGGATTTGATGACCAAATATCCAGTAAGAAACTGCCGGAACAATTCTCAAAAAAGTTCTTCAGCATGTTCTTGTAAGAATACATTTATATGATTTAGTCGTCCCTGCCTCCAATTAATAAATTCCTCATTGCTAACCTAGCTTACTTACCTATTAGTTTCTAATTACATAAAGTGAAAAAGTAGGACATATAATGATTAGAAAGCCATTTCCCATCGTGAAAGAATCAATTTGGCTATGATAGATTTTGTTTGGAAATGTACTCTAGCATTGGCACATTTTAGATGATCAATCTTCAGGAATGGAGAAACAATCTAGTGACACTGGAAAATTCCTTTACAAAACCTAAGAGAACATTTGACAATGATCTTGGTGGAAAATTTGATTGACCAACAGTACATCCAAATAAGCACTAGGTGTGAAAAGAATTGTAAGCGAAGTGCCTCAGGGTATTTGATCGATAAAGTAGGATGGTTCTTGTATACTTCTGGAACAAGAATCATTAGAGACTCCTCAGGAGCTCGGCCACTTCTTATCAACAACTGAACCAACAAAGAGAATGAGGATTCATGAAGGAAACTAAAAAGACTAAAACAATAGATTGATCATCCATTGGTTTCAATCATAGATAAAAACAGGCAAAAGTATGAAAGAAATAAAGATGCACAGAAAACATGGGGAACTTTTACAACAGAGAATGCATAATTTAGGGTCTTGCTTTATCGGTTATTAGAAGTGATCGTAACGCTCTCCTATTGTGTTCCCCATTGAGCTTTGTAATTCAGCAAAGGTGGTAAACATCAGTCCAGCAAACGAATCTCGCAATCATGGAAGAAAGATAGGACTAAGGAGGTTAAGATACCAAAACCACCAAAGACACAGAACAACAGTTTTTAAATATTGGCCCTATTTAATAATTGGCCTGTAAGCTTGCATATACTAATTTCAAATTTTATTTAAGACTTAATTTATTAATCTTAAGCTCAAAATTTGAAAAGATGTGAAAGTTTTCTAAACTAACCGACCACAAATGCACAAAGCTTCAAAAAATGTACAATAATAAATTTTATCTGGAAATATATCTTAAGAAGATAGAGACTAGCTCACTTGATATCAACATGCTTCGATAACCACATCATATAGCAAACAAATTGCACTACATTTTTTTTTTTGGGTCATAATTTGTAGTAGATATACATTTCTAGTTTGTGTGCTCAACAGCATGAGCTTTTCGATACATTGCCGTTATCATTGCAGGAGAGTTGTGCCTAGGTTTCACTGTCAAATTAACCTCAACCGCATCATAATGCAGCAATAAAGAGAGGAACACGTAGTTATATATGCCACATTAGATGACCACACAAAAAGACTTAGTATCTAGAACATTCTACACATTAACAGAAAAGTTACGCACTAAGTGGCATCCAAAAAAGCACCGACAAAAAGCAACTGATTGACCTAAGTTACACACTCCTTTATATAAAAAGAAAATCACATTTTCAATTTCTTTCTTAATTATCCAGCAAGTTTCATAGCTAATAAAGTGAAAGATAAGATGATGACTCATGAAAGTGTATAAGCATGAAGATAGTGAAGGTTCGAAAAACAAAAATAAACTATGATGAACCACGAGAACGATGACATGTACTTCTGCTGCACTATCAAGGTTTGCATAGTCCGATGCTTTGGGATTACCAAAAGGATGGATTTCATTCTCACGACCATGCTAAACAGGGGACTTTAATGAGTTTTCACAAGATTGCATCCGATTCAAGTTGCCCTGCACACACGTTTGGCTAGCTTAGAGACATTTATGAAGTCCGCAACATGAAAACAACATAGTACAAAATGGAAGCAGTAGATAACCTGTATGGTGTTGATTTCTCCATTATGACCAAGAAACCTCATTGGTCGAGCAAGAGGCCACCTGGGGTTAGTGTTTGCACTGTACCTTCTGTGGTATATAGCGAAAGATGATGCATAGAGATCATTCTTAAGATCCAAGTAAAATAAACCAAGAACTTCTGACCAAAGCATTCCCCAGTTTTCCGTACTTGCGGCCTTTTCAATCAATTTCCAGCAAATGTATAGTTCTCATTCAATGTCATCAACACTGTCTTCTTTTACAACTCTCACAAATACCTGTTGTATGTCAGGCATGGTTTCTTTTGCATAGAAACCAACTATGGATGAGCCTATAGGGACAGGCCTCCATCCAAGCACCTCAAGACCTTCTTGTCTAAAGATATTTACAATAATTGTGGAGGGAAAAGGCAAATCCACCACATCAAACACTAACTTCAATGGTAATTACATGAAATTGTGCAATCAATGCTCACACTTGGAAGCAAAAATACTAAGTCTAACAGAAAATAGCCATGCTCACACTTGAAGCAAGAAATAAAGGTGCCTTCATCTAGAAATTTTTGGCATCACTGATGATCATTCACGGGTATATGCACTCTTCCATACTCAAAATAAGCATTAACTTCCTGACGTAGAATGATGTATAAGCCACAGGTGATCAATCCCATGTAGTACATTTTAGAAGAACATATGAAACCAGTAGCAACGTCACAATTCTAATTCCTAAATGGTTCCTCATTAACTGCTTCAAGAAAAAGAAGTGAAAGCATATCAAGGCACGCCAGCTATTTCATCCCATTTGTTCATCTAAAGGGACTAAGGGACAATGCACTCGTTTGTAACCCATGACGAACACTGGTTATTCTCCACATCAACTGAACACTTTAAGCAGCAACCCAGAGAAGGCTCATAAGCATCCGAAGTAGGTCTCTAGAAACTCCACAATCCAAGATTCCAAACGAGATTTTCAAGATCCAAAATTGTAGCCACTGACCCAAACCGTTCGATGCTAAAAAAAAAGAGAGAAAGAAATGAAGACCACAGTCAGCCCATATCTTCTTCCAAACCTTCACTATCAACTATTTTGAAACTGCTCTAGCTCTGAAGCTTACTGAGCATCCATCTCCGACAAAATAGGAACACTAGAAACAAACTCTCCTAGCATGTCCGCTCACACTTCCATTTCCAAGGCGACGTCCTTTACCACCTTCACAAACTCCCGATCACTCTTACCCCTCCAAGCACCACTTTCGCAACAAAAGCATGAATACGAAGGGAAAAAAAAACAAGACTCCACGTGACAAACAAGACGCTCGAAGGGAAGCCGAGAGACACGGACGTCACCTGAAGCTTGTCCCCGGACTGACGAGGCGGCTCACCGTGGGGGGACAACGAATGGCCGGCCCACTTGAGATGGAGCACAGCCTTCACCGAGGAAGACGGCGAGGGCTTGCTGGCGGAAAGGAGGCGCGGGAGGCCCCTGGAGCAGGAAACGCCGAGCCGACGCTTGGCCCGCTTGGACTTACAGCAGAGGCCGACGAAATCAACGGAGAAGAGACCACCACCGCTCTCCCATCCACGGCCGCTAAGGAGGAGCACCGAGCTGGGTTTGGCGGCGGAGGCGATGACGGTCAGAGCTCAGGGCCCAGCTGCTCTTGGACGGGAGGAGGCGACGGCAGAGGTCGGGATCGGCGGGCCGAGTTGCTCTTGGGTGGGCGGAGGCCATGTGGGGGGCGGGCGAGCGGAGGCGACGGCGAAGGTCGGGACCAGCGGGTGAGGGGACGGACGAATCGCTCTCGGGCGGGAGAGATTTTTGAAATAACAGAGTGGAACTTCATCTGAGAAGAGAGGAGCGTGGAGGAGATAGAGAAGGAGAGAGAAGGGAGGTGAAGCCGCCATTACTGAAGAGAGACAGAAGGGAGGGACTGGAAAGGACAGGGGCGTACGTTTTAGGTTTTAGCGTGCGCAGAAGAGGAATGCAGGCTAAAGGAGAGAAAAATTTATTTTATTTTTGGAAAAAAGGGATCCCGGCCCGCCGGTCCCACCTGCACCACGTGGACCACGTGGCGCCTCGTGAGTGGTCGGGGACCACGCTGACTTGGCGGTCCGGGACCACCTAATATTTTCTCACCCTCGCCTTGCCTTGGCTCGGGAGAAAGGTAGGTTGGTTGGATTGGATTGGGGGGAGCCGGGGGGGAGCGGGCGGGCGGGAGACCATCCTCTCTCGCTCCACTTCCGCTGGGTCTGTGCCGTGCCGTGCCGAGGGGGGGAGGGAGGGCCATCCGCCGACTCAAAACTTCTTCGTCATCACCAGTCACCACCAATTAATTCTCGTTCGTTCCCACATCGGAGGGATGGAGGGAGGAGGGACATGGATGAAGGAGGAGGAGGAGGAGGAGGAGGAGGTGGTGGTGGAGACGAAATCCAGGAATGGAAGCGGCGCGCCTCCGCCCAACCCAACCCAAAACGACGCCGCGGCGCCTGATGCCCAGCTATTCCAGATCCTCTCCGGCCTTCTTCACCAGGTGTGGGTGGTGGTTTTCTTTCCCTTCTCTTCCCATCCTCCTCCTCCTCCTCCTCCATTTCCCCTTTGAATTCTCCCTCCCTCCCCCCCATCCCTCCGACGACGATTCCATTTCATTCCCGACCGACCCTATCGGAATTCCCCCTCTCTCTCTCTCTCTCTCTTTGTCGTCGTCTGCTGGGTGTATGTAGTATTGGATTTTTGTGGGTTCTGTGTGATCCGTGCGTGCGGGCCCAGCGCGAGGTTATTTATCTTATGGAGCCATCGTGACGAAATTTTTGCTTTCTTGGGATGAGCTTCTATCGCGAAAACGTGCCCCCCCTCCCACCCCCCCTCAGCTGCCAAGACGACGACACGCTTCCCCTCGTCTTCTTTTCTTTTCTTTCTCTTTTTTTTTTTAGCTGGGTCGCCCTTTTCCGTATCTCAAGGCGCTGTTTCTGAGTTACACTACAATTTAACACGAAGGCGAGGAGGAGGTGACGACGATTGCAATCTGGCGCCTTGGATCGATACACTGTGTCCTTTAGGATTCCAGGCATCTCTTTGGACCCCCCAACATATTGTTGTTTGCTCTTCCTGCTTCTTGTTGTTGTTGCTTTGACCGCTTTCAAAGAATGTACATCTCTGTCACCCTCCCCTGTTCGAAGGAATCGAATGTTCGGTCCGTCTAGGACTAGGAGTGCCATCTCAATTGAAAAACAGGGTGGAATACGATTCTAGCGTCTGTCGAATTTCAAAGGGCTGTCAAAATTGGCTACATCAATTATTGTTTCTTAGGAAAGAAACTCTGGAGGTAATTAATGCGATGGGTTATCTTCAGAGCATCCGGAGTTGCTGTATGTTTCTGCCTCCTATTTCATTTCCCAGCAAGCATCCTACCTTTCACTACTTGTTCAGTCATCAAGCTGGGGATATCTGTTTCTCAATGTTTTGTTTGGATATATTTTCTAACCTTCTTACCGCACGTTGTTTTCGATGAGAATTTTCAAAAAAAGAAAACAGAAAAATGAAAACTTGACTCAGCTTCTCATGTTGCCTGCCCTTCATCCTTGTAGGTGCCGAGAGGAGGGACTCTGGAAAATCATATAATGAGTCTCTTTGGTTTTCTTTGGCATGTTTATCATTTTTCCTGGCTAAAAATGAAGAGCGTTTCTGTGCCATGTGATCGTGTCTGGTGTTTGCATGTGTCTGCATGTGTCTATGCCCACATCGATGCCTTGGATGCATGATGGAGTGCATACGTCTACCTTGCATGTGAATGTCTCTCCTTTATGCCATGGGGTTAAAAGGTGGCATTTTCTCTAGAAACATGTATGTATTGGGTGTGCTCGAATTGGATTCCGTAGGTAGCTTTTAGCTGATGCTTTCTTGAGGTTTTATTCATTAGGTGGAAGCATTGACCAACGATGAGGAAGTCGAATTGCGGTCCAAGATTGAAGCACTTAGATTAGAGGTGACAAAGGTTCCTTCAAGCTCGACTCAGCATCTTGATGAGGTATTTGTTTCAAGGTTATCTAGCAATCATGTTTCAATTGTTAAGAGGTCTTTCTCTGAGCACCCGAGATTTCATTTGATGCTTGGATTACTATAACTACTTCATATGAGGGATTTTCCTCTGATGATTCTGTTCGATTTAGCTGGAAATAGCCAAAGAGTTGGACAAGCTATCAACGAAGTTGGATGATGTGGATGAGATGATATCGTCAGCCATAGCTTTGGATCCGCACGTGCAGTCGCTCTTGAGTGGTACGGCTGATATATGGATGCCAGTGATTACAGCGAGCGCTGATGAGAGACGTAACTTTGCCGGACCTACTGGAGAAGGTGATGCCAGAGAGAGTGAGAAGGCTCCTATGTAGTTCTTGTAAAATCATGTCGACCATTTGAAGGGCGGAAAAACATTCAATAGAGTCGTATGCACAACCAAACACTTGTGCTCGTACTTGCACAAGCCAATTAAATATTTCAAAAGCTGTCGCCTTCTTCAATTCCAAACTAATTTCAATGCATAACTTTTATGATAAGAAGATAATAGAGGTAATCCAGGGATGGCCATTTTGTTAACGAGTGTGCTAAGGGCAGGTATCAGTAAGGAAAAGTTCTGCTTTTGTGATGTGACCTTTGTAGTCGGTGCTTTGAGAATATGTCGAGATTAGTACGTGGTGTTGGACTACAGGGATTCTCTCTAATTTTATGTACGTCAGGGTGGAAGTTAATGCTCATTTGTTGAAGCCATTTGTAAAATGATGCATGAACTCAAACGTGCACCAGATGCAACTTCTTATATCCCGGGTGCCCTTTGTCATTCCATACGTTCTTACATCCCAGGCAAGGCAGCAAGGGTTTTTTTTTTTTTTTGGGTCAAAACAATATTATTTCATTTCATCAACATGAGCTTCACCACATACAAGATTCCAAAGGGTTTCGAGAGAGTTAATGACCCAATTATAGGGTAATGATTTGCACCTTTGAGTCTTAACAATCTTGCCGCCTGATTTACTTATTAAAGTGGGCTAAAGAACATTAGGTAAATAGGCTAGCACTTTGGTAACAACAGATGTGATTGTTCAAATAGATCATCCTAAAATTCTGAAGTTCATGCTGATTCTCACGTCATAAACTTTGTGAGGCAAGCAATTTCGTTTTTATATGAAGTTTCTTATTTGCATATGGAGTGAAAGAAAAGGCAATGAAAATTAGAAAAAGCCGTAATTCATGGAATTTATTTTCGTGAAAAAGACGTGGGCAAAGCATTTTCTTAGTCATAAATAAGAAACATGTTACATGTATCCGAACTTCCAAGAAACCAAAAACGTATGGAAAATAGACTCACTTAAATAAGAATAGGTACACTTTTTATTTTTTTCGGTTTCCTTCTTTTATATATAGTAAGCCAAATAAATTATAATCTGAAATAGAAAAAGAAAAACCCCAACGAGAAGAAAAGAGTAGTTTCTTCGCTTCCGTGCATTTTAATGGAATGTGAAAAGATCCATGTTCCCCAAACGACTAACGGAGTATATAAAAAGGGCCTGAGAAGTGCAAGGAATAAAATTGGGTTCCTCTGGTCGCAATCTTTCGGAATCGGGCCATTTGAAAATGATTGCTCAGGAATCTTCTAAACTGATGAAGAGAATTTAAACACTATGCCAAACCTAGAAATTGCCGTACATGAGATAAACAGCAGAGGCCCTTGTATCTTGGAGTCATGCCTGAATACAAGCTGTCATTTGTTTCAGAATTTCCTACTAAACAGGTGGGGTCAATTTGGTGGAGGTTCCACATTTCGACTGCTCTCGTCGTCGTCAACAACATTACACCAAACAAGCTCTCACTAGGCTATTTAACCAAATAGAGAACCGTCCGGTTCGGATTCTGACAAGAGGTCGCCTTTGCAAGGGATGAGTTCACTGAACACTCAAAACTGCCCAAAAAACCATTGTCAATGGCAGCAGCAGCCCGGAGAACTCACCAGACGAGTGAAAACCATCGCCAGCCGTGAAGCCAAGGTCCACGAAGATAGAGGGCGGTGAATAATTGGGATTGGGCATTATGTTGGAATTTTGGGACGCATGCACGCGTTCAAGCTTATTTCCATTTAGGATTCCGAGGAGGATCCCATCCAAGGAAGGTACTCCAAGTTAAAATGGGAATACGATACCAACAAGGAATAGTTATTCTGCTTTGTTCTCTAACTAGTATTAAAGGTGCTGTCACTACAAACCCTAAAAGTGAAATGTGAAAACATCTACAATAGCTACACTTTGTAGTCATAATTTCTTGCAAGGCAAGATAAGATTATCAACTCTCCCGACGAACCCTAAAAGTAAAATGTGAGATGTGTGGAAGGAGCAACCGGTGGCTATCTGGAGTTAATGCCAGACAATGCATGAGGCTCAGTCCTGCTGTAAGTGGTAATTAACCATTATTTCCATTGAAGCCCATCATTTGTATATCACACAGCTACCAGGTCAATAATTTGATGAGCCATCATAAAAAATTTAAAACTTGCCGAGAAAGGGAGCAGGTGAAGAGTTCTAAACCTCTCACAGCTAGACAACACCATAATTCAGCATCGCCGGGCCTATCAATAGAAAAATCAGGACTTTCAAGAAAATATCACAGAACAAACATTAGCGGCTCCATCGTCCACGTTTAGGAGGTGGCTGCTTTTCTGCAGTAATTTTCAAGCCATTCCATGGTAACACTTTTGGGCCTCTCTAAAGGCAACCCAAGTGCTCTGTCCCATATCAGCTGAAGAAGTGCAAAAAAGCCTCCATTAACTCTTAAGACTGAAAAATCAATACTCAACAGTAAATGAACAATAGAGGAGTACCTGTGAGCAGATTCCAATGCTCCTAGATACGCCAAAAAGAACAGTATAGTATCTGTTCCACAGTTTTGAAAGAAATTAAACTCCAACTTTAAAAAAAGAAGCACATGCACACAGAGTCAAAACAGATTGTAAGCAACAATAAGAAACATCACCTTGCTTCCGTCAAACCAAAATGATTCAGCAAAACTCCACTGTGAGCATCCACATTAGGCCACGGGTTTTTGACCTACAAGAATCCCCAACCACACGACACATTTACAGCATTGTAAAATTTCCGTCAGGTACAACACTAGAGCTTAGACCCACAAAATGCTGCAGGAAGTGTAGCTTAATTCGTGCACACACAAGTGCTATCTATACTTATTTCTTTTCGTGGTGATTCTAAGAAATTATATTAGCCAATTAACAAACAACCAGATGATATAAAAAACCTACATTACTTTGAAAGAAATCAAACGTATATTAAATCAATCTTTCTCATACAAACCTTTATCATTGCATAGTAATTTGGACTTGTAGACTGAAAAATTGGAAATGTTTTATCATCATGCAAGTCTGGTCATTCTCTCTTTCATAGTACTCCCTTCTATATGAATTGAGCTTGACTTAGATAATTGTGACAGTTTCGGAACAACGCATCACAATGATAAAAAGTGCCCTTGTCTAGATAGATAAGAAAATCCCATGAAAAGATGAAGGAAAAGAAAGACACTAGTTGATAGGAAAAATAGAGTTGACAGAGATGATAACCAAGAACAGCATGTACCTAAAACTATTGAAGAAAAAGATAGAAGTCAAAAAGCAAAGGAAGTGATAGAAAAAGCAAGGGGGGAAAACGACAGTAATTTGAGAGGTGAAATGAAAGGGCAAAACTAGAACACCTGATTTCTAGCGTATCCCCAAGACCAAAAAGAAAAAAACCAAAAAAGAAAAATGAAAGGGAAAAAAAACAATCCATCAAATTCAAGATTTACTTGACCACTGGGGTCTGCTCCAGTAGCCACCCTCCTACATGGGAAGGGGGAGGTGGGGAGTTCGATTCTCCACTTTTTCAAAGAGGCTAAAGGTGGGGAGTCGAGAGTTAAAGTAGGATAGACACAAAAAAAAATTCAAGATTTACTTCTTTTATATTTTTGCCCATAAATTCATCAAGAGTTAAGGGGGCTGTGACTAGTTACTATTTTTTGTGTAAGTTTGTACTCTTCTAGAGTTTGGCCCTCAAATTGTCTTGTTTAACACAATCAAATAAGATGGGGGAAAAAACTACTGTATTCTAAAAGGCCACCACTCAGAGAGGGAAAATTCAGTTGTTACTGTCCTGTAAATATCATGAGAGATCACAAAAAAAAGTCCATCAGGCGGCACAATGCTTTAGCGTTAGTTAAATTGTCAAAATCTTGACAAATTTCATGATTTTCTTGTTTTGATGGCGAATTTGACATAATGCTGAAAGTACGAAGAATACAGAATTTTGATTTAAAAAAAAAGTATTATCTAAAAACATTCATAGTGAAGAGTATTTAAATTAACACAATACCTTTCCTAACTCAGTCAGTATAGGAGGTACCACTTCATAAAGCTTTGAAACCTAGTCATTCAAATTGTAGTAGATGGTTAGTCAAACAATAAATTGATCACATAACATAATTAGTCATGCCAAGCTAATTTTTGTACACAATGAGGGCTCAAATACTAACCAGTTGGAAAAGGGGATCATCAGGTAAATGCTTCAGAGCAAATTCCCTCTGACATGTATATCTGGGATCTGTTTGCCGGAGCACTCCATGACCATACCCAGGAACGACCTGCATAATCAAAAGGAGAAAAGAAAAGAATGGACAAACAATCAGCAAAATCCTACTTAGAATTTTAGTTGGGCTTTGAGCCTTATAACTTTAAGGATGATACAGACAGAAAAATTTACGAAGTGCCATAGATAACAATGATAATATCACATCAATGACCTCTCCCTCACATGCAACATAGTATTACAACAACATTGAACAAAGAGTGAATCAGCATTTCCGACATTGACATGTTAATGTATGGAAAACCAAATCCAGCCGAATCAAGTATTAGCATCATCGAGAGTTTACGGATTTCTCAAAACATCCTAACTGACATAAGCTGCACAGACCAGCTTTTAACATTTTCTCTCAATTAGATAGCAATGTAAGGAGGGGAGGTCCAAAAAATGGATATGTTGGAGTGCAAACTAAACCAATGATAGTAAGTGGCACTCTATGATTCTGTGATGGAACCAACATATCACTTGAAGGGGTGTAATGCAACCACCCAGTTTAAAGCAGTAATCCAAGAAAGTAACAGAAATAGGGGCAACCGATTGTCTGCCACTCTAGATTTAACAGTGTTCAGAAATTAACTGAGGCTGTGTCAATAAAAGCCTCACGTTGGCTTGTAAATCTAATATCTCAAACTAGAGAAGTACTCTATACAAGATTGAAATTACAAAAATAAGATGTAATATATATTCACATTTAGGCTCGAGCTCTTAGGATCAGCGGCACGCTCAAGGGGACTGGCAAGGGCCATCATCTCCTTGGCCATAAGGTGCCTTGGTATATTTTTTCCAATAGACAGAAATTTCATGTAGTACGCTTTATTTCACGCCTCCCCTACCCCATACTAGGATCTTGCAAATATTTAATTTCAGCCCTTAATCTAAGGTTCTGCATTTCGTTTGTCACTGCTTGTTTTAATATGAAAACAGTATATAAGGCAAAGCCAAAGTGTATGCAAAAACAAATTGACAACATGTGAGACCCAACAAAGACTTCCATCAGATGGTATTTTTCTTGCGTGAAATCACCAAGATTAAATCTCAAGGACCGTCTCCCAAATGGTGAGTAAAAGTTATGTTTACCAAACAACGTTATATATGAAACAGATGAATGCACCTTGCCACTATTCAGAGTCTTCCAGATATATTCTTTCAACTGTTCTGTACTGACATTCTCTCCACACTCATCTACAACTGACTTGATCCAAAGCAAAACTTCCTGCAGCATAATACAGTGACAGTAAGAGATGGAAGAGAATGAGAATCACCAAAGCAGCGACCGGTAAATTTCGAACAACAAAAAAGAAAAAGAGATGAAAAGAAAAACAACTAATACTAGCACGCAAGGAAATAAACTAAATTTCATAGAATTTTATCCAATGTTGATTAAGAAACATATAGCCATAAACAACCAACAGAAATAAAGCATGCTCCTAACTAGACAAGTGACACATTTGCAAAAAGTATTTCCAACAAACAAATGATGAACTGAACCAAGAAATCAATTTCACAGTCATTGCTTTGTCGTATTAATGCAAATCATGTGTTCAGTTTCAAGCCATTTATTCATAACTGTTGCTAAAATATGATGAAAAATAAGTTAAAAACATTAGGCTGGGTATATGCTCCTTAGCGGATATTCATCATGAAACCAGTCAAATCATCTGAGTTTCATGGAGGTTATGTTTTTGCCTCGTGCCAAATTTAATATCCTAGGTACTATATTAGATTGCGATGACTTTCATCTAGGCTAATATCAGACAATGAAATATATCATCTACCTACACTTACTAATTTTATTTACTTTAACAATGGAGGGACACTGAAGTTGGTAACTTTAGTCCCCAAGTAAGTAGATACAGGCTTATGGCATGGCTTCGGAGGCAGTTTCATAAAGTCCAATATTTATCAAAAATCCACGGTGGTACCCTCTAGACGACATTTCTTTCGGCACAACAGGTAGGCAACAGCCAGACCATATGTGACAAGCCAATCTGGCTTTGCCAGAACTCTACGTGCCATAACTTATGCTCCACTTGATAATACACAATCATGCCCTAAAGACATCTTCAAAGGTGTTCTTGTGTTCAGAAAGAGTAGCACAGAGTGTTTAAGTAGGGTTGCACGTTGCATAAGACTAGATCTCTAACAAGACAATCGAACAAATTCATTATATATTAAAATAAAAGATGAAGAAGATCCTAAGGAATTCAAGGATATTTGTCAGAAAGAAGCTGCTTTCACATCTCACTATCGTTGAAAAAACCTATCTCTTCATGGCGAAAAATATATACCACCAACAGCAATCTCATCCTTCCCCAACACAAAAAAAAAAGAAAAAGAAAAAACCCCATCCCATTGAGTGGGGGGCCTATATGATTAGTTTTACACCACTGCGCTTGATTCTGTATGAAATTCAGCTTGGCTCCACAACAAAGAAGATCCAAGCAAGGATAAAAGTTTTCATCCAAAAGCACAAGTAGATAAAAACAGCCACTTAGAGAGACTGTTGATGGTATCAGCAGGAAAGCAAAAAATTATATGTATCCCCACTTCTTTCTTTTCTTTTCTTTTTTGGTTCAAGGAGAACCAATAGAGCAGTTGCTACCACAAAAACTTAAAACAAAATTTTTAAAAACAACAGAATGAATTGGCAATCCTGTGTTGAAATATTCGTTACCCTATTCTTCACCCCACCTAAAATGAGTTACACTATCCAGCTTCACCGCTTTGAGTAGAATGAACATCGCTTTGGTTAGATGTCATTTTAAACATGAGAGTGTGTAAAAAGCGCTTAAACAATTATCAAGAGCTCCATCCCACAATCAAAGCTTTTAAAAATGTTAGAGTCATCCGACCATATATCATTGTCATTTGTCTTCAGCTGCATGCAATATTCAATTAATTGAAGTATGCTATGAAGTAAAATGCTTTAAAATTGATGGCTAATGAATAGTTATGAGTAATGAAACCTGATTAGCCAATCCATGAAGTGGCCCAGCTAAACCATTTAATGCAGCTGCAAAGGAAAGATACGGATCTGAAAGTGCACTGGCAACCTGAATAAAACAGACATTTATCAAGATTTACCGATAGCATCAACATTTAACAAATTATCTCTCTGAATGTGCATTACAATGCATATATGTGATCCACTAGACGATTATTGGTTCTCATCAGATTCTTTCAACTACAGGAGTTAGAAACCTATAAGAGCAACATCAAATAAGATGATCAGGATGCATGGCACTTACAAGGTGGGCAGTGTGAGCACTGACATTTCCACCTTCATGATCACTGCAGTGAAGTTATTTTGTTAAACCAAGTTATATAAGAATTTAAATTGTCACATGCTAACACAAACAACAATCATGAAATCAAGGACATGGGATTCTTGCCATGCAATGTACCTGTGAATTGTGAGGTAGAGTCTCATAAGTTCATGCATTTTGGGATTATCAAATCCTAGCATGTGTGCAAAATTCCCTCCATAATCCAAAGAATCATGCACGGGTATGAACTGACCTTCCTTGTATATCCTTTAAAAAGAAAGGGCTTGTGTCAAGTTATGATTTGAGAAAGCCACAATATAAAGAGATAAATAAAGTAATAAATGGCATGTTAACTCCAATCCTATGTTCCTTTCATTACAGTATTTCTGAACTAATTCTCAAAATTATGCCAAAAAAGAGTCTTGGTATTACCTTAAATGCTAAAACCTTATCCATGCATAGCTACTCAACATAATTGGAGCTCTAGTAGTTTGTATTAAAGAATTTACATGCAAAATCAATCATGTGATCTACTAACCTCCGATAAATGTAAGCAGCAAGTGCTGGAAGACGAGCAATCAAATTAAGAGAGTCCTCATATGCTGTTTCCCAGTATCTGAAAATCAGTTTAGCAATTGGCATCACTAAACAATAGAAGGCCAGTGTTATGCACAAGCATTCCAAATTTACTAACTTTGATTTATGAATTCCTTTTGCATATGCCTTCTGAAATTCACTTTGAACCTGAAAGGGAATGTCAACAAGTTAAACTATATAATACGCTTCAAACTTCAGAGACATTGACAAAGCATATGCTTCAGCAATTATCATGAGGTTATGCTATGAAAATTCTTTCAAGGTGGAAATGACAGTTCACCCCCTTAAAATTTCAAAGCTGGACATAAACTATTTTCCATGTGGAACTCATGCAATTTTTACAAAAGCCATGTGGTGCTTTTCTGCTCAATGATGACACTTCAAACATTTCCTCGTGGGAAGCTTCCAGTATCAACGTAATTAAAAACTCGTCTTCTGTCTTTTGTTCCAGCAATCGCCTCTTACTCTTATTAGCTGATTTGTTCACAAGGCTTTGTTAGTTGATTTTGTCAAGCACCATTAAAGTTTACCTACGAAAATAAAAAGCTAATGGGCACCTTTCTTTGTCACTTCATGCAATAAGCAGAGTTCACACTACGGCAATTCTTTTCAATTTACAAACCCATCAATTCCCATACAGAGTAGCACTTAACTAGCCACCCATCTAACCAGCTCATCCAATTTGAAATTCACTAAAATAAGACCTTGCAGCAATCCATCGACACTAAGATGTACTGCAAGTTGATAATTCACTACATCCAATGGCACTGAAAAGATATAACTAGTCTTTCATTCCAGAATGAGGAAACCTTGTAAGAACAAGAGACTATTTGATGGTTAAAGTTGCAGCGACGAAAGCAAAGCTCAAGAGTTGTCTTAACAGAAAAGCCTTATTTATAAACAGAATAGTCCATCTATGAACCTGAAGGAACATAACCCCGGCTGATAATTGGGTCATTGGGTGAGCTGTTACATCCAGACCATCAATAAACTTGTACAACTTATCTGCAAGCAAATTTTAGAAAGCCAGTGCTTGTCAAATGCCTAAATAATAGGGTTATCAGTATATAAAAAGAAAAAACATCATTAGCACTATAGACCATGGTATCAACACCAAAAAATCACAGCATATTGTCAAGGACGGATTATTTCAATAAAGTTAAGATGGACATCAGAGGATTATGTGCAGCCATTGAATATCTAGATAGATTTTGCCCTTTTTACAGTCGTCACAATTCTGAATAAATAGCCAACGACCCAAGCTTGAAAGTTCCTCATGCTTAATGTTTAAAAACCTTCAAATTTCCTAAAACACTAAGTTAAAAGATCAAAGTCAAATTACCCATTTAGCATGAGATATAAACAAATCACCAAACAATACCGGAAAGAGATCAATACTCTAATAGAATCCACAAAACCACCCGACTAGAGTCTGTTCCCTCAACTTTTTTTTCTGGCTAAGGCTTCACGAGCTTTGATGTTCATTTTCTCTTTCAATCAAAACAGTCACAGCAGAAGCACATGCTATAAACATACCCACGGTTTTGTTGGTCTGGAGAGAGAGAGAGAGTCGGAGAGAGACAGAGAGAGACAGAGAGAGAGACCTGGAACTTGAGCACGGTCTCGCAATTCAGCAGATAGTGCATCCACCTGTGCCTTGTTGGGAACCTGAACCAGAATAGGAGAAGAAACGAGCTATGAGTTTTACAAAAAAAGTAACAAGCACCTTTTAATTTTACAGTACATAAAAGCCTACAAGATATTTTCCTCCTTATTAAGAATTGAAATTTGAGGATTTTTCAAAAGAAATAGCTGTCAAGAAGTTCTTAGCTTAAGTACTGTTGTTCTGAAACTCAAATCACTACACACTTTCTAATCAGATGGTAAATGACGGGAAGCACCCAATAAATACTTTCTTCCTAATTACCCGAAAAAACACAGGTATACTATCAGTTACAAAAGTTCATCCTGTCAATCTCATGATGATCCAAAATATTGAAAATGCAAGCTCTCATAATTCCCTAGCAAATTGAGAAGACTAAAACTAACATTCTTAATGATCCAATATAGCTTCGGGGTACATACTTAAAATATGATATTTCTTCAAAACTAACTAGCATGGAACGCAGCTCTTGTACCTTAGCATCCACAATATTGGAAATTATGGTAAGGCATATAAATGGGCCAGAAGACAATTTCTATTTCTAGTAAATATGGAAAAAAATGTAGAATCATGCATGTTTGTTGCCAGGGGCAACAAGATCAAGTTGGTAAAAAGCAAGGAGATCAACCTCTTTCTTTCAAATATAAATATAAAACATCGATTCTAGTTGTCGTTCCTTAACTTAATTCTGACTCTAACCACTCAATGAGCCCCCCCATCACTCATGCAAACCTAAACATAGTTTTCAGCTCATCTGGATCTGCTTGCCCATTCACAAAGATTTTTTTGACATAGGTCGGATAGCACAATTGATTCCTCTAAGAGAAGCAGCCTGATTACTACGACACTTCCAATATATTGTTAAACATAAATGCAGAAGGGCTTGAGCATGCACTTTTAGGCCTGATCTCCCAACCAGCCCATCAAGACAATATATGGGCCTAAAATATCACTAGGCTAGCCCCAGCCCATTTGAACCTGTCTAAACCTTTGTGTATTTGTCACTGTCATAAGTGAAACTGAATAAAGATATCTTCTTCCTCATTCTTATGTTTGTTCCACATACTGGAAATATCCACCATCTACGAAACCTACTTTATTCATGAATTTTAATGTATTACTTCTTACGAAAAACCCTATATGTTTATATTAAAATGCTCCCTTAGAAGATTTTCCCCGGAATCAGACAAAAATAGTTTTCATTAGTAGTTCCTCAGTCCACCCACAATTTTCATCTCTCTCTCTCTCTCTCTCTCTCTCTCTCTCTCCCACACACATGCGCGCGCGCGCAGCCCACTTGCCCCATGGTGCACCCCTTCCCTTCAATCACAAATTTATGTGCTGTGTGAACAATTAGATCGTGAGTATCTTGGCATCAAATCAATTGAACTCTTGACATCTTTTGCGAAACTATCATAAATTGCTATAGTACTAGACATCATAAGCCACTGCACCATCCACATTTTAGGAGAATTAAAAACTCAAGCATAAACATAAACGACCTTTCCAGTCAAAAGAAGCCAGAGAAGGCCCTCAGGAAGTGGCTCTCCCCCAGGTTTTGCAGCTGGTAACACCTTTTGGCATTCAGGAATTGAAAGACCCCTGAAGCGAATGCCCTGGAAATCAAAGAGCCACCATTAATATTTAAATAACAACACAAAAAGGAAAGCCAGCCGTGATAAGAATCATAGATGACAGACCAGAACTACTTTAAGGAATCATCACACCAACATAACTTGGTGCATAAACAACAGTTTATGACAACATACCTCATCTGGGTCAAGTAATGAGGTCTCCCACAGTAACCCAATCATTCCTCTCATGCCACCGAGCACCTTAGCAGTTTTCACATAAGAGATGTCAAGTAAGAATCAAGAAAAAAGGAACCACCTTTTGCATGAACACAGGTTCTTCCACAAACAAAAAGGGGAGGGCACTTGCACTCTTGTAACAAGAGCTGAAATGACCATATTAATGTACATACCATATCAGTTGTAAAATTCCCCAATTGAACCTTTCCATGTTCTGCTTTCAGTTTCTTCAGTCGCTCCTGTCAACAAAGGAAAATTTCTGAGTGTCAAACATGAATTTTCTGAGCTTTAGCATGTCGCCATGTTGCAGTCACTTAAGAGACTCAAAAATTCATTGAGGGCCCATGATGGAGCAGATTGGAATTGAACAGAGCTGCCCTAAAGTGTTTATTGATTTCTAATGCAAACCGATACAACGTTAAGTCTGATTGCCACTACTCCAAATTTCAACACTAGGATTAGTGTACTATTTATTTAATTATTTATTAATCCCTATGGAAAGAGAAGAGAAATAATGTTAAAGGCATCGCCGCATCTGACATCTAAACATAGGTGAACATCAAAGAAAAGTCAAAAGTAGAACAAAACCTGTTGTTCCGGAATCATCTCCCTCAACTGACTGTGAAGATCCTGAAGGAAAAAGATATCGCGTGAGCAAATCAAGTGGGTACTATAATAAAAGCAAAAGTACTTGCTGACCATACCATGAATTCATGCTATACATTAGTTCCAATTTATGAATCTACGTGCAAGGGGTAGGTCTAGGGCATTTCAAGGTATCTGAGTTGCAGCATAATATCATAGCATTTGGTTAACTTTGTTTCTCTAATCCATTCAACCAAGCAAACTCAGATTAATCGTACAGTACAGTACAGCTTCCTAATGAAATCTAAGTATGATGGTCTCGCAAAACAATTAATTCAATGATCGCGGGAGGGAGGGAGGGATATTACAAGATCGGAAGAGCTCTCCATCTGCAGCCATCTAACTGAATTTCCGAGACTAGATTGCTGCGCCTGCAAGACGAGAGAATCCAAATGAATCGAAGACGAAACCGGAGTGCCGTTTTTTTTTTTTTTTTTTTTTTTTTGGGGGGGGGGTGGGGGGGTCCTGAAATCAAGGGAAGATGGAACTCACGGAGCGGGAGCGGAGTCTGGAGAGAGCAGACAAGCTTCGAAAGAACGCCATGGCTGCAGGCTGCTTGTAATCGCCTTGATGCCCCTAATCCAAATCCAGTAATACCGATAATCAACAATAGATTTCAAAGAACAACGAACAAATCAGGGGAGAGCGAACAAATGGGAGAAGAAGGGAAAGGAGGCTCTGGCTCTGGCTCGAGTAGCAGACCGAAACCTGGTCCAGAGGAGAGGACAACCGCAATCTGCGACCCTTCTTCTTCTTCTCCTTCTCTCCCTCTCTCCCTCTCTCCCGTTCACTCCTCGGGGTCGTTTTTGGAAACCAGAGTGTCGCGTGGTGTTATGCGGACGGCGGAGAGAAGAGAATAGGGAGAGATGCTCTAGGCACTCCCAATTAGACCTTTCGATCAGTCAACTTCGCACGAAAGCCCATTCGAGGTCATCTCTCCTCCCTTATTATATATATTAAAAGTGGCAGTTCGCCTTTTGCGGACGTGGGGGGGAGGTTGGACACCGGACACCTTTCTCTCCTCTTTTCCAATTTTTCTCTCCTTTCCCACACGCCGACGGTTGGTACACATGTAGACCCGTCAAACGGATTCAGGTGGGGTCGGGTCGGGTTGGAGATATTCCGATCCAAATTAACCCATTTCCATTCAACATCATTTTAGAGATCCTCACCCAACTCGACTCGGATTCATCTTTTGCAATTCTTGCTTTTTAACTTATTGCCCTTGAAAAGTGAGCAGTTTTATGACTAGCTCGTCGAGTCAATAGGAGCGTGAACATTGTGTAGGTGTGATTAGTCCTTTGTATAAGTGTTTTTAATCAATTCATAGCTAACTTTTGAGTACTCAATTTAATTTTTCTATCATATTGCTGTTATTTGTATAAGAAATTATCTTTTGAAATCTGGAGTTTTGGAACAGATGGATTGCTTCAAAATATCTTTCATTATTTGAGAATGATTTCAATCGGTTCGAAATTCCGGCGATGTTGTTAATGAGTTAGGATTTAATTGCTCGAATTTGAATATAGTCTAATACTTGATTATGTTTTTTTTTTAAATTACTCTGTAGCTAATAATTACAGATAGTGTCAAATGTCGAAGAGCTCTATGGTGATTTTATTTTGAATTTAGGAATGATCCATGACAATTCCTTTTGTGTAATTTTGATATAAAAACACTTAGAAAAAGGACCATAGCGTAGACGCCGGCCAAATATACATCGCTGCTGCAGCATGAAATGGCCGTCCTCTGCTGCTCCACCGCTCGACACTCCCTTCTCTTCCATGCTCTCCTCTTCGCTGCCACCGGAAACACCCTAAGAATCCATTCCCAACCGCACTCCTCCTCCAATGGCAAATCACAACCGTTTAAGCCACTGGACCGCTCCATTGAATGGCCCCTCCGCCGCACGTAATCCCTGTTCCACTTCCGCACACTAGCCCTAACCTTGACTGTACTTGTGATTCACGTAGATCATTTCAAAGCATCAAGGAAGATCGAATGAAACAAGCTCGTCACAAGTTTTGCGCAGAGCAGATTTTCTCACGGGTCTGTTGATAGAACTAGCACAATCGTGACACAGTTGAGTAAAGGGCAGGAGCGAGGGAATTAGGAACTTGATTAGAGAAATTGCGTGCAGTGCTTAGGCCCTATTTGGTTCAACTTTGGGAATGGGTTTTCGGCCTCGAAAGCCCATTCTCAAAATGTTGAACTATTTGGTTCAGCATTTGGCCTAACTAGTCCGAAAGCCCAAAACTAGTCTGGACCAGTTTTGAGCTTTCAGCATTCCAAAAATGCTGAATTCAAATTTTTTGTCTTCAAACTACTCTCACTTATTTTGGATTATTCCAATTTTGCACCTCTTGGTATTATTCATCTTCTTCGTGAGATGGCTGGCAAGGGAGGCCAGCGAGGGCGGCCGACACCGGATCAGGCCGAGGAGAGGCCGGTGAGATCGCACGACCCAGGCGACGGCCACCTGGGTCGCACGACCCTCGCTGAGGGTCTCCTGGCCTCGGGCGACGATTGCCGGTGGCAAATCTAGCTCGTCGAGGGTTGCTTGACCTCGGACGACGGCCATCGGCGCCAGATCTAACTCGCCGGCGGCAGTAGGCCTTCGTCAGCTTCGGCAAAGGATATGATAGGTTTTTTTTTTTTTTAATAAAAAATATAATTCTCAAAGTTCTTTTGCAAAAAAAATTTACCACACACTATTTGGATTAAAGTAGCTTTACAAATGATTTTTTACCAAATGCTACTTACATTTCTCCAAGGGACTTTAACTTAAAGGTATTTGTATTCTCTCAAGTAACATTTGAAAAGTTGAACCAAACGGGCCCTTAGTGAGGACTCGATCAAGTTCGTCTATCTCCTACAACGAGAAGGGCAAGTGGACGGTGGAGATGCCGGAGATAGGCAATGGGGGTGGTGGCGACTCCGTTTGGTTGGGATAAGAGGGAGAGAGCTGACCAAGATAGAGATCTGCCGTCGGCGGAATTGATGAGAGTGAAAGTGAAGAGAGGAGCCAAGAGACCCAAACCAATATTTTTTTTTAACTTGGGTTGAAAATGGGTTGACATCAAGCCCGTCTCTTTTGGGCTTTTCATTTAAAAATCCATCAAAATTCATATTTCATATCTGAACCAATTCATTTATGATCCACTTCAATAAAATTAAGTTACATTATGGGTTTGTAATCCATTTTAGTAGGCCTATACACATGTATCAATTCCTCTTTTCAGATATTATGTTTTGCCGATGGAAAAATATGACAAAATTACATTTTCGTCCTCACAATGTTGGGGGAAGTTCACATTTGGTTTTTATTCTTTCTTTGGTGATAATTTTAGTCTCCGTGCTTCTCTTTGGTGACAATTTAAGTTCTTTCATAAGATTCCGTTCGGGTTTTGTCGAAAATTGCGAATTCAACACCGGCTAAATGACATGTGGCGTCCACATGTGCAAAATTGTAAATAAAAATTACACTTTTTAGTCATCCTACTTTTTAGGATATTCGAATTTCGTCAACATACTTCAATTATGCAACAATTCTGGTCCTTGTACTATTTATTGATGAGATCATAAGTAAAAATTTCTTCATTTTCGGTCCAAAATGTAGTGATTGTTCATACGTGTACAGATCTTTATAGTTAATATTGACATGGTAATAATAATCAAAGGAGATTCTTTTAAGCCATGAAATATAGAAGAGTCAGAGATGCGACACTCAACACTGATGGCCATCACTACATAAAACAGTCTCTACAACTCTCCTGAATTGCCTGAAATTTTAAATGGAAAAATTTCTCTACTAAGTGGTGAATTCAATTGTGGTTGGAAAATATTAAAATGATCTGTTTTTTTAAGAGCAATTCTAAATATGTCACTGGATATAAGCCAGAAATGACAACCCCATTATTATATATGTTGAATTAGCCTTGCGATTCTATCATCTGATTCACATTTGTATGCATAGAAATTATCAATTAATGGTGGCCTTGATTTGATAATTACGCAAGATTTCGAAAGGAAATACAATGGAAGTAACTTTGAAAATCTAATATAAAATATTGAATGGGGAATTCCTCAACTCTCACCACGGGGAGAGTTGAGAGAGTAGAAAAAGAGTGCACGTGGGCTTTTACTTTCACCAACCTCACCTTCTTAATTTTTTCATAATTATTTCCCTTCTCAACATATACGTACTTTTTTTCTTATACTATCGCTATTTTCTAACTAATATTTCGACACAAATTTATTTTCTTTATCTATTCAACACATGAACATGCATAATTTATGAGTAGATTCAATCTTGATTGTTTTCTCTTATACTTTGTTGGTTATCATTCCATTAGTTACAAGTGATTTCTTTCTTTTCATTGTTTTAATATGGGCAGAATATATAGAGCCATGAATTTCACATCAACCCAACTCACCTGCAACTTGGTATAGGTAGTTGTCCCAATAATCTACAAATATGAGAAATGATTTTTAGGAGATACATGAGGTTGATGCATGTTTCCATATTGTCATTTTTTTTATTAGTTATATAGTTCTCTTATCTTAAATTAATGTATTTTAAAATAATCTGATTGCAAAATTTTATAGGATATAAATAGCAATAAAATATGCATTACTTTTGCATATGAATGTTATGGTAGATCAATATGTACAATATAAGCTTTAAGCACATAATTTTAATGATTATTTTATGGGAACCATGTCAATCTTTTAACAATTTATGTTGCAAAAGTCTGACAGAATAAACAAAACTTTATTGTCTTGATCTTTTTACGATTGTAGAACTCATTTCTCTTAACACTCATCTTAGAGGTGCGAGGATATTTCAATTTATATAAAATTTAAATAATGTTTTATCTTCTAATATTTTTTTAGTTATGTCTGTAAGTACTATACATATTAATTATGACATTCAAATAATAAGGTGGATAGTTTCAACTTGGTTTCATGCATATTTATAATTAGAGAAAAATACTATCTTTCCCATTTTTATGAAGAAGGCGTGAGAAATTGATTGGTTTCATGGGTGGTTATGGTTGACCTCACGTGCATAATGCCTAGTGAATAATAAAATAGGGTAGCCAAACGACGATGTCCCAGCGTGCAAAATCTCAATTAACTTATTTATAGATTTTATTAGATAATTATTCGAAAAACGTACACTATATGTATATTGCACATATATCACACAGACATTGCACGAATGTCGCATGGACATTGCACATTAATATAAAATCTTCTTAGACAAAATCTTCTTAGACCTAACATAGAAGAGAGAGAGAGAAAGGTTTATGAAGATTTATGCAATTTGTATAATGGACCAATATAAGTATAATGTACGTTTTTATATTAACGTCGGATTTAATATAATGGTGAGCATTATTACATTTGTTATGGCGAGTATAACAGCTTCATTTGTCATCAAAGAGAAAGCTATCGAAAAAGCATGTGCTAACTTGGCAGAAGAAGAAAGCATTAACAGAAGCTCGACTAAGAAGATACAAATGAAAGAGCTGACGCATGATGATGAAAGGCTTAATTTATTAGAAAGAGGTTCATAAGGTAATTTATTTCTAGAGATACATGGTCAGGACAATCCATACCCGGACCTCAGGTAGAAAAAGAGTATCTAGACTTTAAGAAGTGCGATAATTGGATGGGCACCATAACATACAATAACTTTGTCATGGGCAGGTTCAAGGGAGCTCACGGCTGTAGAAGTTTCTGTTCCTCTTTTTAATCAAGTTTTGGACACTATTAGATTTCCCTTGGTTGGTATAACAACTGTCAAAGAGGAAAATTGCTGGAAAAAATCTGGTAGAAGATGAAATCATAGAAATTAATGAGTTGACATCTGATGATGAATCGCACGGACATTGCATGAATGTCGCACAGGCATTGCACATTAATAAAAAAATCTTGTTAGACCCAACATAAAAGAGAAAGAGAAAGGTTTGTGGAGATTTACGCAATTTGTATAAACATCGGGGAGAGCAAAATAGGGAAACCAGGGAAGAAAAAACCTTCAATTCAAAATCTATTTCCGCCTACTTAGCACTATCACTTTTGTGTGGACGTGGACGCTTCAAGAAGACCATTGTGCATCTTTGCGGTCACCTCTTGCATAGCTCCAGGAGAATGAACAACACCGATTATGACTTTTCGCCTGTTTCTGACATGGAGTCGAAATATTGGGACATGAGGACCATGTCAAAGACATATTAATTGGAAAAAATACCAGGGGTAACTGGCAAGGATTTCTTCAACATAGTCCTCATGTTCTAATATTTTAACTCCGTGTCAGAAATAGGCGGAAAGTCAAAATCCTCGGTGCTGTTCATTTTGCAAGATCCCGAAGCTATGCGAGAGGTGACCGCAAAGATGCACGATGATCTTCTCATCAATGTCCACACAAAAGTGTTAGTGCTAAGTAGGCAGAAATATATTTTGAATTGAAGGTTTTTTCTTCTTCTATTTTCCCTATTTTGCTCTCCTTGATGTTGGTCCCATTATACAAACTGCGTAAATCTCCATAAACTGTTCTCTTTCTCTTCTATGTTAGGTCTAAGTTTTTATTAACATTTAATGTCCGCGCGACATTCGTGTAATGTTCGTGCGATATGTGCAACATAAGTTTTGAACTAAATCTAGAATGAAATTAACACTAATCTCTAGTGAAAATAAGCCAAAAACTGATTTTTGAACATTTCCTAATTTTCTGGATTTTTGGAATTTTCTGAATTTTTTAAATATTTTAAATATTGTTTAATATTTAATAAATTAATAAAAAAAATTCCGGACCGGGTCCCTGACCCTGTCTGATTCGACGTTCTGACCCGCCCGGTGAACCCCTTTTTTCAATTTCTTTTCTAAAATTTTTATTCCTTTTTCCTATTTTCCCCTTTTTTTAAAATTTTTTTCCTTTTCTGTTTTTTTTTTCTTTTTCCGCTTTTCTTTTCCTTTTCTATTTTATCTCTTCCCCTTTTCTGCCTTCTTCCCTGCACGTGATCTTCTTCCCTGAACTTCTTCACCGAGCCTTCATCCCTCCATCAACCACGGCGGTCTCTTTACCTCCGACTGTCCTCGCCGGCGGGCTCCTTCACCAAGAGTCTGCCATGCCAGAAAAGCTCTCGCCAAGGCCCCGGCCACTCCAACGTTGGGCACCTCGTCGCCCCCGACGGCCACCACTCTAAACATTGCCTACTTACTTCCCGCGACATTAACGCCACCGAAAACACACACAAGAAACAAACGTCATCCCAGCAAATCAATCACACACACGCGTATGAAAGCAAGGTAAAGGACTGACCGCGGCGGCCTCTAGCAAGGAGAGATGGATTTTCCAGCGAGGAGACGTTCGTCCATAGCCAACTCGGGAAGACGATTTTCATGCCACAAAATCACACGAAATCACGGATCAGTTACCAAACATCAATCTCAAAACGATTAAGGCATAAATCGAAGATTCCATGGACTGAACTCGTGTTTTATGGCTTCGGCCCTCACTTGGGTATTTTGTCGAACAGATGACAGGCGAGTACTAAGATTTGACATTCTAAGCCCATGTTGTTTCATTGAGACATTTTATTGAGCAGGTACTGTGCGACTAGAGTAGGGGCTTCAGATTCGAGTTTTGTGCAATTTTCGACTCAAACGTTGCCTCGGTTTCAAACGTACTCGTCGGCGGAGCTCGGCACCCTAAACTCGGCCAAAACAGGGTGAAAAAAAGGGCTATTGAGGAGGAGAATTACCCGTCGGAAATGGAGCGGGAATCGTAGTCGGCCTCAACAGGAACCATAGCGACTGAACTTCTCAACGAAGGCTCTTTCGTGTTGTGCGACAGACGTGTACCGTCCATTTCGAAGAACAAGAAGCTCGTACAAAAAAGTTTCAGATTGCCGGCTCAATCTCCGGCGTTGATGGACGGCTTAGTGCACCAAGAAGAGGGAGGGGATTTGCCGGCACTCCTGATCTCAGGAGCCGGAGCGCTTCCCTCTGAAAAACCTCTTCCGGCTCCGGTCCCTCTCTGCCCAAAAAAACGAGTTCTCTCCTCTTTAGCCGAGAGCTCGCTCCATCGCGAGGTCTCTCCCCTTTTTTTTTTCTTCCGTCCTTCCCCCTTTCGGTGAAACATTTGCTACCTTTGCAGCCGCCGCAAGCGAAGAACCGCCGCCAGTTGAGCCTCGGAATCCCCCAGGAGAAGCGGTGCATTCATGGAAAAGCAAAAGCCTTGCCCTTGCTACTCGCTGTGTTCGTCGGTGGAGAGAGAGGGGTCAGATTCGAAGGAACCCTGACCGCCCCACGCTGTTCGCCAGCGCATTCCTGCTCGTTTAAACCTCGCCCAAGGACGATTGTCCTTGGAGAGAGAGAGAATGGCTACGTGTCGACCGTACCTGTCTCTGCTTCCCGATCCGTTTTGCGTTTTTGTCGTCTCTGTCTCTCGTCTCTTCTGTGTTTTGTCCTAGCGTGAGGGAGAGGAAAGAGTGAAATGTCAAAAATAGAAGTCCAGAGTCATGAGTTTGTGGGCTTTGAGAACTGTGGTAGAGGCATGGCTGGGTACAAATGGGCCGGGCTAGTCATGCTAGAGTCATTTTCATGTTTTCTTTTTAAATTATTGTTACCTCTCATATGCACTGATTTTTTTGGCCCATTTACATTTTAAACTTTGATTTAACAAGGTTGACAAAACTAGGTATCAATACTGACATTTATTGTCATCCGATTCACAATTATATACCTAGAAATTACCTAATTAATAGTTGATCTTGATTCGATAATTTTACAAGATTTTGAACGAAAATAAAATGGATGTAGCTTTGAAAATCCAAATAAGTAATTGAAAGGGGAGTTCCTCAACTTTCACCATGGGGAGAGTAGAGAGAGCAGAAAAAGAGTGCATGTGGGCTTCTTTCCACCAACCACACCTTCTTAAATTTTTCATTATTTGCCTCCTCGACATATATTATACTCATTTTATTATACTGTCACTACTCTTTACCTAATATTTGCACGCAATTTTCTTTTCTTTATCTATTTAATACATGATTTTGCATATTTACGAGAAGATTCAATCTCGATTACTTTTTATTATACTTTGTTGATTATTATTTCATTAAATCATAAGTGATTTCTTACTTTTTATTGCTTTAATACGTTGCATAATAATAGAGAGTTATGAGTTAATCTTTTAATAATTTATGTTACAAAGGTTTACTGAATAAACAGAACTTTATCGTCTCGATCTTTTTGTAATTATAGATTTTTTTTTTCTCTTATCACTCATCTTAAAGGTGTGAGGATATTCTGCTTTATATAAAATTAAATTTTTTTTTATCTTTTTGATTTTTTTTAATTTCTGTGAGTACTATACATAATAATTATGACATGCGAATAATAAGGTGGATAGTTTCAACTTGGTTTCGTGCATAATTATAATAGGAAAATAATACTGTCATTCTCATTTTGATAAAACATGTCATGAGAAATTTTCTTAAGTAATGTATTTTTCAATAAAGTTACTGTATAGATGAACTTATTTTGACATCAAACAGATATATCATCATTTCACTTTTAGAAAAACGTGAATATTTCATGGCAATATAAAATTTATTGATTATTTTTATCACTATCCTTTGCTAGTGTTTCCTCGCGCAAGATTTTTTCTGTTAATGTCAAATAGTAGCTTTTACGATTTTTGGATAAACACGGAAAAAATGTTGTGATATTCAAATTAGCTTGGTCGTAATATTTGAGTCATCATTCAAAACTTTTCAAAGCGATGGGAAAATAAAGAATTTTTATTATTCAACTGTAAATATCAATGAAGTCTACCAATTGAAAATACTTTTCCGCCGTGAAGCACAGGTGCATAGCTAGTTTTGTCATTAAAACAAAATACTGAGACTAAAATGGATCATCGTTAAAGAGTATATCGGATCAAAGTGCAATTTATTTTGGAAATTTGTATATACTAATATCGCATATTAGTTTTTGGTGCTGACTTAACTAATTTCGGCAAATTCTGGACAGAAATCGGATGGAAAGACTTAAAAATTGTCATACAAATATTAAAATAATGACATAAAGAAATATATGGGGAAAAAAATGAAATCTTCAAAGCCACCGAAAAAGTATGAGTTTTCCTTTTTTTTTAACCCAAGAGCAACATGCAAACGCCCCGAAACGAGCGCGCCTTCCGTGGAAGAGTGAAACTCAACCGCCAATGAAAAATCAAAGCAGATTAACGTGAGGCTAACAAGAAGGAGATCATCAGGATCGGCCCAGTCAAACTGATGCTGGAAACACAAATCTGGAATGCAATGCGAGGCAGGGACTCTATTCTTCTGGCTGCAGCTGGGTGAGAAAGTGGAAGTTCGATCTCTGACGGAGAAGCGGCGGAGGGTCCACATTCCCCGGGTTGTTTATGTTGCTGCCACAGCACCGCAACACTTGTTCCATCGAGAATGGCGAGCTGACATTTAGCATGACATCAGGTTTTCATTCTTTCTTTGGGGCAATGAAACAGCGAAAGGAAAAGAAGAAACAAGAACAAATCACCTCGAGTTCACGTCAAGCAAGAAGGAGTTGTTGGTGTTCATTGAATCCGCAGCCGTCAGAGCTCTCATTTTGCCTATGACCTGCAAATTCCGAACATGACCCGGTGCTGGGTTCCCAAAGGAATGATGTGTGTTCATAGAAAGAGTGAGAAGAGCCACTCACATCCAGCGACAGCCCTCGCGTTCCGTACTTGTCGTCCCAAAACATGGTTCCAATGCGATATATTTGAGGGATGCTCAATTTCTAGCAAAAGCACACACACCGGGTTTAGTACCCTGCAACTGCAAAGGTAGGTGGGTTGGAGCACAATCTTATTCTAGTTTTGTAATGTTTTTTAGCGCTGGAAGTGGCAGTTTAATTCTTTTCCAGACTACTTTTCGAAATAGCCAAGTCCCTTTCCAGATGCACTCGCAGTTACATGATATATAAGATGGAGAGTTACCGGGCAGAGTGCCCTAGTGATCTCATCCAAAGATTTCTGTGCTTTTTGATGACAAACCTGCAATCAGGAAGCTACTTTAGTTATTCCATTTCCCACCTTTTGGACAGGCCGAGAATAACACATAGTGAATCTTGGTAAACTTACAAGAAATCCCACAGCTTGTCTTATATGTAGAAGTTCCTCCATTAGCAATGCTGCAGACTGTGAAATAGTTCAAAATTTAAGTTGGAACTTACTTTTTTTCTTTTGTTTAGTTTTGATTTTTTTGGGGTGGGGGTGGCATCAGAAGATGGTTCGGGAAAGAAAGAGAGAAGAGTAGGTTGAACTCTCAACAGCACGCTGAGACTTGCCTGATCTGGAGCTTTGAGGCACCATTGCTCCAATTCTTGCAGACCAGTATTCAGATATTCCCCGTTGCTGAAGGAGCAGCACTCTCGACGAAGCAATAAGCTGATCAATATAATCTTGCAATTAGTTGTGTTTTCATCTCTAGAATGTAGCTGTCTATGCGATGGAGTCTGAAGGAAACCTACCTATTGAACAGTTGAACATTGATGAATGAGAATACCTGAGTAAACATTTTTCTTGTGATCATTGAAGGTACCTGATAATACATGAGTTAGGAAAGCAGTACATGGTTTATTTCGAGATAAAAAGTCATCAGCAGGAGGAGGGATTGGTTAATCTCACATGATTGTGAGAGATTATGGATAAGTATTGATCTAGTTTCTTGACAATGCTTTGCCAGCATGCATTTGATGTGTGCTGTTTAGCAACTACATTAGATTGCAATCTTTTCGAAGACCCTCTGAATGGTCTCCCTCTTGCAGATCTTGGTGCCTGTCAGTAGTAATGTAGAATTGATTTACCGGACCACCATATTTGCAACAACTACTATCCTCAAGTTAAATGTATGCGTTCAGATGCGCACCTGTATGCACAAGTTCAAAAATTGACTGATCTCTTTCTTTAGGCTATCACGAATAATCCCGTATAGTTTCTCAACACATGCAGTCAACTGTTGTTTAAATAGTAGTGCAGGGTACTTGGCTTCTATTTTTGATTGCTCTGACGGTTTATCCATCATTCCACTGTAACCACTCGAAATACGCAAGCCCATTGAAGATGAATGGAAACCCTGTTCCAGCAACTAGCCCTGTTAATTTCCCCTGATCTCAATGTGCCATAATTCAAGAGAATTTTCCAAGAGAACATACCTGTGGCGTGGCACCAAATAACATTGCAGGAATGTTCCTTGTACGATTTAAGGCCATACTAGGCAAATTACTTGCTTTAATTGCATTTTGTAGAAGAAAGAGAAGAGTGGATGTTGTTGATAGCCAATATGCAAGATTGTCGATGCTATTTTGACTCTGTGAGGTACTAGAAGAACATTAGTCAAATCATGTTAGATATTTAATGTGCGTAAAAATAACTCAGTCATTAACACATTAGAAACTGTTGCTTCTACTTAAGGTGCCATCATTGGTAACTGCTTGCTGAATACCACCTCGAAAGATGATTGTATTGCCTGAATAATCCTGTCAAATATATTTGTTTTATCTAGTTCAAAGGCTCTCCATTGAAGAAGTGATGTGAACACAATACAAGCAGCTTTTGATCTGTCATTGTTGAATTGCTTCTCTTCCAATAGAAATTTTATTAATATGTCGTGGTTTTCCTGCTTATGCAAGGACATAAAAAAGGTTGCATTAGAACGAGAATGGCATGGTAGTTTTGGCATAATGCCTAAACTTGCATATGGTAGCTAATACCTGCTGTCTCTCTGTGAAGAATCTTTGTCTTGACAGAAGGGAGACAAACTGTTCTGATTCCTGCAGGCAAGTAATTGTTAGGTCTTCATAATTCAAACGAAGCTCCACTTCTCTAGTTTTACAGTTGAGCCATTCTCAGAAAGATGCTCATACTTTTGTTCCATTATCTTTATCTGTTGGATGTCCATTTTCCTGAATCTGCACCAATCCCCTATGTTATTTAGTGACTGTAAGTCCATGTAAAAGAAAAGGGCAGGTAGTAGTGATAACAGACCTTAACATGTGTTGCTTTCCTTCCAAAGATACAAGTTTGCTGACTTGTGGCGACATGCTTTGGGAGGATTTCATTCTCTGGCTCCAAGTTCAGAATCTGTGTCTTCGGACTGCAAAAACGGAGCTTGGATTCTTCTTAAGATGGTAGCAAATGATAATGAACTACATTAAAATTCTCCAGGCTTGAGAGCTCATCAAAGACAGGTCACTACAACTAGCAAAAATTCCTCCTTTACATGTAAGGATTGATCAAGGGGATAGACACATGGATTGATGGAGTCTTTATGCTCCAGTGTCAAGATGCAATTCCATGATGAGGCACAATATGAAAAGAGATAAAAAGAACATGAAAGCGGACACAGGGAACTAAAATGTGTGCTATAGTATAAGACAACCTACATAAGCAGCTTTAATATTAGGTGTCGTAGTTTAACCATTTCTTTGTTTAATGATGGCAGAGAAGATATTATAAATCAAACCAGTCAGCTCTTTCTCGGTAATAAGCCACTAATCTCTTTGAATGGTAAAAACAACAAGAGTTGCACCTAAAATGTGATTCCACAAGACTATGTTCTTACCCACGCAATTCATCCGATAAATTCTCCTCTAAGGGTGCAACCAATACTTGCTGCCGTAGAACACGATTTTCTGATTCAAGGTTGGACAAATTCAGTTCCAATCTAAGATGCAGAAACAAGAGTTGGTCAAATGCAGTTTCATATATAGTGACGTATATTTCACTTGTTTTCGCTCGACTACCTTTCCACAGTCTCATGAAGTTGCATTGCTCTCTCCTGAGCTTTGGCAGCTTCTTTTACCCTTTCTCTGTTCTCTGCCTCAACTTCCGAATTCTTTTTCTTGAATTCCTTCATTCTCTGCCTCACTTTGTCGAGTTCACTCTGTGTAACAAGAAGCATTGTTAGGTTTTTAACTGTATCATACATGAAAACTTACAGGATAGTGTCATCGAGCTGTCTGTGCAATCTTGCGTATTGCAATCTTCAGGGCATCTGTCTCAAGTAGGCTAATGAACGGGCACAAGACATAGTGCCCCACTACTATGCACATATTTCAAGCATCATTATAGTTTTTCTTATCACTTGGTGAACAATAGATCCTTGGTGACTCATCTAATCAATAAAATACATTCACATCATATGACAACATAATATCCCATAAGCTCTAACTCCTAAATATATCTAGGCAATATATAGTCAACAGACACATTTTTAGTCCCAGTTCTAAGTTATAAGGATGGTATCATCAACCCCCTAATGAAAGAGAGGGCAAAATAGCCTTCGATGATCATAATATCTTAGCTCCTCGATAGTGCGATGGTGTATCTTCAGCATACCCTTTATGCTTCCAGCTCCACAAAAATGAATCTGCACCACTTGTCAAGTGAGGTCTGAAGCTAAGCACAGGAAATTACCTCCAATTCCATATTGTGATTTCTCAGCTGCTCCAATTTGGAATTGTCCACAACCGCTCTCTCCTTTATGATAGGAGGAGCTTGTTCAAAAGCTAACTTTGCTGCTTCCTTCTCACGGATGACCGCAGCATGCGCTTCATCTAGTAGGTTGTGCATGTTGTCCAAAGCATTTTGTAGCTTCTCAATTTCTTGGCGTTTGGTTCCTTCCAAGTCAATCTACAGTAGGACAGGTATTGTCATATAATGATACAAAGCAAGAGTATCTGCATGTGTATAAAATCACCTACTAAAACACATGCTCATTGGTACTAAAAAAACATTCTTGTGGGTCCTATGTGCCTGTCAACTAATCAAACATTCCTCCAGTGTGGTATGCATCGTTTTATGGGACACTTTTAGCGAAAATTTGGAATCTCTAGCAACAGAGAAATGAACATGTGCTTATCCTTGTCTACTCTACACCAGAAGGATATCCTGGCAAAGCTAGTCTAACAAAAATAATGAGAGATTACTGGATTTCGAGACCTGTAGTTGTTATGCCATGACCTATAATAACATATAACATTGTCCCAATGTTGGAATGTGGTTGCCCCATCTATTAACCAGAACACATAACGAACTACCACAATAGAGAGGGCAATGCCACTGAGACTACACGTCAGGTGAGCACTGAGTACTTTAAGATTGCCTCTTGCATATGTTTCATGATCTGATTGTCTTGAAACTTCATAAAAAACAATTCAATATAGTATACCCTCAGGTGCTTTTCAAATTCTAACCGCCATGTTAGCTCTTCTACATGCTTCTCGAGCTTGTCCTTAGCTTCCTTAAGTGCACCTGTTTCTCTGGCAGCCTGCATTAGAAGCCTCTTGATTATATATTGGAATACTAGTTTAGTTTTTGAAGTAGATGCGATAAAAGCTTGAAACTTACCATCCTTAGCTTTTTAAGCTCCTTTCTAGCTAATTTTTCTCTCCAGAGGCATTGGAAAATAAGAGTTGCCTTCTTGAGTTGTGAATAAGCAAGAAGAGCTTCATATCTTCGCCATTGTGTCTACATGTACAGTAAAGAGTTGATGTTAAATCAAAAAGAAGTTGGACCGCATGAATCTCCATTTTTGGCAAAAATTCATTCAAATTATGACTATTACCCGGAGTGGGGCAAAAAGGAACTCATGATCATTTAGAAGGAGGAGGAGGAGGAGTTACCTACCCAGACTACAAGAAGTCTATCAAGTACATGCCTGCTCCATGTAAAAATTATTGAAAGCAATTTTTATTCATCTAACTTGGATACAATACCCTTGTTGTGGAAGCAACAATTTTCATCTTTCAAAATATGATGTGAGGCTACTAAATTCTGATTCTGCATAGTTGCACATTGTCTTCACTGTAATCCCAGAATTAGAAAAGAGAAAAATTCTTTTGTGCTTCCTGATTGTTATGCTGACTGATACCCCTGCATATGTGGAAATATTTCTTGCCCGAGATAGTGTTAGATTTTCAAATGGACTGTTAGATTTTCAAATGGACTGTCACATCTATGACAATGTATGACTCTTTGGATTTTCAAAATTGCTAGGCGACCTTACGCTGGTTATATTTGATGCTATTGCTAACTACAATAATAACGAATTTATAATATGTATTCTCTAGTATTAGGCGATATTATATAACAGCTCCAGTAGTGATACTGGGCAAATGGTCCAGTGGCTTGGAATTGGCAGGAGGAAGGGCTAAATTAGGAGTTCGTAAACCCTGGAAGGGAAAAAAAAAGGGTAACTGGTAATTTAGCATGATTCTATTGACACAAAAAGACCTATCAACTTTTACTCATCACTAAACTGGCTCACCAGTATCGACATTGCTCTGGTTCATACCTGTTGTCAGTTTCCCCAGTGTCATTTAATCATATACAAGTCGTGTAGATATTATTGCAGTTGAAAGTCCAAGCCAAGACTCGAGTACCTGGACTAGAATTGCAGCTTTTGTTCTTCGTCTGTAGCTATATTCTTTTCGTGCCTCCATTGCTCTTAATCCACTCTGAATAACTATGGCTGACTCTTGCAAATGACTGTAAATTCTTCTTGAGATGTGAGCCCTTGCATACTTCTGTATGCAAATTGAGGCAGCATCCGTCTGCAAATGTTCACACAGCTTGCGTGCAAGTTGGCCTGCATTGAGGAGGCAAGAGGTGCATCTTGTTATTTATTTTGTAGGAAATGCTAATTCTGTCCAAGCACATCAAAATTTTGAAAGGCTCCTAATTTTCCCCTTATATGGCCTTTGGACAAGATGAGCCTTTTTCATTGGCTCACCTGTACTTCTGTTTTACAAACTCCCTTTAGCAGTCTATTAACTGCATCCTGCTGTTACTAACAATTAAGTGAAATAAAAGAGAAATATTGAAGGAAAAGTCGCAACCTCTCCAATGTTTCTGCATACACATGGTAGCCCGTCGCAGAGAAATAAAGTCTTTTCTGGTCAAATATGTCAGGATTTGCCTTTGGATGAGTCTTGCAGCGTTAGCCAAAACTTCAGTTCTCCATGCATCTAACTCAGCCATCTGTCCAGCCCTAAGAAACACCTTCATTTTGCCAATCTGAATACAGTATTGAGGGAAAAGATTAAATACATAAAAAAAAAAAAAACACTTCATGTAAAGCTGTGTGAAATGAAGGATGCATAGACTTCATTCCGTATATGGAGCATATGGAGTACCTGATACCCCTTTAGGCACATCTTGTCACAGATGGCTATACAGGCAGATTTCTCATTGGATCTGCACACAGGGAAGCATCATGATTGTTAATGTGAGAATCAAGTGTTACGAGGTGCAGCCGGTGTAGACTACATATATGCCTTAACTATGAAATCTAGCTTAACACATTGGGATTAGCTATGTTGCTGGATCTGGTATTTCAAGGATCAACTTCAGTAAGACAACAACATATTCTTCACAATTAGTTCCTTTTCCTGTAATGTGAGATACAAGAAGCATACCCCTCTGAAAGGTCAGGCACAAGCATTCCGAAACGGTCTAGAAACTCATCAAATGTCCTTTTTGTGGGATATCCAGCACAACTTATCCGGATAGCTTCTAAAACACCCTGAAAAATTTGTGTCAAAAGAAATATCTCCATTCTTAGGATAAACTGAGCTTAAATGGCAAAGCCTATTTTGAGAGGTACAGGTATATCAGAACCTACCCCGCATCTCAATTGATTTAAGACATTGAGATTCTCAAAGATTCCTGGCTTCAAAACCGTATTTGGTTTTACACATCTAATATAATGAGGTTCTGTTGTATTCAAGGTCTCCATCAGAGCTTGTAATTGTTGCTGGAAGTAGTCCGAAAGTAAGTTCAGTATGCAATTTTGTTGAAGTGCAGTGATATGCATCTATTATGTGGCTAGTCCAGTTACCTTACCCTGAAACGATTACCAATGGAGGAGAACTTGGACTGCTTTAATGCCTCCTCGTGCAATGGAGGAAAAAGATTCGAAACAAACAAACACTTGGAAGCATTTAGTAAAGCTTGGTGTTCTGCTACCACATAATCCTTGTTTTTATCAAGGAATTGATCCGCTTGATACGTAACCTATTGAAAGCACATATAAGTAACCAAAAATTTTAGCTTTTGAAGAGAGAGAGAGTTGAAAAAAAAACACAGAAGCTTGCTCACATCTCCAGCATAATGATTTATCGTGAAGTCTGTTCGAGCAAGTTTAGGCTTGCTGAAACGCTTGTTGCCTTTATAAGTCTGATACATCTTCTGTGCAAATGTCTCATGGGTCGATTTAGGGAACATACTGCAGAATGACTTGAAACTTAATTCCAGGTTATGTATAGACAGCCTTATTGTTGTATTTCTTGGAAATTCACAGGTAGAAGCAACACAAGAGTTAGGGAAGGATTCCGCTTCTACCAACATGGAAAAAACACAGATTCTAATATTCTCTTGCTAACAAATTTTTAGGACTCATGTAGAAAAATCATCACTGTGACTTAAGAAAAACATACCAGGCTTCATCAAGAAGTGCAATTATACCCCCAGGTTTCTGCAGATGAGAAATTAAGGGCACAATTTTCATTTGACAAGATTTTTCTTTAGTTGCAAAAAGCTGATTGAAATGGATACCTTCTCTATGAGATCTAGCACATCCTGGTTGTCAACAAACTCCACATAGCTCCAGTCAATCTCCTCTCTCGTGTATTCTTCTTGTTCCATCTTGAATACATGCTGTTAATAAAATTTCTATTGTTTCAGGGGAACTCAATTAGATAACTTTGAACTTCAAATTACTAGTTTCGACTTTTACCTGGTTGAAATGCTGTTGCAACTTCTCATTTGTAAAGTTGATACATAGCTGCTCAAAACTAAGAGATGTGTGATTTGTTACATCTTTGTTCAGGGTATTGGAACTTCTATTTGCAGGTTTCAAGATGTATCGTGTTGCTATCTACCTGTTTATTTTGAAGCTCTCAAAGCCATAAATATCAAGCACTCCTATCAAGCTTGCTGCATTTGGATCTTGACCAATTGACACGTTTATCTTATCCACAATCCTGCCAAGGTGTAATTAATTTGGTCAATATATTTGCCCCCACAAAATACAGGCACGACAAGAAACAGTAATTGAAAGCAGAGTCGCTTGACAATTAGCTTATCAAATTCATTTTCTGGTCGAAAGTTTTTGCTTACCAATCAAATAATCTGGAGTACACTGTCTTTGCCAATGCATCGCGACTTAAAGTAGCTAACTCGGGATCTAGTGGTTTCGTAATGTTTCCATCTGGAGTTACTATGACACGCTTGCAGAGGGAGTCCTCTAAAGCCTTCTCATTGCACCTGAACGACACAATTGTCAAAGACCACGTGTTACCATATTTAGAAGCTATAGTAAGGAAATCTACTATTGGTATTTCTACATGTAAAATAAGCTGACATTAGTAGCTCTGCTGCTGTTCGAAGATGATATGATGATTTCTCATCTTTCAGTCTGGACGAGTCTACATCTTTTCCCTTTGTAAAATTAACATTTCCGAGATGGAGAATCGCAGCCACTACTCGGAATATGGCATCCTAGAAAGAGGAAAGCCTCTCACTGTTAAATGCAGTGTCTCAATTAGATCATGGTGATAATTTCAAATGCAGCAAACCTGTTCATCCTGGCTGATCCCTACAATATCCATAGCATTTCTTGTCTCCAAGTACTCTCTTGCATCATCCACATTTGTCACTTCATAACAATTGGACTGATTTAGGTAGTGGAATGTTTTGGGGTCTCCCAGCTTAAATTTCACTAGATCCTGCATAAAACAAGGGCCAGCCAGATCCTCTTATGAAAAATCACAGAGAAGATGATGAAAATTCTGGAGGAGTGTTTCAAAAAAAATGGCCAATAGCAGCATATTGTTTATATCACCTCCGTTGGTGCTGCACATAACATGTAGAAACAATGGTAGTTTCTTTCTGGATCAGATACTTGGCAAACCCGCGATCTTTCTAGAAGATATGTACGAATTGCAGCACCCAAGATCTTGCCATGCTTATCAAACTGAATTTCGACAAATTTACCAAACCGACTGTAGAAACCGTTAGATTTGATTTCCTAATGTTATAGTCTGAAGATAGGAACTAAAGAATGCCAGTAGAAGGAACATAAGGTGGAGAGTCTTCTAATGCGATCTTTCAGAAGATGTACCTGGAATTGTTGTTTTTAACTGTTTTGGCATTCCCAAATGCTTCCAAGACTGGGTTGGACTGGAGAGGGAGAACATCAGATTAGTCTGTGGGATCATTGAGCAAGCGCTAGCCCACACCCATCAACTTGGGGAGGAGGAATGGATCAAGATGAACAGACACCCTGCGATATGGCAACAACAGAGCAGATTGGATCTCACCTCCAAAACCTGTTGTTCCACTGTTCTTCCTTCCGAGTTGGATCTACCTCCCATGAAGGCTAGGTACCTCATAAGCATTTTGGTTGTCTCGGTTTTTCCAGCTCCACTCTCTCCACTTACCAAAATGGATTGGCTTTGCTGCTCATATATCATTGCCCTGGCAATATCAAAAAGAGAAGGCCATGTGACAGTAAGTTTCCAAATCATGCAACGTCATGTGAAAAGTTTTTTGAAGCTTCGGCCCTGCCAATATACCTATAAGAAGTGTCTGCGACTGCAAAAAGATGGGGACTTAGCTCTCCGAAGGGCTTTCCTTTGTATTGTTCCATCATCTGAATGTCATACAAGTGTGGCAGTCTTCGGAAAGGGTTCACTGCTATAAGTATATTGCCGGTATATGTCTGCTCATTATCACTGACAGGTCGGTCACCATCATCCAGATTGCCCTTCGGAATATGTTTATATTGTTATGGAGAATAAACTCACATAGATCTCATTGATAGCGAATCTGCTTGCAAGGTTGTGGAGGACTCCTGGTTCATGGAGGTAAGCTAATTTAGTCATGTCGTCGACCCCGGCAGGTGGCACCTCCATGTCTTTTGGATATATGTTTGAGATATCTGCAACCACCTGGGACCAACGTAAAAAGATAAGTTGGTTGGATAACCGAGGATGGTGATAATGGTGATGATGGGGGAAGGCAAGCAGGCAAGTGCGTACAGTTTTCCCATGGGAGGTGAGAATGGTGGCTTCCCTGGCATTGAGGGTCTTGACTTCTCCATCAACCCAGGCGAGCTCTGCATCATCAATCCACACCTGGGAACCAACGGCGATGTTCACGGAAGTCCCCTGGATGGTGAAAGCTGAGTCCATTAGAGAGAAGCAAATAGAGGGAAGAGCAGAGGATGTTAACCAAGGATGCTTACCATGCTGAGAGTCGACGTAGGAATGCAATCACCAAACTTGTGCAAATCAAGAACAAGATAGAAGGTAGGGGGGGAGTGTCCATTGAAAAAGCATACTGGGCAAAAAGGGTGGGAAAAGCACAAAAGGAGAGATCACACCCCCCACCACTTTACTTTGAGGAAGAGCTGATCTGGCACGGGAATGGTGCATGCAATTACAATTGCAAATGCAAATGGGATTCATCATTGATGATGATGATTCGATGCTTGAGCCACAAGGTTGCAAGCTCACTCTGGTTACTTCCTGCTGCACCGGACTGGACCCGATGCTTTGGACTTGTTTTATGTATACATCTCAGGTGATCTGTAAAGTAAGACATACTTAAGCACCCCTGCCCCTGCCAGCGCCTGCTGATTGGAGGGTCAGATCAAAGGAAAGAAGACCATTTCTGCTTTTGCTTTCTCAATCCATCCTTTTAGACTATGCAAAAAAACATTCACGCTGGCCGCGGGGCTCCTTCACCATCGTATCATTTGCCTATTTCCTTTAGTAGTAGTTCCCTCTTCATGTTCCCTCCTCAACAAGATAACAATACCTCAAGTACTAATATTCAATTGCAAAATTGATGCACAAAAACGATGTCCTAATTTTATTTAGTATTGCACACTATCGGTTTCTTAAAATATTTTCTTATTAATGAACAAATCGATTATATGTACCTATCTTAATATTCTTGATATTACTCTAAACTTATTAGGTCAATCACCCATTTTCCTAAGATGGTGAAATTGTAGTTAAATTTCACGTTCATATCACACGCTTCCTCGGCGCTTCCCTCATCATTATAGCTTACCAACTAACGTGAAGAGAGGGAATGGGAATCCTTGAGTTCATTCAATACCATCAAACAGGCCAGAGAGAAATAATAGAATATGGGGTTCACTCAAGAGGGCCCATCAGTTGAGATGAGATGAGATGACACTCCAATGGCTCTGTCACGTCCTCCGGATGGCCCTAACTCCTTCACCCATGGGGTCGGCCGAACCACCCATGGCGGTTGGGGCTTTGTTTATTCGGCCCAGTCCCCAGCAAGAGTGCTGGACGACGTAGCCCCCCGTCAACATCCAAAGTATCAAATGACGTAAGCTCACATAAAAGTAGTATCATATACAGCCGACCAAGTCAGTCCAAAAAAAGACATGTCAATAAGTTTTTCATACGGAAAAAGAATTTCTCTGAAGTGATTTTTTTTGTAATATTTATTTCTCCTAAATTTTGCCACGTCCTTTAATCTTTTTTGATGAAATTTTTAATGTTTCAAGATATTTAAAGATTTTAAAATTTAAGTAGTCTTTTAAATTTCCGGCATAAGATGTCATGGTGTGGTGTGGTCTGTTCATCATATTTGCCCGAGAAGGAAAGCTGCCGTCTGGGCGTTGCCTGGGATACCGCCAAGAGTGCCATATGCCAGTCCAAAAATCCATAAAATTGCGATCTAATTATTCCTGAGTCTGATTCTCTTAGTTTGATGGAAGCGATGACGAGAATATTGTCTTTCTTTTGGCTCCTTTAGGATGTCATTGACAGATTTTCCAGACCCTGAGTTCCTATCATCTACTAGGAACCTAAACGACGAACTAAGCTTCGTACGACTCATTTTGATTAGAATTCCCAGCTCCTGAAGCGACACGGTATCCATCCCTGCTATTAAACGATGTCCTCCTCCGTGCCTCCTCCCAATAGCTTCTCTCTCTCTCTCTCTCTCTCTCTCTCTCTCTCTCTCTTTCTGCGCAAGCTCTCTTGTTCAGAAGGGACACATCAAGTCTGAAGCAGAGGGGAAAAGTGAATACGTGAGTAGCTACCACTAATTCCTAATATGTTTTCTGTAGAGAATTTGTTAAGGAGAGCCCCTGCAATTCTTTGCTTAAGAGAAGATAACAAATCTAAGCATATTATATGTTCCAGTTTTTTTCTTCACTAAAACTTTCTTTGCAAAGTATGTTATGGTTGTGGTTAAGGAGCGGAGTTTTATCCTGAATTCGGCTCAAAACACATGTTCAATTCCTCTGCTGCCAAGTGCAAGCAATTCTGGGTTCGGGCCGCTTATCCGAGTTTTGGCTCACATTTTATTTGGCACATGAATTTAAAGAAAGCATTAACAAGTGTTTTTAAGACACTTATTAGTTGTTAACATGGCTATTTCCAGATTTATCTTAGTAAAGGGCAACGCAATTACATTTACGGTGAGGCCACTAAGAACAATTGAATTCAACTTAACCATGCTCGCTTTTCTTAGGCCATGTAGATGTATAATTGTTTAATGCACGAGGGAACTAAGAATACTCAATTTGATTACAGTAGGGCGGCCTTGTATAGCATGACCTAAACAAAGGTCATGTTAATCATTTCCCATGAATAAATACCTTCTTATTCGCATTCTGTAGGAGCAAAAGGTGTATGATTCTGCATGATTTTACACTGTGACCTGAAGAATGCGACAAATAGTCGAACTCGTCCCTCTAATCCCACCATGTTCAGCATTCTGCCAACTAGAATAACCTTTTTGGAGAGAAATTATAAGTTCTTGGATGGACTTGAGTTAACTCAAGACTTTTGTTCACCTGAGTGCGCGCGCAGTAGAGGTAGCATGAAAATAGGAAAGATTGAATGGGCTATTTTCGCAGCTGCAGAGAAGCAGAGAGAAATGGAGGCCATTACTGGAGAAGTGAGAAGAATTAAAGTCCTTTACTTCCTCAGGCATGACCGTGGGACTGGAGGCGGGGTTGAGCAGCCTCACCTGTTCTGTGCCCATCACAGGAGCAGCAATGACCTTCTTTTAAAAGGTTCATCATGGCTTCCAATCCCTTTTTAGGGTCGTCTACTACTACTAGCAATTGTACTACGTATTTAGCGTTCACATACTTGCAGTAACCTTCTTTTCCCTTTTTTTTTTCTCCTCGATGAAGATATTAAGAGGTGGCTTGCGGATTTGAGAGGAAGCCACTTGACTGAGGCCTTCTCTTGGTCCTACAAAAGGTTCACATGCACTTACTGGCCAGACTGACTTATCTATTTTCTTCGTGAAAAATTTGGGGGATAACCCGTCTGAAGACTCAAGACTGCTGACTATAATTGGTTTGGCTGAAAATGCAGGAGGTACAGGAGGGGATACATTTGGCAAGAGGTAGCGGATGACGATCTTGTGATGCCTACCTCTCGTAATGAGTATGTCCTCCAAGGATGTGAAAAAGTTGCCCTCGCTTCATCTGGTACCCCACTCACTTTCATGTTCTTTCCAGTATCAGTTTATCATTCCTCGATCACTACTAGCAAGTGACATGTGGACATAATTTAAAAGTGCAATTTTTAGATCATTATCAGTTTCTCCTTCCATTACTCTCTCTAAACATTTTATTCCGATGTTCCCTCTGTTTTATGTACTAAACGTTTGAATTTTTCTTAAAACAGAGTCTTGTGCACACAACGATGAAGCATCCGCTGGTAATAAGGTATCCAGTTCCAGAGAAGAAATCAGAGACAAGTACCCGCATTCCTCGCAGACAGAATCACCCACATGCCTACAACAATATTTTATCCTCAGCTCAGACACATCAACGTTCACCATCAAATCAGGGCATCTTGAGGATGATGAGGAGCATTTTGATACGAGTGAACCCAACAACCATAGTCACTGTCATACTTCTTTCAAAAACATGGAGAAATGTGAGAGAATCAGAGGAGGGATGGCTAAAACACCTGTTTCTACCTTGTCATTCGCTCAACCTCCATTAACACAGAGTAAAAGGTGTTTTAGTGGAGCATCCCGCAAGTTCAGGAATCTAATTACATGTGGTGCTACGGATACGAATGACGCAGTCTTGGTGATGATTGATCGGGTTGAAAAGAAGACTAGTTTAAGGCAGGATTTTAACATTGAAAGGTCATCTCAGATATGTAGGGTAGATAGATTAGGAGGGTCTCGCAGGCCCTCAAATACTTCTTGGAGTACTGGGAAAGGGCGACAGGAACCACATTGCCATCCAAGGTAATGTCCGCATATCAACTCTCTCTACCTGACTGCATGACACCCACTTATGCACATCTTTGCTTGCAAAAGCCCGTTTGTTCATATAAAGGAAATCAGAAATAGCTGCACTGCTGCAGGAAAAGCTTTGATGGGGTCAAGGGCTGGAAAAGAAGCAAGAAGCAGAAGGATGCTTGTGAGGGAGATGGAATTCTGGATGCTTATAAGCCCACTTCAATGCCTAGTTGTTCGTAAGCGACTCATTCATTTCATCATCCCTTGTTATTTGGTACCAGATGAAATTAGTTTTCTCGGGAGATAGAGTCAGGTTACCTTTTTTGGTCTAATTATTACGTTTCTTGAGGAGCAGAAATCCACAATTACTTCTATCTAAGATTAAGAGTGCTTATCCTTTGATTCGCATTTGGTCTTATGGCTGATCAAGGGGCAGCGTTCAATTTTACTCTGAATCAAAGTCCTATAGAGAAACCCTGCACTTTCATTCTTTGAACAAGTCTCTGTCCTGTCACCTTTTCCTCCTATCCAATTTGGTTGAAGTGCCAAAGAGGGATCACGGTTCTGCAAATCAACAGTAAGTCAATGCATTGCATGCCTAAATGGAGCAACTAGGCTCGAGTTTTACATGCTGATTTTCTCCTAGTTTGATTTTCTTGAAGAAGTTCAGAACATTGGTAAAAAGCGACGTAGAAATAGGACGGCAGTCACTAAACAATTTCTCATATTTATATTTCTAATCATAACTCCGATTCATTTTTAATTGAGTTACTCACTCTCACAGACAGTTTGCTCTTATTTTTCCAACTTATCGGACACTCATTCATTGACATACAGCTAAGGGACTCTCTTGCATTCACGCTACATACCCACACAGACTACTATGGTCACTCATGCTTGTGCCCACAAAAGTCTACACCTCAACCGAATCATAGGCCGTGGAGGTCGACATGATTACCCGACCTTGTGCAAATATCCAACATTCTGCATGCCCAATAAGGCCAATAGATATTGAAGTAGAAAATTTTGAATGGTGCTCGAGAATTGTTGAGATAGGGGCAATGGTGATCGTTCAACATCCGACACAAACATTAATGTCGGCAAAATGTAGGGGAATCATGTGGAAGTTTGTACTCTTCCAGCTGTGTTTTGTTGATAGAGTCAGATGTGCTAACTCTTGGATGAGGAACTTAGTGTTGAATACTTAATACATGACTTGGCATATGCAGGCAATGTGGAAAGCCATTTAAGCCTGAGAAAATGCACAAGCATATGAAATCTTGCAAAGGAAAGAGGGCTTTATCAAGAGAGAGCAATAGTTAAGGCGCCATGCTTGCATTATGAAAATGCAACTCTCAGATCGAGGATCCATCTCCAGGCTGCTGCCTACAATGGCCTTCAGAAGATCAATCTATATTATGTTCAACTTGCGTATAAGTTAACTTCATAGGTGGATAATTCGTTGACTAAAATACTCTCACCTCTAAATTAATCCCTTATACACGTGAGTATGAATCATCTAAAATTTCATTCGGCCCAAACGAGACTTTTGACAGGAATATAGAGAATATTGCAAAGGTTCACGACCTTTTGCATAATCAATGCAATCTTGTGCTAGCCAAAAATATCCATGGCGGCACAACAACCGCTTCATTTTTATTTCAGTTTGATGTACGCCACATATTTCTTCATGCACTTCTGCCTTAGCCAACATTGATATGTTTTACTTAAGCACATGAGTTCCCATCAACAGTTCTTCTGTATAACTCGTCACCAAGTAGTAAGTATTTCGTTGCTTGTCTTTTCAAATTTTTATCTTTGGCAATTGGGTTCTTCAAATAATCAGCAAATGGTTTTGTCCAATCCCCTTGGTCTTTATCGACAACTTAATCCCCGACTGAATTGGCATATAACATCATTACTCGGTTTTCCATCGATGGCAATATCTTTACTTTATTAACGATGAATTTTCCCAATTCTTTTGATATTCTATACTCATACGCCATTTGAGTTACCTCATTGGCTTTCGACCTTTCATCTATTTTGATATGGACCAATTTGTAATCGGAGAAATTATTTAGTAGTTCTTTTGCCAATGTATGATGTCGAATAATGCTCTTATTAAGGCATTGATATTCTTTAGTTAATTGTTTAATCACTAACTAAGAGTCTTCTATTTTTACAAATCACGCATTCATGTTAGCGAAGATGTTTAGGCCGATTATCAATGCCTCATACTCTGCTTGATTGTTTGAGCAATCAAAATCAAGTTTGAACATGAATTTTGTCCTATGTCCTACGGGGACACTATGAGTATTCCTATACCTGGGGCATTATTTGCACAAGATTCATCGAAATACAGAGTCAATGGCATCGCTTGTACTAAATTTTCATTTTTTCTTTTTCAGTGTGCACATATGGTTAATTTTTTTTGCCAATTCAGTCCTAAACCTATTAAAATTATACCAATTTGATCCCAAATCTTTTTTTCTTGCTATTTTAGTCCTAAACTTTTTGTATTTATATCAGTTTAGCCCATCCGACCAATTTTGGTGGGTTGGCATTGACGTGGGCTGACAAAAAATGGTCAGATGGATTGAACTGGTACAAATACAAAATGTTTATGAATGAATTGGCAAAAAAAAAAAATTTTTAGGATTGAATTAATATAATTGCAATAGGTTTATGACTTTTTTGGTAATTTTTCCCATCTTCAAGTGACATGTTGGATCATCTATAAGTTAGTTTAATACAGTGCAGTTACTGACATGCTAAAGGGAACCAAGAAATCAAAGAGTCAATTGCTAGAATAGTTCTTTGTTGTTAACATATGTACTATGCTTGTATCCACGTCTTTCCCATCAAGTGCGTCGACTGAACTGTCATGTAGGCTATCCCCACTGGAGATGTGGTTCTGTAAACTATCATCCTTGGACTGAATACTGATGAATGTAATGGTCGCTATAAATGGCTATTACTCAGCTCAATTTTGTTTGACACCATCTTTCAATTTTCTAGATGCTTCCTATCTCTTAATAGCAATTTCATGGTTTAAATGTCAATCAATGTGCTTTTCCGGGCACCCTATTGGTTTCTTTCTCAGGGTTGGGTGGATAACAATTCAGATCATCTGGAAGATAATGTTTAAGCAAATTAAGCCGTAAAACATGGTGACTTACAGATAAGTCCATAAAATGGAATGAATGCTTCCAACCCCTAGGCGATAAAGCATCTGTTACTGCGTAATTATATACTATTGCATATGGTCATTGCATAAGATGGTGAATTGAAGGAGGCACCTGTTATGCAGTTCAACTAAAGCATAATGGAAGTGTGGGAGCATCTTTGTAAAAGCATTTGAATTGAACAAACTACATACTTTTAATAAGATCAGTCACTTTCTATACTCTTGTTGGCACTAAAAATAATCTGGTCATCGACAAGCACATGCCTAGCATGTGAATGAGAACAAACACGTGAATAGCACATGAATACGGACAATCACGTGCATGGCACATGAGCGTCACTGCACTTATGCCAACTTATCGACAAATTTAAAGATTAACATGTGTTAGTCGACATTGGTATTTATCAATGCCACGTAATCAGTTATCAAAATATGATGACGGATAGTTGATAGCTGCTAATATGAACATCGGCGATGAATAATTATCAGAGGGACATTGAAACACCGTTTTGAAACATAAAATCGGTGAGACAATTAGGATTAAGAGCACATTTTGGAGAAAACAGTTATCACTTGAAAACAAGATCATGAGACAACTATCGTAACAAGGAAAAAGATCATGGGGCAATTCACATCCGACAAAGGCAATCGTTGGAGAACATGGATGCCAAGCTTGTGGAGGTATAGGAACATGGAGGTCATCGATGGAAGTTACTCAACGAAATGCAACCGCTGAAAACCATTAGAAGATAGTTATTTCAGAACCACTATAAATACCATCAATCACCCATCATATATCCACTCCCGCCACAAATCAAATAAATGTTATCTTTCAATTATTTTTAGCTTTCCTAGATTGTACTTTAAATTCCCCTAGCTATAATTTTCCAATTCGAGTCATTAATTAAATTTCGACGTGTATCTTTATCTTGCGTGTTGTGTCATCGATTAAATTTTGGTGCAGTATTTTTACATTTTCAGGTTGTGTCATTAATTAAATTCTGGTAGAGTTTGGTTATGTTTGGTTACTTAATCGAGTCTGTACCTTTCGGACCTTGTCATCGATTCAATTCCAGCATAGTTTGAATCTATACGATTCTGTTCGAATTGGAAGGTGTTAATTTCTTTCGCTTGTGCCTGTGATATTTTTTGCTTGAAGTTAGCGTAGAATCTTGGTTTCCTTAATTAAAAAGTCAAAAAATGATTTTTGGTGAAATATATTTCGTTGCGGGAGAAATTGCGGCGAAACAACTCTGAATTTTGTCTGTTCTTAACTCGGTCAGCAAAGGACAATAATAACATCGTGAAACTCCTAGATACCAAATGTTCAAGGTAATATATTGCAAAACAAGAAGAAAATTGTCTCAAGCGACTATACAAATTTAGGCAAACCAAGAAGCTTCTTCTAGAAAGGACATGCATCAGCGCATAGTTCAACTACTCAACAGAATATGCAGGCTAAACAATGAAAAGAATCACGAAACTCAACAAAGTAGGTCAATTGAACAGGTTTGACTTTACACTTTCAGCACTATATTCAGCCCCTTCGGGAAAAATTAGACACCGATACATCTGTGTAAAATACAGAGGTATCTCTGAAGCAATTGATCGAGGACCGGCCTAGCAATTGATGGGTCTATTAGGATAAGCAATGCAAGTCCAGAGTACATGGCTCTTCTACTTTTGACTGAGCACAGCAATCCAATTTTAGTTCAAAGAATAGTCCAAGGACAAACGAACTGAGAAAAGAAAGTAACTAACTCTTGGAAAAACAAGGATGATTATGTCAAAAGCCAACACCTGCTGAAAGAGGCATCTCTGAAGCAAACCATTCAGCTCTTGCGAGATAGTTCCACCCATACAGCTAAATGCCTCAGCTTGCTGGCTGCGACTAGCTTGGCTTGACAAATCTTGATACGGGAGACTGTCATTAGATTGTTTAGGAATTGGGATTTTGGCCTTAGGGTTTGGGGTCTCTTTTTTTTTTTCGGACAAATTCAATTGGTCTTTGAATGAGCACGTAATGGGTGCAATTGAGTCTTTAAACATGTCAAGATATTGCTCGTTTGCACATCGATGTAATATTAAAATATTAATATTATTAAAAATTATTAATGCCAGAGCCGATTGTGTACAACGATTTCTGGTAATAAGGATTGAACTAACAAAAATATAATAAGTTCGTGACTTTTTGGACAATTTTTTCCAAGATAATCTATGTGAGACAACATGAAGGAGGATTACATGGAGAATAATTGTCTCGCATCACTTACCCAGAAAGCTTTCCAAGCTTGCATCTCCTATAAAAAGCAAGGCTGGCGAGCAAATATGGTTCCTCTTGAGAGTCTCTTTTTATTTTTCATTTTTATAATAATATTATTACCAGTAATATTTTTAGTAGGTTTTTTTAATCACAAACACATTGTTAAATAAATGAAAAAAATACATTTTTATTGCAAAAATACATAAGTGGGGCATATTTGTGGGGTAGGATTGAACTGGCCCAAGCATGCCTAATGACCCGGGATAATTTTTCTTGGAAATTTTGCTCTTTTTGGAGCGGTGCCTTGTGAAAAGGCATGGATTGCCAGCACCTTGTGCCTTGTGCCCATCCCATCCCTATTCGTGACTCAGCTTCTTCATATGTGTTATGTGTGCATTTGTTTTTTCCTTTTTCTTTTTATAATATAGGAAAACAAGCGTAGAGATTCGGCTACTTAGAGGTTCATGACAAACCCTATAAACCAATTAAATCTAGGTATTTGCTCGGTTTATGTAGCCGTAACCCTATAAACAAGGGCACTATTTTAGTTTTTAAGAAATTATGAAAATAGTTGGGATAATAACACAAATAGTTTTGAATTTTGGCTCAATGCGTAATTTGATCCCTAAACTTTTAATTTGTTCAATATAGTCCATGAATTTAGCATAATGTTTAATGCGGTCCCTGGACTTTTAATTTATTCAATGTAGTTTATGAACTTTTGGTGCTTGTTTGATTTAGTCCCTAAACTATATGAAAATGTATAATATAATTCATAAACTTGAATTAATGAAAGGACTATATTGGAAAATTTTTACGAAGTTCAGGGACTAGATTGAATATGTATCAAAAGTTCAGGGACCACATTGAACAAATTGAAAGTTCATGGACCACATTGAACATTGGATTAAAGTTCAAGAACTGCATTGAACAAATTAAAAGTTTAGAGATCAAATTACACATTGAATCAAAGTTCAGGGACTGTTTATGTCATTTTCCCAAAAGAGTTTAAGGGGCCATATCAATATCTGTACCTTGTTGATTGTTTTGTGGCCTTCACCTTGTTAAAGACAAAAGAACACTATAAGTGCAATAAGTTATGTACGGAGGTCACTTTAGTGCTATAACTTTTTTTCGAATCACTTTAATGTCAAGTTGGAGGAAAAAGGGATCACTTTAGTAACTCCAGCTAAAATTTCGGCCAAAAAGCTGACTAGGCATTTTTTATTTAAAAAAAGAGTGTGACATGGATATTCGGTCCAAAATTTGATTTCCACGTGGACGAGCAAAACGACGTCGCTCAGTCGAAGGTCTTAGCATCGCGTCGTTGTTGTCATCGCGTCGCAAGTCGTGCCCGTTCTTCTGTTGTCTCCCTCGTCTAGTCGCCGTCGCTCGTTGCTCGTCGCTCATGGCGCCCTCATCCCGTAGCCGTCGCCTGTCGCTTATCGCTCGTCGCTTGTGGCGCCCTCGTCCCGTCGCCGTCACCGTCTCTTGCCTTCCCCTCATGGTCGGTTGGCATCGCTCCCTCATCCCGTGGACTGAGCATCACTTGTCCCATTGGCGTCGGTCTCGTCTTCGTGGCAAATTATGAAGGTCAGTCTTCAAATAAGGGCTATTAATTTCTATTTTGCTGAATTGATCGATACATTGTGCCTCATTGTCCCATGTTTCACTTAATTAATTGGTAGATTAGGGCTGCCTTTGGGATTTTAGGGTTTGAAGTCGGAAATTAGGGCTCGAACTTGGGAAATTGGGGCTTGAACTTGAAATTAGGTCTTGAACTGCTGAAATTAAAGCTTGAACTTCATAAATTATGGCTAATTGTTCGGATATTAGGGCTTGAAGTGGATTCGGTTGTGTTAGTGCCGGGCTGAGTATATGTTATAGACTGTGGTCCATGTGAGGACCTTTGTCATTGTCTCCCATGTGGTCTGATGGTGGCTTTTTCAATCTTGTCGACCATGTGGGGGACCTCCATGTGAAGCTATGCTCTTTTTCCCATGTGGTGTGGTCCCGAAAGCTAAAATATTGACTTTTTTTTTTTTGGCTTTTTTCCTTCAATGCAGGGTCGACATGGGGGATAAAGACATAATTCTCCGCATCATTGTTCGTTATGAAGGAGAATTTGTCATCGGCACTAACGAGTGGGAATACTTTGGGAAACTTGAAGGTACTGTTTATTTCGATAGAAGCAAGCCAGCATATATTAATCTCGTGAGGGATATAATTCAACAATTAAGATGCAAAATAGGAAGTTTGAATTATTGTATTCTTGGAAGGAGCTTGAAGGACGGCATTAGAAACTTTCATGATGATAATGGTGTTAAGGATATTATCTACCAATATCTTCATGGAAAAGAAGTTGTTATGTATGTTGAGTCTTATAGTGATGGTGAATCTGATGAAGGGGCTGAGGGAGGAGACGAAGGGGATGATGCTGCTTTACCTAGGGTTTAGGTTGGTGCTAGTTCTATTATAGATGAAGCTGGACATGAGAGGCAAGAGAGGGAGGCATGCCATGCAACTAGTGAAGAGTTCACTGGATTTGAGTTCACTAGATTGTCGTGGGAAGTTGCTGCATCTAGTGAATCAGATAATGAGGGTGTGGCAAATGCAAATTTCCCAAGTGATGATGACGGTGAGGAACTTGCACAGTCAAGGCAAAAGCAAAGTGAATTTGGGAGAAAATCAGTAGCTGCACTTGGAGGATTACATGAAGCTGAACTGGGACATAGAATTGATGGAGCTCCAGCTGAAGGTAACGACACTGATTATGAAGAAAGTGGCTCTGATGAACAAAATGATAGTTATGAAAATCAGCATGAAGATGATGATCCCGTTGTGTGTAGAAGGAAACGTAAGTATCTGTTCTATGATCCTGGCTCTTCTTCTTCTGTGTTGACTGTAGGTATGAAATTTTCTGATGCTAAACAGTTCAAAGAAGGGATTATCAAGTATTCAATAGCTGAACAGAGAAGTCTTCAGTTCACTTGAAATACAAAGGACTATGTTAGAGTAAACTGCTCTCAACCTAATTGTTCATGAAAGATATATGACGCACGTTCAAAGAGGGATGAGTTATTCCAAATTAGGTCACTCTAGGAAGAACATACTTGTTCCATCATGTTTGACAATAAAAGTGTCACGAGTGCTTGGTTGTCGAAGCACTTCTTCAATACCATCAAAGCGATGCCTGATGTGAAATGTCCTCAGCTGAAGCAATTGGTGATGGAGCAAGTAGGGATTAATGTGTCACTCAATTAGTGTAAAAAAGCCAAGCAAAAGGTGATGAAAAAACTTCTAGGGAGGTACAAGGAAGAATATGGTCAAATTCGTGAATATGCTGGAGAATGTAGGCTGCAAAACCCGGGTAGTCGAGTTTATGTTGAGGTTGTGGAGCGGCCACTGCTTAAATCATGGGACTAACTTTGACCAAATTTATATTTGCTTTAACGCATGCAAGCGGTGATTTGTTGTTGGTTGTAGACTAGTCATAGGGTTAGATGGATGTTTCTTAAAAGGCGGGTGCAAGGGAGAATTGTTGGCTGCCATTGGGAGGGATGGCAATAACTAGATGTTTCCAATTGCTTGGGCTATTGTGAAGGTAGAGAGCAAGGACACTTGGTCGTGGTTCTTGAAAAATTTGATGGCGGACCTTGAGATCACTAATGGAGGAGGTTGGACATTCATGAGCGACCAACAAAAGGTAATGCTGGTGCAACTGCACAAACAATATTTATGACATATTTTATTTTGCACATGCCTTTATTAATGCCTTGATGTTTGAATTCTTGTAGGGACTTCTTCCTGCTCTAACTGAGTTGATGCCATTTGCTGAATATAGGATGTGTGCGAGGCACATATATGCAAACTGGGCAAAGATCTACAAAGGGGAGAAACTACATAAGCAATTTTGGATGATAGCTAAGAGCACTAATATGGCTGATTTTAGAATTCACAAACAACAGTTGCTTGACTTGATGAAGGATGGTTATGAAGCACTTTTCTAAACTGAACCCAAGCATTGGTGCAAGGCCTTTTTCAGTGAAGAGTTCAAGAGTGATATCATCGATAACAATCTCAGTGAAGCCTTCAGTGGAGAATTTTAGAGGCGAGGTGCAAACCAATCATCAGCATGCTTGAGGATATTCAAGTGATAGTCATGACAAGGCTGTAAAAACAAAGAGATAAGGCTGCGAAATGGAGTAGATAGTGTGGTCCTAGGATTGCTAAAAGATTGGATGACAACTTGGCGAGTAGTAGGTTCTATCATCCTATCTGGAATGGAGATGATGACTATGAGGTCATGGAAAAGACAGACAAGTATGTTGTCTAATTGGACAAAAGAAAGTGCTCATGTCGAGTTTGGCAACTTTCTGGAATTTCCTGCGCACATGCTATTTGTGCCATCTAAGCGAAGTACTAAAATCCTAAGGAATACCTGCATGGTTGCTACCATAAAAGCATATGTCTTGCTGCGTACCAGTACATGATGTAGCTTATTAGAAGTACAAAATTCTAGGAGCCGACAAATTGTGAAGCCCTTTATCCTTTGCCACTTAAGAAGTAAATAGGAAAGCTTAAAAGGAGATGGAGAAAGCAAAAGGGAGAGCCTGGAAATAAGAAGATGAGTAGGTCAGGTGCAAAGGTGAGATGCTCATATTGTCGTGAGATAGGTCACAATAAAAGTGGTTGTCATTCGAAGAAGCAATTGATGTTGCTTCAACAGTCAAGTGGAGGGACTCAAATTGGATCAAATGCAACGCCAGCATAAGAACTAGCTGAATGGGTTGCTAAAAGGCCTGCTGGAGGGCCAGCTGATAGGCATGCTGATTGTCTAGCTGAAGGGCCTGCTAAAGGCCAAGTTTAAGAACCAGCTGAAGAGCCAACTAGAGGCCTATGTTCAAGGACAACCTTCTCCTTGACTGTTGTACATGCTAGGAGAAAATATCCAATAAGCTATTCAGTATATGTATTTGTATTAATCTTTGGTGAGTAGACTTTGACTTTAGTTGACATTATTTTGTCCTTATCAGGTGAGAAAAAGACCAACTGAACAAGCGGCTCAGGTTCCTCAAAGTGAGGCACTATATCAAACAAGAGGGGTCCTCGGCAGAAGATTAAGGTAATATGATTATGGAATTTATATGGACTTCGATACTGGAATGACTATTTTGCATGTAAATTTTGTATTTCTCATGCATTTCATTTTTGAGTTTTTCACTTTCATGACAATATTACTTCTTCTCATCCATGATTATGTTGTTATAGCCTGGAAGGAGTTCAGAAGTTTTCATATCTCAACTTGGCCCAAGTTAAGAGTCAAAAGCTGCACAAAAAAGAACCCAATCAATGTCGTAAGCGGTTGGTCCAAAGAGAAGAAGGGTGGCTGTAGAGAAGAGTGTTCGTAAATGGCCACCAATATAGAACCCAACACTAGCTCCTGATCAACCAGCACATGCTGACAGCTCCAAAACAGCCACTAACACCAGTAAGAGGAAGACAGTTGCTGCGCCAAAGAAGAAATCTCGAGCAAGAAGGCTAGTAGAAAAACCTGTTGATCCGACAGTTGAAAAAGATGTAGCTAAAGCAATTTAAGAAGAAGTAGCTCTAGCTGTTAAAGAAGATGCAGCTCAAGTAGTTCAAGGAGAATCAACTCCAGTTGTTGAAGAAGATACAACTCCAGCAGTTTAAGACGAAGCAGCTTCAGCAGTTCAAGAAGAAGCAGCTCCAGATATTGAAGAATCTGCATCTTTAGAAGAACAGCCTGCAGCTCCTCTAGTTCGAAAGAGTCAAAAAATTATGAACCAATTCAAGAAGCTGTCGAAAGGAAAATGAAAGGGTGAACTTATCACTATTAACTAATGAGAGAGTGTTGAAGTAGTTGTTAGTTTTTGTGACATTAGGTAGGTTTACCATATTGACTAATGGAAGGTTGATTTTTTATGGTCCTGGAAAGTTATTGACTAACAGGATGTTGTGCATAATGACTAAATTCGATATTTACCATGATTAAGGTGGTTGTGATTTCCATATTTTTGCACATGTGTTTGTCCTGTTTTAGTATAGTACCGGTATAGTGGGGTGCTTGCAAGTTGCACTAGTAAATTAATATTCAAAGAAACTAGTTCAGTATGTGCTGTTTGACACTGAAATGTAGTTGGTGGGGAGGGTGGGAATTGGTGTTGCCAGTGCTGATTTTTTGTGCTATTTTCAGGTGCAGTATAGTGCTTACACCAGCTGCTGAGTTTGTGCTGTTTGGGAGTGTAGTACGATGTTTGCACAAACTGCTGATTTTGTACTGTTTAGGAGTGCAGTATTGCAGTTGCTGATTTTGTCATGTTTGGGAGTGCAATATGGTGCTTGCACCTGCACACCAGCACGTGTTGGTGTAAGCATTGTGAAGCGATTTTTTGAAATGGTTTGGGGGCTGTTTCGTGCTGGTGATTGAATATGGTTTATGAGCTGTTTGAACCAGTTTATGAGTATGGTTTGGGGTAGTTTGGTGCTGGTGAGTAGTGTTGGTACAGTTACTGCTTTGGTCCTGGAATGATCTGGTCTAAAGGTTGGTTTGTTGAAACCAAAGTCTCCCATTTTTGAAGAAACACATGGCATAACACTTAAGTGATCCACTTTCGGCCACAATTGGCACTTAAGTGATCACTTTTGAACCACGACTGGCACTTAAGTGGTCACTTTTGAACCACGACTGACACTTAAGTGATCTCGATTATAAATATTTGACACTAAAATGTCAACTGCTGAACTTGTGACGACCCCATGATTTGCTGCTGCGCAAAGTTGCAGCACTTGCAGTACCTTATTTTCCATTAGTGAGCCTTACTCCATGATATGCAACTATCTAACCAGATGAAAAAAATGCAGCAAATGAGCAAGTGAATATGTAGCAAACGAGGAAGTGCAGCAAATGAGCAAAAATATGCAGTAGATAAGGAAGTGCAGCAAATGAGCAAAAAATATGCAACAAATGAGGAAGTGCAGCAAATGAGCAAAAATATGCTGCTAATGAGGCAAAACTGCATCAAAATATGCAACAGCAAAATACTAAGCAACTCAAGATTGAGAACCAATAAATTCCAACATTCCATTTGTCATAGATTATAGCAAACCTCTTGTTACATACATAAATTGTAGCAAACTAATAACACAACTGTAGCTACAAATTGCTGAATACAAGTACATAGTACAAGCCTATCTTAAATTATGGTAGACTAAGAAACTTTTGCTCATCATTGACATTACATTTGACCATAAAATAGGCTATAAAAATATCAATAACACCATCAACAATCGATAACACTTTCTTTCAATTTTCATCCTTCGAACTTCCTTCTTCAAATGGTTGGCCAAAGATGCTAAGGCCTTCATTCCAGCTTGCAATGAGTCGACATCGTCCAACTCGTCTATTAATGTAGGTGGAGGTTGATGTCGAGCTTTAAGTAGCTTCACTATCACCTCTGTTGCTCGATCTGAAAATTTTGCATCATTCCACTTGAAGAATTTGCACTTCGAGCTTTTTTTATAACTGGCGCATCCATGGAATCTTCTCCTGGGGTTCAATCGAGTCCAAGATGTTCTTCTTGGACTCGGTAACCCACAATAGCAAAAAAACCGGCCTTCTTCTTCGCTTTGTTCAAACGAATTTGAGTTGCTAGTGAAGCTCCTGCCATCCATTTGCAATCTTTAGCTATCAATTTCAGGGAAAACAGGGAAATAATATGGCCGGTTAGGGTTTACAATTGGGGAGTATATCCAATTAGCTGATTTAGGGTTCTTAAATTAGGGGGAGAAAGGTTGAATGGCATCGTTTTCGCTATAGGGGCTGACTGGACTCTCTGGCCAGCCACGTCAGCATTGGATATTAATAAAAAAGTGCTACGTCAGATTTCCGGTGAGTCATGTCAGCATTGGTACTAAAGTAATCGTTTTTAAAAAAAGTTGGCACCAAAGTGATCCGAAAAAAAAGTTATGATAGCAAAGTGTCCTCCGTACACAACTTATGGCACTTATAGTGTACTTTTGCCCCTTGTTAAAGGTTTTGGGTGTTCAATACTGATCAAAAGACTAAACTTTCAACATCATTAGAGAAGACATGCAAATTGTGTAGAGCAAAGTCGTCCCAAACATGCAAGGTTGAGATACTTTGGCTTTAAGCTGAAGTTGGCACAATTTTGGATGTGCATAAAGGCTGGTGCTGTCACTTATTTATCCTTGCCCTTAACGAAAAGGATAAGAGCAGGGAAAATAAATTTCATATTTACTGTTGTTTATGTCTTTGTTTTTAGTTGTGGAGGTTGTGCTTGACAATTAGCGTAATATTTTCGGTATTTGTTGCATGCATTTTTTTTACCACAGTTTTCAAAGGAGGAAAAAAGCTCACAGAGGAAGACAAAAAGTTTGGTCTTTCGATGCTAGCAAAGTAATCATCGTTGTCATCACTATCTTCCTCACCCCCTTCTTTAATATCAACATCTTCCCCACTAATATTTTGGCCGCAAGCAGGATCCAGATTCATATAATTGGTTTCATTGTCCTCTGTGTTTTCTAGTACAATTCCAACCTGTTCGTTACACTCTTCACCTAAAAGTATGACAAAATCCAAATTTTCTTAAAAGAAATTGCTTTGGATCAATAGGAACATAAACAAAGAACAAAGGATATATCCAAATGAGCAAGCTGCATAGGATAAGAGTAACAATGTCCCCACACATCATTGAGAAAGTTGACAATGTGAATCCATACAATGTCACGAAAACCAATTCCATTCACATACGAATTGCGTGTGGTGATTTTTTTGCATTTCCACCACAATTTGGATGAACAAAGATGTCTTCCCATACGCCTAGAGTAGCGAAGAGTAGCTTTGCATCACGGACCAAGAAAATCTAAGCCCAATAAATTAAAGGGATGGCTTAAGAGCCTAAACTAAAGCCTTGAAATTGTAAAGGCCCATAACTCTAGATATTTCCAAGGGCAATATAGGAAATGTACACATCAAGATATTTCTAGGGGTAATATGGGAAATGTATTCTAGATATTTCTTAGAATTAGATCTCCCCTGTTAAATCAATAGGAGATCTAACGTCTATAATGGGGAGGCCTCATGTATGAATAAGGCTGCTCTCCCTTCATTTGTATTATCTAACAATTGAGTAATAGAAGTAAATTCTCTCTCAAATCTTCTGTTTTTAAACTCTCTAAGATCCGGGACGCTAACAATCCTGTTCAAAATTGAAATTTGAACCATCAAATTGACGCAAAGCAATTGTTGTAGCTCGTCCAGTACTGAACAATCTTTTGCATTCACTATCTAGTGTAAGGTAGACCAAGTCTAGATCCTCTTGTTCCACAAACCAACGATTAGGGCGAACAGTTGGAGAAGGCAAATCTAGTAACATCAAGCCTACTTAAAAAAATGATTATAATAATTAGAGAAATACATTTCTTACACAAATGTGGAGAGGAACATCATATTATATATTTTTATGAATTTTATTTTCTTTTTGAATATTTTTTGTATTTTTGATGTATGATTTTTATTAAGACAAATGTGAGGTATCAACATCATTGAACTTGGAGATCATGGCAAGCGAAGGAGAAAAAAGTCTAATACTACATATGAATGTAGTCGAAGGTGAAAAAAATCACCCAAAGGCGAAAAAAGCCCAATATTCGAGATAATGTAGCCGCAGACGAATAACGATTCATGGTCAAATATCGTCGGAGACAGGCAGAGACGAAACAATGACACAAAGTCAAATACCGCTTGAGACAGGCAGAGACGAAACAATGACTCAAAGGCAAATACCGCTTGAGACAGGCAGAGACGAAACAAAAATTGGAAGTCCCTGGAACGAACGTAGACCATGTAGCAAGGGACCTTGCAAATAGAAGTGAGGTA